>CM070536.1:14290503-14890503 GCA_036346415.1 Raddia guianensis
CATGACAAATGTCTACTGGCTGTCAATGGCGTTTCCTTGATCCTGAACTCTCATTAAATAGTGGAATCTGCCTTAACTGTAGATTCTTGTGGTAATATGTTTTTTTAATGAAACGTTCTTGAGATATTTGCAAAGAGTTGTTTATGACAAGTACAACATGGAGTACTTTAAAGCATAATATGAAGCTTGCAATGGTTTTACCGAAAGCTTAGTCATGCATGTTTGTTCTTTCCCTATGTACAGATTTTGGAGGCCTCCACTCAGCCACTGGCACTCCCTTCTCCTGCCCCCTGCCGCTCTACTGCCCCGCCCTTCTCGCCTTCGGCCAGTACCTGATCTTTAAGTGAGCAACCAATTTGGCCCTGTCCTGTCTTGCTGTGTGTTTGTTCCGCTGTGTGTTTGTTCCAAAATAGGCTCAAGGTGTTGGGAGCAGGCAGTTCCTACAAGAAGGCTAGTAACAGCTTGGGGTAATGATGTTTTTCCACCTGTGGGAACCTAGCTATAACAATTTTAGGCATGGAACACGTATGTTATCATTTATGGAATAGGAGTAATCTGTAGTCAGTACTTAACAGTCTGCCGGCATTTGCCATTGGAACCTCTGTGTATATGAGCAAGAGTTAACAGTACTACATACCTGATGTGAACGGGTGTCACATCAATACCTTTAAAAAACAGTACTGCATTAGCATATTGTTTTGGCTTCATCAAACTTTAAGAAAGAGAAGGTTGTATTGGCTTAAATGTTATGCGTGGGAGAAGTATTTTACATACCATACTGTGAGGATATGCACAAGTCTCTTGCAGTACATAGAATTTTTTTCCACACAAACTTGCTTTCCTTCAGGCATACATGTACAGGTGTCTTCCCATTGTAGTTTACTGATGTGGTTTAGTAAAGAAGAAACCGACTCCATGGGGGTTAGTTAGAACAGGTGTCTCTATTTTCTTTTGCCTAAATCTTGTGTGCTTTCTAAATTTTTTCGGTAGAAATGCTCAACATGTATATTCATTTCAAGTGACAAGAGTTAGCGATGTAACAAACACTTCTTTTGCACAATCCTGACATATAATGTATACCGGTCCTGTATCCATTGCTTTTCTTGAACAAGCATTGTCTTCGTTGTTCCTTTGCTTGCATGTGTAATTGTTTAGTTGCTTGAGGGTAGACACGGACATGTGCCCAATACATGATTGTTAACACACTTTTTTTGACTAGCATGGCATTTAGGTGGGTTACTAATCAACATTTGGCCCTGTCTTGATAATTTCATGTAGTTTACAAGTGGGTTTAGATAGCAGTCTAGAGCAGTAACAGTGGCATCAGAGATGAACTTATATTTTCTGTCTTGGTTAACTTATTCCTTTGCCATATTGGTTGGGTTCCTTTGTTTTCTTATTTACTTTTGCTAGTGTTACCCTTTTGGTTAGAGGCATATATAGTTTCAGCTAGTATAAGATAGATGGTTGTTGAAAGGAAACAATTATGCTGGTAATTTATGTTATATCCAACTTTTCCACACTAGGTTGTCCACCATGAAAACCTCTTATTCTGACTGCCTCTTCCGATGACACCATTGGTGCTCTTTTAGAGGTTTGAGTCCATTCATATATACCCAGCTAGAAAATGACAGTGTGTTCATTTAATCTTTATTTTCTTTGCTGTTTAGATAAATGTTTGATTTTTCTGATTTGCCTAATTTTCAATAGATGAAATGGTCTTAAATTCTGATCATGTATTTGCTGGTTCATGTGTTGCAGAGCTTGCTATGGATGCTGGTTATCCGGATAAGTGTGCCTTAGATCTCCTTCGGAAGAGGTACAGACTTCCCATCAGCCTCCTTGTTCAGTCAATCCCTCTGGACAATTTATATTGTTGGGAGGAGCACGATGACAAGATCATCAGGTTGATTGGAAGCTATGAGGATGCTGAAAGTTTGGTCTCTCGGTGCGGGTCAGTTGGTGTTGCGGAGTTAAGGTTGAGATATGCCGAGTACATCTCCCTCAAGTGCGTGGATAGCATCGCTACACTCTCAAGTGCGTGGCTGCTGTGAAAATTCTTAATCCAAGGGTTGGAAAGGAGAAGAAAAGGCTCTTCTCGGTGTTGAGTAACCACTGCACCATGCTTCGAGAAGTAGTCAAGAAGTAGTCAAGGGAATGGCGAGGGCAAATGTTTGGAACTTGTTCTGCTGCGCTCAAGGCTCTTCAGCAAAAGAAGACGGAAGTGTTGGATCAGTTTTTATTTCTGTTGTTAGATGGATATGTTTTTAATGATAATCTTGCTTAGGCCTTATGGATTCTTAAGCATCATAGGCTTGTTGATCATGATCTAGTAATAAATTCTGATGGAACAATTTCTGAGTCTGATATTGATAATATTAGACAACGCATTAAAGAAAGATTAGAGGATAAGATATTTGTAAATGATACATTAGATGAGATTCGTGGTTTCGTTCTGAGTGTTTTTGGTCGATTTTATATGGAGTGCAAGGTTTCGAAAGTATTTAAGACCATATACAATGCAATTGAGCAATATATCATAAACCCAAGCCATGCGATTCAATCTATTGCAGTCATTAACTTACAGCTTAAGATTTTTTAAAAACTGATGAGTAAAAGGTCTTTTATAGGGTCTTGTGCTATTAATCTGTTTGATAATAAAATTGATTCTGAATATGAGGATGAAGACGGATATAGTGAATTGGCAGTATAGCAGAAGATGACAATGAGCATAAATCAATTTTCAGAAAGTGAATCATTATCATCTTCTGTCTTGCTGTCACTTTCTAATTTACCATATCCGTTTTCATTTTCATATTCAGAATCAATTTTATCATCAGGCAGGTTAATAGCACAAAACTTTACAAGAGACTTTTTACTCATTGGTTTTTTAATAATCTTAAGCTGTGAGTTGATGACTGAAATAGATTGAATTGTATGGCTTGGGTCCAGTATATATTGCTCAATTGCATTGTATGTGATTTTGAATACCTTCTGAACCTTGGACTCCATATAAAACCGACCAAAGACATCCAGCACGAAATAACAAATCTCATCTAATGTGTCATTTGCAAGTATCTTATCCTCCAATCTTTTTTTAATGCACTGTCTAATACCATCAATTTCAGACTCAGAGATTGTCTTATCAGGATTTACTGCTAGGTCATGTTCAGCAAGCCTGTGATAAGGCCTGAACAAGATCATCATTAGAAGCATCCTCATCCAACAACAGAAAAAAGCTGGTCCAATACTTCCGTCTTCTTTTACTCAATCTTCACTTCAGGTCATCCCAGTGCAGGTACTTTCTGATGATGTTGCTATGTCGTTGAAGCAGGGTGCTGCTCCCACACCAAAGCCGGGTGCTGTTCCCACACTGAAACAGGGTGCTGGCCACACACAGAAGCCGGTGCTGCCCCCACAACCCCTATGTCGGAGACCTCTCTTAGGCATCGTTGAACAAGTGTGCATTGACCAAGACCACAACCTATTGATGCCAGTGCAGGAATTGCCGGACTCGTAGGGAATTCACACCAGGCTGCCTTTGCAGACGTTGTCAAAGAGGTGGAAAAACCGATCCTTGCCACTCCGAAAGATGGGCCAAAGTCACAAGAGCGACGCAGCGCTAGAGTTGCAGCAAAAGCTCAGGCAAAGGTGCTCTCTGCCACGGAGAAGGCTCAACAACTTCTCGCCAAGAAGTTGGGGATTATCGAAGATGGCCGATAATACGACAAGAACGATTTTCAGCGCTACCTCGCCCTGTTTAATAAACCGCTCTTAGAGAAGGACATTGCAGCCATCAAAGACTTGGCAGGGGTGACAGGAGTAGACCACACTACTGCGCTTGGAACCAGCTCTTGGGCTGTCCAGCCTAAGCGCCATGTGTGGTGCTCTATGTTGCTGCACTACCATCTAAGTCATGTTAAGTAACCTTATGCTACCCTACTGTAGTTTGCTTTGTCCTGTTGGTGGTCAGTTTGTCATGTCAATCTGACACTAAGGACTACTTTTATGTTGAGATTGTGTGGGTACTATTGTGGTGGGGATTGTTCTGGCCATGTTGCTACCTGTACAAGTAATAGTCTTAAGAACCTTTGGCTCATTGATGTTGGTCTGCCTAACCTCAGGAGAGCTTATTACCCTACTTCTGTCTATGTGCATCATCCCATGGTCGTGTTGTTGAAATTTATGTTTAATGGATAAGATTCGTATTCTAACGTTCTGAGTTGGAACGTCAGGGGTCTTAATTCTCAGGCCCGGCGTGCAGCTGTTCGACAGTTCGTGCACGAATGCAGAGCAAACTTTATTTGCATACTGGAGTCAAAGCTCCAACAGGTTGATGATCATCTCACAAGAGACATGTTGGGGCTAGATTTTGTGGGGCATTTTTGCAACCAACTTGCGGATGGCATGAGGGGCGACATTCTAATTGCAGCTTCAGGAAATCTGCTCGCCATCTCCAATGTTAAAACACTTCGAGTTCTCTATATCTTGTGACATCACCTATCTTGAGGGTGGCGACCCTTGACTTGCACGGTGGTTTACGGCCCCCAATCTGTGCATGATAAGAGGCGCTTCTTGCAGGAACTCCCACAGGCAAAACAGGTGGCTAGACCCCAATGGTTGCTCCTAGGGGACTTTAATATGATCAGGGTGGCGTCATAAAAGAGTTCAGGAGCTAATCTTAACCACTCGCTTTTGAGGGTCTTCAATCGGACCCTCGATAACCTAGAGCTAAAGGAGTTGGATCTAAAGGGGAAAAAATTTACTTGGACAGGGAGCGGGCGTGACAACAACCTGATTCATACGAGGATTGATAGGTTCTTTGCATCGGTGGAATGGGATCTCACACTTCCTGATAGGGAACTAGTACCGCTCCCCTCGCTAATCTCTGATCATACGCCCCTTCTGCTCCTTCCTTCTCTTCCAAGGCGTCGGTACTTTGGTTTCCGTTTTGAGAGCTTTTGGCCAAAGCTGCCAGGTTACCTTGAGGCTGTGCAGCAAGCCTGGGAGCAGGTTACCCATACCCATGCCCGCCTCCGCACCTTGGCCGTTAAACTCCGCAGGACAGCAAAGGCTCTCAGGGCATGGAGTAACAGATTACTATGTGGAGTAAAATTGCAATTTGCAGTTGCTTCTGAGGTCATTCTACACCTTGATATTGCGGTGGAATCGAGAAGTCTATCCCAAAGGGAGAAAGGATTACTCAAAGCTCTGAAAAACAGAATTCTTGGGCTCTCAGCTATCATACGAGTGAAAACCAGGCAGCAGTCACAAGCAAAGTACATCAGGGAGGGGGGCGCTAACATTAAATTCTTTAATGCAAAGGTAAATTCCACCAAGCGGCTTAACAGAATCACACAGTTGCATTCTGAACAGGGTACTTTGTCCTCAACCGAGGAGATAGAAGATGGACTATTCTCCCACTTCAAAAACCTCCTAGGGGGACACAGGGCAAGGGAGTACAGTTTCAACTGGGAGGCCTTTCACCTGCTATGTCTTCCCCTCCAGGAGCTTGAGTCCCCCTTTGATGAGGACAAAATCTTAGGGGTCATCCGCCAGATGCCAGCCGATAAGGCTCCGGGGCCAGATGGGTTCATAGGGGCGTTCTATAGATCTTGTTGGCAAATCATAAAAGTGGACCTTGTAGCAGCCCTACAGGAGCTTTGGATAGGGAATGCAGAAGGTTTTTAGGACCTAAATGTTGCCCACATTGCCTTAATCCTAAAGGGACAAGACCCCCAGACCATGACCTCTTTTAAGCCAATTGGCCTATCTCACAGTGTAGGGAAGATTTTCTCAAAACTCCTAGCAAACAAGCTTTCCTTGCGCCTCCCTGAGCTAGTCTCCCCAAACCAGTCTACTTTCGTCAAGGGACGCTCCATTCAGGATAACTTTCTTTAGGTGAAGGAATGCGTGGCAAACCTGCATAAGAAAAAGGTACCGGTGTTGCTTGTCAAGCTGGATGTGGAGAAAGCTTTCGACTCTATTAGTCGGGAATTCCTTTTGGGAGTCCTCCAGAAACTGGGCTTTGGACAGAGATGGAGAGATTGGGTATCCATCATTCTAGGGTCCCCTTCCTCAAGGATTCTTCATAATGGTTGTTCTGGCAGGGTATTTGGGCACATGCGTGGGCTGCGACAGGGGGATCCGTTATCGCCTCTACTATTCATCCTTGCTATGGAGCAGCGTGGCCTGCTCGACACAGTAGCCCACAATGTGTCCAGGCTACATGCATCCCTCTATGTGGACGACGTCATGGCTCTTATCAGGCCGATCAGGGAAGAGGTGCAGGAGCTCCGAGCCATCCTTAGCATCTTTTATGGCGCTTCAGGAATGGCAATCAACTGGTCAAAGAGTGTGATTTACCCTATCAGGTGTACAGACCAAATGCAGGCATGGATCCCGCAGGAAATCCCAGCACAGGTGCGAAATTTCCCATGCGCCTACCTAGGACTACCATTGAGGCCTACCAGTGTAAAGAAAGTTGATGTGCTTCCGTTGATTGAGAAGGTCAAGTGTAGGTTGGGAAAGTGGAAGGCTAGTCTCCTTTTGAAAGCTGGTCGTCTTGTGCTCATAAACTCTGTTCTCTCCTCCATGTTGGTTTACCACCTCATGGTCTTCAAGCTAGAAAAATGGGCAATACGGCGAATTGATAAGATCAGGTGTGCTTTTCTATGGAAAGGTGCGCAGGACTGTCATGGGGGACATTGCTTGATGAGCTGGGCGAAAGTTTGCAGGCCAAAGGAATTGGGTGGATTAGGAGTAATTGATATCGATCGTTTTGGGAGAGCATTACGATTGAGGTGACTTTGGGACGAGTGCAGTACGACTGTTAAGCTGTGGCAGGGTTTGAAAATGGATGCGTTGTCAGCGGATATGGCCCTTTTCCGGGTGTCCTGAGCTTGTAGTAGGTGACGGGTCTCGTGCTGACTTCTGGTCCTCCCCCTGGCTTCATGGACGAGCCCCCAAAGATATCGCACCGCTCTGTAGCGTACTAGCTAAGGAAGTGAAGCTTAGTGTGCGGGATGCTATTTTGACTGGAGCTTGGATGGCAGCACTCAGGCGGATCTCTGCCATGCAACAGATTGTAGAGTTTGTCCACTTATGGATGGCAATACAGGATGTCTGTTTGATTCCAAACGAGCAGGACAAGGTCATTTGGAACCTCACAGGTGATAAGATCTATAGTGCGAAGTCCGCCTATAGAATTCAGTTTGCTGGATCTTTTTAGGACCATGACTATAGGCGAATTTGGAGAGCGAAGGTACAACCTAAGTGCCTATAAAAATACCAAAAATTTAGAAAAATACGTAGAAACCAAATATTCAATAAAAGTATAATATTTGTATATGTAGTTATATGCATTTTTTTGTTGAAGAGTATCTTTTATTGATTTAAAAAAAATAGGAAATTTTTGTTTGTAGAAATTAATAAAAAAGCAAAAGGTAGGTATTCATTTTGAATGTTGAATTTAATTTTTAAAATTACAATTAAAAGGTCAAACTAACTTTGATTTTTAATTTAAAAAATGTAAATTAAAAGGTAAAGCTAATGTCCCTATATTTCTCTAATTTTCTCCTTTTCCCATAAGCCAGACTTATTTTCCATAAAAGCTCAAACTATTTAATCAATAAAAGATATCATAGGACAAATATTTTTTCATATAATTATGCACATAAAATTATAGTAATTGGATTCTATATAGTTTTCCAAATTGTTAGATATTTTTATTCTATTTTTTTATATTTCTATGATTTTCTACAATTTATTTGAATTTATTTTTGGAGAAAATTGGATGCATGTCATCTAAAACCATAGCGGTTTTGGGTGGAGGGGGTATTTTAACCAAAATTAATAGTTGAGGGAGGTTGGATGCCCGGTTTTAGAGTTGAGGGGATAAAACCAAACTTTTGCAATAGTTAAAGGGGCAAAGTGGACTTTTTCCTTTTCGGTGCAAATCAAGGATCTGTTTCCTCACGAGTCATGAGCCCACATTGAGGTAATCTGGGCTGCTGCGATGCTGCTAGCTACTGCCGGTCCAAAATTGTTGGCGCTGCATGCTGTGGCCGTTTAAGCCATGCCTGGCCATTAGGTACCACCGCTGGGCCAAGACCAAGCTGGGCAGCTGATCTGCTGCGCTGGCTGTTGGCCCACGTGCCACAAGTGTGAGCCAAGTGCCGTTGTCGTGCGTCGCCACATGCGAGAAAACCGGCGCTGGTACGGCCCAGTGGCCAGTCAAGTAGAGAAGAAGGACATCAATCGATAATGGAGGAATAGCAAAGAAGTTTTTGCCATAATTCATTCCTATCACTATTCGCATCCATTCATTATGGATACCAATAATCAATTAGGTATGATATAATTTAGTGTTATGTTCATAACTACCTTATACTTTTTACAAAGAAACATAAAAAGCATAGATCCAGTTTAGATGAGATTAAGGTCTAGTTCTTTTTAGCTTAACAGTTTAACGACTTATCTACGTTTTGAAAACACATATACTTTGAGTTTTTTGAGTCCGTTTTTTCGTTGTTTTAAAGGTGGGTCCTAACGCTTTAAAAAGCAAGTCAAACGAAATATATCAGAATCTCAAAACTACCTTGAGAAACTCTCAAAGTTCAGTCATTTCAGCCGTTCAGCCGATCAGCCGTTCGGATCAGCTCAAAAGAACAGGGCCTAAAAGTTCAAACCGTAGGGTTCTTCCATAGCCTGGCAAGTTCAATAGGTGTTGGGTCAGGAGCTTCGAGCTTATAATCGAATTATGGAATCTGCAGGAAACCCAACTCATTCTTATCAAAACCAAAAAGAGCGGTATTTGGCATCGGCAATTTTGATTTGAACACTTAGCCGAAATTGAGAGCTCTTCTTGTTGCAATTATGCAATCAAGATAAGCCTTGCATCAATCTGCTAAGTGACCAATCGCGCTTACGTCGAAAACAGTGGGGAGGTCTTGGCTTTTTCGCCTTAGATGTTGCAGTATCAGGACGTTGAACTTGCTGCTGCTGGGGTCTTCGGATTCGAGCACGAGATTTTTCGGCTGAGAAGCTGAAAACTCTCTCTCACTCTCCTCTTCTCTTCTCTTCTCTCCCGGCTGGTGCTTCGGGTTGCGCTGGCTGCGCCCGCGATGAGTTTGCACGCTGGCTTGCTGCTGGCCTGTTCCGCTTTCCAGGACGTCTTGCTGGGGACGCTCTTTCCGCTGTGCCAGAGCTGCAATCTTCTGCTCTCACTTTGTCTTTGAAAGTTGACAGGTATAGTTGTGTTTTTAGATAATAATGCGCTAAACGGAGTGGAGTATACAAAAACACTGGTTGTCATAAATTGGCAATAGCTCAATGATTGGTGGTTCCAAGCTTATATACTTTGATTGTATATATATAATGGTATGAGCTAGCTCTGGGTGAGCCTGCTCATACGCCCTAGTGCCCGGCCGATGACCGGATCGCAAGCAGCTCGACGACGAACGCGTCGTCGCTGCACGCAAGGATACTTTGGCTGTTTTCGGAGCCACCGCCTGAGACTAGTTTTGTGGCATAAGAAGCATCCCATTTTCCTTCATTCTTCCTCCTTTTATTCCTCCAAAACTCCACACACGCACAGACTCACCAACGGCTCAACAGCCCCCTAAACTCACGCACTCACTCCCTAACAACTTAACAAACTCTGCTAACAACTCCCTGCTACCAATCTGAACTTCACGCCAAGCCCTTTCTATCACGCCTGCGGGTGTAAACCCGATCTAGAGGTTGTACCATATCATCACTCCCTCCCTTGAAAATAAGCTTGTCCTCAAGCTTGTATTCTGGAAATGCTCGACGAAAAGTGATAGCATCCATCCAGGTTGCTTCATCTTCTGGTTCACCTGCCCAATGAACCAGTAACTGACGTTTCCCCTTATCAAAACGATGAGCCAGTATAAGATGCGGTGCTGGTTGTGCTGGAACCACCGCTGGATTCATGTCCGACGCAGGTCTCCTGGCTTGCTCGGCGGTGCTCCCCGAAACTCTTTTAGCAGCGAAACATGAAATACATTGTGGAGACGCGCCGTCAGAGGGAGTGTCAACCTGTAAGCTACGGCACCGATGCGAGCCTCCACTTGGAAGGGCCCATAGAATCGCGGAGCCAGCTTGGATTGGCGCCCTTCACGAATAGAATTTTGACGATGCTTCTGAAGCTTTAGCCACACCCAAGAGCCCACTTGAAATTCTACTTCCCTGTGACAACCATCATACCGCTGTTTCATCCGGTTCTGAGCTTGAAGAAGATGGAGCCTTGCCTGTTGGAGTAGCTCGTCTCTCTCCACTAGTGCACAATCCACCTTGTCAATAACAGTGGTGCCCTGCTGATATGGCGTCAATGGCGGTGGAGCCCGACCATAAACCAACTCGAAAGGGGTCATCCGATGGCTAGTGTGGAAAGAAGTATTGTAACAGAACTCTGCCCAAGGAACCCATTGGACCCATGCTGATGGTGTAGTTCCACATAAGCAACGAAGATACATCTCAAGTGTTCGATTAACCACCTCCGTTTGTCCATCGGTCTGCGGATGATAGGCCGTTGACATGAGGAGAGAAGTACCGCTCCGTTTGAATAGATCTTGCCAGAATGCACTAAGGAATACCGGGTCCCTGTCTGACACAATTGATTCTGGAATTCCATGCAAGCGGACCACCTGATCAAAGAATAATTTGGCTACCAGGGGTGCTGTAGCAGGCCTTGACAATGGCAAGAAATGGGCATACTTGGATAACCGATCGACGACCACCAGCAACATCGTCTTTCCCTGGGATTTGGGCAGATCAGTGATAAAATCCATGGAGATATCCGACCAAACTTGATGCGGAACCGGCAGTGGTTGGAGAAGCCCAGCAGGAGATAAGGTGCTGGTCTTGCTCTGCTGACAGACTGCACACCGGTTCACATATCCTTCCACCGTCTCACGCTGTTTCGCCCAGAAATAAGTGGCTTGGAGGCGATGAAGAGTCTTCTGGATTCCCTCGTGGGTAAGATCATGTATGGAGGCTATGATCTTGTCCACTAAAGGTGACGAGGCTGGTATCATGAGGCGATTGTTGCGATATACCAACCCTTCTCGCACTTCCCATTGGTGTTGAGTTTCTGCAGGTGACACTTTGGTAGTTGGAAGTGGGCTTGGTGCAAGAACTGCCTCGGCAACAGGTGTGAGAGCAGCTGGAGGCGGGCTTGATGCAGCTAGAGGACCCTCGCCGTCGCGGCCATACTTAGCTGCTAGGCGTAGGATTTCTGGGTCTCGGCGAAGCACATCCGCCCACTGTGCCCGGGTCACCTCCTGCACTTCTGAGACTGAGGCACACTGTGGGTCCTCAGCATGCACTCGGGAGAGTGCATCAGCCGCCGAGTTGTGGCGCCCCGGCTTGTATTCTACCTGAAAATCAAATCCCATTAATTTGCTAAGCCAGTGCTGCTGGGGAGGTGTGATCAAGGCCTACTCCAACAGGAATTTGAGACTCCCATGATCCGTGCGCACAGTGAAGGATTGTCCCCATAAGTATGGTCTCCAATGCCGCACCGCCTTGGACAGTCCAATGAGTTCTCTCTCATACGCCGCCAATTTGGTGTGTCGATCCGCCAACTTACGGCTGAAGTAGGCTATAGGATGGTCATTTTGGTGGAGGACTGCACCTATGCCCGTGCCTGAAGCATCACACTCCACCACAAAGGGGATAGTAAAATCTGGCATTTATAACACAGGAGCAGTCATCAGAGCTTGTTTGAGGCTATGGAAGGCTTCCTCAGCAACGGCTGTCCAAGTGAAATTGTTTCTCCGAAGTAACGCCGTGAGAGGTTCAGCGGCGTTGGCATAGCCTTGCACGAAGCACCTATAATACCCGGTCAGACCTAGAAATCCTCGAAGTGCAGTTACAGAAGTTGGTCGTGGCCAAGTACTGATAGCTTGCAGCTTGATTGGGTCGGTTGAAACCCCATTATGAGATATGACATGTCCCAAGTAACCCACGCGCTCTTGCGCAAAGGCACACTTTGATCGCTTGAGGTGGAGCATGTAAACGTAGGCGCTCCAGCACCACACGCAAATGTGTCAAGTGTTCCTCCTCAGATCTGCTACACACCAGGATATCATCGAATACGAGGACAAACTTGCGCAAGAATTCCTATAACACTTCATTCATTAAAGCCTGGAATGTTGATGGTGCGTTGGACAACCCAAAAGGCATCACTAGAAATTCATTAAGGCCGTGGTGTGTCCTGAAGGCCGTCTTGGCGACGTCGGCAGCCCACATCCGGACTTGATGGTAGCCCGAACGTAGGTCCAACTTGGTGAAGAAGCGAGCTCCGCCAAGCTCGTCGAGCAGTTCTTCTACTACAGGTATAGGGAACTTGTCCTTGATCGTGCGAGCATTCAACTCACGATAATCCACGCAGAATCTCCATGTGCCATCAGCTTTCTTGACCAGCAACACCGGTGATGAAAAGGGTGATCGACTGGGTCGGATGATCCCCTGTTTCAGCATGGTCTCACACTTTGTTCTATCTCATCCTTCTGACGGAAAGGATACCGATATGGTCGTACCACCACCGGGTTTGTACCTTCGGCCAAGGTGATGGGATGGTCACACTGCCTCCGAGGAGGTAGACCCTGAGGTTCAGCAAAAACATCTTCGTACGTGAGAAGAAGACCTTGAAGTTGGCTGGCTTCCTCTTTACCCAAGTGCATCATCGTCAACCGAGGTGGACGCCTTGTCCCTTGCAATCTGACTCTAGTGCCTTCCCAATCAAATTCCATTGTGAGCTCGCTGAAATTCCAATGAATGTCTCCCAAACTGCGGAGCCACTGTACTCCCAAGATAACATCAAAACCATCAATTGGAAGGATGATGAAAGGTGTCGTGAACTGGTGTCCTTGGATGCTGAATTCAGCTTCCAACGTTCCAAGACAGGGCAAATAAGTTCCTCCGGCCACCTTCACCTGTTGCAAAACTTCACCGCTGAATGATCTGAAAGATGTCTTCTCTTGTTGTGCAGCGTAAGCACTCAAGAAATTATGAGTGCTTTCACTGTCAATGAGTCCCAACCAGCCTTTGTTCACCATCTGCACCTGCACTTGCATGGTGTTTCCTTGTTTCGGCCCCAAAGCAGCAATCATGGAAAGAGAGACATCCTCTTGCAGCTCTTCCTCAGTGCTCTCTTCTCCGTCCACCTCGTCCTCCACCTCCAAATGGAACAAACGCTTACAGCGATGCCCCCTCGTATAGACTTCATCACAGTTATAGCAAAGTCCTTTTGCTCTTCGCTCGGCAAGTTGATCAGCTGTCAGTCGCCATCTCCCCGGCACTATCGTGGACCCAGGAATGGATGCGGCACTACTCTGTATGCTGGCTGCTGGCGCCGCCTTTCCTTGGCTGTTATGGCTCCCGCCTCCTTGCGAGTATCCCCCGCTCCTCGTTGCTCCCCCCGCTCCGTACGTCCGGCCTACGGAAACGGCCGCCGACGTCGGTGCTGGAATTAGCGCCGCTGAGGCTGAAGGAGGAACAGTGATTGAGTTTGTCACACCCCGATTGAATGTGCTGCGCCCACTTCCTGCTCCTGACATCCCTTGTATGGCCTCAGATATCCACGCGACTTTCCTCGCCTCCGCCTCTCGCGCAAAGCCGATCGCCTCAGATAGGTCTCGAGGCCTCTCACGACGCACATCGGCGCACAGCGCAACCGATAGCCCAGCCGTGAAGGTCTCAATTTGATCGGTGCGCTTCATTCTTGGAGTACGGCCAAGCAGCCGTTGGTACTCCCTGGCATACTCGTCCACACCCTTGCTGCCCTGTTTCAAATTGACAAGATCACCCAGAGGACCAACACTTGAGTGTCGGGTGAAACGTTGAATGAAGGCCTCGGAGAAATCCTCCCAGGTGATCCACTGCTCGTCTTGTTGCCAATTATCGAGCACTTCTTGGGCTTCTCCGGTCAGATGGAGTCCAGCAATTTCCACATAATCTTCCTCTGGGATCCGATGCACACGAAAGAATCGTTCGCACCTGCGGATCCACCCCAGCGGTTCGTCCTGGCCGTCGTAGTCGGGAAGATCGAAGCGCGGTGGACGAGGTGTCCAACGGCGTCCGTCCTCCTCCTCACCTTTCGACGTCGCGCCTCGGTAAGTCGCCGCTCCTCCTCGCCATGAGGCGGTCTCCCCATGTTGGCCTGCGCCGTTCCTCAGATTTGCCCTACCCATTGTTGTGGACCGAGACGTGACTTGCTCCATTCGGTTCCTCTCTGCCGTCCTGCCGATCAGGTTCATTTGCAGGCCCCTTTCCCTTCATCATCTCCCTCACTTCAGCGATCATAGACTTCATCTCCTTCACCTCCGTCTCGAGCGCTATGACGCGCTCTTCCACCGTAGCTGCCATGGTCCGGGATGGATCCGGCTCTGATACCAAATTGGTATGAGCTAGCTCCGGGTGAGCCTGCTCATACGCCCTAGTGCCCGGCCGACGACCGGATCACAAGCAGCTCGACGACGAACACGTCGTCGCTGCACGCGAGGATACTTTGGCTGTTTTCGGAGCCACCGCCTGAGACTAGTTTTGTGGCATAAGAAGCATCCCATTTTCCTTCATTCTTCCTCCTTTTATTCCTCCAAAACTCCACACACGCACAGACTCACCAACGGCTCAACAGCCCGCTAAACTCACGCACTCACTCCCTAACAACTTAACAAACTCTGCTAACAACTCCCTGCTACCAATCTGAACTTCACGCAAAGCCCTTTCTATCACGCCTCCGGGTGTAAACCCGATCTAGAGGCTGTACCATATCATATAAGCTTGTTTGTATAGTGCAATGTATTTGTACAAGAAATGGTTGACAGCGGCAAATACATCTAAGTAGTATCTATTCACGTAAGAGGTGTGACTGTTTCATAGTTCACTTCTGCATTTTGCTCTTATGAAGGCACGATATAATTATATAAACAGCAAACTCTATGGATCCACACACTGAACATGTGTAGCCCATGCGCATGAATTTGACTGTAGCAACCAATTCATCACATCAGAAGGTATAACACAGGTCTAACACAACTTCGACATGATTCTGAAAGACTTGTAAAGTGGGTAATAACCATAAATTCATACATGGTAAGCGCATATTTTACATGAATATTATTTACTGTAACTACCAGGAGCATCAGGTATTCATAAATGGATGTATCTTTGCTCGTCAGTCCTTACCTGGAATCCTGGATAAGCTGACTAACAGTAATACCTTCATCAATCGGGATAAAACCCATTAACAGTCATACCTCCGTCAACCGAGATTGTCTGCCCCGTGATGTAAGTGGAACCGGGCATACAAAGAAAAGCAACTAGTGATGATACTTCTTCTGGTTCTCCAACACGCCTAAGTGGAGTTCGACTCTTAACAATGTTCTCAAAATCCTTATTTGCAAAAACCTGCACAATGAAACAAAAGCATGATGGGAGGATTCCGGATTGTTTTCATTTTCTCAGGGGCAATAACTAGCCCAAACAAGCCCCGCATGCAGATGGGCTAAAGAAGAAACGAGAATGAGCTGGCCTTGTAAAATGATAACTCCATATGTGGATGAACTATAGCTTCAACAAGGAAGATGAAGGCTTGGGCATCGTAAAGTTATATTTATAGTTTATGCCTCAATGCATTATTCCAGGTGTAAATGAACAAAAACGGTAAAGCACTCATAGACATTTTAAAGCAGCTATAAGAAATGGGGAACTGAGATAAGACTCTAGCTTGTGGGGTTTTTTTTTTTTGCACTTCATACTAGTAGAATGGTTAGCAAAAAACAGTTATGAGAACAGAACAAGCATATATTTGTTGTGAAAACAACACTACCTAGGCACCCGCATTTTGGTGATCTGTGTAGCGTGTGCAGAAGAACTACAAGATAGTATTTCGGGTGCCAAAGTACCAAAATCTTCAGCTCAACATGAATTCAGAGTTTCTAAGATAAATATCTCATTACCTAAAATGTTCTAGATATGACCGTAAATTGTTTTATCGTTACCTTACCCTACATAACAGCCTCAAGTATCATATTGTCAAATTGTGTGTATCTAACCAATTTGTAAAGTGACACTGTTGACACATTACAGAAGTATGGAATGGAAGAACAGAGAGTGCAGCTATATGATCGTGATCACATACATATCATGGCTAGATGGTGGAACAGGCTGGAAAAAAAACTTATTTGATAAACTCATGGCCTTGCTTCAAAGTTGCTCCTATTACACTCAGTTTTGGTTCCAATTTAAAATGAGCTGATTGCGACTGAAAAAACCTGATTACCCTCAAACTCGATTTGCTATCATGACAATAAAACTGGTTCTGAAGAACACAAAGCTACCAAATCACAATAACTCAATTTTGAATGAATCTCAATAAAACCTACACCTTGGTTTGATAGACATCCCTCCACAGCATTTCGTTTATACTGATAACTAAACAATATGTACTATATTTATCCTCAAGGAACAATTCCACCTGTGGTCACTTAACTCTTCAGTTGGTATAATTTTCATAGCTGGCATGTGGGGTCAACTTGAAAATGTGGAAGATGACATGGCAAAACTGATGATATAATAGTAACTCAAAATCATAATAAAAAAAATCAATCTTAAAAAATGTGGTTTGCTCTATTTTTGCGAGTTGGTGGACATGGTCTAGATTGTATAGACCATCATGAATTAAAATTAAATCATGCAAAGAGTTGAGGAACCATGGATTTTTCTCAAAGTTTTTTTTTTTGCTACCGTACGTGAAAAGTAGCAATGACACTGTGATAATTTAAATAGAAGAAGTATACATTTTGCACAAACTGATACTAGAATATGCTTTTTGTGTTGCAGTCAACATAATATAAGTATGCAACAATAATAACACCAGTAAAAAAAAATTGGGGCAGATACCTATTTACAGTTTTACATTTTCACAACCTCAAAGAATCAATATCTGAACATGTGAAAATTTTCTAAAAGGACGCAGTGCAGCAAAACATACAAATTAAAGCATGGTTAAATCATGTGACTGCAATTCAAGTTGTCTCAAGAGCAGGGGAAGAGGATACTCATTAATCAATTATAGTCACCACAATTGCTTGGATATTACATGCAAAAAATGGATTCCACAACATATTCCAAGCTATTCATCTAGTCAGACATGATGAATTGAGAAGAACAACAGAAGACCCTTACTCCTTCTGAAAGTGAAGTCCAGATGTACCCCGGGGCAACAGAGTTGGTTCTTATGTTGTCTTTCGCCCATTCACATGCTAAGTTCTTGGTTAATTGGTTCATGGCACCTAAAAACAACACCTATAGCTGGTCAAGATTGCCAGATTTATGAAGAAAATTATGCTCAAGAAATCGAATGAATGCTCCATATTGTGTTACAGCTGTACCTTTGGTCATACTGTAGACAGTTCCACTGTATAAGGCTATAATTCCAGCAATCGACGATATAAAAACAATGCTGCCAGACCCTGATGCTTTTAGATGAGGATGTGTAAGTTGGCACAAATGGTACGCAGATTCAAGATTAGTGGCCATCAAAAAAGAGTATTCCTCCGCAGAATACTCAATTGTTGGCTTCCTTATGTTTGCCCCCACATTGTTTACCTAAAACAGCAAAAGAAGAAAATCAACATAAATTGACATGCACATGTAACACTGAGGAATGAGCAAACTGCAGCACGTGGACTAAACATGTAGATATAGCTGTAGTCACCAAACGCAAAGTGCAAGAAGAGTGGGCCTAACAATTACATTTGCAGGGTCAAATTGTACTACGACTCTACAAGTTCACGACTGTTAGGATATGTGCCGATGCAAGATCACGAACGACACCAGGAGACACGGTGTTTGGTAACGCAGTTCGGCTTTCGCCTACATCTGCGGAGTTCTGATTATGGGCGCTCCTCCCCAATCCATAATACCGCAGCACACCGGCTAACCAGGTCACGACCACATGCCGGCCGCTGACTTCTTCTTGCCTATGCTACTATTATGAGATCGTTGTCTTGGTTACACCAGGGTTGTCTCCCTTTTTATAGTGGAGGCCTGGATAGAGTTCGACTCTAACACTAATCAACCCTGCCTATTAACACAGAGTCCATGTAACCTACCCGTACACATATTCGACATAATACCTAACAACGACAAAGGCCATATCCATGAAACCCAGGGATTTCAGTTTAGGTAGTTCTATTCTAAACCCCTACATTTTGGTAGCTTAAGCATTGCCGAAGCTGCTGATGAAGAGAAGATGCTCCACAGCACCTTACAGCTGAAATGCTTGTAATGAAGCTATCTGACAACTGCAATAGGTTTTACCTGGAGACGCCATTAGATTAACTTTCTTCTTCCCCTGGTTAAATAATAAATGTACTACAGTCCACAGTAGGAGGGAATACATTTATACATAGACTGATAGACATCACTACATCAGTGTTCATTATATTGGCATATTTCCATACTGCACTAGCATAAGGAAACGAGGAATGGAGAAACAAACGGATGGGAGAGGGATTAGTCCCGACTCACAAGGATGTCGAGCTTGCCGCTGAAGTGGTCGGCGACCTCGCAGATCAGGCGCTCCCGCTGCTCCCGCACCGAGAGGTCGCAGACGGAGACGGTGACGCGGAAGACCTTCGCCTCCCACTCCTTAAGGCGCTCGCCCAGCTCTGCCTCCTTCCGGGAGCATGTGTGCACGGTCGCCCCCAGGGACGCCAGCTCCTCCACCACCGCACGCCTGCGCACAACCACAAGGTCTCCTGACGTCAACCATCGATCAATCGATCGAGGGGCACCCGTAGAGTTGTGCGGTGCTGCTAGGGAAGAGAGGGGGAGGTGTCGAGGTGTACCCAATGCCGCGGGTGCCGCCGGTGACGAGTGCCGTCTTTCCGTGCAGAGACCATCTCCCCGGAGCCCCTGCTTTGCCGGACGTCTCCGCTGCGGCCATCTTGCTGGTTCCTACCGGTGTTCGTGGCGTCTCTGCTTCAGTATTCAGTGCTTCTCTGTAATCCAGTACGAGGCGACGAGCAGAAACGTGCACAGGTGGAGCTGCAGATAGTGTGGAGCCACTTGTTCTCCCTATGGCACAGGGCCCCGCTGACCGTTTTCTGTCGTTGCTAAAGAGACAACAGCAAAAATCGAAAATTTTGCCATTTTACATTTTTTAAACATTTCTCGCATAAGTGGATGCGTGTGAACAGAATTTTTTTAAAAAAATATGAGGTTGTTGTCCTGAGGCGGGCGATCCCCCGTTGCTTGGACGACCAGCACCTTGGCCTCAACGGCGTTACCATTGTTCATCTTGGCAACCACATCAACTGTTTCATCATGGGTGAAAGGGGAGGAAGAATGAAAGAACCAGAACGAATAAAGGGATAAGAGGAAGAGACTGGGACCACGCCTACCTATCAGTGACGAAGTAAAAAAAAACTTCGGCTGCAGAGGATCCCAGTAAGAGGATGAGACTACGTAGCTAAGTTGAAACTTGAAAGTACCACTTGACCTGAAAGAGAATTTTATTCCGGTTTCATATGGTTAAGGGATTGTGTGCGTTTAGAAAGTTCAGAGATGACGAGCTACGGGGATGAAATGCATTGCCGGACTGTAAAACAAGCGTATTTGACATTCCGTACTTTCAAAATCCGAATTTACCTCTCAGTTTTGCTTCCTCGAAGGCAATCGCGCTGTCCGCCAATGGTGCGCAGGCGTGCAGCCGCACATTGCAGGGGATACTTGTTCTGTCACTCTGCGTCTCGACTCGATCTACAGAAATATATATTTTTGCCATCTGTTTACCAACAGTTTAGCGCTGGCCTATTGGATATTTGGTTGCCAATTGTTTGCCGCACCATTCCTTCAGGTCACCTCGCTCACAGTATGTAGCATTCAACTCACTCTGACACTAACGCTGCCAGTGATTGAGCCCGATGCCTGCCGAACCGAATGGAAGAATTTTGGATTTTTAGACACCATCAACAAGACAGCATGACGAGTTACACATGAAATCAACTGAATTTCTATGTGCCATAACGGAAAATAGAATCCTCGCACAGATCTGGCCAAAACATTCACATTGCTTACATGAACAATGGGCAATATTCATGGATTCATGGCGAGCTCAGTTTTACATGAGTATTTAATTCTAGCAGCCAAGAACACCCGATATGGCTGTTTGCTGGACACCACGAAAAACATCGTCTTTAAAGAAAGAAAAACATCATCTGCCTGATAGTCCTTAAGGTGGATAGAGCCCATTTACAGTCATGCCACCATCAACCGAGATTGTCTGTCCGGTAATGTAGGTGGAACCAGGCATGCAAAGAAAAGCAACAACTGAAGATACCTCTTCTGGTTTTCCAACACGCCTAAGTGGGGTTCGATTCACAATACTGCCCTCAAATTCTTTATCTGCTAAAAACTGCCACAGAGAGAGAGAGGGGGGGAAGGAGAGGAGAGGGAGGGTTCAGGGACAAGCTTTCCATTTTGTCAGAGATTAAATATTTACATGCTTGTCTCCAGGTCCCCATGATGAACATAAGCAAATAGTCTAAATAATGAAGAGTTTAGCGCAAGTGTTCATGATGAAGGACTACTTACAAGTTACACATAAGGATGTGCTACAGCCCTTTTTGTGTGAACTATTACTACAAAGTAAAACTTGCAACAAACAAAATATATTTATGATCTTATATGCTGTCACATACAAATTAGCATAAATCTAAAGAGTTTTAGTAAAATTTAAAGCAGCTTCAAGACGTGTAGTGTTTGAGGCTACCCACAAAAGAAATGGAAGTGAGACTGAGCTAGTTTCAGTTGTACACTTGTCCAACAGTTGTGAAATTTGCATACTTTAGATGGCACATTGTTAACTAAAACAATTAACACAAAAGAGAATTAAGTATTTCTTTATTGGAAAGTAACACTACCATGCCACCCACATTATCATATATTTGCTTAATTGCTTGCAGAACTACAACATATTCAAGGTGTCAGGCAATATTCAGCTCAACAAGATAACATGATTCCAAATTGCAATTCTTATATTCTCCTCATTTGAAATGCTCCAGACATGCTTGTAAATTGGTCAAAATCATTATTTCACTCTACCTAACATATTGAATCTAAAATTCTTAAAGACGCGTGATCTACCCTACTTTCAGCAATCCTTGATGAATATCCTTAAAAGGGATTTGCAGAATGTTCATAAATTTGATCAAGTAAGGTTGGGATATATACAAGTATGAAGAGCTACGGACTACGTGCATACTCATATGATCCTTACAAAATACATATCATGGATAACAATACAATATACAGTGTTTATCCTCTGATGCTAAATGAAGGTTTTAGGAGAAAGGCAGCATGATGTTATGTGCTGCCCTACGCAGTAAATATCACACTTAGAAACTAGCAACTAACACCTAATGATAATGTAAATATCATAGAAGAGTGCCTTTAGAGCTAATTGCCATCTAGCCCGACACTAAAACATGTTTGGTGCACAGTCAACATAGATCTGTTAGATAGTCCACACTTGGAGGAAGAAAGGGAAGGGGTAGGATGGTCTTCTCATCATGCATAATGGCACACATATATTCTCAACTTAGTAGTGGCATGGTTACAGTGTCTAACTTTTTTAATGGCACACATATACTATATGGTTGAACATGGTAACTTAGGGTAAACAAATAAACAATCGAAGTGAGACTCTTACTCCTTCCGTAAGTGAAGTCTTGATGTACCATGGGGCAACTGAGTTGGTTCTTACGCCGTCTTTCGCCCATTCACATGCTAAATTCTTTGTTAATTGGTTCATGGCACCTAAACAATACCCGTAGCTGGTTACACATGTCAGACATCTGACAAACGCTATGTTTACACAAGATCAAGGAAGGAAGAGGCTGAAGGCGCATTTGGAACTAAAATACAAGTTTAGGATAATTACCTTTAGTCATAGCATAAAGAGTCCCACTAGATACGGCTACTACCCCACAAACTGATGATATGAAAACAATGCTGCCTGACCCAGATGCTTTTAGAAGAGGATGTGCAAGTTGACACAAATGATATGCAGATTCGAGATTAGTGGTCATCATAAATGAGTAGTCCTCAGCAGAAAATTCAGTAGTTGGTTTCCTTATGTTGGTCCCCACATTGTTTACCTATGAGTGAGAAGAACAACATTCATATCATGGAGTGAGCAAAGTGTAGTAATTAGATTAATTAAATTACAAAACAGAAGGAAAAATAAGACAAAATGTACAAGAAAATTGGCAAAACAATACACTTTGCCTGGTCAACGTGTACTCTGACAGGCACCACATGCATTAAAACTGTTTGTTTCAGTAAGTTCTAGAACTCTAGCTCCTCACTTTTTTTTTACAGTACTGATCTATGCTGGATAAGAGTGTGCAACATGCATGAAAACTGTTTGTTTCAGGAAGTTATAGAAATCTAGTTCCTCACATTTTTTTACAGTACCGATCTATGTTGAATAGAGTGTGGTTCCCAAATGAAAACATTCAACAAAATCAAACCAACCACTAACACAATCCAAAATTTGACTGTCTCCTAGAACTGTCTATATAGTGTTATCCAATGATATACATAGAACCCTGGATAAGGTGTATTACCGGCGTAAGCCAAGGGGTGAGCCAAGGGCAATAGCTGGATAAGCCTCTCAGCCAGATTCAGTTGGGGGCGTGAGCTGAGTTTGTTAGTGAGTTGTTAGTCTGTTGGGCAGTGTGTGTGTGTGCGTGAGTTTGTTAGCTGAGTATCTGGAGTATAAGAGGAAATAAGGAATGGGGAAAAGGCATGATTTTGATGCCACAAACTCGTTCTTAGGCGGTGGCTCCGAAAATAGCCAAAATACCCAAGGCGCTCGCTGCCGCGTCGACTTCATCGACGAGCAGTCTGCGATCCGGCCATCGGCCGGGAACCCGTGCGTACGAGCAAGCTCAATCTGAGCGAGCTCATATCATTTTGGTATCAGAGCCAGACCTATCCGGGACTATGGCGGCGTCCGTCGAAGAGCGCATCTCGGCGCTCGAGGCGGAGGTGAAGGAGACAAAGACCATGATCACGGAGATGATGAAGATGATGAAGGAGAAGGAGCAAGGCAACGTTGCAGATCCTCAGGGGGGCGGCGAAACTCCGCAAGACACAAGTCACGCAGTTAACCAAGACCGCGGAAAGGGTCAGGCCCGAACTGACGGCGCGCGAGGGCGGGAACACCCGTTTGTCGGCCCGGCGGATCCAGCGCCTTGATGACCAGGAACAGGAGGAGGACGAACAGCGTTGGGCACCCCGCCCATCGCGATTCGATCGAAGACGCGGAGCTGATCAGGAGGAAGGAGAGGACGGACGTCGATGGGCACCTCGCCCACCACGTTTCGATCTCCCTGACTATGATGGACAGGATGATCCATTGGGGTGGATTCGATGATGTGAGCGTTTCTTTCGCGTGCATCGTATACCAGAGGAGGACTATGTGGAGATTGCTGACCTGCATTTAGCCGGAGAAGCACAAGAAGTGTTGGATAATTGGCAAAGGGATGAGAAGTGGATCGTGTGGGAGGATTTCTCGAAAGCCTTCATCCAGCGATTCACCAGGCACTCCAGCGTTGGTCCCTTGGGAGACTTGGTTAATTTGAAGCAGGGCAATGGGGGAGTGGATGAGTACGCCAAAGATTATCAGCGGTTGTTGGCCCGAACACCAAGGATGAAGCACACCGACCAAATTGAAACTTTCATGGCGGGACTATCAGTGGCACTGTGCGCCGATGTACGCCGGGAGAGACCCCACGATCTGTCAGAAGCGATCGGTTTCGCTCGCGAGGCAGAGGCAAGGAAGGGAGCATGGATTGTTGAGGCAAAACAAGGACTATCTGGTGCTGGCGGTGGGCGCGGCACATTCAGCCGTGGCGCGGTGCCTCCGACCGCGATACCTCACACGGCGGGCACAACACCAACCCCAACACCCTTGACCACGGCCGTTTCCATTGGGTGGACGTACGGAACGGGAAACCCAACTAAAACTGGAGGTCACTCGCATGGCATGGGGGGATCTAGTGGACAGGGCAAGGTAACTCCAGCAGCAAGTACCCAGAGCAGTGCGGCCTCCGCACCGGGAAGTGTTGCTGTACTAGGGAGAAGCCGACTAACCTCTGAACAATTGGCTGAGCGCCGCGCTAAAGGCCTTTGCTACAACTGTGATGAGGTCTACACCAAGGGGCATAGATGCAAGCGCCTATTCCATCTGGAAGTGATGGAGGAAGACGAAGAAGCAGAGGGGTCAAAAGGAGGTTCAGAAGAGGAGGCATCTCTTTCAATGATTGCAGCTCTGGGGCCAAAACAGGGGGATACCATGCAAGTCACAGTGAGAATGCAAGATCAGAGTTGGTTGGGATTAATTGACAGTGTCAGCACGCACAACTTTATGAGTGCATACTCAGCTCGCCAAGGAAATTGGAAGGCGGTGGTGACTACGTCCAAGGATGGCATACCCCAACAAGTTCGGGTAGCAGGAGGCACACATCTTCCATGTCTTGGTAACCTTAATGCAGATTTTGCCATCCAAGGGGAGTCATTCTCATCTTCGTTCACCATTCTGCCCATTGATGGGTTTGATGTAATACTTGGGGTACAATGGCTGCGGACACTGGGAAAGATTCAATGGAATTTCGAGGAGCTATCTATGGAGTTCATAAGGGAAGGAAAGCATGTGAAGTTGCAAGGGTTAAAGCGCTCATCTCACCCAGTCATGATGCATGCAGGAGTATGTGAAGCCGCAGCAATACAGGCCTTGCTTGACAAGTACGAAGATATATTCAGGGAACCACAAGAGCTACCACCCCCTCGGTTCTGTGATCATCGCATCACGTTGGCAGAAGAAACTAATCCGATTGTGGTGTGGCCGTATCGATACCCTTACCGGCAAAAGGATGAGATTGAGCAGCAATGCCAAACCATGTTGCAACAAGGAATCATTCGTCCGAGTCGTTCCCCGTTCTCTTCTCCAGTATTGCTAGTCAAGAAGGCAGATGGAACATGGAGATTTTGTGTGGATTATAGGGAGCTCAATGCCCGCATAATCAAGGACAAATTTCCCATTCCTGCAGTGGAGGAGCTCCTTGATGAGCTAGGAGGAGCCCGGATCTTTACTAAACTAGATCTACGATCAGGTTACCACCAAGTAAGGATGCACTCTGATGATATCGCCAAGACGGCTTTCCGAACTCACCATGGACACTATGAGTTTCTGGTGATGCCTTTCGGTTTGTCCAATGCTCCCTCCACCTTCCAGGCTTTGATGAATGAAGTGCTACATGATTTCCTTCGTAAATTTGTCCTAGTCTTCTTCGATGGCATCTTAATATACAGTCGGACTGCAAAGGAGCATGTCGAACACCTACTGCTGGTCCTTGAGCGCCTACGACTCCATCGGCTTTACCTCAAGCACTCCAAGTGTGCTTTTGCCCAGGAAAAGGTGGGTTATTTGGGGCATGTGATCTCACAGGATGGAGTATCAACAGATCCCGAGAAGCTCAAGGCAGTGAGTGCTTGGCCGCGACCATCATCTGTGGCAGCCCTCCGAGGATTCCTGGGGTTGGCTGGGTATTATAGGCGCTTCGTCCAGAACTATGCCCGAGTGGCTGAGCCCTTGAAAGTGCTGCTCCGGCATAACAACTTCACTTGGGGATCAGCAGCTGAGGAAGCCTTCCATCAATTCAAGCAAGCATTGATGTCAGCACCCATATTGCAGATGCCAGATTTCTCTCTTTCTTTTGTGGTAGAGTGTGATGCTTCAGGAATGGGTGTTGGGGCAGTCCTCCAACAAAATGGTCATCCTATTGCATATTTTAGCCATAAGTTGGCTGATCGGCACAGGAAATTAGCAGCCTATGAGCGCGAGCTCATCAGGTTATCCAAGGCAATGAGACATTGGAGACCTTACCAATGGGGACATCCGTTTGTCGTGCGAACAGACCATGGAAGTCTCAAATTTCTCCTGGAACAGGCCCTCATCACTCCTCCACAACAGCATTGGCTGAGTAAGTTAATGGGTTTTGACTTTAGGGTGGAGTATAAACCAGGACGGAACAATGGGGCAGCAGATGCGCTGTCTCGCGTTCACAGCGAAGCACCAACACAGCAGCACTGCAGGGCGGTTTCTGGACCAGAGGAAGTCACCAGGGCACAATGGCAGGAGGTGTTGCGCCTTGATCCTGAGATTCAACGCCTTGCTGATAAATGGGGAAGGGGTGATGCTCCGAGAGAACCATCCCTGGGAAGCGCAGAAGGGATCAAGGTTGGGGGTCCTCAATGGACAGTCCAAGAGGGTCTGGTCTTCTGGAATGGGCGTTTGGTGATACCAGCCACTTCACCTCTAGTGGCGCAAATCATCTCATCGGTCCATGATCTCACTCATGAAGGGGTACAGAAAACTCTGCATCGGCTGCAAGCTCAGTACTTTTGGGATAAACAGCGGGAGTCGGTCGAACGGTATGTGGGCAATTGTATGATCTGCCAGCAAAACAAAACCAGCACTAGATCTCCCGCAGGGCTGATGCAGCCGCTGGCCATTCCTCACCAGGTTTAGGCCGACGTTTCGATGGATTTCATCACAGAGTTACCAAAATCCCAGGGGAAGACTGCTTTGTTGGTAGTGGTGGACCGTCTATCCAAGTTTGCCCATTTTATCCCTTTGGCTCGACCAGCAACAGCACCAACAGTGGCCAAACTCTTTTTGGACATGGTGGTCCGCTTACATGGTCTCCCGGAATCTATTGTTTCAGACTGTAACCCGGTTTTCATTAGCGCTTTTTGGCAAGATCTATTCAAGCGCAGTGGGACGACTCTCTTGATGTCCACTGCGTATCACCCCCATACAGACGGCCAGACAGAAGTTGTCAATCGCACCAGAGAAATGTATCTCCGGTGTTTGGCAGGCGCTAATCCAGCAACTTGGGACTCAGTGGGTGCCATGGGCCGAGTTTTGTTACAATACTTCTTTCCATACTGCTCACCGTATGACACCCTTTGAGCTGGTTTATGGGAGGACTCCACCTCTCACACCTTATCAGCAAGGGACTACTGTCATCGATGCAGTGGACTGCCTGCTGGTTGATCGTGATGCTCTCCTTCAGCAAGCCAAAGCCCATCTTCTCCAGGCGCAGAACCGGATGAAGCAGCGATATGACAACAAACACAGAGAGGTGGAGTTTCATGTTGGTTCATGGGTCTGGCTTCGACTCCAACAACATCGACAACATTCGGTTCAACTGACTCGTCAATCCAAACTGTCTCCGCGGTTCTATGGACCTTTCCAAGTGCTGGCTCGTATTGGTCCTGTTGCTTATCGCTTGGAGTTACCGGACACCACCCGTATTCATAATGTGTTCCATGTTTCACTTCTCAAGGAATTCAGAGGAACACCTCCTAAGCAGACCATGGACCTTCCTATGGAGATCACTATCCCGACCGCGGAGGACATCCAGCGCGAGCCGCTCCACATATTGGCTCAACGCTTTGACAAGGTCACCGAGAGCTTTTAATTCAGTGGACCGACGAACCAGTTGAGGAGGCTACATGGATGGACGCTTTGCTCTTCAAACAATCTTTTCCGGACTGCAAGCTTGAGGACAAGCTTGTTTTCGAGGGCGGGAGTAATGATATACATAGAACCCTGGATAGGGTGTATTACTGGCGTAAGCCAAGGGGTGAGCTGAGTTTGTTAGTGAGTTGTTAGTCTGTTGGGCAGTGTGTGTGTGTGTGCGCGTGAGTTTGTTAGCTGAGTATCTGGAGTATAAGAGGAAATAAAGAATGGGGAAAAGGCATGATTTTGATGCCACAAACTCGTTCTTAGGCGGTGGCTCCGAAAATAACCAAAATACCCAAAGGCGCCATTGCCGCGTCGACTTCGTCGACGAGCAGTCTGCGATCCGGCCATCGACCGGGAACCCGTGCGTACGAGCAAGCTCAATCTGAGCGAGCTCGTATCATCCAACCATCAATACCTTCTATCATGGTTATCAAGTCGTCGACTAGTCGTCGACTAGTCGCCGATTAGTCGTCCGGTCGGTCCGTGGATGGCGATCGGCGGCGACGACTTGACTTAGATGGCAAGTCGGGCGACTTGCCATCGACGTTGCCGATCGCCGTCGACTAGCCGTCGACCGACCGAAGCTAAATGGGCGGCTTGGTGCATCCTCGATCGGCAACCCTAGAAGCGCAATGGCGTCCGCCGCCGCCGCCCTACGGCTCCAGCGCCGCCGCCTTCCTAGCCGCCGCCGCCCTCGCTCTCTTCTTTCTTTGTGAGCTGGATGAGCGCCGGCGGAGGAGAGGCAAGGTCGGACCGGCGGAGGCGCGGGCGAGGCGGAGGCGCTGGAGCGCGGCGCCTCTGGCGAGGCGCGCGGCGAGGCGGAGGCGAGGCTGGAGGCGCCGAGCAATGGGCGCGAGGCCGGAGGCGCCGAGGCGGCGAGGCGGGTCAGCGGGCGGCGTCGCTAAGGCCTTCGCTTTGGCCCGGCCTTGGCGGCCCGGGTGGGCGATAGCTCATCGAGGAGTGGCCGAGTGGGCCTTTGCCGCTAATTGTCGGGAGCTCGGGCCTAGGCCCAGGGTGGCTAATTATATATATTAAGATGCACACATGCAGCCCCGTAAATATTATATTTATTTGTTGGCAAGTCGACGACTAGTCGACTGACTACTCGACTAGTCGACAAGTGGACCCTCCTCAACTCGACTCGACTCGACTTACAGACTTAATAACCTTGCCTTCTATTCAACCATCTGTAATTTCTCTGATTTTCAATTCATTTACATAGTGCAGCAATAAATAAGAAATAATTTAAATTTGTAATTTTTTTTCAGCACTTGAGCCATGTTCTTTTGCAAGATTAACATAAGATATATGACAACTCAAATTAAAGCAATTAAACATAAAACAATAGAATTTCAGTTGTCCTTTTGAGTATTGACCTTCGAGGAATCTGTTGTATCGGTTATCTTAATAAGGACAAGTTCAATGCTAATATGCTATCCTAACTCCTAAGTACTTAGAGTGAACTTAGCACTAGCAATAAAATAGAAGAGAGAAAAAGCTGATGAATAGCGTTGAATAGTGCTAAATCCATCATAAGGAAGGGTTGAACATGCTCTAAGATTTTGTTTCTTTAGTATAAAACAGGGGAGTATGATCAAACTACCCTAACTTAGGGTAAAGTTAGCAATATTCATCAGTTTTTTCTCTTTTCTATTTTATTGCTACAGCGCTAATTACTAGGTTAGCATTGGTCATGCAGTGGAATTTTGACTTCGCGCGCCCAATTGCAAACCTTGAACTGTTGATAGATGGAGACGAGAGAAAAAGGAGACACAGTGAGAGATTAGGGCCAACTCACGAGGATGTCGAGCTTGCCGCAGAAGCGGTCAGCGACGTCGCGGAGCAGGCGTTCGCGCTGGTCCCGCACGGAGAGGTCGCATACGGAGACGGTGACGCGGAAGCCCTTGGCTTCCCACTCCTTGAGGCGCTCGCCCAGCTCCGCCTCCTTCCGGGAACAGGTGTGCACGGCCGCCCCCAGCGCCGCCAGCTCCTCCGCCACCGCGCGCCTGCGCACGGTCACTCGACTTCCTCACGTGAGCCATTAATCGAGGGGATCCCGCAGAGTTGTACGGTGTGTTGCAAGTTGGTAGAGAAAGAATAAGAAAGAGAGAGGGGGTCGGGGGCATACCCAATTCCACGGGTGCCGCCGGTGACGAGGGCCGTCCTGCCGTGGAGAGACCATCGACCCGGAGCCCCCGCGTTGCTCGAGGTCTCCGCCGCCGCCATCCCCAGCTTCCGGCCGGCCTCTGCCACTCTGCGCCTAATCTGTGGCCGCTTCACCACCTATCCGTCCCCCAACCCCGAGTCCCGAACCGACGAGTGATGACATCCATTGATACTGTGAAACCTGACCAACGGGCCGGCCCGGTTACTATACGAACCGGGCCAAACGAACCAATGGGCCGGCGCCTAGTCCAAGTTCGGTTCGCCGCTTGAACCGAACGAACCGGGCCAGCCCAGGTTCGTTTGGCGTGGCTTGGCCCAATCAGGGTTTTCGTGTAATATGTCAAAAAAACAGAAAAATCTAAGAAATTCAAAAAATGTGTACCATAATTCATGTAAGTAATTAAAAAATTCAAATATATATGGAGAAATATTTAAAATGCATTGCAGAGTTTTTTTTATTAATAACACACATGGGCTACCTCGTTAAAAACTTTACCAAGTAAAAACTCAATTTGAGAAAACATTGGTGAAGAAAAAAGAGTACAGCCTAAAACTCTACAATACAAGAATAAAAAATTTTGGGGCCTTCTTTAATCTTCATCAAGTTCTAAGTCCCCGAATACAACCGTCAACTCTCGATTTTGTCTCTTGGCGACGATGTTTTGTTGTCGTCTTTCGGCTAATGCCCGATCATTTGTACTCAGTAGTATTTCGACCATGTCACTATGGAGGGAAGTCTGTCTCCCCTCCAATATTCTCCCAACGAGGCTAAAAGCTGACTTGAAGAAACTGTGGAGACCGAAACAGTTAACACATCTCGTGCTAGTATAGATAGCACCGGATATGTTCCACTATGCTGCTGCCACCATAGAAGAATATTAAACTCTTCTTTCTAAAAGTCGACGACGTCCTTTACTAGATAGGAGGTAAGCTCGCCAACAGCTCCACGTGATGTCTGTGCAGTCGGGCGAGTTGAACTGTCCGAAGAACTTAAAGTGTCTTTGCCCGTGATAGTCTTTTAAAATGACATCTTTCTCCCCGTCTGTTGAACTGGTGGTGATCGTGGTGGACAAACCCCTGCATACTTTTCTGTATATTTTCTATACAAATCATTAAGTTTACTTCTAACTTCTTGAAAATAATTTGAATAATCTATTCCAATAGCAGCACCAAGTTGTGTTAGAGCATTAGTTAATCCAGAAAGTTTAACTCTAGGGTCTAAGATAAAAACAAAAGAATATAAGAATGGAACATCTCTCCAGTATTTTAAATATTTAGTTTTCATTTGGCTAACTGCATCAAATAAAATAGCATCATTTTCAAACATTTTTAACTGATTGGCAATGTAATAAATAGATATAATAATAGAAAAAGATGTAGGCTCATACACAATAGAAGCGCTAACGGTAACTTTATAAAAAACTCAAGAAATGAATGTAAATGAGTAAGTACTTGTCAAACCTGTAGGGTCAAAAGTGATGTTCCATCTTGAGTTGGATACTGAGTGTTAATAAAAACTTTAAAAACCTGTCTATATAGTAATATATGATGTAACATAAGATAGGTGGAATTTCACTTAATAGGCATATCTAGGCCAAATTTTCTATGCTGAATAGATGATGCACGACAATAGTTTTTCCATGCAACAATTCCTGTATTAGAACTATTTAAAAATGAGATGGCATCCCGAATAACTAGGAGATAAGGTTGCAATATTTTTAAACCACATTTAACAATTAAACTAATAAAATAACATGCGCAACCTTGATGCATTAAAAATGATTCGACGCACATAGATAAAACAGGTTTTAAAATATTTATGACACTAGTATTAGCAGATGCATTATCCAAAGTAATAGCAAAAATTTTATCGGTAATTTTAAATTTTTGAACAACATTCATAATGCAATCAACAATATTTTCGCCGGTGTGATTAACATCAATAAGGCGAAGAGCAATTACTCTTCTTTTCTATTTGCCAGTTTTTGTTAACATAATGAGCAACAACACTTAAATAATCTTCTTTAGCCCTACCAGCGCAGATGTCCGAGGTTAACGACACAGAAAATGTGCAGGTTTTAAATTGTTCTTTTAACTTTAATTTGTTGGAGGTATACAATTTTTCCAAATCTCTAGTCGTTGTTTGACGAGAAACACTACTATATCTAGGATTATGAACAGTTTTGATATATTCTTCGAAAGCAGGAGAATCACCAAAGTCTAGATGTAAATCTTCAGAAGCAATTAATCGGCACAACGCCTCCCTAACTATCTCGGGATTATACTCCCAGTTACTTACCGAACCATCAGGGTTATAGCTCAACTGTTGCTGCCTCATTTGAACACCTTTCTTCTTCTTACATGCCACATCGTGCCTCTTCAGATGTCCCGTACCCAAGCCCGTCGCCGCCGATAACTCCTGTCCACAAATTTTACATTTAGCCCCATACCTCACTAGTCTGCCGTCCACATGGTGCTTCAACTCCTCGTAGTCGTTCCACACATCCGACCAGTTCAGTCGAGTCTGCTTCGATCCGACGGTATCAGAGCTGGAAGCACAGGTTGAACCGGATCCGGAACCATAGGGATGATCCTTGGTTCCGGTAGTTTCCGTTTCTTGAACCGGTTCCGGTAGACTTTGACTGATTGGCTCGTAGTCGTCCGGTGTTAACCCGAACTGGCTAAGGTGAAATTCGTCGTACGGAGAACGACCATCAGCCATTTCAGGAAGCTGTCTACACATGAAATAATTAAACAACACTTAAATTAGAAAAAGAAAGGACAAATCAAATATTTAGCAAACAAATATATGGATATATATCAACCTCACAGGATCACACCAACAAGTATAAAAGTCAGAATTTTTTTTCCTGAAATATTTCGAACTTTGCCCAAATTTGCAATTAGCAACGCTTTTCTAGCTCACAAATTGCAAAAACGCAATGCACACAGAGACTCAAGAAAGAATGGGTTGGAAGGGTGGCTGGCAGAAGAGGGAGTGGGTACCTATTTATAGAAAAAAAAGGAGATTTTTTGGAATTGTTTGCTATTTTTTATGATTTTTTAAAGATTTAAATGGCTATAAACGGCTATATTCGCAACGAGTATAATAAAGCGAACCGAACGAATCGGCCCGCCCGGTTCATGCCACGTGTCAGCCGTTGCCATGCGCCACGCTGCAAGCTGGGCGGGAAACAGTACGGGGACCAGAGCGGGTCGGACACGTGGCGTCGCATCATTGGCCTGGTCTGGGCGCGGTGACGACATGGGGCTCGGTTGGCGGGGGCTCAGTGCCCGCGTCTTGTGACGTCTGACCATGAGGCCAGCCAGTGGAGGGTGGCTCGCGCGTGCGCCGCACATGGCGCGCGTGGGCCCAGCGTGCCGCCAGCAGGTGGGAGACCGTCGGTAGCGGAGTGGGGACGGCGTTTGATTTTCGCTTTTTATCGCTCTAGTGAAACGGGCCAAACGAGCAATGAATCGGGCGGTTCGGTTCGCATAATAACGAACCGACGCCGTTATTATGCGAACCTGAAGTCGGAAAAATAGCTCGTGGCTCGCAATTCGCTCGCTCGAACAAATTTGGCTCGGCTCGGCCGACTCGAACATCTAAATGGCTCGAGCCAAGCCTAGTTTTGGGGCTCGTTAAAATAGCGAGCCGACTTCGAACTCGGCTCGTTCGACTGGCTCGGCTCGTTTACACATTTTGAACGCAAAAAATTCTGTGGCTCGTGGCTCGGCTCGTTTTTGACTGAGCTCAGACGAGCTCGGCTCGGCTCGGCCCGACTTGGCTCGTTTCCACCCCTAACAGCGAACCAAACCGTGTTGGTCCGACGGGCTGCGTGCACTCACCGAACGCAGTTATTTGGATCGAACCGGCCGGCCGACACACGATGCGGGCGCCGGTTCGACCACTTGGTTCGGCCCATTTGGCTAGCTCTAGACCTGTGATGCACCGTGCTGTCGCTCATTGGGCCGCCCGCCGTGAGAAAGTGACTCAACGCCCACCAATCGCTTGGATCCGAGCCGCGCAAGCTCTCTGTTTCAGCCTCAGACATGTTCCCTTGTAATTTATGGTGCGTTGTGTTTGTTCAAAAATTTATGGTACGTTATGGACTCGTGGGTTGATGCCCAACCGTAAACTACAGACAACCATACACTGGAGGCATGACGAAATTAGGGCGGGCCAACACGGCGCACACATCCATAGAATCGAGTTGGGTCTTGTCAGCATACAAAAATCGGACACGAAAACGAGGGATATCACAATATGTATATTCAGCCCACAACCCATGGGGAACGTGTCCGTTGATGCACAACCCAACAAATCTCTATTTGTACCTAATAATAAATAGAATAGAGTTTCCGTCTTCCGTTTTCTTCGTCCGTCGCCCCCACCCACCTCGCCGGCCGCCGCCGTCGACACGGCCTCCCCCAAGCCGGCGGTTAGCCTCAGCGTCACCCTCACCCACCTGACCTCTGGTGGACGGCGAAGATGGAGGCGCAGCCTGCTCGCTCCATGGTGCGCATTCGTGCTCAAGACCCCCACGATCTAGAGCTAAAGATTTGCCCCCAAGATAAAGAGGTAAAGATAAAGATAAAGATTTTTCTTGCGGTGGCGGCTACTTCTTTCCGATTTGCTCGAAGGTTTGGGTTCGAAGCAGCTTCTAGATCTTTTGTAAGGGAGTCTCCATGAGCCGATTTGGGCAGCCGCCGGATCTGAAGAAGTGCTGATGGGCTTGATAACCCAGCCTATTTTTATGATATCGAAAAGGCTTTGGCTGAAGAACAGCTCTTTCTGTTAGTATGAGGTCGTCCTTTTCATATTCTCTATTATCTTTCTATGCTTATTGTTGCCATCTCAAACCATCTTTCCTGATTCATCAATCATTGATAAAATGCTCTGAAAAATTCTTTATTTCGTACATCTTTCATCAAGCATTTTTTCCTTCGAGAGGTGGGGCATTTTTCCTTTAAAATGTTAGCATGTAGTCATATACTGTGTTACTTATTCACTTAGTCCATTTATTATTCAGCATGGCAGTCTTGAACTCTCTATAGTCCATCCATGTTCATAGGACACTACATATCTGGAAGCATGTATAGAGAATCATACCAAATCTAATCTTTACATGGATCAAGTTGATTTTGAACCGGCCCAACAATGGAGAGCTGTAAGATTGGAAGCTGATGAACATCCCTCATTGGTGAAGTCTACAATAGGGTAATTCGATCCTTGAAAATAAGCGCTGTTTAGAAGAAAAAAAAAAACATAATGTGACCACACAAGCTAATCTGAGATTTTTTTTCCCTTGCAGGGACCTCTGCAAACAACCAATTCTCATCAGAGCTGGGGGAGGAATATATAATTACCTGTATCAGCTAAGACATCATCTGATGAGTCTGGCCAAACCAAGGCAGAGGGGAACACTATACTTGGTAAATTTCAGATTACATGGCGCACAAATCTCGGTGAACCAGGCCGATTGCAAACCCAAAACATCCACAGCACTGTTAGTAAAGTCCCTGGCTCTGTTCTAAATTATTTTATGTTAAGTATCGAGATTCACACTTGTCAATATAATGATATTTTAGTTTATTTTCCAATTCCAATTTAAATTGGTAACTCCTGTGATTGTTGAGCTGCTTTATATTTATACTGGTTGGTATGATATTGATGATTCTTTCTTTTTGGCAGCCCACTGCAAGCAAAGATGTTGATCTTCAGCAAGGCCAAGGCCATTGACGTACTCCTATTTCTTCCTATTTCTTTGTTCGTCTCCCCCTCCCTCATATATTTACTGTAAATATAAACCGGTCTTGTTGTATTAATATTTTAGTATTTATAGATATCTGAACCCAGAAGCAAAGGTTCTCTGTCACAGCTAAATCAACATATGGCACCTCGGTTTGGCAAGCTAAACAAGACTTTTAGCTGAATTGGATTGCTTGCCATTAAACTTTGAATTTTGTTCAACATTGTCCTCAATGAAACAATATAATTGTCAATATTTTTTGAGTAATTTCTTCGTGTTTTATATTATCAGACATTATCTTGTTTGGTGCTTATGGTTTGACCAGGCACCTGCAGTTTTGTGCTACATAACGAATAACGAACTTGCTTAAAATATTTATGTTTCAGTTTTATAATGGACTACTTTTGATACAATGAATCACAAATTAACATGTACTTCAATCAATTTTTTGAATGATCTTTTTTTAGCGAACAATTTTTTAATGAACTGGTGTGCGAAGATTTTTATTTCTTCCGTTGCAACGCACGGGCATTTTTGCTAGTTAGCATAAATACTGTTTCAGCCTCAAGACATGTTCCCTTGTAATTTATGGTGCGTCGTGTTTTTTCAAAAAAATTATGGTACATCGTGGACTCGTGGGCTGATGCCCAACCGTAAACTACAGACAACCATACACTGGAGGCACGACGAAACCAGGGTGGGCCAACACGGCGCACACATCCATAGAATCGAGCTGAGCCTTGTCAGAATACAAAAATCGGACACGAAAACGAGGGATATCACAATATGTATATTCGGCCCACAGCCCATGGGGAACGTGCCCGTTGATGCACAACCCAACAAATCAGCATAAATAGTGACGCCGATGGTGTAATAATCCGTCAACCGCAAAACCCGTTTCGAGTTGACAGTGTGGCATTTTCTTAGCAGTTAAAACTTCTAACATGTTAACCAGGCTGCTCGCAGAAGAAAGCATGCACCGGTGCCGACTAGTGCCAACCTGTCAAATTCAGGGGTGGGTTTGCATCGCATAAAATGACTTACGACTTTGCTTCCTCGCGGCGCCGCCAAGACGCAGTCTGCCGCCGCCGCCGCCGATGCCGCCGCCGCCGCCCTTCGCCGACGCCGTTCTTTCGCTGTTGCCGCCGCCCGAGGACGCCTTTCGCACCACCACGGCAGTCTTTTCTCCCGCGTTTAGCGGCGTCGACCAGCGTCACCGGACATCTCCTCCTGCGGCCGCCCGACCTCCCGCCGTCCGCCAACGTGCTAACTCTTGCCTGCCCCGCCGCCGCAAGACCCCGCCGTTCTAGAGTTTTTTTTTCACTTTTTTATACTGCTTTTTTCAATACTTCTGTACAGTGAAATTTCTATATAATCATACTGAAAAAAGGATCGCCTGCACGAAACGCAGACGCCTGTGTTCTAATCGGTCCCAATGACTTATCAGCTAGCCATTCATGAAAACATATGGTCGATAGAACCACAGGCTCGTAGCTTCATATAGCGTTTTTCTTTAATTCAAGCATACCAACATCATTTGTAACATCTTTTTGAATAGGTCATCCTTATAATATCATTTGCTGAAGTCAATACAGTCTCAATGGTTAAAAACTACTTGCAATTTCCTCGTCGGAAGTGGATGTTATCTTTTCGAACGGTAATTTTTTCTTATTTTGATTTTTCTTTTCAGGTTTCATCGAGTGAAGCTACACGATAATAAGCGCATGTACAACGGGCCAAATCAGCAGTCTCTAAGCAGGCTATATCATGTGCCACGTCAAATTTTTTCTGAGCTGGATGAGAGAGACGAAGAGATCGTCGCTTGGCCAAGCGACGGCGCTAGCACCGCGCGAGCCCGGATTGTTGGCCGGGCCGCCCACATGGCGCGTCCGCCGAAAGCACCCAGCCGTTGGCTTCGCCACATATCTTGAGCCCAACGACAAGAACGGCTTTAGATCTCTTGGGCCACATCTCCCCCAAAAAGCTAGCTCAATGAGGGGGTGCACCCTCACTCTTATAAACCATGCTGAGGCCCTCCCTACTTCCAATGTGGGACTATTCCAATAATCTCCCCCTCACACATTGGGCCGAGAATGTCTGGAACCAGACGGGCCACCTAGGCTCTGATACCAATTGTTGGCCGGACCGCCCACATGGTGCGCCTGCCAAGCACCCCCAGGCCGTTGGCCTCCTCTCTTGCCTATGCTACTATTATGAGGTCGTTCTCTCACGGTTACATCAGGGTTGTCTCCCTTTATATAATGAAGGCTTGGATAGAGTCCGACTCTAACACTAACAAACCCTACCTATTACAACACAGATTCCATGTAACCTACTCGTACACATATTCGATACAATACCTAACAAACTCCACCTTAGAGAATATGGCCTCTCTACCTTAAAGTCGTTCCAGCGTTTTGCACGAACCCTGTACCATGTCTTTTTTCTCCTGCATGCATGGCACGCATATCAAAAATACTTTCTAGTTTATATTTTTGTTATATCTTTTGATTGGTAGCTCTGATCACCGAACCAATTTCAAAAATGAGTTCCTGACATTTTTTTCAAACAAAACTAGACCACACTTGCATATAAATTTTAAAATTTTAAAAAATGAATTTTTTATTATCTATTGTTTGTTTGTTTTTTAAAATTTTCATTTTAAATTTACAGCCTCTTGATAACCATAGTTTTTAAATTCAATTCAACTATTAAATAACTATGCAGACAGCTCTATAGACAACCCATTGTATGCGCTGTCTATATAGCTATCTGTAAGTGACATGGCAATGTTTTAGAGACAACAGCTGTCTCTACCATTATACATGTCCTAAGGGTTACACCACATTAGAGCATCTCCAATAGCAGAAGACAACTTGTTATCTATAAGATCTAGGTGGCACATCCTAGTCAGCTTAAGAGACCATTTCTTCATCCAATAGCTTGGCTATAAGCACCCACTCCAAAACCTATGGGACCCACACATAATAATATTTTAATTAGCTTCTTCCTCCCGTTCTCCACTTCTCCCCCCAAATCCATTTCTTCTCCCCTCACGCCGCCATCATTGTCCTCAGGCAGCCTTGCCGCCGCCACCTTAGCTCCTTCCCGCCTTCCTCCCCTTCCCACGCCGGCGACGGGAGCTTCGTCGAGCCTCTCTCCCCTTTCTGCCGACAACGGGAGCTCCGCGACTCCTCCCTCCCATTGCTGGACGAGACAAGCCGACTCACCGTCGCGCCCCTCCCCTCGCCGGCAAGCTTGCCTTGTCCAGCGACGGCGGCGTCTCCTGCAGCGGTGACGGCTTCGAAGCAAGGATCCGGCGACGGTGATGGCCAGCATGGCGGGGCATGGATTCGGCGACGGCACGACGGGCGCCGCCGCTGCGTGCAGACGCAGCGCAATTTCATTGCCATTGCCGCCACCGGAGGTAGAGAGAGAGAGAGAGAGAGAGAGAGCGTGAGGGAGCCACGTGCTTGCTGCGCATCGGGAGGAGGGCCAAGCGACCGGCGCTACCTCAAGCGCCGACGCCAGCCTTTCCCACCTCCTCTTTCCTCCAACTGGACCAAAAATATGATGTGGCAGGCTTATAGCCTGCTGACATGTCCCCATTGGAGATGCTCTTAGGGTTTTTGTTGTAATTGGAAAAGTTGAGGGTCTTTAAAAAAGACTTGAAAAGACTAAAAAATTCATTTAAAAATATTTTTGAGATTTTAAGAAAAAACCCTACAAAGTCTCAAAAAAATTATTATAAAATATTATAGTGAAATGGTCTGTACAAAAATGATAAATTTTGCAAACCGAACTAAAACCGCGAACCAAAAGGTCTCTTAATCTAAGACGTACACATCACTCTTAACGTGTCGTTAGAAAATAGGTGGTATTGTTGTTAACGAGGTATAGTGAGACATGACTGCAAATATTTTTCTCTTATGTGTCGTATGCAACATTGTTGTCTCATGAGTTACAACAATGATGCCATATATTTGTGGTATAGGATTATAGAAGTCGAACACATACTCTATCGTATCCGATCTGACACAAGCTTTTGGAGACTCTGCCATCGACGACCCCAATCTCCAAGTCTTGACGATCTATGGTGACAAAGGTGCACGACCCACCAAAGTGATCATCGATGATGGCCAGGTGAAAGTAGACCTTGCACTAAGTAATAATCGGGCTGGCCGTGTCACCTTCGGGAGGAAGAGAGACGATCACTACAGGAGACGGCAACAGTCTCGACGGCCCAAGCCGTCGATACACACCACACAACCGTCGGGTGAAACTAGTGTCGACGACTCGCCGTCGATACACGGCCGTCGAGTGAACGTCGTCGAGAGAGGCAGCTAGTGTCGACGGTCTGACCGTCGACACGAAGACGGCGTCACCGGCTCTGTTGGTCTGCTGTTTGACGGCCATGGCGCGCGGCGACGGCGAGAGGTGGCGGCCGCGCGCGGGACGCGTTACCGGCGAGATGGCGCGGTGAGGACGGCGGCGGGGCGCGATGATAAGCGGCGGCAGACGCAGCTCAGCGCGGCGGCGAGATGGCGACGGCCCGGCAGCGCGCGCGCGCGCGGCGAAGCGGACGACGCGGCGGCGGGAGGCGGCGCGGAGGGTCGACGCGTCGGCGAGGAAGCGCGCGACGCGAGCGGCGCGGCGGGAGGTTTCAGCGGCGCGGAGCGGCGCGCGTCCGGCGAGGCGGGGGGACGCGCAGCCGGGCGTGAGGCGAAGGCGCGCGCGGCGGCGTCTGGCGGCGGCGTGGAGGCGAGGCAGGGGACTTAGCGATTTTGCTAAGTCCCCGAGCCCTAGGAGCCTGTATAACTAGAGCATTATCGACGGCCAATTATAGGCCGTCGACATAACCACGGTAACCGACGCGGTAGTATCGACGGCATGATAAGACCGTCGAAATACATATAATAGTATCGACGGCTCACTAACGGCCGTCGATACTAAGCTAACACCAGGAGGTACAGTATCGACGGCATAGGTACCAACGGTCGAGACTATTGTCGGGGAAGCTAGTATCAACCGCTGTAAGTCAAACCGTCGATACTACTTCTGCCGAGGGTTAGCGTTGACTACCGTCGAGTAGCTGTGTTAGTATCGACGGTTTTAGTCTAGGCCGTCGATACAAGTGCTTGTCTCGAGGGCTTCCACTTAAAGGGAATCACCGTCAAACCTCTCTATTTCAATTTTATAAATTTGAAAAACAAATTTCAAATGTTCAAACTGTTCCATGTTGCTTTCTACTGGGAATTGCACACCTGGAAAAAAAATCAAATAATTTAGAACTTCCTATGAGGTCATCCCTTTGAAACCTGAAGTTTTCCGAAGAATTTCATCTCGAGTTTCATATTTCATGTGATCAAAGCAACATCATACATCCTATTTGAATTTAAATTGTGTTTATTTATAATTTTAAAGTTATGTTTTCCTACTATACAATATTTGATACACGCATGCTCAAGACTCAACTATTTTTAAATTTCTTACTAGTAAAACTAAAATTGTAAGATTTAAACAATATTTAATACATTATTTAAAAAGCTATATATGTTCAATATTCCTCAATTCATTAATTATAACAATAACTACCTAAAAATAATAAAATGTAACATCTCTAATTTTCAATTCAAATTAACAGCAATTTTTAACAAAGATTAAAATATAAATAAAACAAAATGGGGTAAAAATTTTAAAAATAAAATGTATCGACTGCTTTTTGTAGGCCGTCAATACTGCATAACACTATCGATGGCATAACGTTTGGCCGTCGATACTGTTAGACGCCGTCACGCCACACAGGCTTTCCGTTGGCTTTTCGATACTGACCACCAAGTAAACTCGACGGCAATTTACCGGCCGTCGATACTGTCCACAGATTTGAGCTGTATCGACTGCATAATTGTGGCCGTCGACACTATGTTACCTGTTTCGACTGTTCAAATTGGGCCGTCGAATCAAATTTTGGCAGTCGAATCTATTTTCGTTTCCTGTAGTGGATTGTGAGATAGTGAATCTTGGGGATGTCTTCCGGTTTCGCTGCCCATGCCTAGACATTGAGGGTCTCGGTCTCCTCCCGGCATCGAGTCCTCTCCTTCAAGCAATGCAGGGCGCAAAAGCCAACGAGCACACTCCACCGCCTTCTCATTCCATGCATGCAATGCAATGTTTTCCAAGATGGACACAATACGAAAAAAAAAGTGTCGCGTCGACGGTGGGGCGTGGTGACTATGGTCGAAGCTCGATGTTGATGCTGCCAAAGTAGAAGCGGCCTCTGGAGATAGCCTAATCATGGAAGGACACGGCAGGGAAGCGAATGAGGAAGTCCTCTGGGTAGAACTTTGTGTAGCTCACCCACTCTCATGGTGTGCCTGAGGCATGGATGATCGCCAAGTGTGTGTTGATGATGGTGGAGGCTAGAGTTGGCTTGGTGCCTCCGCATAGGATGGCAACGACATAGTTGGAGGTCAAGACATCGTAGTCATCCACCATCTCCGCTGAGGCAAAGAGGGAGCTAGAGCGCTTCCTAGGCCTGAGGGCGAGGTAGCCTAGCGAGCTGCGTTGGGACTTGGAGTTTCCACTGCGCCTTGGCATGGTGGCACCAAGAGCCGGAGCGCAGGAGAAGAGTTGAGCAACTTTAATTGCACTTAAAGGAGCGGTGGCCACAGTGTCGGCAAGAAAAGCACCGCACAGGGTCCCGGCACGAGGCAACCAGGTGATCAAAGGCCAAGCATTTGAAGCAGCGACGGTGACCGACAAATGACTTGGATCGAAGGTGAACAGAAGAGGTGGTGTGTTGCGGCAACCGCTTCTAAGGCGAGGATCGAATGCTTCTGGAGGTGGAGCTGAGGGTGTTTGTGTAGTAGAGATCGGGACGACGAACAGATGCAAAGGTGACAATGAGCTTCATCTTGTGCTTTGCGGCGGGGTAAAAGTCCAGGAACCATCCTAGGAAGGCGACTTGAAGCCGTTGGCAGAAGCGTTGCAATGGGAGGCGACAATGGAAGGCGACGAGGCTGAGGAAGGTCTCCTCGAGGGAGTTAAGGCAAACCTCACCCGATGAGGCGCGCGGAGCCGGCGTCCCAACCAACAAGCATGACCGGCCATTGAAAGGGAATGGCACGTTGGGGGATTCTAGGATGGCCACAAGATCCGCGAGATCCTACGTGTTAGCGGGTCAAGGAGAACTCTCTGGCCAAAGATCACCAAATTGAAGTCGAAGCTTTAGGGAGGGGCAAAGACCGGCCGAGAAGATGCAGCAGGCGAGCGAGGTTGGGACGGTTTTGGCGGAGGAGATAGGACGGGCGGAGGGAGAAAGCAGAGGAGGGGTGGGGCCATGGGGGCGCATGAGCACAAAGAAATACATGGGGTGTGTGGGAGACATGGGTGCCGGCGGCGGCAGCGAGGGAGGCAGCTAGGGTTCCGCCGCAACCCATTCCGCTCCTGGCCATACCTTCCCTATGAATGGACAAGCACCCTATCAGAATTACGAGGGTCTTATTGAGGGCGCCCCTTTTTTGCAATAAATGATATATGCAGTAGTACATACATTAGGTAAAGGGACAGAGATACGAGTGATGAGTCCCCGTCCTAGATTCGGCGAGAAAAGAAAGGTGACAGCAAAATTTTATCGCCATTAGAGATGCTCCATCGCGTTAGTTGCCATGTCCCTGCCTTGGCGGACGTCTTCTCCGGCGCCGACGGCAAGAACGTGCGGTGGCGCTGTCTTCGGCGGTCGGCGTTCGTGTTCATGCTCCTCTCCTGCTCCTACCTCGCCTACTTCTCATTCTTCCGCCGGGAAGACGTCCACGACCAGCTCCGCCTCCGAGAGTGTCCATTCTGCGAGCCCACTCCTCCACCGGCAATCGCTGCCGCCGCCACCACCACCACCTCGCCGACCACTCTTGCCCACATCGTTTCGTCATCGGCGCGTCCAACACAGCTTGGTGGAAACGCCATGCGTACACCAGCCTGTGGTGGCGTCCGGGGGCAATGCGGGGCCACGTCTGGCTCGACGAGGAGCCCTCCGGCCAGTGGCGGCTGTCCTGGCCACCCTACCGCATCCTGAGGCCGGATGAGGCGCGGTTCTGCAGGGAGCACGCGGCGGCGGCGCGGATGGCACGGGCGGTAGCAGAGGCCTACCGCGCCGCCGAGGCTGGGCGGGAGGGCGGCGAGGTGCGGTGGCTGGTCATGGGCGACGACGACACGGTGTTCTTCCCAGACAACCTTGCGGCCGTGCTGGACAAGTACGACCACCGGGAGATGTACTACGTCGGGTCGACCTCCGAGAGCGTGGGCCAGAACGTGGCGCACTCGTACGACATGGCGTTCGGCGGCGGCGGCTACGCCATCAGCTACCCGGCCGCCGCGGCGCTCGCCAAGATCATGGACGGATGCCTCGACCGCTACAACGACCTGTACGGCAGCGACCACCGCGTGCAGGCATGCCTCGCCGAGCTCGGCGTGCCACTCACGAGAGAACCCGGCTTCCACCAGGTAAACATTATCCCTGCAACTATCGAGAAAGGCCGTTCGCTTGCTTGGATCTCAGCCGTCAGTCGCATACCAGTTTACCGTCCGTCCTTACGTTGTGCATCCTCAATAAATCGTGAGAAAAGAACAGGAAATTTATAAGCTGGCGCAGTGGCGGGTAACCAAGTCAGAGTGTTTGCGATGTTCAAGTCAGTTTTGCTGGCAAATAAGATCCCGATCTGATTTGCGTGTCAGTGGGACTGTGGCTCGGAGCGGTCTTTGGTTCAGGGCATGCTTAGAAAAGGCAGAATTCACTGAATATTCGCTGAAATTTAACGTGAAACAATTCAATTTCACCGAGAACGTGAAAAACAAGTGCTACAGATCAAATGCGCCCATTCATTCGTCCACTAAATCTGGGCTAAAATTTGCTGCAGCTGGACCTGAAGGGCGACGTGTACTCGCGGCGCACCCGGTGGCGCCGCTGGTGTCGCTGCACCACGTCGACCGCCTCAACCCCATCTCCCCGAACTGGCTCAAGCGCGTGCACGCCGTCCGATCCCTGGCCGGCGCGGCGCGGCGCGACCCGGCGCGCGCGCTGCAGCAGTCCGTCTGCTACGCGCGCTCCCCGCGCGGCCTCACCCTGTCCGTCTCCGTCTCCTGGGGCTACATGGTCCACCTCTACCCCGCCGCCGTCCCGCCGCACGAGCTGCACACGCCGCTGCGGACCTTCCGAGCGTGGTCCGGTTCACCGGCGGGGCCCTTCACGATGAACACGCGGCCGGAGGCCTCGCCGAACGCCACCGCGCTACCGTGCCACCGGCGGCCCATCATGTTCTACCTCGAGCGCGTCGCGGAGGAGTCGACCGGCGCCGCCGGGCGGAGCTGGACCGTCACGGAGTACATACCGGAGGCCGTGTGGGCCGGCGACGCCTGCGACGGCGGCGCTGGCTTCGACGTGGCCGCCAGGGTGCAGATGATCCGGGTGCTCGCGCTCAAGATGGACCCTGCCATTTGGAAGCGGGTATGTACTATGTCATGTGTACTTGCCTGCACAAGACTTACGTAATGAGTTTCGTCAAGAAACAAGTCTTAGTTGGATATTTGGATGTGATTAACTGAGGTTAATTTTGCGATGCTAACTTTTTTTTTTTCTTTTGCTACGTTAACGTACGCTCCACTCTGCTTCGGGTTGGACAAGGCTCCACGGAGGCAATGCTGCGAGGTGCAGAGCATGAATGAAGAGGACACTTTGGTCGTCAAGATACACGAGTGTAAGCCTGGCGAGACAGCATATTTGGCATAGAAAAACGACAGGAAGTATATGAAAATTTCTGTTCTTTTTTTTTTTATGAAACGAAGAAGAAGATTTCTGTTATGTTCCATTGGCTATATGAACGTACGGAATGCTGATTGTGGCATAGATCGATACGAACTTGATTGTACAGGCTCTGACTGCGTTTTCAACAGATTAAACCAACATATATGCACATACCTATCTATCTACTCTATATATAAAAAGGAGATAATCCCTCCATCGAGAAATGATCCCTCCGTCGAGAAATGATCTACGTGTAAAGAAGCCATTACTCATTTCTCTCGCTGCATCGGTTTTTTTTGTGGACGAAGTGAATGGATAACGCATTCCCTAGCTAGACAATCCTAATTAATCCAACGTAATACCTTTGCAAGCATGCAAGCGTGCGGCAGCGCGCGTGGAGTTAAACACACCTCTCTCACACGCATGCACGCGCACGCAACCCCCTCTCGTGCTGCTTGCTATCTAATGGGAAGCCATTGGCTTGTTGCCGCGTGCGCGCCGCCGCTGCGGGCTTACCGCCACCGCTTGCTATAGCCTATAGCCATGGGCTCCCGACGACCGCCACCTTACTATCGTCACCATGGACTCACGGCGGCCGCCGCCGAGGAGTCGCACAGAGGAGGTCCCCCGATGGTGAGGTGTGGTCCCTCTCCTCCCCGATCTGGGGCACCATTTGTTCTTCGAAAACACTTAGTTTTGTCTGCCATGTTTCATCATATTTTGCTCTATGTTTCAATATGTTCGTCCATGTTTCGTCATATTTCACTGAACAAATTTTTCTTGTTTTAACGCTACTGACACCAATGTCATGGTTATATTCACAAAATCGCATGTCAGAAAAGTGTTCTTTTTTTTTATCCGTAGCACTACCCCTAAGTTAAACATCATTGGACCTGCTTTAAGATACGTACATGCTTTTGTAACGAACACTTACATGAAAATAGAAACACTTTGCTAATCATCACGCGACTAGGATTTATTTAACTATCAGTCAATTTTCTCACATATCTAGATACTTTCGTTAAATTTTTTATCGGTTTTGCTGCTTCTCAAACGACTGATTTTTAAATAAGTCTCAGTTGATTTTCACATAGCTAGATTCTACCGTTAGATCTTTTATATGTCCTATAGAGACGTTTGATCGATGGTCTAGAAAATCGACTGAGAGTTCTATTTTTTATATGTACCCTACGAAGATGTTACGCCGATCTCAGATAGATATATCTCGATCCTCAACACATATCTCCACTTCTCAATTGTCAAACGAATCCACATGCTAAAACTGAACCGTATGTCCGTATGGTCCGTATCTTCCCAAACGTGGTGACTCATCTTTTGTGGAATAACTAATGCTTGTGCATTTGTCCACGTATCACGGACGTTCAGTTGCAGGCTGCATGGATCAGGGCCCAGGATGCAACGGGTTCTTGGCATGGTATCATGGCATCATTGGCTTCATTAAAATACACTGCCTCACAACGCTAATGCGTTTTTAAGTGAAGTTGCGGCCTCATGCATCGCAAAACATCCCACTTGCATCCCTAACTGGGACGCATCCTGTAACGAGAAGTTTGTTCAACAGATCTACAAAAGCTGCGCGTATTAGAAAACGGCTTGCACCCCTACCCAAGTCCCCATGTTGTTGACCTATCGGTGTGGTCTTGCGGAATGCAGACGGCATTGGCTCACGCGGAAAGGCTTGACACCCAAGGGCCCAGCGGCAGATGTATGGACACAAATCGGCCCAGCCAGCCAGGAAACTCGGTGAATGGTGAATGGCCCAGCCAGCCAGCCACTGCACGCCGCCTTGCACCGAGCAAGCAACACCCTCATCCGGGCACCGCGCATGGAGCACACACACAACAACGTCACGACTCACACCGATGGCTTGTAGTTGTAGACTTGTAGTAGTACAGATAATGAGCAGGCGTCATGTGCATTTGCACCACTAGATTTGTATTAATCATTATACAAACTTTTGTTTTTGCAATTTTTAAAAATTATATGTATATTTGTTTTTTTTATTGTAGCTGATACTAGCTCTTTCTTCCAATATGGCAAGGTCTCTTTTTTTTAATCATTTTTTTATCTAACATTTATATTTCTAGCTGATATAATTTTTAATCTACCATGAATTATTATTTCTTATTTTTTATTCCAATTTGTATTTATAGTTTGTATAATCCTTTGTATTAATCTAAACTTTTATAATTCAGATCAATGGTATAGATTTTTTAGTTCTCTAAATATTATGATAATTTTCAATATTTCAGAATTAATGCGTATGCATTGTTTTGTTTAACTTTAAGATAGATTTGCTAGCTATAGGATTGTAGAGGCTGCTGGAGATCATATCCGTCACGTATGTATGAGGAGTCGTCAGCCGTCACCCGTATGGCTGTGACTCTTCTACCGTCTTCGTGCGGACTGCGGTTCGTTGAACGGACGGGATCCTCGAGATAATTTACCCTAGGATCACGTAAAACTCAGCGGGTTTATCCCTATACAAACAGCAACAGCCGCCCGCCGTTTAATAAACTCCCATTACCTTATCTGCAAGTTTATTCCGGTGCGCGTGCCTCCAAAACCGCGAGACTTCACGCCCGCGCACGATAGAAAGGAGGCGAGGCGCCCAATGTACAGATCGCCTCTCGCCGTACGTGACGGGGTAGTCCTCGTCGTCTTCGTCGTCTGGTTTCCATCGGCGGGAGAGGATTACTACCTGCATAATAGCAACACCAGCGCGCGCGGGGGCACCAGTTCTTTCGTCTCCGAGGAAGAGGCCTAAAAGGGGCAGCTTCCTCCCCACCACGCCGCTCGCTGCCTCTCTCTCATCATTGCCTTTCCTGCGAAAGAGCGGCCTCGAGCCCTGCCATTTTCGCCCCGCGTCGCGAGATCCCCGTGGAACCGTCGGGGCGGGGAGGCGGGGGTGGTGGTGATCGTGGCAGGAACGGTTGATGATGCCCAAATGGAAGGCCGTGGAGGTCGGCGGATGCGGCGGCGGCGGAGGCTGGTGCGGCGGGGACCAGCGCCGGCGGTGCGTGGCGGCGTCGCTCTCCATGCTGATCGCGGCCACCCTGGCGTTTCTCGCCTACGTCGCATTTTTCCCGGACGACGGCGCCGGCGGGGTCTACCGGTGGTGGAGATGCCAGGATTGTGCCGGCGCGTTGGGCGAGCTCCCGTACGAGGAGCCCGCGGCGGCGGACGGGCCCACCGCTGGCGGGGGCGGCCGCGCGCCGACGACCCTGTCGCACATCGTGTTCGGCATCGGCGCCTCGGCGCGGACCTGGGACCAGCGCCGCGGGTACGCAGAGCTATGGTGGCGCCCCGGGGAGATGCGCGGCCACGTCTGGCTCGACGAGCAGCCGGTGGGGCCTTGGCCGGCGGCGACGTGCCCGCCGTACCGCGTCTCAGCGGACGCGTCGCGGTTCGGGAACCGGGCGTCGGCGTCGCGGATGGCCAGGATCGTGGCGGACTCCTTCATGGCTGTCACGGCGGAGGAAGCAAACGATACTGCGGCGGGCGCGGGTGCCGGCCGGGACGAGGTGCGGTGGTTCGTGATGGGCGACGACGACACGCTCTTCTTCCCGGACAACCTGGTGGCCGTGCTGCGCAAGTACGACCACGAGGAGATGTACTACGTCGGGGCGCCGTCGGAGAGCGTCGAGCAGGACGTCATGCACTCGTACGGCATGGCGTTCGGCGGCGGCGGGTTCGCCGTGAGCTACCCTGCCGCCGCCGAGCTCGCCAAGGCCATCGACGGCTGCCTCGATCGGTACTCGTTGTTCTACGGTAGCGATCAGCGTGTGCAGGCCTGCCTCAGCGAGCTCGGCATCCCGCTCACACGCGAGCCCGGATTTCACCAGGTGAATTCCATACACAGCTCAATTTTTTTCGTACAAAAAACCTTTCTTTCTTATTGATGGTCGATTATTTCTATATATTGGTTTAGCAAACACCAAAAACACAAGTTCTTTCAACCTAAACAACCCCACAACTGTTTACCTTAATCAAGGCAAATCTTGAATTCTATGATCATGCAAGTTTTAGCTCCCGTCAGTTATATAGCCTAAAGCAGCTGCCAATTTGAACTCTGGTCAAACCTTTTTGACCAACTTTTCACCGTTTCTCTTCGTAAAGGACTGAGGATCGTACTACCAAACAACCGAGGATCTTTGCCTTGTTGGAATTTCCAGTACCGTGAAAACCCACGAAAGGATCTATGAGCTATGCATCGATAGCTGCAAAGGCGAATAGCTGTCCATGGAAACCTTTTTAAGTTTTTATAAGATTACTGGAACCCGCCGGCTGTGGTAGGACGGATTCATCAAAGGTACCGGACAGCGTCGAGGCACGGACTGACGGGCCCCATGGCCTAGTCCTTGCTGCGACATCTCCTCCTCACCCCATGTGGCGCTGGTATCTACCAGGACAAGCGTCCACACTCCACAGGCCACATCTCCAGGACGGCCCCGTCGCCTTTCTTTTTGCCGGTCACCGCGGCCACGCCACACCGCCTTTTTCGTCTTCTCTGCCTCTTCCCACTTCCCAGGCTTCCGCAGACGCCTAGTCGCCTACCCCGATCTTTTGCACTGACCGCTCATGCTGGATTTCTACTAGCCAAACCCTTCAGCTTTCCCAAATCATCACTTTGAAATCTCCATGCTCCTTGGTAGAGATCTGAAATTTCCATCCCAAACATTGCTAAATTAAAAGCTTCCGAAGCACATGTTTCAGTCTTCAATAACAATTCCGATGCCGCATCTAAAAAGCTCTCGAAGTGCAGGTTTCCATCTTCGGTCACAATAACGGCCGAGGATTCGAGGAACAAAAGAAAGCATGATCGAAGGCAAAGATGAGCTGGGCTAGACCAGAATTTCCCTGTGCCGATCGATTGGGTCGGCTGGTAGAGCCTATCATGTTGCTACCCCCGGGCATGCATGGTCCCAGGCTATCTGTCTCGGTTCGTTATTCCGTTGCCAAGAGATTCGGAGGCTACAGGCAGCGATCTACATTTGGTCGTGAAGGCGCAAATACCGCGCGTTTTGGAGTACACGTATTGTTGCACTGCACGCAGCCGCCGCGTTGTGGGTGGCTAGCTAGACCAGGGGGAGCAGGCACAGTGCGTGCACGATCAGCAGCGGCACCGAGCGAAAGCGCCGTTCACGAGCACGATGTGTTTCGGATGGCCAGCGGCACCGAGCGAAAGCTTCGTGGCTGCAGAGAAACCAGCGGGGCGCGGCTGGGAGGGTGGTCCAAGGCGGCTGTCGCCTTCCCGGGCCTTCCCGGGCGTGCCGCCAACGCCGCGGACGGTTGGTGCGACGTGACCCCGCCGAGCCAGGTGTCCCACTGTCCTTTTCCGGTGATAAGACCGCTCGGTTTAGCTTATGTACTAAGCACACTTAAGGCCATCTCCAATAAAGATGCTTAAGTAAGTGATTAGAGAAAAAAAAACCGATTTTTTTACCACATCAGCAAATAGAGATGCTTAGAGGAGAGAGAAAATACATAGGTTAGCATCGACTGCTACCCGATGCTTGTGATTTTTTTCTACAGTTGTTTGCCTCGATGCTTCCTTCTCATCCCTATTGAGCAGCTGGTTGATTGTATTTTTCTTGTTACACTATGCACCGGCCATTGGAGATTAAAGAGTCTGATTCAGATGCTAACAAGGCAGTTATAGTTTATATAAGTACATCTGGAAGCTCTGATGCATTAGGGTGCTTAGTGATGTGACATTTTGGCCTTGTTCTTTTCAGCATATCGTTGTGTTGGCATAATACTGTAGCGAATTTGTGAGCCCTCGAAAAGAGGTTTAAAGATTATAAAAAAATAATTACAAATAGTTTTAGAATCTTTGGAAGGATTACTAAAAGCCACGAAAAAAATCGTTACGAATTATCACAACATATAGGCTATATAAAAATAATAAAATTTGCTACAGTAATACGCAACGGTACAATATGTTGAAAAGAACAAGGCCTTTAAGCACCTAGCTCTAAGGCTATTCCCAATGGGTAGTATCATACTCATTAATGAGATGCCACATAGAAATTTGTGCTGATGTGGCACAATATTTAATAGGAGAGAGAAGAAAGCTGTATCTTGAGCAAGATACTGCTTTGGCACGATATCTTAGGCCATATCACAAAATCCAATGCGATGGGTCCACTCTCATAGACATAACATCATACAAATTAATTGTTTTAAAAATAAGAGTATGGTATCATGTATTGTAGAGGGTGTTTCTTTCTAGCAGTATCGTACTTTTCATCCTATGTGGCATTCTTGAATATTGAAATATGATACTTTTTTTTAAAGAGGGGCAGGAGAACTGCCATCCTATTTCATTGAATAGAAGGAGAAAATAAAATACAAAACCCGTGTAAACACGGGGTACAACCACAGCACTCCGCTGCAACCCTAGCCGAAGTCAGACACACCTCCGACCACTGCCGGAAACACCAACTACAGAGGAGAAAGAAGGAATGCAGCCACACTGATGCCACCAAGGTCAAAGGCCGAAGAGGAGAGAGAAACAAGAGGAGAAAGGGAAACACCACCAACACTCACACAACGACGAGCGACTCCTGAAGCAGCAGACCCAGCGAAAACCACGGTAGATACTTTGCACTGGGAATAGTCTAAGCACGTTGAAGATGTCCTAAGTAGTGAACTAAAAAAGAAATAAGAATTCCGCGATTTCTATGCCCATGGTTCATTGAGTCGGCGTGCAAGGCAAGCCCTTGCCCTTTTGCCTGTGGCAGACGACCGCTTTTTTCTTTTCGTTCCACATTTTTTGAACCGTGCGCCGCTCGCCGACACGTGTACAGCCCCCCTGATCTGTGCGGATTCCTCCTTTCTGTCGCGTGTCGCGCATTCCGGTGGCATCTGTCTCCATTTTGTTTTTTTTGACCTGTCGGTCTCGCCGTGAAGCGCCACCTGGCGTTCAATTAGCACTGACGCTGCTGTGGTTGTTGCATCGCAGGTGGATATCCGGGGCGACGCGTACGGGATGCTCGCGGCGCACCCGGTGGCGCCGCTCGTCTCGCTCCACCACCTCGACCACGTCCTGCCCATCAGCCAGCAGCGGCAAGACGGCGCTGGACGCCGCCTTTGTCGCTGGTCGGCGCGGCCAATAGACTGGCCCGGCCGCCGCGGCGAGCCTTCGCTACCAAAGACGGGTCGGCTACACCTGGTCCGTGTTTGATCGCGTGGGGTACACGGCTGTATGCCGTGGCGCTGGCCCCGCACGAGCTGGAGGTCCCGCTGCAGACGTTCAAGACGTGGCGGACATGGGCTAATGGGCCGTTCGTGTTCAACACCCGGCCTTTGAGCCCGGACAACGCGTGCTTCCGGCCTACCATGTTCTTCCTGAGCCGGGCCCGGAACGAGACGGGCCGGGCCACCTTAACGGAGTACTCGAGGCACGTCGTGCAGCCGGAGAAGGAATGCGACCGAGCCAGCTTCCGCGCGGCCTCCACGGTCCACACCGTCAGGGTCATCGCCCCCAAGATGAGCCCAAACGACTGGAAAAGGGTAATTGCACATTTTCGTTTTATTTTTGAACAGCGATATACCCTGGATGCGTGATTCTCTCTCCTTTTTTTTTTTCCTTATACGAAAATAGGGACTACAGCAACGGGTTCTATTTAAAGAACCTCAAAAATGATTTAGTGCCATGTGAAGAGTTTGCATTGTTTGCATACAAATGTCCTATTCTAAAAGAAACTCCAAAATAATCTAGCGCCTTGTGATGTGTTTGCAAAACAACATGTTAGCTTAAGCTTAGGCTTTAATGAGTAATTCTAGCCAATTGAAAAGCTAAATGCTTTGTTTTTAAAATCTAACTTTTATCTATCATGAAGCCACATCTATAAACTCTTTAAACTATTAAAACTGTGGATCAACTTCAAAAATCATATTTAAATATCTATTAAAGTAAAGTTTAAAATTTCGGCTATTCAACTTAGAGCTATTCTGAATATGTTGTTAGAGCAATGCCAATGCTACTCTAATTTGGGATGAGAAAAAGTGCTGATAGAATGAAATATAAGTAAAAAAACTGATAAATTGTGCTTAATAGTGGTAGATTCACCATAAGTTAGAGTAGTATTGGACATGCACTTAGGTACTTATTATGTTGGAGATGCATAAGAGCTGTCTTTTCGTTCAAGGAGCAGCCTTGAACATGTTTGTATGCAGGTCATGCTTACGCGTTGTGTGTTTCAGGCACCACGGCGGCATTGCTGCGAGACGAAGAGGACGAGGTGGGGCACTGTGCTGGAGGTGCGGATACGGTACTGCGGCCGAGGAGAGCTCACCACGCCGTAGCTGACGGCCGTTTCGCTGCGGTTTTGCAATGTACGCCACAGTGAGAAAGATCGACGTGAATAATTTCTCTCCGTGTGGTCTCGTGAACATAGAAGGCCAGGTTCTGCTCACGGGCCAGCGCTACGTACACAGTAGCTATGCTGGTGTCGGGCAGATCGATCGTCTCCAGTTCGTACAAAACGGTTGTCTTACTTGGGGCCTAAACAGACAAGTACGCATACATACACCGTGGGCACAAAATTTCGTTTGGCTATAAGCCTATATGAGCTCGTGTGATCTTTGTAAAGAGGCAGTTGTTCTGGTTAGATGGAGATTGGTGGACGAATTTGTCATGTAGAGAGGATGAGATATTTATAGGAATATGTTTTTCTCCCAATGTTCATCTATTTGTGATAGTATTGTGAATAGGGTTGGCAACGTGGCTCGAAATTGTGACATACTTATTTTTTCAAAGAGGAGCAAGAGAACTGCCATCCTATTTCATTGATCAGTAAAATAAAAAGCTCGTGTTTCTTTGAAAAGAGGCAGTTGTTCTGGTTAGATGGAGATTGGTAGAAGAATTTGTCATGTAGAGAGAATGAGATATTTATAGGAATATGTTTTTCTTCCAATGTTCATCTATTTTTGATAGTATTGTGAATAGGGTTGGCAACGTGGCTCGAAACTTGTGACATACTTATTTTTTCAAAGAGGAGCAGGAGAACTGTCATTCTATTTCATTGATCAGTAAAATAAAAAGCACATGCAAACACAAGGTACAATCACAGCACACCGTTGTACATCTGGTCAAAGCCAGACACACATTCGGCCACCGTCGGGAACACCGGCTACAGAGGAGAAAGGAATGCACAAGACGGCGACATGGAGACCACGACGCCTCCAACAAGGTAGTGACAGGAAAAACCCGCCGCCGTCGTAAAACCGCTAGGGTTTTCACATAAAATAGGGGAAGGTCCGAAAAGTGATACCTCCAACAAGGTAACGACAGTAAAGGTGACACCAACACCAGCCCGAAAGGGCAGGACTTTCGTCCAAAACCTGCCCTCCTAGTGCACAAAGCAAGGGCCACCGATGGTCAATAGCAACAGAAGAACCGAGTCGCCGGCCGAAGACGCAGAGCCGGAGAGTGAGCACAAACGTCGACACCCGACGCGGAAGATGCTACCCTCGCCACCCGACGCGGAAGATGCCGCTCTCGCCACCCGACACCTCGGAGAAAGGGAGGGTCAAGACGGCAGGGATGGGACCGAGCCAAGAGACAAATAACGGGGACGCCGTCGGAGAAAGGTCGCCAACCAAGCCGCCGGAGAGGGGGCCACCACGCCTGGTAGCCTGCGCACAAGAACCGAGTTGCTGGCCGAAAACGCAGAGCTGGAGAGCGAGCACGAACGTCGCCACCCAACGCGAAAGATGCTGCCCTCGCCACCCGACACCTCGGATAAAGGGAGGATCAAGACGGCAGGGATGGGACTGAGCTAAGAGACAAATAACGGGGACGCCGCCGGAGAAAGGTCGCCAGCCAACACCGCCGGAGAGGGGCCACCACGCCTCGTAGCCTGAACACAGGAAGCGAAGAAAACCAGCCGCCGCGCCACTAGGAGGCGCAAGCCGAGCCCTGCCACTAACTCGGAGAACGCCAACCTACACCACCGAAGGACCATATTAGAAATAGGGGTCGCCGTGCCACTGAAGGACAGGTGTCGGCCCACCACGCGAGGAGCCGAGGAACCGTCGGACACACGCCCCCGGAGCCACCTACTCCGTTCACTCTAGCCAGCTACCGAAGCGGATCCCCTAAGTGACCTCCACCGAGTCGGGCTCACGGGGAGGGGGAAGAAGGAGAAGATGCCGGTGCCGAGCTACGAGGCCACCAATCCCACACCCATGGAGAACACCCACTCCGACTGCTCCGACCAACACATCGCCAGATCCGAGTCTTCTGCTCGCGGATCCAACCTCTCAGAGAGCATTCCCCAACGAGCGTTCTCTGTCGAGACGGGATCAGGAGGAGGGGGAGAAGGAAGAGTGGAAGCCGACGCCGAGCTCTACCACTACGTGCGAAGGTGGGACGAAGAAAAAGGGAAGTGCGCCCTGGCCGCAATGACGCTTGCAACAGCCGCAAAACCACATGTCACCGCCGATCTGCTGGGCCACAAGTTCTACCGGATAACTAGAGCGAATTGGAGCCAACGACAATTCTCAGCCACCAGAGTCCCGCCAAAGCCATTGTCATGAAACCACCTTGACACATCGGGGCTCCCACAAGGAGGGAGGAGCCAAATAGAGCGAGTCAAAGGAGGACGACCCGAAGTAGCATCAGCGATGAAGCCTAGGAGGACGAAGACGTCGTCGGTGCGACCAAGCCGCACAAGCGGATCCAGCCAACCCAGCGACAAAGTTGGGAGGCTCTAAGCCCGCCGTCGGCATCCCATGGGCCAAACAACTGTCCACACGGTAGATCAAGTCACTCGACGCCAGATCCGATCGCCCACGACCAGATCTGGCCACCTCCATTACGACAACAGCGAGGGAGGAACGCCGCTACAAGCCAAGTACGACCGCCCACCTTACACGTCCTTAACGGACTCCCGCGACGCCAGCCACAGGAGCTAGGCCTGACGGCTGCGGTGTTGACCGCAGGACAACAGGGGGGAGACGGGGAGGAGCCTCGGGACGAAGCCACCACCGACGTCCGTGGAGACCCGGAGAGGGAGGACGCCACCCGCTGTTGTCGACGTGCGAACGAGGAGGAGGTTTCCGACGCGCCGCTGGATCCAGCTGCCAGGCCGTTAAAAGTGGGCGCCACGGCTCCGACGCAGTGGGCTCTGCCATCGCCGACCCACACGCATAGAGGAGGTCGGCTAGGGTTGCGGGGAGGTGTCTAGAGGGGGAAGAGGGGTCGTCTCCCATGTCGCCCAAGGGAGGACGACGCGGGGCCTCAACAAGGAGGAGCTTGCGAGATACTTGTGAGTAGCTCGGTTTAGTCTCAACTCGTGGGCTCATGAGGCCAAACTTAAGTTTTTTTTTTTCGAATATCAAGCTAGTACCTCGACCGCTCATGGCTCGCTCACGCCTCTCGACTTGCGTAGCATCGCACCGTTGTCCGCTCGTTGCCCCTGGCCCACCAGCCACTCGTCCATCACTTCCACTTAGACTTGATCATCGACCGGGTCGGGTTTCGGGCCGAGCTTGGAAAAGCCCGGTCCCGTGGGACCAAGACCAAGCCCGACCTAGCCCTGCCCGACGCTGTGGGCCTCTGTTTTGGGCATGAGCCCGGCCAACCTTGGCTTAATGCGCGTTTTTTTCGGGCCCGATGCACTGATCGGCCCAGGCCGAGTCAGGCTTTTTCGAGCCGGGCTGCTTATGAGCCCAATCTAAAGTTTTTTCAAGTATCAAGCTAGTACCTCGACCGCTCATGGCTTGCTCACGCCTCTTGATGCGTAGCATCGCACTGTTGTCCACTCGTAGCCCCTGGCCCACTAGCCACTCGTCCATCACTTCCACTTAGACCTAATCATCGGTCGGGCCGGGTTTCGGGTTAAGCTTGGAAAAGCCCGGTCCCGCGGGACCAAGCCCGAGCTTGGCCCGGCCCGACACTTCGAGCCTCCGTTTTGGGCCCGAGCCTGGCCCGAAGCCTGGCCCGGCCACGGCTTAACACGCATTTTTCCCGAGCCCAGCGGCCGGGCTTTAGACCGAGGCTCGAGCCCGACCCGATGCACCGATCGGCCTGGGCCGGGCTGCCCATGAACAAGTCTACTTCCACTCAACTAATGGCGGCAGCACAAGCGGCGTCTTCCCTTAGGCGGCATCTAGGGCAAGGCGACACAACCGGCGTCTCCCCCAATTTTGATGAAATCCCCCTAGATCTCTAATCCTTGCGACGTGTGAGGGTTTCAAAAACCACCGATTAACCGCGGTTAACCGCAGCTAACTGCGCCTCCGCGAGGGCCCGGTTTGGTAAACCGGTGGTTTAGGGTTTAGGGGTTTGGTCAAAACTCGCTTAAATAAATTTTAAATGTAAAATATACATAAAATTCCTAAAAATACTATTAATCATTCTAAGCATTTTGGCTTAAACAAAATTTTAAAATTCAAATTTTTAATGTATATTTTAAAAAATTTTAGTCATTTTCATCGATTTCGAACTTTTTTCGTCAAACCGCGGTTAACCACGAAAAACCGTCGGTTAACCGCAAAAAACAGTGGCTAACCGCGAACAAAACCGAGGAATCGTGGTTTTGCATTTAGGATAAAAACCGGATGAAAACCGTGACTAACCGTGGTTAACCGCCTCCGCGCATTAGACGGCTTGGAGCTGCTCCACGGTTTTGTAAACCCTGAACCTACGAGTACCCAACTTGGAGCCCTAGTGGCCACTGTCGTCGTCCAAAACATGGACGCGACGGTTTCAAACACGACGCTAGCCTCCAAGACCCGTCTTTACCTCTTGCGGTTCTGCGTCCTCCCAAAAATCTTCAATCAACCCGGTGTTGGTGAAACTCATCTCTTCCTTCGGCCAAGCGGTAAGGCAAGCAATCAGATCTACAAGCGCTGCTTCCTGTGATTGATGAAATGGTGATTAGTTTGCTGATTCGGTGAGGTGAAATGATGGCGCTTAATCGATTTGCTTGATGGTCAACCGATATGCTGATCCAGTGAGGATTCCTGCCGCTTAATTGATTTGTTTGGTGCTTAACTAATTTTCTTAATTCGGTGAAGTGCTTGCTCTTCGGTGGACTGCTTTTATTTGGTCTCTCTATATGCATGGGTATTTTCGAATTACCGTCATGGACGGAGGCTTTGCAGGAAATAAAAATGACGACGAATGTCCTATTGGGCCGAAAGGGTGCTAGAAATTTGTACTGTCGGAGCTTCGAAAGGGTAGTGGGCCGGGGTTTGGACCTCTTGGAATAAGACTAAGCAATTATCCTTTTTATAGACTCAAGAAATGGGGCAAAAAACTAATTTTCTCGAGATAAAAGGTTCATTGTTCAACTGATTGAGTACAATCTTTTTTATGAGTGTAAAACCGGGAGGAGAATTAAGCCACACTTCTATTACGTATTGCAGACACTTGTCTGCACATTCATGTGCCACGCTTCATTAGCTTCGCTAGACACACCCTGAAGAACAAAGACTTACATCTTAAACTAAGCTCTTCGATATCACCAAGGATACAACGAATTTCAGCTCTTTGCTCTAACAACTAGATTTTGGCTATCGTTTTCCAGTATAATTTGCTTGAGGTCCCAATCTGTAGCCAGTTTCATTCCATCTCTACAAGCAAGGGCCTCAAGCCCTCAACTGTAAAACATCTTGAATATATGAACAACCCCAGTAGTAAATTTTTTTTTTACACATTAATATAAAAACGGGCTGTGTATATGTTTGTGAATAAGAGAATAAAATATAAGAGATATAAACGCAGGGATTGAGAAAATGGCCACAACGTTATTCGAAGTTAGAAATATGTCTAGCATATGAATAGTAGAAATGGGTAAAAAAAAAAGGTTTTAAAATTAGACATGTAACTAATGCTATAACCATTTGTGGACTATTTTATCAATATTCACCCATTTTTCAATCATTACCCTGCTGCTCCCTATATTTCCTCTTTTATATTTTCAATCAACACCCTATTGTTGCCATATTTGGTATCACAAATGGACATCAAACGAGCATACCATTAGACATGCCTTTAGAGGAGAGCGAGGAAATCACATTGATCATTCAAAAACTAGACAATTTTCTTCTAATGGAGTAAAAAGGAAATAACTCCCATGTTTTTTTTTGCATTGAGTACTAACTAGGCTTTGTTTAATTGGTTGGGCTGAAAAATTATGAGCTCTCGAAAAGAAGCTCCAAAAGACTGAAAAATATGAGAAAAACTGAAAGGGATATGTCCTACATTAATCATAGTGACGATTGTTCCACGTCTTCGTTCATGTACATATGATGACGTTGTTTATCGGTTTCCTGAATAAATGTCATGACTTTGTCCATTGGGTACGACTTGATTGTAAAACACATTGTTATATGACATTATTCTAAACGAGTCCCTGATCCATATCATTACGAGAAGTGGTTATGATTTGATCAGCATACGTATTGATTGATGGTAATGTTTAACATATTATAGATATAGAGATATCAAACCAATAGTATGGACGGATGTTAGAGGATATGGGCAGTCGGACATACCTACTCCGAGACGCTGTGAGTTGTTATCTCTTATAGCGCCATCAACGTACAGTCTCAAGTGGTATACCTATATGGTCCTTAGATCTGAGATTGTCATGGATGCCAGCATATTGACTTGTATATTTTGGTATCATCAAACGCTAAACCGTAATAAGATAGTTATAAAGGTGTCTGCTGGGTATGGCAGGATACATAGGCAGGGGTGTGATAATCAAGATGTAATTTTCCTCTCCTCGATAACAGGAGGGATACCTCTGGGACCCTCGTGTGGATGGATAGGAAAAACATACGGCCGTGCTAATATGACTAAGGAGTTAGTCATGATAAGTATCCATTCCACTGCCGAGTGAAGTGGTCGAGCTATCAACAAGGGTGGCCCGCATCTCGCCTTGAGCTTGACTAGTATCAGTGGCAAAGGGATCGGTATGTGAGTGTATCAAGGTTTAGCCGAATATTGATTCTGTGCATTCGAGGGTTAATACGTACTGCTAGGTGCCGCTATTGATCGGTGGATTGGAAACAGGTTTCCGGATCCACGGCCAACTTGCACTGAACCTAACGAGTCACACACTTAATGAGTTGGAACTGTTTAACGGGTTTGTACGTGGATATGATCTACAAAGGAGATAGAACCCTAGCAGGCCGAAGCCTACTAGCATGACTATATAAGGAAAGGCATAGGGGCGGCGTTAGAAGATGAGTTGAGCCTTCACCACGCGTAGCCATCGCGCGCCCCTTCTGCTCTCAAGAAACCCTAGCCGCACGGCGAGGTACTAGCACACCCCGTGAGGCGTTCCTGCTCGGTACGTGTGGATATCACTAGAGGCGCTGCCGTACACGGATGCGCTGTTCAGTTGTATCGTCGGCGAGCATAGGTGAGACATCGGTGAGCACTCGGCGAACACCGGCGAGCACTCGGCGAGCACCGGAATGCCCTCGGCGAGTACAGGCGAGCACTCGGTGGTGATCTGGACGAGTACGTCTACTTACTCTCCGCGCGAGAAACTGCTTACGCTGCATCTGCGCGTCAAGGGTAACGATCTGTGATCCTCTACTTGCATGAGCTCCTGGGTGATTTGAGGTACAAAATTTTGATTTTGCGCCCGCGTAGCCTACCTGTTTCCCTGCAAAAACCACTAAAATTCATCGATGACTTTTAATTCAAGGTGAACCAAGCAGACCAAAATCAATAAGATATCTATGTAATATGAAAACAATGTATTAACCCACATCTACATTACATACCCTACGACTCCCAAATAATGGCGCTCCCCATCAGTGATCGACTTGCAGGGGATCGGATGCCCAAGAGAGGAGTGAATTGGGCTTCTCATTTTTTTTCTTTTCTAATTGCAAGTTTTAATCCTATGTTCAAACCCTAAACATGCGGAAGCCAAATACTAATATTTGAACACAAGTGTCTATCCTAGGTGGTGGCAATCCTAATTATGGTGAATATCACACAAGATATCAATTATGATAAGCACTCTAGATAAAAGAAACACTAGGTTGAGGTTTGCAATTCTAGTGTGACAAGTAAGCAATTTAGGCCCTGTTCTTTTCAGCTTATCAGCTTAACAGCTTAACAGCTAAATGACTTATCTACGTTTTAAAAAGACATACGCTTTGATTTTTTTTGAGTCTGTTTTTTCACTGTTTTGAAGGTGGGTCCTAACGTTTTAAAACGCAAGTCAAACGAAATGGATCCGAATCTCGAGACTACCACGAGAAGCTCTCGAAGTTCAGTCATTTCAGCTGTTCAGTCGTTCAGCTGTTCAGAACAGCTCAAAAGAACAAGACCTTAATCGTAGTTATATAAATATGGGTAATCAAATTGCTAACTAATAATCCTAGCAAAGACATACCAAAAAACTACATATATTTAGATACCAACACATGTCGGCTGTGTTTCTTTCGGCGGTTAGATTATAATCTGAAAAGGTTGTGGTGTTTTATAGAAGATTTAAAGGGCAAAAAAATTATGAAAAAAATATTTTTGAGATCTTCGAGATAAATTGTGCAAAGTTTCGAAAAAATAACTATAAAATATTTCAAAATATAACCATTACAAAAATGACAAATTTTAAGCTGCAGCTTATAATCTGATTATAAGCTGAAAGAAACAGAGCCATCATGAGAGCATGTGACATGAGACAAGTCATCATACAAGCCATATGAGCCGGATCTTTTGCCACTTGGCCGTCCGGGTCAAAACAGACGGCCCGGTTTTGCTGATGATGTGGCTTCCTGCAAAACTCGGCTCAACAAGACTTACGTGAGATAAGTAAATCATGCTTAATTTCATACTCTGAGCCCCGTTTTCGAGCTTGGACAGACATCGTTATAAATTCAGTCAACAGTGGGCGGTGAAAAAAACTGGCAGCTAGACAGCTTTGGCAGTCAAACTTTTCTGGACAAGTGGACAGTAGAGCCCATCTGGCCAGCTTTCGTTTTTCCTTGGCAGCCTGCATGTCGCGACTCGCGAGAGCTATCTGCCAGCAGCCACTTCTGTTTGTCCTTGGTAAAACAAATCCTAAAGGCCTAAACGATAATATAAGGGGTCTAAACACAACCGGATCACCACCATCATCACAAGGACAGGCGCTGCAGGAAGGATCTATCCAAGATTGCCTTTCAGTCCCTTTCAGAGAGTCGTCCAGTTGCCAATTGGGCAGCTCGACTATAGATTTGTGTGGCTCATATTGCTCATGGAATTATCCCATGAGTTCCTTGGTTGTGTACATGCAACTCGCCTAGTTGCCTGAAGACTGGAGCTGCTTCTGTCTACTTAAAAGGAAGTCAACCTGGCCAGAGCCAATCCAAACCACGAGCTCTCTGCCTCGCCGCCAATCTGTCATCATAAATGCCATACGTGCCGAAACGTACTCGGACAGTCTATCTGCTCGTACTTCTCGGACTCGGAGTATACTACATAGTATTTTCGAGGAATTGAACGGGTCTGCAAATATCTATGCTCATCTTGCAGCCAAGTTTGCCACTAGGACGAGCAGTGCTGTTTCTTCTGAGATTGCTGCTTGTCCTTTTCAGCCGAAGTCAATCACAGCGACACACATGGCTAGGCAGCAAAAAAAAAAAACCTTATATATGAAAATCTGGTCAAAACTTGTTTTAATGAAGAGGTCCGTGCGTGGAACAGATAGGCTGTGCAGTTGGGCTCCTTACTTACCAATCCTGCATCGACAGTTGCCGTGGTCGCATTCACGTCGCGTACGTAACCACTGATGTAATAGCCATGCATCTTGCGGCCCTGCGAGTCTGTGGCCTCGTACATTTTAGATTTTAGCTTAGTGTAGCTTCAGCAAAATTTATCTTTTTTATATAGTCTATTTAGTATAGTATTTGTAATGATTTTTCTCAGGTTTTTAGTAGTTCTCATAAAGATCCTAAACTATTTTTAAATTATTTTTTTATAATATTTAAACCACTTTTTAAATACTCTTAAATTTTATTGAAACGCTACACTACGCTACGTTAAGCTAAAATGTACTAGGCCTGTACCAATGGATCGCAACTACAAGCTGAATTCAATTGATTCGTGCAGAAAAAGGCGATCCGACTGGGGCGACGCAGATGAGGATCGAAGCTTTCGTCTTTGCGGCGGGCGGCCGCGTCGGAGCGATGAACTTGTTCGATTGCTTCATGCATACATGCATGCATACCGACGTTCTCGGCGATTCTTGTCAAACCTCGTGCTCCGGCAAGGAAAAGGTTTGCTTTGTTCGCACGGGAAGAACTGGTGAATTCTTTCGGCTTGATGCGGAAAGAGTTCACATTTTATTTTCAGGGTTTGAAAACTTCTGGCGACAGAGGGACCTGGGCGCTGGAGAAACGCAGGATAAAACATGACAAACCTGCACAATGAAGAAGCTAAGCATCTAGCCGTAGCTCATATCTATGGATGCAGAAAATTCTTGCTAATTATAGTGATCCACAGTTCCACGCCCTAGGATGTAAGAGCAACTCCAGGAGCTCGCAGGTATCTTATGTAGAGATATAGAGAATTTCTTTGGAGGAAGGAATCTTTTAGAGGGTAGTGTAATTTATGAAGAAATTTTAGAGGGATGGATAGATGGGACGCTAATAGTATTTTAGAGGGAAAATATAGAGAAGCTGTTGGAGTTGCTCTAATAATGCGGGAGGTCAAGTAGGAACCATTAAGATTGATTATCTACTTGTGTACTCTCCGAGTCCCCCGCGCAATTGGACCGGTAGGTATTGCCTCCAGTGATGTACGGTCCTTATAATGTTTTTTACTCGAATCAGAACCATAAAGTTTAGATGCCTTTTCACATTATTAATTCCTTAAAAAAACAGTTCACCATACTACGTCAAGATCCCGGTTAATCCTTGCTCGTTGGCCACGCCCTGAAATTCATGCGCATCCATTTCCCTTTTCCCTTAGGCCCTGCTTGGGAGTGTAGTATATTTTTATACTTGTAAACAATTACAAGTGAAATCTATTGGGCACAAGAAACAACCGGATTTCTTTTTGCTTGCTTGGGAGATGTAATTTTTTATACTTGTAAAAATTTACATGCATACTGTTTGGGAATGAATTTCCAAATTGCAATGGACAACATGGAGCTATTTGAACTGATGATCTCACTAGATTCAAATCTGCATTACACATGCATTCATATAGCATTGTACTACTACTCCATCAAAAGACAGCCAAAGACCGTGTGTTGTTCATTTGAAGATTGACACAAAATGGTTCATGACTTGAACAAAACATAGACGGTTCAGCGTGCTGTTCATTCTACTACTAATCAAATTAAACATAGACATTTTAGGACTTGAACAAAGCATCTAAAAACTGAAATAAAACATCTTTTCATTTGCACAAGATTGACAAAAGATTGAAGGCCATCAGCACAAGGTCGAAGGCAACACAAGTTTGAAGGCCATTAGTTGTTCAGTGACCAGTCCTGTAACAAGTAGAGAGCAATAGTATCATTAGTACTATTTCAGTGATTTGGGCTTGGCAAAGCTACAGCTTGACATGGCAAAGCCATCCATATATATATAATTACATAAAGATGCTAGGCAGATCAATTACTTATGTAGTATACATGCATATAACATAACTATTGCAAAGCTGCAGGTTCAAGCAAAGGCAGCTAGTAAAATCACTAACCTCGTGTCTAGCTGTCCGGTGACAACAAAAATAGAGAGAACTTACCTCGTGTCACTTTCCAAGTTTCTCGACCTCTCTCTTCAACCACAGACCACGCAACCTTGGCTCATAGCATAGGAAAAATTGCCTGTTTGTTGGATCCTTGAAGACATCTGAGGCACACAGATGTTGATCTCATCTGAGACATCTGTCATCTCTTGTAGTACTCGAAAGCATCTTGCTATGGAGTCATTGCCTTGTTTCAAAGACTGATCTTTCGAGCTAGCCTGCTCCTTCTTGAAGTCAAAATAAGCTGCCATGCTTTCTTCCATGCGACGCACTGAAGATTTGCTATTTTGCCTCTTGAGCCTTGCTCTTTCTGGCCCTTGAACTGCACGCCTTGAACTGTCATTTCTTTGTGCGCTTTGATCTCCACGCTCTTCACCATCCAAATCTTCGTGATCTTGCATCTCACTATCGAAGACCCTTGCCATGTCGGCCTTCTTTTGACATGAGTACATATTGTTATCTTCTTCATCACATTCTTGACCATCCAATACATTTATCTCAAGCACATTTCTCTTTGGAGAGGGAGGTGAACTTATGCTGTCATCGGGGCTTGCTTCCCACGACCGTTTTCTTGTAGAGCTTGATAGGGTTTTGCTCTTCGTGCCAACATCCACAGGTGGTTGAGTAGAAGTGAAACAATACTTGCCTTCTGCAAGTTGCCCTGTTAATACATAAAATGCATAAAAGAATAGTGTCACTATTGCAATAGTAACTAAACTTTGGCATACAAAAGAGCATTATTTACCTTCATACAGCCTACCCAAGGAATCATACAAAGGAAAGGTTTTGTTTTCATATCTCTTGAACTTAGAGTCCTCCTGCAAAATTAATAAACAATTTGTAGTCTTACCCCAATAATTCTAGCAATTACTCTTTTGACATTCAGCAATTAATAAACAAGTTGTACTCTTACCCCAATGATTTCAGCCCATTTTTCAGGTGTGGTGCTAATCATTGATGCTTCATGATTCCAAGATATTCCACTACGTCTGCGAAGAGGCTTGATTGCTTTGTAATCTTTCTTCAGTACGACCTCTTTGTCTTGAAGTTGACCTCTAGAAAACCCAGCTGCCGGAAACATCTTGTTGAATTTCTTCACAATTTTATTCCAACCCTCGGTGCACCATCCATTTTGACCACGGTAGTGAGAAAGATTGTACTCAATGAGTACATCAACCAATCCCTTCTCATATCTTGACGTCCACCTGGCTCTAATTGACATAATGGCTATGCCAAGGAAAAACATGATTAAAGACAGGATCAAATCATTCGTGTTTTAATGACCATTGCTCAATTCTAGGCAATAACATGCAAATGCTTATTACACCAATAGCACGCTCAGCATGGTTACGTAGGCGAGCATGCCAAAGATTAAACAGCTCCTTATAGTCATTCGGCCGATAATTAGCTTGGGCTTGCTCTTTCAGATGGTATCGAACACCTCTATAAGGCGCAAGGAAAGAAGGTGTGTTTGCAAAACCACCATCAACTAAATAATATTTGCCTTTCGAAACATGAAATCCAGACTGAATAGCTGATTGGAGAACACCAGCATCTGAGGCTGACCCTTCCCACCCAGTAGAGATGTAGACGAAATTCAAATCAAAATCGCAAGCAAGTAGCACACTTTGTGTGAGGGTTCCTTTGTAATTCCTATATGGAGTGGCATTGGTTTCTGCAATTGTTATGGGCACATGAGTCCCATCTAATGCTCCTAAACAATTCTGCAATAAATAAACATTATTGTCGATGGTTGAGATAACGATCTCAAGTCGCTAAGGTTCTTTAGAAGTGAGATAGGAGACACGTCGAACAACCACGAACAACAACGAACAGGAGACATGGGTTTTTATCCTGGTTCAGGCCTCTCGGGAGAGATAATAGCCCTACGTCCAGCCTTTCTTATATATCAAAGATGAATACAAGAGGTGGCTCGGCGAGACGAACAAGTCTCGGCGAAATCGTGGTGTACCAACGAAGATCAGGTGCCTATCAGCTGCCAGATGCCCCCTCAACGCCGTAGGGGCTCTATTTATATAGTGTGGAACAAACCGACCTAACGCGGGAATATCGGGCCGGGCTAACTACGAGATCGTAACGAACTCGACATGCTAAATACATCCCACGGTAGATAAGGAATACTCCTAGTCTTGGGGATCACGACTCCTATTCCAATCTGGGAAACCACGTCCGGGTCTTCACGTAGCCGTGCAGAACTCTTGTTCGAGTAGGACTCGAACACGAATCCTAGGTCGTTCGCGCCGTGCCGGCCAGGGAGGCTGTTGGCGAGATGCATATGGGCGAGATAGAACCTTCGGTGAGCCGGGCCCTAGTAGGTCGCTCGATTGAAATTTGTCGTGGAGTGGGCCATGGCAATGGGCCGTGATTTTATCCCCGACAGCTAGCCCCCGAGACTCAAGTGGAAGGACTCACTAGAGTGGGGTCTTCCTCTTGAGACTCCAAGTCATGAAGAGGGAAACTTTGTTACTACAAAGACGTGTAACAAGCGACCGACCAGGTTATGGTTCAACCGAACAAGACTTGTTCGGGACCGGACAGACCCGTCCGACGCCGAGCAACTCTGTTGCGTCGAACAGTGAACGACATCTGTTCGAGCAGAGTACCCAGCCCTCGATACAGAAATCGAAAGAAATAAGGTGAATCATCTCCTTGAGGCTGAACGTCATTAAGGAGGGATTGGATTCTTAGTAGTGAAGAGCGTACCACCGCATCCGGTAAGATCAGATCTTCCGGGAGAATGAACATAGCAAGTCGCGAGATGGACTCGTCTTTGCCGCATCCGAACATTCAGATGTCTAGGAAAGATAGGGGATCCACCTCTCGGGCTAGAGCTTGCCCGAAAATAGAGATTGCGCTCGGCGAATGTCGCTTCAGAGCGAAGGTGATGGGCCCTCGACGAGATCGTGTGCTAGGAGCGAGACAATGCATCTGAATGGGAAAGGTGACCCAGCCCCGGCGTAGAGCTCGCCAAAGAACGAATAAAGAGATCTAGCCCGAGCACGGAGCTCGTTAAAGGGACCGAAAGTGCGACCAGCGAATCGTGCGGTAGGAGCCCGCGCCGGCGAAGAGCCGGTCGCGAGGTGATCCACCCGAAACACGGAGCTCGTCGCGGGACCAGATCTGGCGCTCTGGCGAAGAACTGCCGGTCGCGAGGTGAATCACAACCCGATGCGATCGAGCCGCAAGAGAACGTGTGAAATCAAAGCTTTACCCATGACGTATTCCTTGCGGCGATTAAGCGTTGTCTTGGCAAGTCGTAACCGACGCTTGAGTGCCGTTGCGATGAGAATCGACTACGATGGGTTTGCCCGTTGCAATGAGAATCGACTTACGGTGAGCGGGACTTCGTTGGTGGCGCACTACCTTGACTTAGCCGAACTGTGAAGGTCGATCGGGCAAAGACGAAATCTTCTGCGGTGAAGTGAATCGGTCCACAGGCATGCGCGAACAAACCCGGAAGAGAGGGATCTGAACATCGGTTTTGATGGGAAGCACGGAACCTCGCGCGACCATCACGAGTTCGACGCCCCGTTCTGTACTTCTGCGAAGACAAACAAGAAACAGGCCAGCAAAGGGAAAAAAGAGAGAGCAAGAACAGGCTCTAAGAAGAGCAAAACGAGTTTTGGAAAACACGCAAAAGACGACCTACCCGCACAAGACATAATTTTTCCGGGTACGTCCCCCGATAGCGTTAGTGTCACCTCGGCGAATGCGGAACCGACCCCACCTAGCCTGGTGTAGAGGAAAAGAAGAAGAGCAGCAACAATCCTGGTGACAAGAAGTCCCAGAAGAAAAAGAAGGGTGATGCGAACAACACTGTCGCCGGCATAGATCGCACACCTCCTCCCAAGGATGGGCAGAAAAAGCCCAACAATAACTATAAGGGCAAGAAGCCAGCCCAGGGAGGCAACCAAGGCAAGAAAGGTCCAAGTGACCGATATTGCAAGTTCCACCAGAACTACGGGCATGACACGCGTCATTGCAGGACCTGGGCTGCAAAGCTCGAGGATTTCTACAACAGCAAGGGCCCAATGCCCACCCTGCTTGAGAAAGGTGATGCCGGCAAGGCCAAGCGCCAAACCGACAATGTTGATTGGGACGACGATGATGAATATCAAGAGCCCGTGAACCATATCGCAGTCATGTTCGGTGGTTCCTCGGCTTATACCTCTCGACGCAGCCTCAAGGAAGCTGCCCGGGAGGTCCACAACGTTGAAAAGGGCAAGCCTCAGTTCGAAACAATGAAGTGGACCGAGGTCGCTATCTCTTTCTCTAAGGAAGATTGTCCCACTGGGATGACCAAGCCCCAGCGTCTCTCACTGGTGGTCGCTCCGACCATCAGCAACGCCAGAATTGGCCGTGTCTTGATCGACGGCGGGAGCGCGTTGGACTTGCTTTCTGCTAAGGTCTTGGATAAGATGCATATTCCTCGTTTCAAGCTTAAAGAGGTCGCGATGCCTTTCTACGGCATTGTCCCGGGAGAACCTGTTCGGCCGTTGGGGCAGATTGTTCTGCCTGTTACCTTCGGCAGCCCAAGCAACTTCCGGACAGAGTTAATCACGTTTGACGTGGTTGACTTTCCATCTGCGTACAACGCCATCTTGGGCCGGCCATCACTCGGTAAATTCATGGCCGTCTCCCACCATGCATACCATTGCTTGAAGATACCGGGTCCTAACGGTGTGATCACGGTCAAGGGCAACTATAAAGCTGCTCTAAATTGCGACGACCAGTCCCTTGCCCTAGTCGACCAGCTTCCACCGCGTGGTCCCGAAATTCCGCAGACCAAGTCTGCACGCCCTAGGGTTTCCCTTCAGCCAGGGGGAGATACCAAGGAAGTTTCGCTGTCTCATGACGATACTTCCAAGACAGTTCACTTGGGGGCCAATTTAGACCCCAAATAGGAAAGCGAGCTCATTGCCTTCCTCCGAGTTAATGCAGACGTGTTTGCCTGGGAGCCGTCTGACATGCCCGGAGTCCCAAGGAAGGTTATCGAGCATAAACCGGCGATTCAATTTGGACAAGAAGCTGTTAGCGCCAAGCTTCGACGCTTTTGAATTCAGCGGGGATCATCAAGGATCACTCGGCAAGTCGCTCGCCATTCTTGGTTTCATCCGCGAGGTTGATCACACCAAGTGGTCGCTAACCTGTCATTGTAAAGAAGAAAGGCGGCAAGTGGAGGATGTGTGTCGATCACCTGATTTGAACGCCGCTTGTCCTAAGGACAATTTCCGCCGCCTTGCATAGACCGGTGGTCGACGCGATCATGGATGCCCAGCTCTTGAGTTTTTGGATGCTTACTCGATTATCACCAAATAAGCATCTCCCGAGGATGAAGAGAAGATCGCCTTCATCACCCCTTCGTACTACGCTGCTCGACCATGTCTTTCGGTCTGCAAGAATCTTTGGTGCCACGTTCGGTAGCAATGGAGAAAACTTTCCCGAGCAGTAGCGGAAGAAACCTGGAGGTCTATGTCGACGACATAATTGTAAAGAGCAAGTATGCTCCAGATCATGTAAAAGACCTGGCCGAGACTTTCCAAAATCTCATCAGGCATCGAATAAAGTTAAATTTAGAGAAGTGTATCTTTGGTGTTCGATCTGGAATGTTGCTCGGTTATGTAATTGGTTCGCAAGAAATTTCTGCTAACCCCGAAAAAATCGAGACCATTGAAAACATGCAGGCTCCAACTACCGTTAAGGAAGTTCAGAGCCTCACCGGATGGATGGCTGCTTTGAGCAGGTTCATTTCCGTCGTATAACGCGGCTGCCCTTCTTTAAGGCCTAGCAAGCACAATGTTTCGAGTGACGGAGGAGGCCGATCGATCTTTCTATGATCTAAAGCAATACTGTCCAACCCACTGTCTTGACTACCCCGCGCCACGGCGAGCAGCTTTTGCTATACCTTGGCGCATGCATAAGCGGTGGCGCGGTCTTGATGTGGAAAGGGAAGGCATAAAGCGCCAATCTATTACGTGGCGAGGTACTTCACGGATCAAAGAAGCGTTACCACGAGGTCCGAGCTCGCTCTCACGCCTTGCTCATGTTCTCCGTGAAGCTTCGCATTACTTCGTGCATATCAAATCTGGTCCCAACCAAGTTCCTCTTGGAGAAATCCTAAGGAACAAGGAAGTGGCGGACGTATAGCTAAATGGGCAATGGGCCGGCGAAATTTGATATTACATTTCTCGCCCGAATCGCTATTAAGTCCTGTGTCTTGGTGACTTTGTCATTGAATGGACTCGCCACCAAATCTCGTGAAGCTCCCGAGCAACTTTGATGAACCCCTTGGACCATGTTTTTGATGGCTCGCGCCTTTGAAAACTTCGGGCCGGTTTTGTTCTCATCTCCTCAAGGAGAGCAAATCCGAGATTCCATCCAACTACACTTTGCGACGACTAACAATCTCATGGAGTCTGAGGCCCTCTCGCGGGACTAAGCGTGCAAGTCGCTCGGCGTCCAACGGTGGATCGTGAAGGAGATTCACAATGGTCATCAATCGTAAACAAGGAGTATCGGTCTTGCGATGACTCAATGGAGCGATACGGTTGAAGTGAGGAAGTTGGGCGGCATTTTCGATTTTCGAGATGCTCTTCGTGCGAAAGGACAACTTCTTGGCCGACCAACTGTCCAAGTATGGATCCTCACGCGAACCTGCTCCGGCAGGGGTGCTCGTCGAGCACATTTACAAGCCCTCTATCACGTCTCGGGACGAGGCAACAGAGACAGTGGTCTGCTCCGTCATCTAACAAGTCATGGATCGGACAACGCCATTTGTCCGGTACCTTGCGATGGGACCACTCAAGACGGCCGAAGGCGTTCGGCTTATAAGGCGTGCTAGTCCATACAAGCTTGTGGACTGCATCCTTTACCGTCAAGGTTCTCTGGGAGTCCTCTCCAAGTGCATCTCTTAACAGGAGGGTGTGTTCCTTCTTAGAGACATACACGAGGGTGATTGTGGCAACCACGCCTCCTTCCGGACTCTGGTCGGCAAAGCATTTCGCATGGGCTATTATTGGCCTACAGCGTTACAAGATGCCCGGGATATAGTGACTAAGTGCAAAGCTTGCCAATTACACGCCCGGAAGGCACATAAGCCCGCCCAAGAGCTCCAAAAGATCCCCCCATCTTGGCCTTTCTCCACGTGGGGTCTGGATCTGCTCGGCCCATTCCCTAAAGGATATAAGGGCTACACACACTTGCTCGTCGCCATTGACACTTTCACAGAGTGGATTGAGGCAGAGCCTGTGTAGTCGCTTCACGCCAAAACGGTTATACGCTTCTTCAAGAGCAACGTGGTCACGCGCGAGGATTCCCCACAAGTCGATCATCGATAATCGGTACCCGCCTTGAGCGAGCTATTCCAGGAATACTGCGAACAACTGGGAACCAAGGTCTGTTTCGCCTCTGTGGCATATCCACAGAGCAATGGAGCAGTCGAGCGAGCTAACAGACAGATTGTCCAGTGTATCAAACGGCGCGTGTTCGCGGCACTCCGCGAGCACAATAAGGCCTGGGTTGACGAATTTCCTTCCGTCCTGCAGGCGATTCGCTTACTGCCACCGTAGACAACCGGGAAACTCCTTTCTAATTGGTCTCACGTGCGAAGCCATCACGCCGCCGAAATATTACTCGGCTCGCCTCGCCGAGCTCGGTCAACTTGGTTGACGACGAGCAAGAGCGCTTACTCGATCTCGATCTCCTCGAAGGCACACGAGACGGGCACAAGTTAGAATGGCGCTACCGGCAAGCTCTTCGCGCGTCTGTTGCCAAGTCGGTTCGACCAAGGGCTTTGAAGATGGGCGACCTGGTTACGCGCGTGTCGAGACTCCGCCCAATGCCAACAAGTTAACTCCCGATGGGAGGGACCGCTCACGATCGTTTCTTACCTTTCGTCCGGCACTGCTCGCCTAGCAATGGAGGACGGGAGAGAGCTGACCAGCACTTGGAACATCGACCAGCTTCGTAAGTTCTTTGTGTAGGTCTTTCGTGTGTTTGCTTAGCTTCGCGCTTTTTGTTAAACTTCGCGCCTTTGTTTGTCCAAGTCTCTCGGGTTGCCATGTAAAGTTCAATCCAATAATTAGTGAATTTTCGCGGCCCTTTGCGGCCCTTTTCACTTTTTGTCTTCTCAGACTATCTCCTCTCTGGTAACACTTGATGGCTGTCCGGTCTTGTGAACCTTTGGCTCTACGATCTTCAGGGTTTCTCTACCCGTATCTAGTCTCAACAAGTTCTTAAACTCAGGGTTGCGTAAAACGGCTTTTCGCCTCGCGGCTAAATCTGCTCTCGTAAGCCCTCCGCGGTAGAGGCACTTACCGCTCACGGCACAACCACTTGGCAAAGCTTGCTCTTTTAAGCCCCCCGCGGCAGAGTCACTTTTCTTGTTCGGTTAATCTATGAATCGCCTAATTTACGTCGACGAGCAGTTCCTGAAACAAGTTGATCAGGATACGGGTGTCGCTCTATCTCTCTACGCACGTGCTTGATTTCGCAAACTTAGGTTTTCAAGCATCGTCCGTACCGGGGGTTAGGGTGTCGCTCTTTCTCTTGTGCACCTGTTCGAGTTCGCAAACTCAGGTTTTCGAGCAGCTGCACAACGGGGGCTGGGAGTTAGGCTAAGCGTTCTACCGGTTTTCCTTAAAACTTCCTAGCGCTGTTGTGCCTTCGCTCTTAGTTTCCTGTTCGTTCTTGTCTTTTTGCTGCCCTTTTTTGCAGGGAAAAGGTAAGTCTTTATTGCATAGTCAAAATTTTACAGGTACAAGGAGTACGACCTATTTCTACTTCGAAGCAAGCTGCTCCTTCAGTCCCTCGTTTTCTATCTTGAGGCGCAGGACTTCCCCTTGCGCCTTGAAGCCCTCTCTGGCCTCAGCTCGGAGACGATTTGTTTCCTCCTTGCTGAGCCGGACCTGTTCCGCTGCCGTTGCGCAGATCGCCTCGACCTCTTCGATCTTGGCACGCAGCTGCTCGGTCAGAGCCTCGCTCTGACTAGCTCGCTGCTCGGCGGTCTTGAGCTGCTCGCCCAGCTCCTTAACCCTGTCCTCCGGGCTGCTCGCCCTTGCGACCAGCTCGCGCGTCTCCTCGGCCTCCTCCTGTGAAGCCCACAGGGTGGAGATCTTCTCCTGGAGAGCTGCGGATGCTTTCCTCTCTTTGATCAGCTGGGCCTTCAGTTTTTTCACCTTGGCTTTCAGCCTGCTCCGGCTCTTTGCTGATGTAGAGGGCTCCCCCTCGGGCCCCCTCGTCCGGAGATGCTCCTGGAAGGCCGCTAGAACGGCGCTGCGCTCGACGGTGACGCCTTCCACGAGGTCCTCCATGGTGCCCTCTATGAACTGAAAGAGAGAAGACCAAGTCAAGCTTAAAGCAGCTTTTGCTCGAGCAGACAAAGTATTGGCTTTAAAGTTTACCTCTCCAAGCCGCCGCTTCAGACTCCGGCGCAGGCGATCTTGAAGACCGTGTGTCACGAAGCCTCGCTTGTTACGGGCGAGAACATGCGCCGTTTCCCCGCTTGTCTTGCTCACATGAGCGCGCGTCCGCTTGGGAGCAGGGGGGACTTCCCCTTCTTCCAGCTCCTCCGTCTGTTCGCCCTCGGGCAAGACAGGAGGCGCCGGAGCATCCACGGACTGGGCGACCTGTTCACCCTGCTCGTGGCCTTCTTCTCTGAGCGCGGCGCCGCCCCGCGCCGATCTCTTCTCGCTCCCGGCGGCGGGGACTTCTTCTGCCCATTGAAGTAGCCGTCGCCACAGGGACGATTTGCCCCTGCGACGAAGTGTCCAACAGGACCCCTTGCTCGGTCCCGCCTTGGACAGCCGGTAGAGCCAATACCTTGGCTCCGCTCGCTGTGGCCCCGTGCTCCTCTTCTTGGGCCTCCAGCCTGTCGATCGCGCGCCTCAGGGCGTTGATCCGGTCGCTAGAGCCGGACGGGAGCGCTGACCACGCTGTCAGCTTGTCCTTCAGCGCGAGCAACCTCGTTGCCCGCGATGCACCGCGCAGGTGTTCGGGCAACAAGGACCGCTCGAACGCCCCGTACACATAATCCGGGTTGACCTGCTACTGGGCGGCTGACGAAAAGTAAAGGGAAGAGTTAGTTCGTGGACGGTTTGGTATAACGTGCAGAGAACGGCTTTGTTTACACATACCTGCCGCAGAGAACGATACCTTCTTCTTCGCTCCTTTTTGGAGCCTGCGCTTCTTGCTCGGGGGCTCCTCGGCTTCCTCGCCTTGGCCTCCAGGAGCTTATGGCGACAACCTCAGTTCCTTGGTGAGCTGAGCACTCTTCTGGCGCAACGCAAGAAGTTTTTCCTTGCGCGCTACCTCCTCCTCGAGGCTCCTCTGCTCGGCGATCTGTTGCAGCCATTCCACATGGCCCGGGTGAGCTTGCGCGAACTGCTTCAGCCAAAGGGACAGGTTCCGTACCTCTTCGTCGCTCTGCTCGGCGAGGAGGAACGGGCTTGGGCGTTCTTCCCTTGGCTGGCCGCGCTCGCGTTTTTGCTGCCTGGAGCGCTTCTTCGCCACAGGTGGCTTCTGGGATGGCTGGCGGCCGCTACGGCGCGAAGAAGTCCGCGTCGGCGCTGCGGCCACCTTCGGCTTCTTGGCCATCTTGGCCTTGCCCTTTCTCACTATCTCAGAGTCGGAGAGCTCCTCAACGATTCCTCCGAGGATCAGCTGGTCCTCCTGCTTGTTCGGAAAGCGAATGTTAACATGTTCAACAGTACAAGTCTAGCAATACAGGCTGGGTTTAAGTAACTTACCTCGTCTGTGCGGACGAGTACGTTGCGTGGGCAGGTGAAGGCCACCTCGCCGGTAACTTCGCCGTCCTTCTTCGCTGCCTTCAGCATGCAGTCGACCTGTTCGGTTACCCATGCGTCGGTCGGCATCACTGCCCGAGCAGGGGAACCCGTTAGTCCCTGTTCGGATGAATCGTCAAAGAAAGGTTGAGTCTTAAAGGCACTTACCCGTGCTCTCCCTGGTGATGTCTTCCCATCCTTCTATCTTATAGAATGGATAGGGTCTCTTCCGCAGCGGACAGATCCTATTTGCTGTGTAGTCGCGGATGATCTCTTTGCCCGTGAGCCCAAGGCCCACGAGAGAGGCGATCTTCCTTGTCAAGTACCAATCCTCGGCGGACATCTCCGGCCGAGGCACTGGGGTTCCCTTCGCCGGCTCCTTTCCGGTGAAGATGAGCTTGCTGTCGTTGCTTCGCTTGCTGTAGAACCACCTCATCCACTACACGCCCATTGAGTCGGCGGTGGTGGGCGAAATACTGTAGCGTGAAGTCGGCGAAGGCTTGAGCTTGAGGTAGTAGCACCCAGCGCGCGAACGGCGAGCTGCTCCTCTTCACTGTATAATAGTGGAGGAACAGCCCCACCGACGGATCAACTCCCAGATAGCCTTCGCACAGGTGTGCGAAGACGGCCATCTGGAGAATGGAGTTCGGATTGAGGTTCGCCACCTCCAATCTGCTGATGTTGAAGAAAGCCTCCACGAAGTCGCTCTCGGGAGACCTCAACCCAAGCAGTCTGCGAATCTGTTGAAGTTGATGAACTTCGCCCTCGAGCGGCTCGAGTTTCCTCCTCCCCGGCGACCTCCGGCTACGGCGTCGATGTGGCTCTCTTCCTCCCAAATCTTCAAGTCCTCCTCGGTTATGCTGATGCCTGAGAATTTGGCCATGGTGATCCCCAGGTTTGGACGAACAGGATTTGGTGTGGAGTTTGGTTGCTTGATCTTTGGCGCGTTGGAATTAGGGCTTGGAAGGAAAGGCGTGAGAGCAGTGGCTAGCAGCAGGCGACTTGGTACTTTATAGACCCAAACGGCGGCTTTACAGCGGTTACGTGCCACTAAGCGGCTAGTTTTACATAGCAGCTAAGTAAAAGCGGTTGTGCATTTTTCACCGCACCGCAGTGCAAGTTATCGTTGAGATTTGCCAACGGCTACTTTTTCAGCGTCGCGCTAAGGGCCGGGTGCTCGCTTTCGGATAGATGTGTTTTCTGTTCGACGCCTTGAGTTGCTCGGCCTTGATCGGGTTTGTTCGATTCCGGACAAGTTACATTGATGAAACAGAACACGCTTTCGGTCACTTGTTGCGTGTCCTTGTAGCGAAGATAATTTCCCTCTTCGTGACTTGAGTCTCAAGAGAAAGACCCCACTCTAGCGAGTTCCTTCCACTTGAGTCTCGGGGCTAGGCGCCGGGGTTAAATTACGGCCCATTGCCATGGCCCACTCCTGACGGCCCAATCGAATCGACCTACCAGGCCCGCCTGGAAGGTTCTATCTGGCCCATATGCGTCCTGCCGGACAGCTTCCTGGCTGGTATAGTGTATAACGGCCAAGGAATCGTGTTTGAGTCCGTCTCGAACAGGAGTTCTGCACGGCTACGCGAAGACCCGGACGTTGGTTTCCCGGATTGGAATAGGAGTCGTGATCCCCAAGTATCGGAGTTTACCTTATCTACTTCGGGATGTATTTGGCACGTCGAGTTCGTTACGATCTCGTGGTTAGCCCGGCCCGATTATCTCTTGATAGGTCGGTTTGCTCTATACTATATAAACAGGGCCCCTACGACGTGTAGAGGGGCCAAGAGTCTTCGCATTGTCGCATATTTCTTCCTGCATACTCATAATCTCGCCGAGACTTGTTCGTCTCGTCGAGCCACAGCTTGTAATCCTCTTTGATATATAAGAAAGGCTGGACATAGGGCTATTATCTCTCCCGGGAGGCCTGAACCAGGATAAAAACCTTTGTCTCCCTATTCGTCTTTGATTGCTGTTCGGCGTGTCTTCTATCTCCCCTTCCTAAGAACCTTAGTTGACTTGGGTCCGATATCCCAACCGTCGATACTACCGACCATAATAAGTGTGACTCATATCCTTCTGTTTTACTTTGATTTGTTCTTGAGATTAATAAAAATAATTATTTAACATTAATATAGTTATACAAAATGGCTGTATGAATCTTTATTTTATTTATTTAATCAAATTGTAACATCCCAAATTTTAAAACCAATTTGGCACGTTAATAATTTCCTAAATTGCATAATTTTAAAATCGCAAAATAACCATGTCATATTGCACCATGGCATCATCATTGCATGCATTGCATTTCAATTGGAAAAATGGATTTAAACCTTTTCTAGCATGCACCCTTGGTGGAAAAATTCAATAATTTGTTTAATGCATTCATTATATTTCATTAAAGCCAAATCTCTTTTTGAATCATTTGGAAATATATTAATAAGTTTTGGGAAAGCAATTTATAAATTTCCTAAGTATTAATTTAGTTAAAAGGGTATTTGGAAATGAACTGCCTTTGGAAAAGTGGTTAAACTTAAAAGCATTTTATTCTCCCCTTGGCCCAGGCCGGCCCAACCCTTTTTCCTCCTCTCTCTTCGCTGTTTGGGCCGAGCCGAACCGGCCCACTTTCCTTTCTCCCCTTCCTTTTCCCCGCCTCCTGTTTCCTCACCAAGGCACCCACGCTGCATTGATTCTGCCATGAGCCGTTGCCTCGCCTCTGCTTTCATTGCGGTGCCGCCATGTGGGCCCACCTTGTCAGCCCCTCTCCTTCTTTCTCCCCTGTTTCTTCCTCCTCACAGTGCTTGCCGTCGCCATTGTTTCCCTCTCTCAAAGACCGCTACTGGCTCGTTGTCCCGCGCGATCTTTCGTCCCAATCCTCTCCGTCCGGACCCTCTTTACTCTCTCTGCCTCTCGGGTCTTGTCGCCGGCCAGCTCGCCTTGATGCCACCGCGTCCGAGGCGATGCCGTCACGCCACTGGCCGGAGTTGGCACCGGCGATTGCCACCTCGCGCACCGCATTAAAGCGCTGGGCGAAGCGTGCCTATAAAAGGGGCGTCGCTACCCTCTTACCTTTGTTTCACGCCGCCGCCGTGTTTTTGCCAAGCCGAAGCCGTGCCATCGCCGCCGTTGCGTTTCCCCTCTCTGCCGACTCCTTCGTCCCCGGTGAGCTCAAGGTAGCACCTATACCCATCTTTGTTCGTCCTCGGCCGAAGGAATCGAGTTTTGGGTCCGTTTATAGCCGGTGCCGCGGACGCCGTGAGTTCCGCCGCCGTGCTCAGTCGCGCCGTCGGTCTCGCCCACCTTTCAGGACGTTTAAACCCTCTTCGTGTCCATCTCTCTCGTGTCTCGCATCCCGCACGTTTAATTGGCTCGGGGTGGTCAGAATCGTCGCCGTCGTGCGCTTCGCCGCCGCCGGGAGCCTCCCCTGTTTCCCCCTTGTGTTGCCACTGCAGTGCCACCGACAGGTGGAGCCCACCTGTCGGTTCGCTTTGCCCCTCGCCCGCGCGTGACGAGCGCGCCTCGCTGCTGGGCCGTGAGCCGAGTCGGCCCACTGCCATATGAACCTTTCCCCTTTTATTTTTGTTCTAATTTTCGGTTAAACCATTTTATTGGATAACGAAAATATTTGTTAAAAATAGTTAATGCTTGATAAAAGTTCTGTGAAAATTAGTGAAAATACTTTGCTCGATTCTGGTCCCAATAAAATTATATTTATGCATGTCATACATATAGAATTCATTTTTGATTAATTAGTTAACCTAGGGGTGTCATCATTTCATGTGAGCATATTCTTGTTCTTTTGCATTTTCTTAAAAAGCATTTGCATCAAAAATAATTTATTGATGTATGTTGTATTGCTTTGCATGTGCGTGTGCGCGTTTAGAAGGTCAAGGTCCCAAAGACCCGATCGTCGACGTCCTCTTCGTTTTCCCCGGAACCGATCAAGGCAAGTCCCCTTTGATCATATTGTGAAACCTTTTCAGTTATTTAGAAAATGTTTATTAGATTTGAAAACATGCATGCTAGTTTAAAAGATAAATGCCGTATTTGCTAGAATTAGTTATTATGCCAATTAGAAAGGTAAGAAATATGATAGGTGAAACCTAAGGCTAAAAATATGGATTGCTCATAATTAAATTCCTTGTTGAGGTAGGATAACTGCTTAAAAATCACTTATGCGGAATGATTCAATCATTTGTGTGAAATGAGATGTTGAGAAATGTTTGGGAAAGGATGATTTAAAGATAGCGCATCAAGGGTGATGCTGAGCAGGAAATGATTTTCCTCTTACCCCAAAACCTTTCCGACTAGGGGGATATTTTGTCGGTTGGTGCGGACATGCACGGTTTTGAAGCTGGGCTAAAATATCAACCCTCCTAGTCTAAGGATCGCTCATCCTATAACCCTCTGAGCGGAGCCATTCTGATGCGACCTCGAGTGCGGAATGGGGCGCACCCGATCGTTGGCCCTCGTGGTTGATGGTCTTGTGGCGAAACATCGAATGGGTGCGTAGCCTCTCGAGGTAAAGCGTACCCACTCTGCGAGTTAAAACTGTCATGATAGCCGTGCTTTCGCGTTATGAGCGCGATGGGACTGGTTATGAGGTAGATTCTTCATTTAAAACCATTTTCGAAAAGGGTTTTGAGAAAGGATTTGAGTTGAGTAAAGGAATTGAGAAAGGTTTTGAGAAGGATTTAATGTGGTGGCGGCCACGGTGATATTCGAAAGGGCGACGGCCTATCGGAAAGTGTCATCTGGAAAACGGAACAAGCAAATTTGAGAAGAGAGAAAAAGAAAAGAAGAAAGAATTTTGAGCTAGGGGCCACCGCGATATTCCGAATTAGGCGACGGCCTATCGGAAAGTGTTGTCTTGGAATGGACCTAGCCATTTGAGAAAAGAAAAGAAGAAGAATTTTGTTCTCGCTATGTACTGAGGCCAAGTGGCGAGAACCGTTCTGAAGAGCCCAAAGAAAATATTGAGAATTATTGTTTCTAAATTGCTTTGCCAAAACTAGGTTAATAAATGCATTTCATAAAAGATCCCAAGCTTTCCTTGTACTAAACCTCATTTGCATAAATTCGGACTTGCAGTACAATTTGTACTCACTCTCCTTTTCTCCTCTCCTTTTCAAAATTTCTGCAGGTCCATCTGAGTATGGCCCGCCTCCGAGGAGGAGACCCGGATTACGTCGAAGGCGTTTTCGATGAAGAGTTTGAAGACTAGGGTTATGCGTTCCTCTGACCCTTGTGCACGTGGGATAGATAAGTTTATAGATGTTGTATTAGGCTTGTATCTCGTGTACTCAATTGCGGCTGCGAGCCGTTGTGTGTGCTTATATCGGACTATGTTCCGTTTGTGTAATAATATCGTTGGCACTGTTCCATTTCTGTATATCTGTGTGTACTAGCCATGATCCTTGGGACTAGTACAGGTTTACGCAGATGGAATCCGATCTTGTAAATTGGGTGCCGACACAAATAGAAATTAACTTCTAATCTCTCAAAGTGCGGAGCTTTCTTTAAAGTCATTTTGATTATTCAAGTCAGATGGACATCTTTGCTTGGGTTAATTTATATATACGAATCAGGAAACCCAAGGGGCTAAAATGATATTCGATTGGTAAAATTTAGGGACATATGTGCGAAATGTAGAAAGTTGTGGAACAACATGTTAAAAACAAAGGACCTCGCTAAATTAGAAAATTACAAGGACCAAAACACCAAAATATAGGTACCTATGCATAAAATATAGAACACATGAGAGGTTGAAACATTAAAACCCAAGACCTATACCCATGTGCCAAGTTGAATAATTGTATGGACCAAAATGCAAAATGCGCAAAAACACCGCTTCACATGTGATCGCCACTCCTCCATTTTCCTATTAGAGACCATCCAAAATTTGGAAGTCAATACGGAATAAAAGCAATGATTTTATTAAATAATGATCCTTATGATATGAGAAAGATAAGCTCATATACACCATTGAAATTAAATTCAACTATAGATGGCTAGATGACGCTCTCAAAGACAATCACTACTGCGGATCGGGGCTTCCAAAGCGGCCCATCACAAGCGGCTCGCTTTAACCCGCTTGAGACCCGATCGCCACAAGCGGTTCGTGGCCAACGGGTGGGAGGGTGGCGGGAAAGGGCATATGCAAGCGGTTCGTGATAGAAACCGCTTGCAGATATATCACACTACAAGCGGCTCGTATCACCAACCGCTTGCAATCCTCTGTAAGCGGTTCGTGTCTGAACCGCTTATAATGTGTATCTGTGCAAGCGGTTTGTATCACGAACCGCTTGCATATCTTTCCTTCCGCCCACAAGCATTTAACCCTTTCTTCCTCGAGGCGAGCTTCATGCGATATCTGACAGCCGAAATGTTCATGCGAGGAGAGTCTTGACAAAATTTTTAATTGGCTAATAGCTCCAAATTAAGGTTTCCAAGGTAAGTAAACATGGTCTCAACATCATTTTCATATAGACATTGCTTATCTTTTTGCATTGATGTGGAGAAATATTAAATAATCTTGTTTGAATTGAAGGGTGGTTGTTTTGCTATAGCTCTCTCTCTCTCTCTTCATAATTTGAGGCAAGATGTAGATCTATTGGGGGTTTTAAGTCTCATATTAGTTTTGTATCCTTTTTTGATGATGTATAAGATGTTGAAATTAGCTGGTAGGGGTGATTATTTGTTTTAGAGAGCATGATCTAGCTTGGTGCCTTAGCTGGCTCTCCCTTCTAGATCTTTTGAGGCAATGTGGTGATCTATTGGATGGTTTTAGTTTCACATTAGTTTAAAATAGTAGGTAGGGTGATTATTTCAATTGCTATAGAGCTAAATAGATGTAGTTTTTTTCCTAGGTAGGTAATACTTTATGGGAGGTATGAAATGTAATTAAAAATATTTTTGAAAAAAGTTTTTTAATTTGTGAGATTTAGTTGGTTTAGCTATAAAAATCAAGAAAATTTAGAGGTAATTAAAAATATAGCAATTAGTTATTTCGAGTTAAATATTTCAATTTGAAAAATATAATAAGTGTTCTTATTAATTTAATTGGTGCAGATGAACCGCAATGGATGTATGCGGATCGTCGGACAAGAGAGTTCATCGATGGCGTGAATGCTTTTCTTGAAGTCGTATTTGAGACTTGCCTCTAGGAAGCTTCAGACGGTGTCCGTGCGTAGATTGCGAGAACGAGAAAGAGAACTCAATGCGAGGGCGGATCTGAGGCCACTTGTTGATGAGAGGTTTCATGCCGAACTATACATGTTGGACTCACCACGGCGAAGTAGAGCATGCCAAATAGAAGACGAAGAAGAAGCCGATGAAGAGGAAGTGACATATGATGGTATGCGGACGCGACGACATACGAGGAGGTAGAAGATACACAAGGTGATCAGTTTGGTGTGGATGATGACTGGACGGATCTTTGCGTGTGCAGAGGGAGATATCACAGAGGAGAAACAATATAGGAAGTACCGAGGATTGTTGGAAGACCGGAGAACTCTTTTGTACCCAAATTATGGTCGGGGCACAAGAAGCTACGCTACTTCGGAGCTCATGCAATGGAAGGCTGGAATGGTGTGTCGGATAAGGGTTTCGATGAGTTGCTATCGCTCATAAAGAAGTTGCTCGAAAGATAACACCTGCGTAATCCACGTATCAAGCCAAACCGGTCTGTGTCCCTTAAATTGAAAGTCGGAAGATACATGCATGTCGCCTTACGATCGTGTCCTATATCGCGTGAATATGCCGACTTGGATGCACATCCGGTGTGCAAGGAACCCCGTATAAGACGAAGCGTGGCGATCCGGTGAAGTAGATGGGGTGCGTGTGAAGAAGAGAGCACCGCAAAAGCGTTGTGGTATTTTCTCGATTCCAAAATTTGGGCGTATATTTGCAAACAAAGCGCATGCGAAGATGATGTGTTGGCACAAAGAAAAGCGTAAGGTCGACGGAATGCTTAGGCATCCGGCAGATGGCTCGCGATGGAGGATGGTCGATCGGAAGTACAAAGACTTCGCAGACGAGGTGAAAACATAAGGTTCGGTTTGAGTACCGATGGGATGAATCCTTTCGGAGACATGAGCAGCAGACCAAGACACGACCGGTCACACTATGTGCGTATAATATTCCTCCATGGTTATGCATGAAGAAAGTACATAATGATGCGTTGTTGATCCAAGGGCCCAAGCAACCCGAAATGATATCGATGTCTACCAAACCTTTGATAGAAGATCTTGAAAGCGTTATGGAGCGGTGTAAAGGCACGGGGCGAATACAAAGAGAGTATTTCAACCAGCGTGCAATGTTATTTGTAACAATCAACGGTCGCCGCCGCTTGGTAACTGTCGGCCCTAAGCGGCAAAGGCTTCAATGCGTGTGTGCGGTGTTTGGATCAAACCGATGGCACGTACATGAAAGGCTCTCGAAAGATGGTGTACATGGGGCATCGCGGGTTTCTTGTTGAACCCGCAGCGTTGCGGAAGAAACGCAGAGAATTTAACGGGAGGAAGAACATCGTTCCCGGTAGAGACATCGAAGTGGCAAGCGGTGTTTGCTATGGTGAAGGACACGAAGGTAGTTTTTGGAAAGGTGCAGGAAGCAAATCATGCGAATGATGAGGATGGCCATGCACCCATATGGAAGAAGTCAATATTTTGGGACTTGCCTTACTGGAAAGATTTGGATGTTCGCCACTCACTGGACTTCATGCACATCACCAAGAACGTCTGTGTGAGCTTCCTAGGATATATAGATCTATACGGGAAATCGAAAGATACAGTGAGTGCTCGGAACGACCTTGAGGTCCTGGGTATCAGGAAGGACCTACACCCTAAAAAAAGAGGTACGGAACAACTGTACCTACGGCCAGCGAGTTATACTCCAAGCAAAGAAGAGAAAAAAAGCGTGATAGTGTCTTAGCAGTGTGAAGGTCCCTTCCGGATACTCGCCGAACGTAAAGAGATTCGTTAATATGAAAGAAAACAAAATTATACATCTAAAATCTCATGACTGTCTTGTGCTGATGACACAGTTGCTCCCGGTGGTTTTAACAGGTGTCTTGCCCGAGTGGGTAAGGGGACAATCACAAAGGCGTGTTCGTTTTTCACGCTTGTTTCCCGAAGGTCATCGATCCAAAAAACTAGGTGAGTTGCGGTGACATGGTACAAAGTGTGGTTAGCCTCGAGATGATCTTTCCTCCCGCCTTTTTGATATCATGGTTCATCTCACTTGTTCATCTAAGCAAAGAGATAGGTATTCTTGGGCCGTTTATCTCCACAAATGTTCCTTTCGAGAGGTACATGGCGTACTAAAGAAGTATGTCACGTAACCGTTCTCGGCGAAGCATGCATTGCCGAGGGTTATGTGACGAGAGGAGGTGGTCAAGTTACGTGTGGACTACATTGATGATCTAGACCCCATCGGCATCCCTATATCATGCCATGAGGCGAGGCTACGAGTAAAGGGACACTTGGAAGAAAAGTAGTTGCATGCAACGATCTTGAACATTTAAGCAAGCACATTTCAACGTGTTGAAGCAATCGGCGTTGGCCGCCCGTATGTCCTCCAACACAAGAATGCTCTCGTCTCCAGTTCGGAGAAGACCGTCGTGGATATGCATGAGACACATGGATTCTTTCGGTAGCATGGTTACAAAACCATATCCTCAAGAGCAAGTCCAACAATGAGCAGTTACAGCGCTGGCTCGGGGACAATCCGTTGAAATAGTGAGATGGCGAGTGCGAGATAAATGGTTACACATTCTACATGAGATCACAAGATAACAATAGCACAAATCGAGCAATGCGGTGTCAGTATAGAAGCCACCGACAATACAGGCAGGGTGGACACATATTATGGATTCATAGAAGAGATATGAGAGCTCGACTATGGGCCTTTGAAGATCCCATTGTTTAAGTGCCAATGGGTAAAACTAAACGCAGGCGGCGTGAATGTCGACAAATACGGCATGACTACCGTCGACCTCCAAGAAGTCGGCTACTTGAGATAACCATTTATTCTCGCGAAGGAGGTGAGGCAGGTCTTCTACGTATTGGACATGTCAAGCGGACCAAAGAAGAATCAAATCAAAGACAAGAAGAAGGAGCGATAAGCGACACGTGGTTCTTCATAGCAAGCGAAGGATTGCCGGAGTAGAGGGCGTTATTGACGGGAAGAATACGATCGATTCGATGAGATCCCTCCATTTGCGATAGATGTTGACTTAAGCATCCCGGATGACATAGGCATGGATGCTCCGCATATCTGGCGTGATCACGATGAAGGAAGAATTGTAAAGACAAAAATGTAAATGATTAGGATGACCTATGTGGTTGTATGAACTATGTTATCATGTAATAGCATTTTTAAGAATTTATAAGATGGAAGCAATATTTTTGGAAAGAATAATGGCAACATATTTAGAAATGAAAGTAATGCCAAAAAATATTTTTAGTATTTTTGAAAAGAATAATGGGCTAATTACATATTAGAAATGAAAGTAATGTAAAAATATTTTTTTGTTTTTGAAAAAAAATAATGGGCTAAGTACATACTTAGAAATGAAAGTAATGCCAAAACAAATTTTTTAGTATTTTTGAAAAGAATAATGGCCTAAGTACATATTAGAAATGAAAGTAATGTAAAAAAGATTTTTAGTTTTTGGAAAAAAAAATAATGGGCTAATTAAGTACATATTTAGAAATGAAAGTAATGAAAAAACAAATTTTTTTGTATTTTTGTAAAGAATAATGGGCTCAGTACATATTTAGAAATGAAAGTAATGCAAAAACAAATTTTTTAGTATTTTTGTAAAGAATAATGGGCTCAAGACATATTTATAAAAAAAAAACGGCAGCAGGCATGGCTCGAACCCGCGACCAAAGACGGGAGCCCGCACATAAACGCCACGAGCTAGCCAAGTGAGAGTAAATTCAATTCAACAAAGGAAGGCGCAAACCATCTTAAACGTTCTGACAGAGACCAGCGCCTCGTCACGTGTGTCCCACTTCTACAAGCGGTTCGTTCTACCAACCGCTTGAAACAGATTTCTACAAGCGGTTTATATCACCAACCGCTTGCGAGTAATTTATTGTGCGTGGGCGAAATTTTAAAAATTTAATTTAGCTATCAGTGTTCTACAAGCGGTTCTTTCTACAAACCGCTTGTAAAGATATCTCTAAAAGCGGTTATTACTACGAACCGCTTGTAGAAGATTTTCTAGCGGTTTGTAATACAAACCGCTTGTAGAGAGCTTTACTATATAGCTCATCTTTCGCCGCCTCTCCTTTCCACCCAAATTTTTCTAAGTCCCAAGCCATCGCCGCCGTCCTCGCCACCTCGCCGTCCCCACCGTGCCGTCCTCGCCACCTCGCCGTCCTCGCCACCGCGCCGTCGTCCTCGGCGTCGCCGCCACACACCTCCGCGCCGCCTCCACGACCTTCGGCGCACTCGCCATCGAAAGCACCGTGCAGGCGGCTCGCCCGCCCTCCGGTCGAGCCCTTCACGGCGAGCCCCTCGGTCCGTTCTCCGTTGACATTCTCCCGCCGATTTGAAGGCGAAGGGCGAGGTATCGAGCCTCCTCTTTCTCCTCACCCCCCTCTGTGATGCACACATGCTGTTCGACGGATTGCCCACCCGCCTCGCTCCTCCCTCCTGGATGTTGCTCTGTGATCTTTCTTTGGTGGATCACTAATGGACTCTGCGATGTTGCTCGTGATGTGATTTAGGGTTTGGGGATCTTTGTTGGATCTTTGCTCTGTGATGTGATTTAGGATTTAGGGTTTAGGAATGTGCATATGAACACCGTTGGGCTTTTCTTTGGTGATTGAGAATATTTTGGGGACCTAGCCTTCGTGCTAGGGGCTATTATCTTGATCCAGACCACCGCACTTGTCCCTTTAATATTTTGCTAGGTGATGTTTATTAATTTTGAGGCTATGATGATCCGTTAACTAGTGATGCCTTAGGAGTATTTTTTTGTTGCCTAAATTATTATCCCGAGATACACTTGCGTCTTTGTCTTCTTTGTGTTCTTCCTTTGGGATCTTTTCATTGATCGATTAGCATCTGTTTCAATGGGAATGCTCATTCAGTTAATCTGCAATTGGCATCTAGTCGATCAATTATTTTTAAGTGAAATCCACGATATATGATTGACATTAGGGCTAAAATTGATCTCTATGTTTACGGACAAAGAAAGACCTTTGTATGCTTGTTTTATAGGAAATTGTATAATAACTTTGGGCAAGACTGATTCTCTTAGGTCTCTCTAGTCACCGATCTTTAAAAGCCTATGATAAATTGTAGATATTGATGTTGGATGGTAGTTTTATCGCAACCCATCAATATATAAATCGAGAAACAAAATTTGTTTAATTATGGCCACTTTTTTATCTATGTTCAGCTTGTCCTTGGTTGCTTGGCTTGATTTGCAATGTGCTTGGGATATGGGGTTTTAGCTAGCTAGGGTGTAAGGGCTTTGGATGGCCTCGGTTGCACTCTAGAAATCGAAATGGCGCCAGGAGCTGGAGTAGGTTTTCTAGGAGCTCCCGACGGCTATCAGCCAACCACCCTATCTAAGCTTAGCTAGGGTTCCTAGTTGGGTTTATGCAGCTAAAGAAATTTGCATGTGTATGTGAACTTGGTGGCTAAAAGGTCTTTATTAAAGATGACATGCACATGCTACATTTGAAACTTGAAAAAATTGAAATGGAGGAGATTTCTGTGGAGGGTACAAGGAAATCATCGACCTCGCCGTCGAGCATCTTTCATTTGTGGATGGCATTTAAAGGCTAAAACCTAGTAGTTTAGAGGGTGTCGAGATGGGTATATTGAAAAACTGTACATTAAAATATTGTATTCAAATATTGTACGTTTTGATGGGTGTCGAAATGGGTACATTTAAAAACTGTACATTCAAATATTGTATTCAAATATTGTATGTTTTGATGGGTGTCGAGATGGATGACATCTAAGAGATGTATATGTTGTATTAAAATATTGTATTCAAATGTTGTATTCAAATAAAAAGAGATATATATGTTGTATTAAAATATAGTATTCAAATGTTGTATTCAAATAAAAAGAGATATATATGTTGTATTAAATGTTCTATTATTTCGCGTGCATGCACAGTGATAGATGGCGCACTCCGGAAACGATGATCTTGATTTCGATGCGGGAAATGATTTTCTACTTAACGAAATCGCGATGGGCACTCTCATAAGCTACGATGAGGCCAACCCGGTAGATCCAATGGGTGATCAGGCCGCCCCGGCTCAAGCCGGTGATCACGCAATCCATGCTCAAGCCGGTGATCCAACCGGCTAGGGTGAAACCGTGATCACCCATCCAGGCTCTCGCCGATGAAACTAATGTCGACGGTGTGAGGTATATATAGCCCGGACACTAAAATAACCGCTTCTTATCGTCTCATAGAAATAAGCCAGCGACACGTGTTCTGTTTTTTTTAAGCGGAAGCGCCCAACACCAATCCAAGCAAATACGAGGGCCTAACAAAAAGCCGCCGACAAAGCACGCCATTACTCAAGTTTCAGCCATTTGGAAGGCAGAAGCCCTATGTCGGCACTTGCCCCTTCAACAACGCTGCGGAGTCATTATGAGGATCACGCCCTATTAGCATCAAGACATGGCCCAAGGTTCCTCGGCTCTGAAAGAGCCGCTCCGAAGGATATAAAGGAAAACTTCACGATTCCGACGGCTACGAAAACAAGTGTAAGAAATTTACTCGAGCAAAATGGCGTTATGCTTTCGATCGTGGAAGAGCGAGCTCGATAAAAATACGTGGAGACGGAACAACCCTGGACTTCAATAAGTATCTGAAGCTAGCGGATCACGGCAAGCATTTGAGGAGTACAAGTCGTCGGTGAAGGCAAGGCCGCGAGTGAGCAGAACAAGGCCAATGCACGAAGAAAAATACCACCACCATCTCGGGTCCGGTGGTTACATCAAGGCTATGCCAAAATGGGAGAAGCGAGAAGAAGAGCTTAGAAAAAGAGTATAGTACCAAAAAGAAGATCGGGAGTTCCGCCCACGTGAATGGACCTTGGGCCACGGAGGGAGGCTGAAGGATGATGGCAAGCTGGAGATGGCACCACAAGTGCAACCCGTGAAAGAAAGGATTGTGGAAGCCATCGAGAAGCAACGTGTAGGATCTTTGGTGGTAGACAGGGAGAATGACGAGCTTATGTACGCACTCGGGAACGCAGAACATCCAGGAAGGACACGAGGACTTGGCAAGCAGGTGCCGTGGATGGCTGGCTTCTCAAATGATCAAGCCACATACCGGAGCCGGGAAAGAAGAAAAGTAAGAGAACACAACAGAGTCAGCAAAATCGAACAGGAGCTCAAGGAGCATAAGGAAAACATGGCAGAAATGCTAAAGCGGGAAGTGCATGCTGCAATCGCTAGTCTTCAAAGACCAGATGGGGTTATCGTTATGCCTCCGGACAACGTGGTTAGTCCCCCAGGCTCCGGTCGGCGAAGCAGCTACGCGTTAAACAACGTGCCGACCGATGAATTGCAGGCCCGGTATCCTGTGGACGACATCACCGTGCCCCGCCAATGTGAGCTACGCGTCCAACTGCACAACCTCACCCTCAAGGTGGCTTATGCTTTGGCCTTCCCGGTGGAGTCGGGCGGTCATTCCATCAGTAACCCTATACCCGTGGGATACTCCAAGGTCACGGTTGACGAGGTGGTGGCTGGATTTGAAGATATGGAGCTCGATATTCTTGGAGGAGACGATGTGACCAAGCTTGGAGAGGCCGTCCATAACATCATCCTCGGCGGAAGAAGTACATCGTGTTTCGATGGTGCGGAGGTGACTTCTATACCGAGGAGAACACTCCACCAAGACGGAGCTCACCTCCTCCACCAAGACAAAGCCACGCCACCACGCAACGCTTCACCGCGAGAGAAAGCACTCCACCACTCGCTAGCGCTATGCGCAGAAGCTCAACACCGCCGCCAAATTCAAAGCAAAAGGAAGCAGCACCTCAGGGAAACAACGAGCCGCATCTCCCCAAGAAGAAGCTTGCTAGCAAAAGAGCATTTCTGCAGCTAGAACGACATCAAGCAAAGGGGCGGCCGGTTTCCCATTCGACAGAGAATGAAGGAACTGAAAAACACCTTATGAGATGACGCCGAGGAGTCAAGAGCGAGTCGCAGAAAGTGTGGGCGCATGGATACAGGGTATAAAGCTAAAATAAATCCACCGCCAAAGGAACGAATTGATCCAAAGATCGCGGACTTCTTCGCGACAACCGTTCAAAGACCGACCGCCTCTCAGACGTAAAGCACATCTTCAAAAGTAAACAACCTCGGGGCACATACATGAGCAAGAAAGAACAGGAGGAGGCAAACGTTATACTGAGATGGAGTATGACTTCATGAGGAAGTCGGCCTTGATAACATAGAAGCCGCCTGTGGATTAACGATGATCTTCCAACGGCACAAGTCGGTGGCCATTTAAGCCGGGTCGACCATTGCTAGACCCTAAGGACATAAGGAAACTATCGGTCAAGATGCGACGCAAGATGAATGGTACGAACATAGGTCCGCCAGGATATGCTCATTGTTGCGTCTCGTTTCAAGAAGAACATTTACATCGAGGGAATGATCAATTGATAAATCTTGAATTTGAAGATCGGTACAATGTGTACCATGCGAGCGCCGCCAACGTGTCCTTCATGACCTGCTGGTGCCTGTGAGTGTCGACTCCACAAGATGTATATATATATCTATACATGCTGCTTGTCGAGAACCCTAATTAATTAACTCAATTAACCTATTTTCTATAGAATGGAGATACAAAGACTTAGAAAGCAGAAGCCGAACTCGATTGGCTTCCTTGACCCTTGGTTGGTCAACGAGGAAGTCGGCCAATACCCTGGAAAACCAAAGGAAATCCACGATTACGTTGTACATGCACTAGTACAACAACACTACAAGCCATACATACTTACGCCATTCAACTTTAAGTGCGTACGATGTCCTCACTAACATCTCGTTCTTATATTGCTTAAGGCACTGATGGCACACTATATATTGTTTAATTACATGTCATAATCAAGGCAATATATAAATAGGTTCCATTGATCCTTATAATCATAAAGCTTGACCAAAGCATGATCATCGCCCCGATTCACGGAGAAAACCGCAAAAGGAATACCAAGGGATAATTAACCTCCTTAACAAGGCGTTCTGAGCTTTCAAGATATTCGAAAGGACGTTTTAAGAAGGAATTCGATGTCAAGCTAAGCGAATCGGGCACGCTAAAACGACGTAATTGCCCTTTGTCAATTAATATTTCTTGTTATTATTGATCAGTAATTGCCCGCGATCGACCATAGGTAAAACAACAATCATGGAAACAACTTATGTGGCTACTATGTGTTCCACTATATCCAAATGATGTGCCACGGCGAGCTTGAGCCTCAAACTCTGAAGAGGTTCAGATATATATGCACGCAACCATGCATCTAGCAACAACTTAATAACGTTCTTATGTGCTCCATTAATTTACATTATGGGTGCACGATTTATTTATTTTTCACTTTAATTTAATTGCCAGCCCGACATGGATAAACACACTGAAGTGTTACCACATCATCGGGTACTCGCATTACGAGAACAACTATTCGGCTTCATTCTCGATGAGGTCATTAACCCCCAGGGCGAGTTTCATTATCGAGATCCATGTTCCAACACGGACGAACTAGGTACGACTTCTACGTCGTCAAAGAGCGTCAAGAAGAGTATTGCAAGAAAACATTGAACTGTTTTGTCCATTTTGCACAATGTATATTAATCATAAACTTTGTAAATTTGGTCAGTGCATATAAAGTGTACATTATTACATGTATTATCTGATATATTTAAGCTTGTTTGATCGCTAATTATATGCTCATCCTATATGTATTTAAATTTAAACGACAAATAAAAAAAACTCCTGCTGAAATATATATTTAAATATCTAATATATTTAAGCTTGTTTGATCGCTAATTATATGCTTATCCTATATGTATTTAAATTTAAACGACAAATAAAAAACTCCTCTTGAAATATATATTTAAATATCTATTTGCGCCATACGCCCTGAAATGAACCAGGCGGTAAACGTACTACACGTCTGCGCAAGCGCCGCTTGCGGAGATGCCACTCTACAAGCGGTTCGTGCCTCCAACCGCTTGCACAGAGCTCCCACGTGGCCTGCCAGCCCGCCCACGCCATCGCACTGCGAACCGCTTGCGAGAGGGCATCACTAGAGGCTCGAGCCGCCAGATGCCCTCGGCATCGATCATGATTGCCTACAAGCGGTTCTAAAACCGCTTGCACAGGCCTTACGAGCCGCTTGGGAAGTCGCGATCCGCAGTAGTGAATGGCAAGAGGGTATAGTTTCACGGTTACATATTACTAGAGCATCGCGTTCAAAGGAAACCTATAAATAAAATCTTCATGTGTCATGGTACATGAATGAGCTCTTTGCCGAGCTTACTTCTTTATCTTATGGGGTCCATGGTCCCTCTTTCACAAAGAAAGATGATCCATCTTAGTAATGCAATCAGAACACAACAAGGATTTTTATCTTAGTTTGGATATCCCAACGTTAGGGGTAAGGTGTGTAGTTGATCTAGCTAATGTTGGGGATACAAGATTTACAAGACAAAAAGAAAAGAAACTAATAAACAAAATTGATAACTGTTAGGATTTGTGCTAATGCAAGATCACGAATGACACTAGGAGACACGATATTTGGTAACGCAGTTTAGCTTTTATCGACATCTACGGCATGGCCAACCTATCAAACCAAGCTCTGATACCAATGCTACGATTATAAAGTCGTTGACTTGGTTACATCAGGGTTGCCTCCCTTTATATAATGGAGGCCTGGCTAGAGTCCGACTCCAACTCTAAACCAACCCTACTTATTACAGCACAGTTCATGTAACCTATTTGTACATATATTCGATACAAAACCTAACATACTCCACCTTAGATAATATGACCTTCTCCACCTTGAAGTTGTTACAGCGTCTTCCGCGAACACTTATACCAGGTTGCCCTCAAGCAGGCTTCCCAACCCGCCACCACACACCACGTCATCCGTGCACGGTAAATATATGCAGCATCATGACACTAGGAGACATGATATTTGGTAACACAGTTCATCTTTCGCCTACATCTTAACAATAACGTTGGGTATGAACGAGTGTGTCACACTTTCTATTGTCTCCAAGTTAAGGGAATCTCTTTAGAATAGAGTAGTGTGTTACTCAATATGAGCCAAGCTAACCAGCTAGGATTTGAGGCTAGCTTTTTATTTGAATGGAGGACTGGCCGACCGGGTGAACCAGACCGACCCAATTATAATTTGGCCTAACATACATGAGTTGCCCTTTATGAAGAATACTTTTAAAATTTAGAAGACATGGTGAAATCTTAAAACGACAACGAAAAATTATGAAAATGATAGAAAAATTTCAGAAAAGAGAAAAAAATGAAGTGTACTTAAGATTTTGTTATTATGGAAATAAATGTATTTAAAAATATATTTAAAAACTTGCTATAGTATAGAATGTTGCCAGCTGGCCGGCCCGACAATTAGACCTGATCATGCCCTGGGCCGGGCTTGAAAAAGCCCGGTCCCACGGGACCTAGCCCGAGCCCGGCCCAGCCCGATGCACCGGGCCTCGGATTCGGGCCCAAACCCGGCCCGAAGCCCAAAAGCCCGGTCCAAATCCCTAAAGGCCGGCCCGGTCACGGCTTCGTCCGTATTTTTTTCAGGGCCGAGTTCAGCCCGGCTTGGCCCGGGGGCCGGGCTTCAGATCGTGGCCCAAGACCGACCCGGTGCACTAATCAGGCCGGGCTCACCGGGCCGGAATGCCCATGAACAGGTCTGACGACCAGTCCTTGAGACCCAGTTCATTTGGCCCGTATATGGGCACCTCCGCTAATCTGCGAATAAATCCTATAGACACGACAGAATTTTGGTTGGATAATCCAGGTTTCTTCTATCCAAACACAGCTTGAGCACCATAGATGCGCATATGGTGCACGTACGTGTACAATTGCACGAACTGATCAGAGCTAGTTGGTCAAGAAAGCAAGGGCGGCCCTGGAGCACCCGGACGACGTCAAAGTCTTTACCGGGCTACCGGCCAACTCAGAAACCGACCCCTTCACCGGGGAGCAGTGGGTCCGGCAACCTTGGGCTCGTGCTCGACTCCTGTCCCATTAAGCTATTGAGTTCCGTATAATTGTATAGAAAAATTAGTTCAAATTTTAGGTGCAGACGGTACAAAATAGTCAAATCTCAGAACGTCAGTTAGACTTAAAGCATTACCGACAGGATCTCTATATTTCGTTCGCCATATCTACTCTCTAAATTACTATTCGTTCTCTATATTTCCATCATTTCCAGCAGAGTCCCTATTGCTAAAAAGATGTATCTCTAAATATAGTGAGTGTTAGGTTTTGTGTCAAATATGTGTACAAATAAGTTACATAGACTCTGCGTTGTAATAGGCAGGGTTGTTTTAGAGTTAGAGTCGGACTCTAGCCAGACCTCTGCTATATAAAGGGAGGCAGCCCGATGTAACCAGGTAAATGACTTCATAATAGTAGCATAGACAAAAGTAGGTCAGCGGCCGGCATGAGGTCGTGACCTGGTCAGTCGGTATGCTACGGTATTATATGAATTGTGTAGGAGCGTCCATAGTTAGAGCCCCACAGATATATGCGAAAGCTGAACTGCGTTAGCAAATATCGTGTCTCCTGGTGTCGTTCGTGATCTTGCATCAGCGCAAATTCTAACAGGTGGTATCAGAGTTTGATTGGTGAGGTTGGCCATGCGAAATATATAAGGGGAGACACGAGGTTTTATGCATACACGTGCGACGCGGAAAACGCCCTATCGGCGTAAGGTGCAGTATGGCGATGATCGGCGATTTGATTGGTGGTGTCGAACACTTCGGGCAAGAGGCTCGAACAGTTCGATGGGCTACCGTCGGCAAGGATTAAACAGACATGGCTATCGGGCTGACAACGTAGCCGGCGAGGTCAGCGGGCGACGGTGACGATCTCGACGTTCACGATCAGACCGGTAGACGCGCATTGATGCCTGATAGATCGGAACAACGGGAGCAGTAATGCAACCGATGTTGCATAGGAGGTGCTATATCACGTCACTGGGGGCGAAACTGTGACGTAGATGTGGATGGCTAGGGTGCGACATGTTTTACCGTACACGGACGACGTGCTGAGGGCAACCAGAGTTAGGATACACGAGTTCGTGCAAGACGCTGTAACGATTTAAAGATGGAGAGATCATATTCTTTAAGTTAGAGTTTGTTAGGTTTTATGTTGAATATGTGTATAACAGGCAGAGTTGGTTTAGAGTTAGTGCCGAACTCTAACCAAGCCTCCACTATATAAAGGGAGGCAGCCTGGTATAACCAGATAAACAACTTCATAATAGTAGCATAGGCAAGAGCAGGTCGGCGATCGATAGGAGTGGCAGTGGGGACCCATTCCCCGATCCCCCGTGTGGAATCCTCTATTAGGAGACGGGTATAGGGGCAAGTTAATCCCACGGAAATATAAATAGGGAAAAACCATTCCCTATTGGGATGGTGGGGACGGGGACGGTGATAATAATTCCCCGCAGGACCCGGTTGGGGCCCCGAAATCAGTTTACTCAATTTAAATTGTTAGGTCGCAAACATTTATCGAGCACATTATATCCATATTTTCATATATGCACACCAATCAAATTTTGGATCGCGGGGACGGAAACGGGGAAGCCCTCCCGGACGGGGAATGCCCCATTGCCACTCCTAGCAGCCGGCATGAGGTTGTGACCTGGTCATCCGGTATGCTGCGGTATTATAAATTGAGTAGGAGCGCACATAGTCAGAGCCCTCCGCAGATGTAGGTGAAAGCTGAACTGCGTTAACAAACATCGTGTCTTTTGGTATCGTTCGTGATCTTATATTGGCGCAAATCCTAATAGAGAGTCTGTAAATTTAGAGACTGAGATAGAAACTTTGTTGGATGGTTATAGCGACTGAAACTATCCTAATGGTATTTTAAAAAATATTTTAGGAAAACTGATAGAGATGTTTTTATTTCCGGACTTCTCAGAATTTCTTATATCGCCACCGACCGGGAGGGAAGGGCCAGAGCTACCGTCAGCGAAGCGAGCGCCGAGCCGAAGGTCAAGATGGAGACGTTCCGCCGATGGGTGCCGCCGATTTCCAGCGGGGGCCGGGAGGGGAGCATCGGTGGATGGGATGGGGGCGAGGCGGATGGGGGTTGCATGCAGTGTACTTGGCTCCCGCCCGGACCCATCCCAATTGCGGCCACCCGTCGTTTCACCGGCCGTCGCTGTCGCCGATCGCAATGCTCCAACCATCGAGTTTGGCCATGCTATCTGTGACACCAGCACGAAAGCTAGATAGCTCCCCTGCCACCGCACCAACCCTACGCCCTAGGCCTTAATTAATTAAGGCCTCTGGGAAAATTAGTGGTCGTAAATATTGTATTTACCGTGAGAATTACAGCTGGGCGTGGCTTGATTCCGTGTGATTACTCTTGCTGCGAGCAGAGTGGGCTAGTTTTCTTTCATCGGAATGAGATGAGTAGCGGAGGACAAAAGGAAGAACGATCGAAATCAGCGTCTGCGTCTGGCCCCTGATCATCTCCAACCTTCTTGTGCGCTTGTCTGGTCTTATAAAAATGGAGCGCGACAAGAACTGGTGGCTGGCAAAACCTAGCTGTGTATGACCGGAGGCCGCGGCCGGGACCGTCTTCTCGCTCTGCCACTGCCACCCATTTCGGCAAGGCTATTATCTTGGTACATGGCTGACCGGTGTGTTGTACGTGCACTTGCTTTGTTTTTTCATGTTGTTGCTCTGATGATTGATCCACGCATACATATTTTATCTTACATAAGGTTGTATCTCACTCATCTAAAAAGACTAACTCGAAATGTTATGAGTTGGCTGATAGTGCCATGGGTTATAACCTAGTAGAGCATAGTGTCAACATACAATTTGATACTAAATATCATAATGTTATTGTTCCTCCCTAATGGCTTGCCGCTCTTATCAATGTGAAATCCTAAGAATCTCCATTCGGTACCCATATGCCGCAATGGACCATACGCACGTGTGGCCCATGCAACGAGGGTGATGTTTTTTATATCATTTGTAACAATTTGTTCTAAAATGCACTTAGACACAACCCACCTTTGGGGCTGACCCACACATATGTAGCATCTTACTTGGATGTTATGATTTGGGTTGTTAGAGCATCTCCATCAGCCCCTGTGTCATGCCCCCTGTATCAACTATTCACTCGCAGCCAGCCCCCTCCCTCCCATGCACGCAGTCTGCTTGTTTTGAATTTCCTGCGCCTGATTTACTGTAGCTACAGGGAAATACAGACTGTGTTGGGGATGCTCTTAGGGGTTATAAACTAGTGGAATGCGATGTCAACTGGCAATGTCGTGCATCAATTAAAGAACGGGGCATTGCAGTGTTGGTAACAGGTGTGGTCCAATTTTAGTTATGTCATGGTGTGTTTGCTTACACGAGCAATGAGAACTAGTGCCGATGGTGGCACTTCAAGCCCAGCAAGAGAGATTGCTCTTCAACTGTATGATAACATAATAGCACATGGGTGATGTTCTAATACAATTTATAGCATCATGATTTAAAATTTCTGATCCAACACATACATGTAATCTTATTTAATTTGGTTCAGTCTTGCTCGGTTAAAAGGGTTGACACAGGATGATGCTACTTATGCTATCAAAGGTTATAAGTTAGTGAAAATCAAGGTGAATTGGTAGCTGTTGCTAAAGAGTGGGTCATATCTTATCTGGGATAACAAGAGATCCTCTGAATACATAAAGTATCATATCTAAAGCAAGTTCCAAGAAATTAGCTGGTCGAGTCTTAGCAAAGTTGTTCTAAGAGGTTGTATTAACTGATTGGTTGAAAGGCTTCAAACAAAACGTGATGGGGGAGGAGGAATATATGTATGTTTGTACCGGATTCTCAAAATGTGTGCATCGTTCCCCAGAAGATGCACAAGCATGCGCCCTGTGTAGGGAAATGTTCTTATACCATCGATCGGTAGCACTTTGGCCGAATTCATTTCAAATTAACCCACTTTAGCGTTGGGTCGTACATACATAACATTTCACTTGGATTTAGCCTGTTAGAGATTACGAAGCATTGAAAATTTAGTTAAACCTGGCAGCTAGAAAGCCTGCTAAAAACTTCACACAGACACACCCCTACAGTGGATTGCTACCCTCGTCAGCAAGAAAGCCTTAAAAACTTCACAAGGTATACAATTTGTATCTTAACGGCTTGTTAATTAAGTGTGCACAATGGTATATAACAACTGTCTGTAGGCCTTTTCATATTGGATAATAATGTGAATAAGAGAAAGAGCGCGTATAATTGAGCCATCTCTTGCGATGCAGCTGATTGTAGTATGGGAACAAATAATAAAATCATATAGATGAGATTTACATGGTAACATGTAGACGGATAATATATTGTATGTGTTTCTGTAGTATCATCTATTAGGTGATCAACGTGCTGCTCCTTGTAAACAATGATCGTACGTCTGCAACATTGTATGCATCCTAAGGTGTTTTAACAATGATCATCGATTGTTCCTCAGCAACGTGAGGGCTGTGTTTGACGGTGCTTTAAAAGCTAGGATTTAGGAATTGTTAAATATTTAGAAGTCATTCCTCAAAGCTTTTAAAAACATTATAAAAAAAAGTAGACAAGTTTCTGAATCACCATTCAGTCCGACCATAAGGCATTAATCATCCGCGCTAAAATTTGGACTGCTCTCCGGATGCTAGCGTGTTTCTCCTCGACACGATCGGATGTATCTGACCTATTGCCTTGGCAGGGTTTGAGATTTAAAAATTAAACTGGATATTAAACTTTTGAATAAAATGCCCACGATGAAACAACCCGAAAACGAAGGCAGCTGTGCGTATTTTCAAATGGAACACGCACCGGTATGGCAGGGCCTGTTCGTGTCCCCAGGAAGCAGTCCCTATCTTGTTCATTATTTTTGGCCTTATCCTCTTCGCAGAAATTGCGCTTTGCGGAACTGTTCCTGTTCCTGATTATCTCAGGAAAAGAAAACAACGAAGCGCTGGATACTGCGGTCTCATTCCGGACCAAAACCCATCACTGCAGCTACACATGTGCATGTATCTTCTAACAGCTACTTCACCGATCGCCATGATCTTATCTGAAGTATATTGGACCTGCCCTCTCCTGACCTTCACGCTTTGGAGGAGCCTTTTCAGGAGGATGAAATTTTTCAAGTAATTAGCCACTTGCCGACGGACAAGGTTCCGGGTCCAGATGGTTTCATAGGCATGTTTTTTAAGAGTTGTTAGCATATTATTAAACCAAACATAATCGAAGCCTTTCAGGGCATGTCGAATGGAAATCTTTCAGGCTTTCAGCTTGTCAATAACGCCTTTATCGCTTTGCTTCCTAAGAAAACCGATGCGGCAACAGTGTCGGACTATAGGCCTATAAGCCTGGGTCACAGTGTGGGGAAGCTTGTTTCCAAAGTTCTTGCTAATAGATTGAGAGCCTGTATGCAAACTTTGGTCTCGCCTAACCAAAGCGCCTTCATTCAAGGAAGATCAATTCAAGATAATTTCCTCACAGTTCGTCATTCGATTGCGACTCTCCATAGCAAAAAAGTGCCTTCCCTTCTCTTCAAATTAGACATCGAAAAGGCGTTCGATTCAGTGAGCTGGGAGTACATTTTGCAGGTGTTACAGGGTTTTGGTTTTGGCCAGAAGTGGAGAGACTGGATTTCCATTTTGCTAGTCTCCTCTTCCTCTCAGGTTCTTTTGAATGGTCGTCCAGGGATTAAGTTCAACCATCACAGGGGCCTTCGACAAGGGGATCCTTTATCCCCTCTCCTCTTCGTTCTCGCGATGGAACCTCTTTCCAAGCTACTAAATCTCTCAGAACAATTGGGGCTGCTTTCAAAAGTCCGACAAAACTTCGCGTACTTCAAGATCTCCTTATATGCTGATGATGTAATGTTGCTCTCCTCGCCTTGTGAGAGAGATGTGCAGGCCATTTTGGAAGTGCTCTCCATTTTCCGAGGTGCATCCGGTCTGAACGTTAACTAGGGGAAAAGTGACATTTTCCCTATTCGATGTGAGCACCAAGATTTGAGCTGGATGCCCTCGCTGATTTCCGCACAGGTCAAAGGCTTCCCTTGCAGATACTTAGGTCTCCCGCTGCGACTTTCGAAGCTAAAAAGAGTCGATGTGGCGCCACTCATCGAGAAAGTTAGAAAGAAGCTCGGCAGTTGGAAAGCAAATCTAATATCCAGGGCAGGTCGTCTGGTCTTGATAAACTCTGTTGTCACCTCTATGTTGGTCTATCATATCATGGTATTCCCATTGGATAAGTGGACGATCAAGAAAATAGACAGAATTAGAAGGAGCTTTCTTTGGCGAGGAAACGACCAATGCAATGGTGGGCATTGCTTGGTCAACTGGGCAAAGGTTTGCAGGCCCAAGGAGCTAGGTGGGCTGGGCGTCAAGGACATTTCCTGCTTTGGCTCAGCCTTGAGAATTCGGTTTCTTTGGCAGGTTTGGGATGATGCGCCGAGGCCTTGGTATGGCCTCCGGCTTCCCTTTTCGTGTGCTGATCACTTCCTTTTTCGGGTCAACACAAGGATAACTTTAGGAGATGGATCGAGGATTTCTTTTTGGAACTCCCCTTGGATTGGAAACATTCCTTTTAAGGAGGTGGCACCATCCTGTTTTCAATTAACCCGGTGATCTGATCTTTCAGTCTGTGCTGCGTTGCTTAATGGATCTTGGATGCGACCGCTTCGACGTCTGTGTACACATCAACAGCTCCTGGAATTCATTTTAGTCTGGAAGGAAGTCAGAGATGGTGCCGCTTTACTTTCAGAATTTTCAGATTCTATAGCTTGGATATCTTCTCCCACAGGTCGATACTCAGCCTCATCAGCCTATCATATGCAATTCATTGGGTCCTTCGCCGATCATCAGTATGGGAGGATTTGGAAAGCCAAGGCGGAACCAAAATGTCGCTTTTTTGGTTGGCTCGCTGTTCAGGACAGGATCTTAACGGCTGACAAGCTAGTTCGTCGGGGTTGGCCGGCCCCGGATGTCTGTGTCCTTTGCGAGCATGAGCATGAAAACTCGTCTCATCTTCTTTGGACTTGCCCGTTTGCGAGACAGGTTTGGCACATCATTCAAACGCATTTGTTGATCACTGATGCTTCCACTCTTCAAACTTCCTCCTTTGCTGTGTGGTGGGATGACCGTTCCGGTCCCTGCAATCTAAGAGCACTGGATGATGGCCTCATCTTGCATACAGTCTGGAATATTTGGACTGAGAGAAACGGAAGAATTTTCAGAGATGTTAGCACATGGCCTTCAGACGTGGCGGCGGCAGCTTTGGGAGATTTTAGTTTAAGGAACGTTGTGGTGTAACTGGTGTTAGAGGGAGTGTGCCCCTCTCTGATTTTGCCTGTTGTTGTTCGTTGGTGTTTGTTGTTTTTTCCCTCCTCTTATTAAATGAAAATGCCTCTCGCCTATTCTTCAAGAAAAAAAAAAGTGTTGGGGTGGCTCGGAGACACCATGCATCGATCTCGAACTGCGGATACACAGCGCAGACGATCCATTGATCCAGAGGAGGAGACGGTCGTAGTCGTACGTCTTCCTCGCCCGAATCGCGCACGTGTTTTCGCAGCAGCTGCAGCTCGCGTCCTCCGTAGGGAGGGGTGGGCGGGCCGGGTGGCCTCCCCGGCTGCTGCTCCTTCTCGTCTATTTGCTCGACATTTTTTCAAAGCCCACCTGACCCCGATCAGAAGGCCATGCCGCCCGAGCGCCCACCTTCCCCGAACCTCCCCCTCTCTTCTCTCTCTCGTGCTGGCACTGCTCGACTTACGTATAATCATAGCGTGTGTGTACGCATGTGGCCACTGGGTCACTGGCTGCAGCCTGCAGCGTGTTGCGTTGCGATACGCTACAGGCAGTGGCTACTGGGTTATTGGCCGTACCGTGCATATATGCATGTCTCGGCTGCTCCGTCTAGCGGTAGGTTTTGGTTGGGAAGGGCCGCGGCTGCTACCACTGCACCGCGCGGCGCCGCTGCTACTCGCCGGGGGGAGGCGCGCGCTGGTTCTAGAAAGAGGCATAAATAGGAGGCGAGAGCAACGCCCATGGTTCCGTTCCAACCCATAGCATACTGAGAGAGGCTGATACATCCAGTGGGTTGGAGAGTTGGGGAGAGTGGCGACTTCTTCCTGTCCTCGCTGAGCTTGTGCTTGTGGTATCTTTTTACGACCGCGAAAATAGTAGGGCTGGCAAACCGGTGGCCGGCGCCCGGCGCGGCGGCCGAGGAGATGGGGAGCATCGACGGCCACTCGCTGCAGGGCCTCTACTCCAACGTCGGCCCGGGCAGCAACAACGAGGACGACGACGGGTCGCCGCCGCCGGCCGCCGCCGCGGGGTCGGCGGGGCGGCGGCCGCGCGGCAGACCGCCGGGATCCAAAAACAAGCCGAAGCCGCCCGTGGTGGTGACGCGGGAGAGCCCCAACGCGATGCGCTCCCACGTGCTCGAAATCGCCAGCGGCGCCGACATCGTCGAGGCCATCGCGGCCTTCTCCCGCCGCCGGCAGCGGGGGGTCTCCGTCCTCAGCGGCAGCGGCGCCGTCACCAACGTCACGCTGCGCCAGCCCGCGGGAACTGGCGCAGCGGCGGTAGCCCTGCGTGGGCGGTTCGAGATCCTGTCCATGTCTGGCGCCTTCCTCCCGGCGCCGGCGCCGCCGGGGGCCACGGGGCTCGCCGTGTACCTCGCCGGCGGGCAGGGGCAGGTGGTGGGCGGGAGCGTCATGGGGGAACTGCTCGCCTCCGGCCCCGTCATGGTGATCGCAGCCACGTTCGGCAACGCCACGTACGAGAGGCTGCCACTGGACCAGGACGCCGAGGAGGGCGCCGTGCTGTCCGGCTCGTCGGAGGGCGCGGCCGCGCAGCTGGAGCAGCAGGGCAGCGGAGGCGCCGTCCCGCCGCCGCCCATGTACGCCGTCCCGCAGACACCGCCGCACGACATGTTCGGGCAGTGGGGGCAGCAGGCGGCCATGGCACGGCCGCCGCCGACGTCCTTCTAGCATTCCGCCGGCGAACCAACCTCTTCCCTGCCTAGCCTAGTTAGCTCGATCTCCACTCTTCCTAGTTGTTTGTACTATTACTACGCAGTAGACTAGTATCAGCTTAAATTGTCTTGTTAATTAATGTGCTGTGCCATGCATGAGCACTTGTGTGGTTTTTCCCTTTCTTCTTTCGCTTTGAAGCTTGGGGAATCTACGGTTCCTAGTTTCCTACACGTATCAAAGATCGAACAATGGTTACTGATTAATCATCAGCTCCTCATGCTCTATAGCTAATTATCCGCTGGCGTCTGTGTAAGCGCGCTGCATGCAACGAGGTATATAATGCGATAATGCGAACCAGTTTCATAACAATAGCCACTGCACTTTCCCTTCTTCGAACTCTGAAATCTGCGCTGCTAGCAATGCCTATGCTGCGTGAATTACGATACTGTACGGCCATGCTCGTATACCTCGTTTGGATTTGGAGCAAACATACATGTATTTTCTCGATCGCCACTAGGCTTGAATTATTAATTGATTCCTCGATTAGGTTCCTACGCTTTGTTATTTTCTTATGCATCTCAGAATGTTCGAAGATTTATATTTCTAGCTTCATGCCTGGAACATGGATGCTTTCATGTTCCTTAATGGAAGCGCTGGTTATTGCATTGTTGGCAGAATTTTTTCTTATATCAATATATAGAGAACTGACAGTGAGACGCGCAACACTGATTTTGACACTCCAATTTTCTATTTTATCAATCTTTATCTAAACCGGCTTTTGTATTCAGTCTTTTTTTTCGTTTTATATTATACTCCACTTATATGGAAGATCGTTAATTCTTGATCCAGTTTTGACATTTTATGGATTACTTTATGAGCATTCGCATGTGAAATTGTAAAATACAATGTGCTGGGATAACAATGTCTACTAGAGGGAAAGAATCTTTTATAGTGTAGTGTAAAATATTAAGAAATTTTAGAGAGATGGATAGTGTGTAGCGAATAGTTTTATAGGCTTTGTTTGTGCTGAAAGTTATTGAAAACTTTAATTTGAAAAGGTTGTGATCCCTCGAAAGACGTGTTAAAGAGTTCAAAAGAGTATAACAAAATATTTAACGAACTCTAGAAAGAACTATTTAAACCTCCACGGAAATGAATACAAAATATTATATCATTTGGCTTATAAAAAAATAATTTTTATTTAATTTAATTTAAACTGAAACAAACAAGATTATAGAGTACGTATAATTTAAAGCTTCAATGGAGATGTTCATGAAACAAGTAGCTAAAGAGTAATAGGCACACAAAGTTAACAAGCAGCACAACTCGATTTTCCATTTGTGCCATCTTTAAACATGCATACATGTATTGAAACCGACTATATTTTTGGAACATATATATGTACTTGTAGCATGACATGAACACTGGAAAGGCGAAAAGGGGTAGCAAATTCTCTAGTCAACAATGTTCCAGCTGCCCAGAATCAAACTTTGCATTCTTGTCTGCCTCAGAAACATTTCCCATTCTACCAAGAACTACCTCCACTACCAGCAAATGCTTCCCCATCCTTTTCCCTTTTCCTTTACCCAAATCAGCTCGGTTGGGCAGGAAAAAAACAAATGCTCACACACACACCGGGCTAGCTAGCACTGCAGGTTGTCAATTAGTTGAAGCTTGTCAGTGCCGATTTAAAGGAGCATGGCGACGGCGACGTGGCGCCACTGTGCTTGGCCCTACCGTACACTGCCGGGCGAGGCGAAAGAAACGATCGGACGCGTACAAATGTCCCAATCCCCTGGAAACGAAAGGTATCTTTCTTGCTCATCGACCATCTTTGGATGCCCGGCCCAGCCTGCCGTTTGATTTGTTAACGTGCTCCACGCTACCACGATACTCTCACCAAAAGTGTAGTGTGCTATATAACTAGCTAGCTTGTGTTGGAAACAAAATCAGTGGACGCAACCGGAGCAAAGTTTGGCTAGAAATGAACAGTACGTTGGTTTATATAAGCAAACAATGTCGTGCTTTGCCCTAACTAAAGTTAATCAAGTTTGATCAAATCAGACACGCGTTTAACTTATTAACTTGTAGACACAAAAATATACTTGACACAATGTCACACCTTGCTAAATTTTACATTATAAAGTATGATTAAATTATCACAATTAGTCAAAGTGTGGCTATCAATTTCGTGAACTAAGTTTATAGACAGCTTTGCCGATGGCAAATTTTGACAAGTTTAGCATATGACCAGGCAAATCCAGGGTATAATTTCTGGCATCAAGAGACTCGGTGGCTTCAAAAACATAAAATCTAGTGTATTCTCATGGTATAACAACGTACGTATAAACCATATAAACCTGTTATTACAAATTATAATTTACCTATATATTGTGAAGAAACTCTAGCCACCAAAAAAAAGGAGAAAAAGATAATCGTCGACTCTAGCACAAATCTGCAATCGTGTTTGCCGCTGACAACCTACATGAAGTTGATGGTACGGTGGAGGAGGCATCAAATTTGTGGCGGGGGAGGTGTTTAGTTGAGCACTGTGAGAATGGATTTTTAATAAAGGTGTCTTTAACAATGGAAACCTCAATTATGGTAATGATGGTGGAGTTCTTTGGTGGTTCGTCGAAAGGCTGCGTTTTGGTGTGCTTTTGACGTTGTTGCCTAGTGTTTTTGGTGTCTCAGGCCTTGTTTATTTCAGCTTAAAGTTGAGTTGAGTTTTACTGTATCAAATTTTGTTGTTTTTATATATCCTACGCGTTGTAGTAATTTACAATGATTTTTTCGTAGCTTTTAGTAGTTGTTTTAAAGATTATAAACTATTTTTTAATTATTTTTTAGAATTATTAGACCATTTTTTAGGACTCTCAATTTTTGCTACAATAAAACTTAACTTTACTCAACGCTGAAACAAACAAGGCCTCAGAGGTTGATCTCAGGGATATTGCAGCGACTTTGACCTTCTTCATGCTATTTTTCGATAGTTTCAGTTCCTCTTAGTGAAGTATATGCGAATGTGATCACTGATAAGATATAGGAAATGAAAGCAACAAGAACCAAACACTCAGATCCTTAAGTTTTTCTTCCGATTTGTTATCAGGCTAGTCGAGAAGCAACTTTGGAGCTATTCAGTGTTTCCTTTTCCTCTATTGTTGATCCACATAAATTGTTTGCAGTGCTATGTTTCAATGGCTCTTCACAGTAGTGTATTGATAAACTTTTATATCGGTATTTTAAGGATTTGATGGTTTTATTGTTGATACTCTTGGTTTCTGATTCTAATTCTTTTTTATAAATTTTATTATTAAGCAATAATTAAAGGTTTGTTTAAAAAAATTATAACTTTATTGTAGCCGCCAACGATCTGAACAATCAGTTTTTGCTTGATCCGCCCCTAGCCTATATAATATGTGGGCTCTTAGAATAACAAAATAAATCTATATCACATTATAGCTAAATCTTGCCGTACTTGTAGCAAATGTTTGCCATCGAATGAAACATCCAACATCTTCTGGCTCTCACGCCAGGACGCTGTGTAGGCGAAGCGAACCTTCGAGCCGACCCTTATTCGCCTGACGGAGTGACGGGCGCCCTCTCCAGCGTGCTGACTTCTGATGCCGTGATTTCTTGCAGGAATAGGGATATCCCGACACGTCTCTTTCAAAGCGAAGTGTGTGCGTGTGTGTGTGTGAAGGTGGGTGCGACTGTGGAATAGATGGGAGATGTGAACGTTGGGTTTGATTGATTGGGGGGCAGCGCCCATGGGCATGGGGGCGTGGTGAGCGCTGTGGAAGGGGATTCGATGGATTGTGCTCCGGGTTGGCGATCGACGCCTGTCTTGTTGGGAAGCAGCGGTTGTTGCGCCTTTGGAGTGCAAGCATTCACATCGGACTGGACGTTGTTCTGCACGGCGCCGTGCTGGCGGGGCCCCTCCAGCTAGCAGCGCTTAGCAACTCCAGCAGCTCCTCTATATTTCTCCTCTAAAACACTACTCCCTCCGTCCCGGAAAGAATGCTCTTTAAGATTGTTTTGAAGAAATTAAGAATAAGTGTATGTAGGTGGGAATCTATAGTATTTATAGTGGTGGGAAGAGAATTTAGGAGTATTTAATAGTGGTGGGAGGAGAATATAGAGATACTTTATAGTGGAGGGAGAGGAATCTAGAGTACTGTGCAGCTAGAAGAGCACTTTTTTGGGACAAATTTGAATCCTAGAAGAGCATTCTTTCAGGGACGGATGGAGTATTATCGTCCCCTCTATCCATCCCTCTAAAATTCCTTCATAAATTACACTACCCTCTAAAAGATTCTTTCCCTCCAGCAGCCTCTCTATATCTGCTACAGTATTTTACAGGAGCGGTTGGAGTTGCTTTACAACTTTGCTTGTTTAGCCCATCACATAACAGGTATTTTCTTACCCTATTCTATAATTCAGTAAAATAAACTCTTTCATTATCTTGTTTGTTTTTCTTTCTATCGTAGAGTCACGTCTAAAAACTTAAGTAAATCAATTAAAACGAGTAAATCTATAACTATCTCTAGCAAACAACTCCGAGCAGCAACTAAGGCGGACTCTTCGAGAAAGAGTTAAAAGAGTGAGTAATAGCTCATTGATAGAGCATCTTTGCCCTGAAGATTAGGTCTAGACCCACCACTAGGACTAGGTGGGCCACGGTCCAAGCTCAAATTTTTTGTGCCCCTTATACCCATGTTTAATATAAGGAGTTAATATCAATAAAATTTGATCAAGTTAGGGCAAAATACAAGCTAGCTACATTAAGTTATGATGTGAGCCTCTGAGGCTTCCATTAAGGGGCACAACCCACAGCACACCGACACATCCCACATTGGCCTCTCTCCCTCCCACACTCTCGGTCTCTCTCCGGCTTTCCCTTCCGCACCTCTCTATCTCTCTCCCTCCCGCACTCTCTGTCTGTATCTTTTATTCTCGTGCTTGGGTGGCTAGGGTTAAGGGCTTAAGGCCAAGCGGTGAGTGGGAAGCAGTAATCGGCTCATTGACGGGCGGTGACTGGAGGGACTATGGGAGATCCTTAGAGCCAAGAGGGGAGCTGGGCAAGCGTGCTGGGTAGCAGCCATTAGAGAAGAGGGGGAGGGGGAGGGGGAGGCGGGTGGGGCGACAAGACTATGGGAGTTTGGGAAGGAGGCGGGGCCCATTGGAGGGAGAGGCCGACAACCGTATCACAAATGGCTACAGCGAGCAACACCAAGGTGGCAAGGCTAACGAGTGAACCGACGAGGCAAGGGTCAGACTTTTGCAATTTTATTAGTGATTATGTGATGATCTTGTGCTAGATCAGTGGATTGCATTGGAATTTTGCAATTTTATTACTGAGATTAACATACTGTTGATCCTGCGCTTGGCTATGTAGTACTCATGCGGTGGTAGATTGCATCGGGATTTGAAATTTCATAAAAAATGATGTGGTGATTGTTATATCATGTACAAAAGGGAGGACTGTCAAATGTTGCATCATTTCTTTGTGACCGTGTAAACATGAAGAGGTTCTTGGTCCCGATATCATCCGATTTATATTTTGTGATAGGTTATTTAGATTGCACTTTTTTTGGTGGCTTGGTCAGTTGGTTTGACCCTATATGGCTGATCATGTCCTTTTTAGATGGTTTACATTATTGCTATTATGTCGCTATGTCATGAAGTTGCTTATAAATTTTTAGTTATGCCTTTTGTTCGTGAATTTGGCTATCCACGTGGTTGTGAAGTTATGAGATCGTTAGCTTTTATGTGCATATATTTTGCCTAGTTTATATTATATTACTTAAAGGGTTACATCGGACGTATAATGTGTTTTCAAAATATAGGACGCTATTGCGATTCATTGAAATAAATGTTGTAGTGCATTAAGACAAATGCTGCAGTGTTTTCAACACAAAATGTTACATCAAATCGAACAATGTTGCAGTGGCTAGCTTGGCATCCACCAACCCAATGTCATGGCATGCAGCCATGGAGAGGCGAGCTGCTAGCTCCATGTTCCTTCCTTTCTCGATCCTAGGTCATTCCTCTGTTTCAGCAATCATGTTATCACAAGAAGGATCGGCTTTAGTTGAAATCGAAACAGAGTTGGAGAGCTTCCAGACGCCCACACAAAATAAGAGAGAGGGAGGGAGGAGGAGGAGGCGCTTTGGCGAGTAGTGCACTGGTGGCCTAGCAGAGAGGAGATTGGAGATGTAGATTTGTTACTTTGGTAAAGAGATAGAGGCGAGAGCAGAATGAGCGAATGAGGATACACAAGGATCGATATAGCAACACGATAAGATTTACGCATGTAATGGGTCATAGCGTCCGAGCTATGACGTCGAACACCACTATCGCTACTTTAATGGACTTAGTGTGATTTGAACTTGTTCTATCTTAATTTTCACGATGCTTCCACCACCAAAAAAGAACTTTTAATTAGGCCCTGTTCGGTAGCTCGTTTTTGCTCGGTTCGTTGCGTTTTGGTTGCCCTGTTGCGCAGTCTCAGCCATTAATGCGTTTACGTGTAGTGGGCAGCAGGTTGGAACCGAACAGAACTGAACAGAACGAGCAATCGAAGATGGCCTTAATGTCTACGCCACTTGTACAATAAGTTGTAACATAGGCACCTGTTCAACGGTCCCTCAGCCGGCCCTGACCGGGGAATGGGTTGATCAATTTCAAAATTTCCATGAATTTGGCCTCACCAGCTACTACACCGCCTTCCACAGTTTCACTGCATTCGCCTCGCCTCGCCGGTGCGCCGTGCACGTAGACAGGGGAGCGCCTTACGGGTGGGAAAATTTGAGTGTCGCATTTGCGTTTCGCCTCGACCGACCGACCGTGGCCTGCGCCCTGCGGGCGCGCGCGCGGTGCCACGCGCGCCTGTCGGGCAAGCTACTGAACTAGGCATGCACGTCGGTCGATTCATACTCACCGCGCGTGCGGATGCGAACACACCCAGCCGCACGCACCTTTCCGCGTGGAAGTAGTCGTGGGCAATGGGCATTCAAGCCGCAGACTACCTGACGCCGCCTACGCTACTACTACTCAGCTGCAAGCCTGCAACGCTGCAGCCTGCAGGGATAGGGAGGGGAGGGTACGGTGCGGCTATTCCCATGCACGCTGGGAGCCGGGGTAAATGCTGAGCCGTACGTGACGCCGATCGAGCTGCATCCAGGCCGGGTCCAAGCAATCGTTCGGCCTAGAGGCGCTTGACACGGCGGAAAGCACGCTGCAAGCCTGCAACCTGCAGGAACGGAATTGCTGCTCTCTACAGGGAACGAGCTGTAGCCGCGAGGAATTTTAAGCTCCACCTGCACGGCGCCATTCGTCTAGGCGACGCGTAGTCTAACCGGCTCTCTCCCTTCTTGAGCAAGCCATTGAAGGCACCGGTGCTGCTCAATGTCCTAACCAACTTGCCCGGCCGAAGGAAGGCGAAGACGGCGACGGCGATAGCGACGGCGACGGGCGGCCGCTGGACCGGCACGTGTGAGTTGTGACCGCCACCGGGGCGGCAAGTTGCACGACTTGTAGGGGCGCGCGATAGAAGCCGTGACACGAGCCCACGGGAGCGAACAGCGTGAAGACTTTCCGGACCACGGGGGAGGGCAGCAGAGCAGGCGACCGTGCGTGCCGCGCCCGGCTATTTGGATTGACAACGTGTGCGACGTCGCCGCCGGTGATGCGCGTGATGATGCTACCTCCTGCCTTCCTGCTTGGCCTGAAGTGGGTAGCTACCATAAAAACAGCGCGCGCGACCAGACCAAATCCAGCGTGTGCGTTGTGCGCCCTGCAGACTCCGAGCCCCTGCCATCACGAGCGGCACGAGCAATCATTCCACGCCTCGCTCGATCGGTGATGACTGATGATTGATGAGTAGTCACCTGGGATTCCGTGCCGGAGCGATCATTCCGCGGTAGCTCGGCGGCGATGCGGGTGGCTGATTGCGTGCTAAGAGCTAGGGGTGGGAATAGAGCAATCCGTGGATCTTTTTGGATCAACTTAATGAACTATATTTATAAAAGTAAAGGAAGAAAATGAAAAACTAGTTTATTTTGTTGAACTAGAAAAGATCCACGGATATCCATTTGTTGCCCCAATCCCACCACTACTGAGAGCAAATCGTTAATAAAAAGAAATAAAAAATGAACTATCCAATAATAGTGAAAAGAAAATATGAATAGTGTGTAGGACGTACTCTACTAATTTAGGCTATTCTCAGTGCAAAGTATCATATTTCAATATCCAAGAATGCCATATAGGATGAAAAGTACGATACTGCTAGAAAGAAACACCCTCTACAATGCATGATATCATACTCATATTTTTAAAACAATTAATTTATGTGATGTTGTGTCTATGAGAGTGGATCCATGGCATTGGATTTTATGATATGGCCTAAGATATCGTGCCAAAGCAGTATCTTGCTCAAGATACAGCTTTCTTCTTCCTCCTATTAAATGTTGTGTCACATCAGCAAAAATTCCTATGTGTCATCTTATTAATGAGTATGATACTACCCATTAGGAATAGCCTTAGAACCCATTGAAGATGCTCTTTGATTTGCGGTTTTATTTAATTCTATCTAATTGAACCAAAATGTCATTTTTCAGACACCATGTGTTGCAATTTTTTTTTTTTTGGACTTTGTGAGGAGTTTCTTAAAGATTATAAAAATATTTTTAAAACTTTTTGGTTTTTCATGGCTCGTTTTAAAGACCCACGTTTTAACTCAACAAAACCAAACCAAACCAACCTGCAAAATTAAAGAGGGTCTGTCTAAAATAACCTCCGCTGATAAATTGACCCCTCATTTCCGTAAAGCAAGCTTTTATTCTAGAACATAAAAGAAATGAATGGTGAAAAGCCGTGTATTCTATTAAGAAATGTTATTAATGGATAAATTATAAAAACGTTTGAAAAGAAGATGTCTCTTCTTAGCACTTAGCACCTCTTCTAGAACAGGAATTTCTTCGTGGCATTCTTCCTTAATAGAAAATGGCCAAAAACATGGCTGGCCAAAAACATGCGCACACCAAGCTCATCTGCCGTGCGATCTCGCAAAAAGGCTCATCAGCTGAGCTAAAAAATGGCAAGGGAATTATCAAATAAGTTGGGCTATTTACTAAAAGCCAAGTCGCTCAGGCTCGTTGACTTCGCACCACGTAGTTTGACGTTATTGGATTAGACGAGAGAAGCAACAAAAAGAGATGTTTCATCACAATCATCTATGTGCTGGCCTTAAAAGGCAGCATCCATAAGTAGTCTTGACTCTTGACAGCCTAAATGACCTGACGCAATGCAAGCGAACTAATTAACTTACAATCATTAACGGTGTCAATCAAACAGCAGGAAAGATAAATCAAGGAATCACCGATTAAATTAGAAATAGTAACGATACCAAGGCCAAATGCGTGAAAGTACTGAATGGCCGGAAGATCAATAATGCCAAAGACAACGTACACATGAACAAACTGGCATAAAAAAACATCATCCACAAACACAGACAACGTTTTCTTAAGAACCCAAAACAGTTAAGAAAGGAATACGAGAATAGAAACCAGATGATCCAGCTGTGGGCGAAGCTAGCGAAATTACGGATGTTCCGAAAAAAAATAAAGAGGTTAAATATTCATATGAAATAGCGTAAGTACAGGCACAAAAGAAGGGAGTATTCTCCTCTATATCATTAGACATAGCATGCAAAACTATTGCAAATGAACTGCACAAGAATGCTACGTGTCATCTGCATGACTGCATCACAGGTAACACTTGATGCTAGATATTTATAGCAACTCAAAAATATAACAAAAGGTTTCATATGGGCATCACGAATAGAAAAAGGCATCTCACATGTTAGGCACTATAAGCAAGCAAACCAATAGCTTCAAATAATTACAAGAATCCTCATTACTTCATCAAAACCTAGCTATGAGGAAAATGAAGTATTGCACAAACCTCAACCTAAACAGCAGTAACCAAACTACGAAACAAAGTATTAGTAGATATATACTTCCACGATCATCAAAAGAAGCTACCAACTTGGTGGTGGTGGTGGTTGAGGTGTGCATTAAATCACCCTGGGAACATAAAAAAGCTTGTGCACGTCGTGCTAATCTGCCAATAATCCAAATTCAAATCAACAAAGTAGCACAGTACGTATAAGTGTGCACAAAGTGGCACAACCTAGAAAACATGGTACCAAGTCCATGCAAACAGTTAAGACTTCCTCAATCACCATTGCAAGAATATGATCATTAATTCAACTTATCTAAAGCTTTTTACGCTTTTTACTAAGAGTCTTCAGCCAATATCCAACACAAGGTCTTCCATGGGATAATTGTCTACCAGATAGCTCAATTCACTAAAACACAATAGTTTCCAGTACATAATAATCATATAGGTTTGATTGTATTTCAGGAAAATTGTCGATGTTATTCATCCAATAACAGACACTATAATGCTGAGTTATTAAGAACTACATCAATTGCACTATATAGAATAAAACAGCATGGAACACTACAAATATCATAAACATTTCCTTCTCAAGAGTTATGGTTCGTACAAATTTGTAAAAGCAAACATTACCAGATAACTGGCAGCTAAGCTGAACACAGCTGCATCAAGAAAACAGCTCAGGAATCCTCAAATACTCAGATCAACTGCCACATAAACATACAGAACATTAACTGGGCATCATATAAGAACACTTCCATAACAAGAAATAAGAACTTGAAAAATTGAAACATGTGAATGCATAGCAAGAAATTCCTCAGCCTAGTGTTTGATGGCCTTTTTTGGCTCTAAGAGATTCCAGGGCCTTCTCACGAAGCTCAATTTCAAGTTTCTTCTGATCAGATTCGTCTCTCTCAGTATATGAACCTTTTTTCCTAATATCAACATCTGAGTCAGATTCGCGATCCTTGTCATGATCTGACAGGAGAGTAACAGAATCAACAAGCTTCATCTTTTGTTTGCTGGCATGGCGGTCTGCCCTTCTGCGGTGTCGCTCTTCACGTCTACGGCGTCTTTCCTCTTTTCGCATCTTCTTTTCTTCCTTCCTCCTCCTCTTGGATTCTTTATCATCTGGCTCAGAATCAGACTCAGAACTACCATCGTAATGTCTCTTATGCTTGCGAGACTTCATATGCCTTCGCTTCTCAGAATGGGATCTGTATTTCTCAGATTCCTCTGAACCCGAACTGCCAGAGTCAATGTGACTACCATGAGTTCTTATCTTATTAGCTTTTTTAAGAGGGCTTCCATCCTCTGATTGGGAATCTTCAACTTTACCAGAATATTTCTTTGCTGAAATAGCAACATGAGAAGCATCACGTGAATCCCTCATGACATGCTCATTATTCATCCCATCCTTCGAAAAAGATCTATCTTTTTCGACTCTACTAGGAGACTGCAGTTTACATCGGGAACCATCAGGAGAACTAATTTTTGTACCATCACGCTCATCTTCTGATGATACTAACATTTCACTGTCATGTTTCTTTTGAATGTCCTTGGCACTGGAAGAGAAAACAGTGTGACATATCACTCAGAGGATGCATATTGTGCTTAAAGATAATGCTTTCAACAATTACAGCTAGATGAAAAAACTGAATCAGACATTGTTCTGACAATTTATTGTCATGTTTTTTGTTGTCATTTGCAATGGAACAGGAAAAAAAAAAAAGTCTCTTATTATGCTGAGAGAGCGCACACTCTGCTGAGAGATATTGCTTAATGTTTTACAGCTAGATGAACAGATCTAATTAATAGATCAAATATTATTCTATCAAATGACATCATCACTTTAAGGTGGCAGTTGACCCCATCATCCTGATAGTATACATTGGTACGCTCTACAGTATAAACTTCTCAATAAAATGATTAGAGAAAATTGCACCATTAGCCCCCAAACTTGTCCCGCCTGTGCACATAAATGATTTAGAATGGCAATTCTAACAAAGCAATGCATGCATTTAAGTTCAATTTTTAGTATATTCAGTGTTTTAATCTGGAAAGGGAAACACATTTATAATTGTGAATCAAAAGAAATAATTGTTCCTTAAAATATAAAAACTACGGTAGAAAAGTATAGCACAAGATGTCAAGTATCATGCGACACAAGTCTTAAGTGAAAAAAATAAGAAAACTAATAACTATAGAACAACAGAGAAATATCATATCTTACCTTTGTGGTGATCTAGATGGAGACTTCTTTCCAGGACTTGAGTCATCAGCACGGACTTTCTGTAGTTGCAGATCAACTGAGAAATCCTTAGTTTTCCTGCGTGATGAATTGGCTTTCCGTGCATTTTCTCTGAGCATGAACCAAAAAATGTGTTACAAGTGAGGCAGAATTTATTTACATAAAAAGAACGACAAAGGAAAAGACGAGTTCAACCTTGTGCGACTGCCTTCCTCATCCCCACTGGTATCTGTGCTATCCAGACCAGGCAACTGTTTCACAGTGCTCTTGAAAGGACTGTCAAAAAGATCATGAGATATTTAAAGTTTAATCACCAATAGTGCAGAAGAAAATGAGGTCTGCATACAAATCAAGATAGACAATAGGACACCTATCCCGTGTGGACTTTCTTGCTGAATTGTTGGGAGTCCTCAAGGATTCTGTCAATCTATGTTCTTGAAAGTCTGGTGAGCGATGACCACTCATCTCTGTGTCATGCCTCTCATTATATGATCTTCTATCCTGGCTCCTAAGACATTACTGGCAGTAAGAAAATGACTTCCCTGAATGACTGTAACAGAGGATAGTTACACCATGCATATTACCTTTGAATCATATCCCTATCTTTAGTGGAGGAAACACCATTGGTTCCTTTGTCAGTGTCTCTACTCAAACTCCTACGAGCACGATTAGGACTCCTATTGTATGGACTGATGCTCCTGTAAGTATTGCCATAGGCAATATGCAAATCAAAGAACAATTCTCTACAAAATGGCCCAATAAGTGCAAAACAAAACAGAGAACAGTGTTACCTATTTCGGTGTGGGGAATATCGGAGATTTGCAGAACGAAGTTTAGGTGAAATAGGGGATCTCCTCCGGCGTTTTGGTGACCTGAACTGCGGTGAACGGTGAAGTGATGGGGACCGCTGTCTTCCTGGAGACCGAGACCGAGGCTTGCGTCTTCTAGGGGATGGCGATCGTGGCCTGCGTCTTCCTGGAGATGGCGATCGTGGCCTGTGTCTTCCTGGAGATGGCGATCGTGGCCTGCGCCTTCCTGGAGATGGTGATCGTGGCCTGCGCCTTCCTGGAGATCGAGATCGTGGCCTGCGTCTTCCAGGAGATCGAGACCAATGTCTGCCTGGTGAAAATCTGTGTCGGGGAGGTGACCTGTGACGTGCAGGAGATGGTGACCTCCTCGCTGGAGAACGATGATGGTGGGTAGACGGTGATCTCCTCCGCCCAGAAGATGGAGATTTTCTCCGGATAGGAGATCTCCGGCGAGGTGATGGGGATTGATATTTTGGATCTGAAGGTGATCTTCTCCGAGAATATGATGACCTCTGCCTAGACATCAAAGAAGTATTTCTTGGAGAATTCCTTCGAGGAGAACCAGAACGTCTAGGTGAACGCCTTGATGATCTTTGCTGTTTATCAGAAGAAAAGGAAGGCTTGGAGGGGGATGGAGAACGCCTCCTAGGAGAAACAGACTGTCGCCCACCACATGGGGACAAAGATACACTCCTGGAACTGCGCCTTTCCCTAAAATGATAAATAAAAAAAGCTTCACATGAGCATCTTGTTTCAGTTAGATAGCACATGCTTCTTCTCATGATACGATGTCCATAATATGTCATTACATCAGAAAAGTAGTAGCACAAACCAAATGACAAGTTAAAACAGTTAAAACCAAATGGTACTTGTCTGGTCACACAGGTAATCTATATCTTCATGATACAGCATTGGATGTAATTATGTAGAAACAGTCTATTGATCAAGTTTAACCACTACAGGTTGTATTGCTATACAGAAAGTATGAATGCTTCGAAGAGTCTACGTTATTGTATATCTAAGGTTTAAACTGTCCCCAACCTAAACAAAAAAAGGGTGGGGGTATAATTTTCTAACTCTTAAAAATAAATATTTCAATGCAATATAAATGACTGCAAAGAAATCACATTGGGTCAATTTGAAAATAACCATGTGATCAGTGATCCCAAAACTTAAAAAAGGATACACCAATATCAAACAATTACGCAGAAAACGGTCAAAAAAATGATTAACGGAGTAAAAGATTAGTTGTCAACAAGAACATAACCCCCCATCCAAGTTTGAAAGGAATCTTTTGCCTGGCACACAGACCAAGGAGACATTGAAAAAGATTATGCTACCCATAGTTATTACGGTATTACCTCGAAGTACTATTTCCAATGCATATGCATACCAATACAAAAATGGCTAGATATAAATTACATATATAGAGGGAACAGCAAACTTATTTTGAATTAGAACCTGCAGTCACATCATATTTATGAACAGGTTCATTGATAAATATGTGGCTTTATAAACTTGGACAGGGTAATAAAATAAACAAATTCAATCATCAGATATAGGCATGGCTAATGAGTGTATTGTTTTTTTCGAATGAATGCATAAATGTTATTTCAAACACAGAAGAATATTACAAAGAAAAATAAAAAATAAACTACAAAATAAACACAACCAATGATGATGAATGAAAAAAAACACAAATTGAGACAGATCAAAGTGAATAAAACAACCCACAGAAAACAAAACAGCTTCCGAAAACGTACAAAATCTTTTTTTGATGAAGCAAACAAACAAAATCATAATGAAAGGTATGCCAAATTAATCTTATATCCATGCAGCTACACTTCTGTAAGAAGCAAACCAAGAATTCCCTCATTACATGTATAAAAAACATTCATAAGAAACACTTGTAATTTAAGAAGCGTCCAAAAAAAATAGTTTACTGAAAGGAGGACTGGAAGTTAAAAGAAAATAACATTATGCTAACTGATGTGCTGAACAGAAACAAAGCTAAATATAAATGTTCGCATTTCATGGACAAGAAAGTAAAATATTAATGGTGCATAGTTCGAAAAACTAAATTAAGGAAACTTAAATGCTGGCATCATACGGCATTTTCCAAAGAAAGAAAAAACATGGGGGTGGGGCTCTGAAAGATGGAAGTCTTATAAATATATGTTATCAGATGTAATGCATTTCAAAGGTAGTTCAAGTTTCTCAACGAAATTAACATTTAACAACTAACCGGCTCTTTGTCCTTGAATCATGCTTTGAGTTCAATTCTTTATCTTTCTCAGCATCAGCACTGGGAACATTTGAAGAACCAAGTGGATCATCATGAAATCTTGAGTTCCTGGTATCCCCGTCCTACAGTAGTTTTGAAGTAAAGAACGATATGAACCGAAATAATCGGAGAAGCTATCTGAATGTCATCAGAAACACAAGAGGTCACAAGATAATCCTAAAATCAATAATGCAATGAAATTGGTTGGAAAATAGTTGGCTAACCATCATTTTGTGTTTCTCCAATTCACTGTCTCTTCCATCTTTCTCACGCTTCTTTTGGATCTCCTGGGCAATTCTAGCTTCCTCGGTCTGCGTATGAGAGGCAGATGTAATCAATCAGAAAAAAAAAATATAGAAGACCACATGAAAAATGGATTTTCTTCCAGAAATTAAATTAAATATTTGAAAATGGTAATGTTATCAAGTTTCCCTCAATGTCCACTGTAAAAATTTTGATCTGTGGGAAAATATACCCACGCCACAGTAATGATCTATTAGTGTTTGATGCACAACATTCAAGAACTAAATAAAGTATACCGTTGAAAATTTTAATTGCGACGCCGTGACGGCCTGCTAGCAGCTTTGCCTTATAGTTGACAAGCAGAGAAATTTTTAAACCAGCCTGGTAGGCCAATGCTGCTCGAATATATTATTTATCTATATTCCAGCTCATGAGATAATTGAGGACAGCAAAACCACAATGTGCCATTCAAATATAGTGAGAATACAGTAATATATTTGCACAAACCTTTCTCTGCTGAATCTCAGCTTCCTTTGCATCCAAGAATTGTTGGGGCACTCCACTGGCATTCTGCTGTGCGCTGAGGAGGAGACTCCACAGCTCCTTCATAAACTTTACTGTGTTCTTCTCCATGAACCCTGTGAGCTGGATCTGTATCTTCTTCCCATCCACCTCCTACAAAACAAATAAAAAATTAACAAGAACCACATTAAGCTCATGATCAAATGCATACAGTATACACCAACTAATTTTAATTGCTAGATGAATACAGAGCAGCTAAGCAGTACACGAGTTCAGGGTAGCTAACCAAAAAATATATGTAAAGCCAAGCAAAGAAAGGCCCCAATGACGTGGCCAGAAACAAAACTCCCAAAAAACACAAAAGTGTGTTGTCTAAGCATGACGGTCTGCTATACATAGCCCATAGGAAAAGTTTCCAAAAATAACCAAATAAAGTTGGAGCTTTCTAAATTAGAAGCAGCTTCGACTTAGGTCCACGAGATAGGCTTAGATTCCATCTTAACATATCCAAAAAAATCATGTGAAAGCTTTTGAATATAATCCCTGAACAGAACTACACGTGCATGATTTCAGTTTAAATTCGTAAGCTAAACCACGCAATAGTATGGTTTCTAATTTATACATGCAAGCCATACCAATTAACACATCCAAATAATCCTGTGAAAGCTTTTGAATATAATCCCTGAACAGAACTACACGTGCATGATTTCACTTAAATTCTTAAGCTAAACCACGCAATAGTATGGTTTCTAATTTAAGCATGCAAGCCATACCAATTACAGAGTTTGGTTATCCTTTTTCACTGAACCTGATAACCTATTTACGTCAAACTTGCCACCTGCTTACTTACTCTAGCGCACACAATTCAACAAGGACACAGCAAACAAGAACCATTGTTCAAGTTAAATAAAGTATTTCTCTCAGACAAACTTCACCTTCTCATCAAGGAGGCCGTAGATAAAGTTGATGAGCACTTCGTCCTCGAATCCGAGGAGCTCAGTAACCCGCGTAGCAATCCACGGCTTCATCACATCCATTTTCACCTTTGTCATATCCACCTAGCAGCAGCCCAAAAAAAATACCCCCGAATTAGTCTGCGTCGGAACAACAAACGCCAGCATAAAAAACTCTCGTCGACTAGAATCCAATTGAGGCATGAAGCGCATGAGCAAGCGAACCAACCAAGTGGTCAAGCTCGGGCGCGAACTTCTGCGTTTTGAGCAGTTTGGCCTGCTTGTTGGAGAAACGAGTGTCTTGATCGGCCGACGTCCCCTGCGAAAACCACCCCAAATCAACAACCACAGATCCGACGAACCATGACGTGAAAGCGAGGCCAGGCAGCTAGATCGATACAGCTACTCGGAGCTGCTTACCCGGAAGAAGCCGCCCGACATCTTCACAGACGCAACGGCGGCCGCCGCCGCCGCCGCCGCTTCGGTGAAGGAAACGGTGGCTAGGGTTCGGAGGCGTGCGTTGGCAGTGGACGAGACGACGGGCTGGGGTGCCACCGAGAAGAAGAGCACGGGGCGCTGGTGGAAGTGGCTATAGGCTATAGCCAGCCTGTAGCCCGATCCAAAACAGTCGCCAAGGTGGGCCAAGCTTTATGGGCTTTATATGTTGCATGGGCTTGCTATTCAACAAAACATTACAAGGAGATATTTCTTGGCGGTTGGCTAGTTTGGTTTTCTTTATAGTTAAAAAAATTAAGGACATCTAAAGAGACAAAAGGAATCTAAAAATATTTTTGAGTATTTTAGAAAAATTCATATAGAGTTTCAGAAAAATTATTTCAAAGTTGTCGATGTTTGATTAACCGGGGATATCATCGGCAATGATTATATATGGGGTTATACAAGTTCAGGGGTTACACAGGTTCAGGTCCTCACGGCGGAGAGGTTATACAAGTTCAGAGGTTACACAGGTTCAGGCCCTCACGATGGAGGTAATACCTTAGTCATATGTTCTTGGGATTATGATGCTCTGATGATATAGTACTTTGTGGAGAGATAAAGATGTCAAATCAGGAGCTCCCTGCCCGCCTTATATAGTGGGGCAGGGTTACAAGGTAGAATTTTGATCGGTTACGAGGTAGGATTCCTATCAGATACGTAGTTATATGGGATTACAATTGTATCTTACTTATTAGAAATAAACTTCTATCTTTAAACATTTTCTTGCCGAGCAAGCCTTATAGAGTCCGAGTACTACCCGTCCTTATCCACCCGGCTTGATCCATCCCCGTGTAGTATTTTAGGCCCGCCTTGTGCGTACCCGGGTCTATGTTATCCACATAAGTGTTCCCTAATAATCTTCTATAAAAAAACAAAATTTTTATACCTCGCAAATCAAAAAAGGGGTCGGTATCCCCACATTTGTTCTCAAGGTCAAAGTTTGACTTTGTATACCTCGTCCATTCATTTCGTAATAAGGGTGGATCCGTGGATGTCTTTAAATCCGAAATGATAGGTAGCACTTCAAAAAATAAGGGATTTCTTCCTCCAATGCAATCACCTGGCGTGCTCCCTAGAGCAGATACCCTATATTTTAACAATAGAAATATATAAAGATATTACTACTGCATTAACACATTATTAGCACCAACTCAAGAAGATATGCATGGACCGATCATTATTGCATGCAGCACGTGTTCATCAATAGCTGTGCAACAACAGCAATTGTATATTCGACAAACACATTCATACTTTTTGTAATAAAAGTTGAAGTAAAATACTTTTACTAAAAACAAAAACAAAATAGTTTTTTCAAAATAAATACATAGGTTTTTCACTATCATGCTGACTTTAAAACCTAGACGATTAATTAAAAGAAGGCGAGTATATTTTATTACATCCTAAACTATGGTGGTGCTTTGTCTAGTTACCCTCCTCCCCCCCAACCCACCCACCCACCCACCCACCCACCCAACACACACACACAAAACTACTAAACTTGATATTTTACCCACAAAACTAGAAAACTGATGCAAACAACCCCATGAGACGGTTTTGAGAGTGGTTTCGCCACTTTGGTAATCCACCTAAACAAAGTTGCCACCATGTGACTGATGCAAACAACCCCATGAGACGGTTTTGAGGGTGTTTCGCCACTTTGGCAATCCACCTAAACAAAGTTGCCACCATGTGACTGATGCAAACAACCCCATGAGATGGTTGTGAGGGTGGTTTCGCCACTTTGGCAATCCACCTAAACAAAGTTGCCACCATGGCATTACATGCACATGGCACCACAACAGATAGAGAAATACACATCAACGGGCCCACATGTTAGACTATCTAATTGCTTCTTCTTCTTTTCTACCCCGTCTCCCTCCTCCTGCCATTCCTGCCTCCCTGGTCGCACGCCAGCTGTCTCGCTATCCCGTCTGCCCTGTTGCCCACCTCCATCTACCCCCATCGCCCTCCTGTCGTCTTGCCTCCCAATTGTCCCTTCTTTCACATCTCCATGCAGCGAGCGACGAGAGTTAATTTGATTTGTTTTGTTAGTTGATGAAGTGCAATAGTGGGGTGGGGTGCATGATGCTTTGATTTTTTATTCTAGCTAATTGTGGTGCTTTGGAGTAATTGTTGTATGTGTGTTGCAGGGGAGAGCTTCACATAACACAAGTATGCATGCAACTCCACCCGAATGTCTGAAGAGGTGGGGGTTATGCTGATGATGCCCCCGGTGATCCACCCAGTCATTATGAAGCATCCTTTTGTGCTGCCACCCCCTCCGCTTGAGCTCCAACTCCTCCCAGCATCTATGACGACATCATCATTGGTATCCAAGTTTATCCTCTCTCGATCCCACGAGCACCACACGATGACCAAGCTATAGCTCTCCAATGGCCTTGTCGCTGCACCAAACGGTTGTGTTGTCGGCAGCATCACCAGCATGGCGCATAGGAGGAAAGGGAAGAGGCAATGGAGGATAAGGCCTTGGCAGGCGTGGCATGGGAGCGAGCGCAAGGAGGAGGAGTGTGCGCTGCAGGAGGCACGACGCACATGGCAACAGGCATCTACCCTCTTAGCGTCGTCCAGGATGAGGACAACGCGAGCTCCTCCTCCCATTGCATCTACCCTATGGCGCATGGCGAGGCGACAACCAGCACACAACCTGCACAGGGGCGAGCACACAGTGAGGAGGCGGCTAACGTTGTGTTGTGTGGTCATGGCGATAAGGAGGCGATTGGTGTCATGGCAAGCATGCAACAAGGTGGCTACCAGACTCTGTAAGGAGGCGCTTGACACAATGGCGCTTGGCGAGGCGGCGACAAGCACTAAGTACATGGAGTGAGAGGGAGATGGGAGAGATAGAGTTAATGAGGGAGATGCAGAGTGAGAAGGGGTCGATATAGCAGAGAGAGAGAGAGAGAGAGAGAGAGAGAGAGAGAGAGATTTGATAGCTGGAAAGGGGGAGAAAGTGAGGTAGAAGAAGAGATAAGAGAGAGACATACCACGTAGGTTTGCTGATGTGGCTTGCCACGGATGTGCACGGCCAAGTGGAGAAACCACTCTCAAAACCGCCCATAAGGGGTTATTTGTAGACGAAGTGCAATAATTTAGAGTATTAAATAGGTTTTTTTCCCTTGATTTTAAAAATAGGTGCATGCACAAAAATAACCAAATGCAGCTGCACGCATCTTAGCAAGACAAAAAAAAAACTTAATACATTCAGTATTGAATAAAAATAGGGAGATTTCACTATATGCCCCAAAGTTGAGGCGTAATAAACAAAATACCCTTCATTACATGGCCATGTACTATACTAGCCGCCTCAGCGCGTCTAGCGCGAGAGGGCAAAAGCCCAGCGCGGGAGGAGCGCGGCCAGGCGCGGGAGGAAGAAAGAGCAGCATGGGGGAAAACGCTGCGGCGGTGTCTGTGCGGATCGAACATGGCGCCTAGTGAGAGTCAGCTCACCAGCTACCGGTAGCTAGGCGCCGCGTTGTCCACAACACTGCGAAAAAAAGCATTTTATACCGAAAAAATGAATGGATGGCCGGATCTCGCAGACGCACGCGATCGGATGGCCACGAACGAACGGAGCGACGTGGCCAGCGCGGGGGCAAAAAAAAGCCACGTGGCGAGGTGGTGGAGGGAACTCGGACTTGTACTATTTATAGATGCCCCTACGGTGATGTGCTAATACACTATATGCCCCCATTTAAAATTTATCACCAAATTTCGTCATCCAAACATATGAAAATGACTGCAGCGTCCCTCGGTTTTTCCATCAGTAAAATTTGATAGGGCTCATGGTATGTATATCGGCTCAATAAGCCTCATCATGTAAGGTTAAAATTGCATATAGTCTACCAAGCCATTTTGTCTTGTAAAAGAGAAACAATCAACATACTAAAAGGGCATTCACAACGAACCAATCAATCCCTGGACTATTAAGAGCAATAGGGATTAATCTCATCAGAATAAACCGAGTATATATACATCTCAGAATTACATAACATATCGCATTTTACTGATGCGACCTATTCAAATTTACTGGTGAAAAACAGGGAGAGATGAATCGATATGAAAAAAAATCAAGGAGAGATTAATTAACCAGGGGAAGGCAAAATTTGGTGAACAAATTTGAAATGAGACATTTAGTGAAGTATCACGTAAATTTTATATGGTATATGACCATATATTGAAGGGCATTTTGTGCATTGTGTCTCAATTTTAAAACATACAGTAAATTTTCCCATTAAAAATGGATGGATAGTAGTATACAGTATTGCCTAGTGGTATACAGTACTGCCTTAGGGATTACAGCCGCTTTAGGCTTCTCATGCCATAAAAAAAATCGTAAAAACCAAGTTAAATGTCTCAACTTCTTTTATTTATTTCTTAAATCTTCTAAACCACTTCTCAAACCGAAATCTACTAAACCAAGTGTTCTGACTTCCCAACCCGCTTCTTCAAGCTCCTGAGGACCTATAGTCCAGCAGAGTCATTTCAAACAGAGAGCACAGTACATCATTCCACTATTTGTTTTCCATTGTGTTACTGGTGATTAATCCAAGTTCGGACTGCACGACGAAATTGAACCACATATGTAATTAATCGTAGAACATGATCGGCATTCGGCAGCATTGTTCACGTCGGCATGAATACAGCCTGAACCGTTAGTTCAGCGCATCCGTGAAAACTAACCGTGCGTGCACAACATCCACTAATGCATGGATACAAATGCTATGTACAAATATATATTCAATGTTTTGTATGTGCCATCGTCCTTACAAACGACACAATGCGCTATTGCGCTGCGCCAAGACCAGCACGAGGAAGCTAGCTATCTAGGCTAGCTAATCGTCCCAGTCAGCGGGCCGGCGCCGTTCATCGTCGTACCAGCATACGCAGCTGAGCTCGACGAGCACCTCGACGATGGCGGCGTCCGCCTTCTGCCGGTCGGCGAAATGCAGCGTATGCACCATCAGCACCCGCGGGCGCATGCTGAACCGCTGCGCCCGCTCCATGCTCCGCTCGTCGTGCCACCGCACCGTGTCGTGCGCCATCGGCCCCAGCCATCGCAGCAGCCTACCAGCCGCCTCCGCCGCCGCCGCCGCGGCCCCCTCGTCCACCGGCTGCCCTGGCCGGCTCCCCCTCAGCTTCGCCTTCACGGCCTCCCGGATGGTCATCGGCAGCATCTTGTACAGCTCGTCCCTCTTCGAGAGCTCCATCCCGTCCTGCAGCTCCTCGCTGTCGTGGATCACCGGCCTCAGTGCCGTGAGCAGCGTCTCCGCGGATAGCACCATGTTGGCGTATCGCAGCTCCATCCCCGAGCCACCGACCGTGCTCGCCGGCGGCTTGATCAATTCTGACGCTGAAAAGGCGGCGTCTTTCGGCCGGCAGATGGGAGCCGAGTGCCGGATCGCCGAGTGAGGCGTCGTAGCGCGGTGTAACGGGCCGGACGAGTAACCGAACCCGAGCGCCTGTGTGCGGCCGATTGTTAAAGATGGCAAGCCCGGCACGGACGCGCCGAAGGCAATGGAGATGCGCGCGAGCACGGAGAGCACCGACTTGGCCATGAGCTTGGCCACCTTATGGGCGGCGACGCTCCATAGGGAGCCCTCCGTTAGCCGTCGAACCTTCTCCCGCTGCAGCCTGAGCTCACGGATTAGCTTCTCGCCGGGCTCCGTCGCCTGCTGCTTCCTTTTGGCCGGCGCCGGCGCCGGCTGCGCCGGGATCGGCCCGCTGTGCCGCTTCCACTGCTCCATCCGCCGCTCCGACGCCTCCAGCTCCCCGAGCGCGTCCATCTCCGCGTACAGCTTGGCCGTCACGGCCACGTGCCGCTCCATCCTCATGAACCGCTTCGCGGCGCCCCGGGAGAACCCCACCGCCGCGTCGAGTCGCGAGAGGCTGCTCGCCCGCTTCGCCTCGGCGTAGACGCGGTCAAAGTCCCGCAGGAAGGGCGCGCCCACGCTGCGGCACCGCGCGCCGAGGCGCGCGGCGGTGTCCGCGGCGCGGTCGAGGTCCGCCACGAGCTCGGCGCAGGCGAGCCGGAGCAGCAGGGGCTGGTCCGTGGACGTCAGGCGCGCCACCCCCTCGGCGCGCAGGGCGTCCGCACGGAGCCTCCTGACCTCCACGTCAGACAGCGAACGCTGGAGCGACACCAGCCTCGACATGGCCGCCGCCGCCTCGAAGGCCAGGATGCCGAGCCCCGCCTCCTCCCTCGCGCCGGCGCCGAGCCGCGACCGCAGCTCGGCGAGCCATGACCTCGCTGGCATGAACAAAGCCACAGGCGCTAGCAATCCAATGGAACAGACGACTGTGTACGCGGTTGACTCGCTGCGGCGGCGGCAGGAAGGAGCTGTAGTAGTTGTAGGAACCGAGATGCCGCGAGAACGAAAGAGGCGGGATTGCTCATGTGGAATAATTAACGCGTTTAACAAGGAGGCGGGAGCTAAGCATGCCAGCACGCCAAGGAAAAGCAGCACATATCCACGCAGGATTGGGAGGTGATACTCATGCGATGCGATGCGGTCGGCACGGGCAGCGCGAGTGCGCGACGCGGGTGCTGCTGTGCTGGGTCAAGAGTGGCGAAGTCGTCCACACGCAGCAGCCGAATCAGGAGCGTCCACGTGCAAAGGGTGGGCAGTTCCAAGCCCGTTTCCAGTACCAAAACTGATTTTCCTCTCGGATGTCCGGGTCAAGCCTGTCTAATACTCCCTCCATTCTTTTTTTATTTGAGTTTTTAACTTTTGTACAAATCTTTAACCATTCGTTTTATTCAAAAAAATTAGTACAAACATGTAAAAAAATCATGTTTAAAATACCTTTAATGATAAAACAAATCACTACAAAATAAATGATATTTACATTTTTTTTAATAAGACGAATGATCAAATATTTTTCAAAAATTAAAAGCGTAAAACAAAAAAGAACGGAGGGAGTAGTATTTTATAGAAGAATATAAAAGGGCTGTTGGAAATGCTCTAATGGACAGGACCATATGCAAAAGAAAAAGGCCTCTAATTTTTTTTAAAAAAAAACATATTCTTACCCTATACAAAAAACCTAAAATACTAGTACATCAGTTTCATACATAACTGGCACGAATAACTTTATATATGTCGGTTTTAAAATTGGCAAGCACAAAGGTAGAACTAGGTATAGCTAGGACTTAGTGGGTGCACAAGAGTCCAACAAGAAAAAAATTAAGAAATAGTTGGGTCATTTATTAATAAGTTCATTTCCCAATCCAATATTTGTACACATGGTAAGACAAACAATCCAACCTGGCGGTACATGAGTAAACTCCTAGTCATTTTTGTCTAGACCGCCTCCTGGTAGAAAGGGCTTATTTATGCTATTTTTGTAAATAAAGATACGTGCATTCGTGTTGGTTCTTATGATTTTTTTTTTTGCGTTGATTGTAAGTGAAACCAGCATTAAAAGAAAAAAGTTCACAACGTACGATGCTAGAGGGGCAGAGAGGAGCCAAAGAGAAGGGGACCTATGGATTGGAACAGGGCGGTGCTGCTTGGGGGTTGGTAGGGCAGCGATGCCTGGAGAAGCGGTGCCGAAGGGCAACAAGGAGAGAGAGAGAGGCGACAGAGAAAGATGAAGAGGTAGAGGAGAGTGAGATATGAGGGATGAAATGGGCCATGTTGCAATGACCTGGTAAGCCATGTCATCAAAGCACCATTACATACCATCTTTCTTTGCATCTATTCGAAACAAAAATCCAAAATCATGTATATAAATGCTCGGTTTTTAGAGATCATGTATTTAAACGAGAACGCAGGGCAACTTCATGTACATGTACTGTAATTTATTATAAATTTTTTTTCAATATGAAATAGCTGAATTTCAACCATTGAACTAAGTGAGCAAAATAGTGTAGATAAACTGAAAAAAATAATTTATTGTTTAAAACAACTATACGATTTAACAAATCCGTTAAAGGCCGGAGTTTGGGTCGATCTGGCCCGAGCCCAGACTTGTCCTCGACGAGCGACGGCGACGCCTCTCTCCTCCACCCCAGCTGCCCGTCTCTCTCCCCGGTTTCCTCTTTCCGATGGAACATGTCCGATCGGTCGACAACTCGACGTACGATGCGTCGTCGTCGTTGGTGGTACGTAACGTAGTCCGTGGCATCACGCATGTGGCGCCGGAGGGGATGGTGATGTTGCCAACGCGCTTCGCCAGAGTCTCCAGTCCAGCGTGAATGCGTGATCATGCGCGCGCGGGAGAGAGGGGGGTATGGAGTATGGCTATTTTTTGCGCCTTGAAACTGCTTCATTTCCTAGCTTTCTCCACAAGTAGTGGTGCAACGCTTCCGCACAAATTTACTCCTCATAATCACCGCTGATACTGGTTTGGACGTGTGTTACCGTATCGATCTTCTCTACTACGTACGTACGGGCATGGGCATACTGCCGGACCTAGAGCTACATATATGTGACCAAACAGGAGTACAGGACGACAGCAAAATCGAGATTTGCTGTGAGAGCTCTCACGCCGTTGACGCACATACCTAAAATATTTCTTTTCAGTTATTTTTTTATATATGATAAGATGAACTTTGAGAGCTTTTTAGTTTTTAGAGAGATTGATACATTTTGTTTGACGTCATCTTTCTAGAGCTTTCTAGCTAACACATCTGCAACAAGAAAACAATCAAAAGTACTAGAGTATTTATATTTTCAAAATAAAAAACAAAATACACCAAAATATAAGCCTTGCATGATTTTGGAAAGGTCAATATTTGTAGCTTTTGACTAAAAATTAAGATAAAAACATTTATGTTTCATGTTATGCATGTCATATAGTCGGATTAGTATTTAAAAGTAATTTCATATTATGTTAATTTTGTATTTATTGATAATATATTATGAGGAAAATTAATGATCAAAGTTCTAGATTGCAGACCATATAAAAAACTTACCTTATACTACCTCCGGTCACAAAAAGAAGTCGCCGTTGACTTTTGGACACGTCTTTGACCATTCGTCTTATTCAAAAATTTAGTTCAAATATGTAAAAATATAAGTAATACTTAAAATACATTTAATCATAAACCAAACCATAACAAAATAAATAATATTTATATAACTTTTTTAATAAGACGAATGGTCAAAAGCGTGTCCAAAAGTCAACGATGATTTCTTTTTGTGACCGGAGCGAGTATTTTGAAACGGAGAGAGTAGTAGATAGCTATATGCAAATAAATCTAAAAGATTAATGTCTAAGCTTGTCATGGGCCAGTGGTAGGACTAGGATAGCGAGTGTTGTGTTGGGCCTTGGGGAGGTCTAGCCCACCTCCTTTACTATTTATACTCGGAAAAAGTCTACTTTACCTCCCTCTACTATTGCCTTGGTTTGGTTTTCCTCCCTCTACTCCAAAACCGGGTAAATTACCTCCCTCTACTTTTCATACCGTGCAAATTACCTCCCTCACTTGAAACCACTCCGGTTTTGGGTGATGTGGCGTCCTAATCAACGGGTTTTTGACTAATTAAATTCTAAAAAATATAGGAAACTCAGAAAAATAAAATTAGAATATTTTAAACCTATAAAAAATGTAAAATCCAAACATGCATTAAAAATATGATGTCCTTGTACAAACTTATAAGCCAAAATTCATATTTATGATTGGAGGTATTTTTAATAAAAAAATCTCAAACTTGTATATAATTTTTAGCATGTATGTTTATATGCAAACACCACTTTATTAAATATTTGGATTTTTCATACTTTTATTCTGTTTCTCTAAGTTTTCTATAATTTTCTATAATTTGTTTCCTCAAGATTATGATGTCACATCAACAAAACTCCTTTTTTGTTGAGAAAATAAATTCTAGAAAACTAAAGAAAACTAAAAAATAGAATATAGGTTTGCACACAAATATCATATTTTTATTTCTCTTTTGGATTTTACATATTTTTATATACTTAAAACGTTTTTATTTATTTTTCTAAGTTTTCTATCATTTTTTAAAATTTAATTAGTCAAAAGCCAGTTGATTAGGACGCCAAATCACTCAAAACCGGCGTGAGGGAGGTAATTTGTCCGGTATAAAAAGTAGAGAGAGGTAATTTGCCCGGCATGAAAAGTAGAGGGAGGTAATTTACTAGTTTTGAAGTAGAAGGAGGAAAACCAAATCAAGGCAATAGCAGAGAGAGGTAAAGTAGACTTTTTCCTTTATACTCTAGCAGCGAGCACCTGCTAATGATCACAACAATAAACACTGCGTCATCCATCGTTGATGGACGAAACCAAAATGCAGGCACGTGGAAACCACCAGGGCATCGTCGCCCTCTCTCGCGTTCGAGAAAGACGAATAGGAACTGCCCTTTTTGACCGCACTACCAGTAGGCAAAAAAACGCAGTGGTGCACCACGACACGGGAACACGGGAATGGAGCGTGCATGATGAATGATGATGATGGTGTCCTTCGGATGACCCCAGGTCAAGGTCAATGGCCCGTTTATGTTTTTGTTTGTTCGGATGCAAATAACAATGTAAATTTGCTAATTCTTATAGACATTTTAGATTTTCTTAACTATCAATCATTTTAAAATTATATTGTAGACACTAAAATTGCACTGCTTATCCGGATACAATTTTAGTATGAAATTGCTATTTATAAATTATCTGCTTTATTTATTGATTTTCTATTTTTATTAATACATAAATTTATCAAATACATGTGCTCACATACTTTTCTCTTCGTATGGTCAACATGTTTGTTACAATCAATTTAGAATTGCATATTGGTAAGACTAAAATCGCACTTAATAATATGCAACTATAGTATAGTACAATGTAATTTTATAAAAAAATAATTGACACTTATTTATTTATTTAGGAGATTGTGCGTCAGACGGTCACTACTTCTACGGTGTCGTAGTCTTTGTCTACGTACTAGCGCGCACCTACGATGCGTTGTTTTGTGCTAAAAACAGTTTGAAGTGAAAACATCGTTCTGCCTTGTACATGGTTTGAGAATTTTTATTGAGCAATTCGGTATACTTACTCTATAAACTAACGTGTACGTATGTATTATACTTAATGGAGAAACAAAATTGTTCCACTGAATGTTGCATGTATTAAAACAGTTAGCAACCGTAATATTGTGAGTTTGTGAGGCCAATCACAAAGAACAAAAGTTGTCGGAACCAATGGCTCTGTCCTAATGAGTGTGTCTTGATAGGGAGCGCAAACCAACTGATGGTTATGGCCTCCCATCGTGCAACGCACAATAAGGCCTTGTTCTTTTCAGCGTATCGCTGCGTTGCAGTAATACTGTAGCAAATTTGAGAGCCCTCGAAAAGAGGTCTAAAGATTATAAAAAAATAGTTTTAGGATCTTTGAAAGGACTACTAAAAGCCACGAAAAAATCGTTACGAATTATCACAACATATAGGCTATATAAAAATAACAAAATTTGCTAAGTAACACGCAGCGGCATAATACGCTGAAAAGAACAAGGCCTAAATGGGAGCATCAGCTCCTCATGGGAACCAACATTGCCGGCTAGCTTCTCCCGAACGCCCCCTCTAACCTTAGTCGATCTAGGAGTGCTCTGAAGCGGCTAGGAAGACCGCTGTGGTAGCCAGGAGGACCTTGGTGACCAGTGGCGGATCCAGGACAAAAATCATGCCTGGGCAATGCTAAATTGTCTTTCATTTTCTATAAAATAACAATACTATAATTAAGATAAAACATGTTAACTCCAAGCTAATAATTAATTGGCTTTACTAGTTACCAGCATTACAGCAAATTGAAAGTTAAATCTACAAAAAAATATTGCACGACAAAAGGAGAAAACATACTTATGAGAGAATTCAAATTGTTGATGTGCATAGTCATACCAATTAAATTGTTAAAGATTCAATATGCAAAAGAGAATGAGAGATTAAGAGAGGTATAAATGGACCTGGACCCTATACCCCCAAGGAAAATATAAGTGGGTGTCCAAATTTAAGCCTGGGCCACCGCCTTGGCACTTGGCAGCCCAGGTGGAGGATCCGCCCCTGTTGGTGACGGCCACCACAACACTGCTCCCCCTCCCTACCTCTACTACGTTTTTCCCCATGAACTTTGTCTTCTTCACACAATAGCATTGTCAAGCTCGCCTATGAGTTATACAATTCAGGGGGAATAAGCGGTCGTGCACACGGTTTTGCAGGGCCCGTTCTTATCCTGAGGGGCGGCGTGCTAGGAGAAAAAAGGGGGGCAAACTTCAGCGCCGCCAGATCCTTCGTCTCCAGAGGCGGGCGGTAGCCTCGGGCGGCCGTCGGTGTAGGGAGGCGTGGATCTGGCGAGGACCTGTGACGAGAGTTTGATTAGGTTTTTGGGGTCTTTTTTGTGTGGCTGCCGGCGTTGTGGGTGGTTACGTTCAGTGGCATCTTCCTGTTGGCTTCGTCGGCGGAGTGCCGTTGTCCTCCTCTGCTTGTTGTCATTTGTCTTCTTCGGCGCGACTTTTGGAGAGAGTTGGCGGCAAGGGCGGCGGCGGCGCATCTGTGCTGTTGCTCTTGTTGTCTTCGATATGTCTTGTCTCGATCTAGAAGAGGTATGTATAGTGGTAAAATTAGGTGTAGTTGTTGTCTAGTGCTTCAAATAAGGGCTTGTGTAAGACCTCGGCGGTGAAGGCTCAACATCCGGGGTTGTTTCTTCATCGTTAGTAGGAGGAAGAGGTGTAGGTGGCTTTGAAGGTGGAGACTCCGTGCCACGGTGAGGAGATGACAATGGTGGTCATTGGTCGTGGGTTCTTGGCTTCAAGCTCCTTGGTCCAGACCAAGACGGGTTTCTGTGCTATCAAGGTTTATTGCTGCTATGGGCTTGTTTTTCCGTCTTTTGAATCGGCTGGAGGAGCTGATCAGACTCTTGTTGTCCGTCAAGGTCGTCGTCTCTCGAATCAAGGCGTGGTGAGAGGGTGGAGATGTCTTGTGTTCGTAAAGCGCCTTCGTGGACTTCATTGTTGTTTTCTTTTTAGTTTTGGTTTTGGGTGTAAGCTCACAGTTGCTCCAGGAATGAAATAGTTGACTCTTTCTCAAAAAAGCTCGCCTATGAGTTCATCATTGCTTCTAGGTGTTTACTCATTGTCCAAGTCTTTATTAAGATTCGGTGTTTTTTTTTAAACACGCACATCTATTGGACTGGTGGATCAAAAGCGTCGTTCTTATTAATCCTTTCCATGGCCAGGATTGACCGGATCATTACCAATTGGGTGGTGGTGCGGGGGCTAAGAACCTAGAGACTTCTAGACTTCGTATAGTATCCAACTTAGGATACACATAACACTGTAATAAAACAAAATAGAAGAGAGAAAAAAACTGATAAAAAGTGTTTAATTGCACTAGATCTTTACCTAATAATAAAGATAATAAAGAGAATAGTGTTTCCACTCTTTTCTTTCATGGTATTTCTTCGTCCGTCACTTCATCAAAATTACCCACCAATGCCACTACTTTAATCTTAGCCGTCCATCTCTTCACGAACGCTCTGCGCCCCTCCTTAACCCTCGCGGGCCATGGGTGGAGCCGGATGAAATCGTCGTCGTCGCCAGGGAGATAGGCATCGCGGTGGGATGACGACGTTGTGAGCCTGTGAGGGAGCCGGCGAGCCGCATCTAGGGGCGTGAGCGGTGGGGAAGGGGGAGAGAGAAGGCGGGTGGTGTCCGGGAGAGAGAGGGCGAGGACTGGGGAGGAGACGCAGTGGCGGCAAGGGAGAGGATGGTGGCGGCGTGTTTGGACCGGGGGGAGTCGACGGCGGCGGGCATGGCGAGGAGATGGTGGAGGGGTGGAGGAGAGAAAGAGGGAGGGCGTGTGTGCGCGAGTAGAGACATGCGCGGCACGGTGGGTGGAGAGGGCTAGGGCGCGGCCCGCTAGGGTTGCACGCTCAGGCGTGCGTAGCGGAGCCGTGCGATCGCGATGCCTAGTTCATCTTAAATTGGATATCATTGGATATGCCCTCCGAATGCTAGCCCCCTATTAGACTCCCATAAAGCCTTCCTTGTTCATGCTAAAATTTATCCATTATTCGTTATCCCGCAAAGGCCCACATTTTAACTCCGTTTTTGTGCATTGATTCTTTTTAGTTAGTGCATAAACCCTTATATTTTTTTGTTTTCGTTCCCTAACATTCCCGATTTTGTGAAAAGACATCTGGTTTTGTAAGTTTTTCTTGTCGCGAAGGACGAGTGCTGGACCAGTAATAGTTTATGCGACTTGACCAGGACCATTAGGCATATATACAGTGTTGTTGTTGCGCTGCATGATTATACGTTGATCTAATGACGAATGTCGAAGGCGTCTACGTTTGGCTGTTGTGCCCTACTAGTTTGATAATCTGTCCCCCATCATTTTTCTCGTTGATTGGCGTGAGGACCAGAAAGCTCACTCTGTATAATCAATTCATCATCATGTGATGATGCATGTACTCTAATCCTCCTCCAATTCAAGTATTCATGGCATATATACGGATCAATCAAGGCTTTAAATGGCTTAGTGCTTCATTACGTCAGCTGGGAATTCGTTAAACGAACTCTGTCATGCTGATGAGAGAAGAAGCTGGCCATGGTGGCGCCGGCTAGCTCGCGCCTTGACGGGAGGGGCTTTTTTCCCGTGACCTCATCAGAGGAGCAGAGCCGAGCCGGACATGGCACGTGCAGGCCGGGCTCATTTCCACCCGTCACGGGCAAATCATGGTGCCCCACGAAAACAATAAAAGAAAAAAGCCGAAAAAAACACTAGGCCTTATTTGTTTCAGATTAGATTAAATTAAATTAAATTAAAATTTGTTATTTTTATATAAGCTAAATGATGTAATGTTTTGTAATCATTTTTGTGGGGTTTTAAATAGTACTTTTTAAAGTTTGTAAAAAAAATTTACAATTTTTTGAACTCGTTAGAACGTATTTTAAGGGAGCTACAAATTTGCTACAGTAAAATACAACTCTTTTTACTAAAAAAAATGCAACTCAACATTAATCCGAAGCAAACAAGGCCTATCTCCCCTATACTTTTCACTTCCGATTGCTTTTGCTTGCTCACATCTCTCTCACACCCAGCTCACCTCACACAGGCACCGAGGCACACTCCCCCTCCGCTGATCTGCTACCGCCTCCTCCCTCCTATCGCTGGCGCCTCATTCTTCCGCCTCGCATTCACCTCCCAATTCGTGGCGTTCTCTAAGGTACGCGAGGGTTTTGCTCCGCCGCCGCGTCGGTTGCGGCGGTTCACGGTCGCTTCCCCGCGGTTCTTACGTTCGATTTTGCACCGGTTTCTTTCAGGGTATTGAGGGATCTGTCGCTTCGTGGGGTGGTAGCTCCACTCGACTCTTGGTTTTGTCCGTTGGCAAGCCATTTTGCGCGCTTGATCTGTGTGGCTGCAGCTGGTTCGGGGAATGGAAAGGGGGATCTCGGGAATTTTGGCGGATATGGAATTTGATCCCAAGCATTTCCTTCACTTGAAAAATCTCTGCACCTTTTAGAACTCCTATTAATAACGCGGGCGCAGTTAGCACGCTTTTGTTAAAAAAGTAGGTGTTAATCTGTGATTTCGGGCTGCTCAAATGTACTCGCCCTTTACTTTTATCTATTCTCTGCAATTTTCGATACCTCTCACCGTGGATTCTTTTGCACACTGTATTTTTTTTCTAGAGATCTTTTCACTCCGTACTATAATTAGTGGCACATCTATTATTTTTTAAGCCTAGGCAACCTAATAAATATAACTAAACAAAGTCAAAATATTTAACTTAATTAACATATTATTAGTAACATTATAAATGATATATTTTGACTTTATTATTTATCACTCATCATAGACACCATAATAGACTTTTAATAGTATAGATATACATTAATATTATATTATTTATTAACAACTTTTTATTTTTATAACGATTTATTATAGAAATCTCTAATTTATTTTATTATAAGTTTAAGAACGAGGTCTAATTTGACATAATGCTGATGGAGATGATTTGATAATACATTGTAATAGTGTTAGAGGGGATTTGGTGATAAAATAAGTCTTTATTTGTGTATGTGGTTGGATTTTCATGTATCTAAGTAACTAGATTTGTCTATTTGATGGGATTTTTATATGTCTAATTGTATTTGGTTGGGCTGACGTTATGCGAAATTTCTCTGCCCCGGTTTGGGCCAGTGCACCACTAGTGCACCGATGAGTTGGGGCGAGTTAAGGTTTTGTACATCCGGGGACCAGGTAGAGTCGGGTTAGGGCGGATTTTGAGAATGGGCGGGATGAGTCGGGTTGAGTCGAGGCTTAACCTAATCCCGCCCCGCCCCATTAAGAACTCTAAACACAAGATGTGGCAAAATTAGGCAAAGCTAATCTCTAACCGAACAACTTTATATGCGAATACAATGATTATCCAGTCGATCATATGATTACTTTTTTATAATTTCACTATTAGTTTTGTTACTTGTTGTTCAAGGCTTGTAATTTAGCAGCTATGAAATTGCAATTATGTGAATTAGCCAACAGGAGTATGGACATATGTGTGTGTAATGTGTGGATCAAAAATTTTTGACACCATATTTATATTTTGACCACGGATGATGTTAACTAGTCGATTTAGGTGTTATGTTGGTTTCTTAAAAAAAACTTCCTCACCATAAGTGTTGCTCAAACTAGACCTATGTACCGGACCGTGCCGGGCTTGAAAAGCCCGCTCCCACCAAACTAGGCCCAAACCCATCTCAGCCCAAACAATCGGGCTTAAAAAACAGGGCCAAGTCTAGCTCAACTACAATTCAGACGTTGTTTGTTTCAACTTTGAATAAAGTTGAGTTTTACTCTAGCAAAAATTGAGAATGCTCAAAAGTGGTATAATATTTCTAAAAAAGTAATTATAAAATAGTTTACAATCTTAAGGAGAACTACTAAAAGACATAAAAAACTCATTATAAACTACTGCAACATATAGGCTATATAAAAATAACAAAACTTGGTATAGTTAAACTTAACCCAACTTAAACTGAAACGAAAAATGCTTTAATTTGTGTTTTCGTCGGGCCTAAGGCTCGGCCGGCCCGACAAACGGACGGGCCGGGCGCCGGACCGGGCTGCCCGGTCTCGCTGGCCCCATCTCCGATGTCCGCCTCCGCCTCGCATGTTGGCATTGCCTCCTAGTCCTCGCCTCCTCCACGACGCCGCTAGGCCGCCGCCTCTGTCCGCCTCGCTCGCTTTTTGCCACCTAGTTGGCGCCGCCTCGCCGCTGGGCGTTGCCTCGTTGGCGCGCCGCCTCGCCGCCGTGCGTTCCCTCGTTGGCGCCGCCTCGCCGCCGTGCGTTGCCTCGCCTCTGGTACCGATGCCTCAACTCCTCTGTATCCCAGATCCAGTGCCGCCTCTCTCTCTCTCTCTCTCTCGCTCGTTTGGTTTCCCCCATGTAGCGTGATCTTGGATTTGATCCAAATTCGACAGAATAGTTTGTGTGTGTGTTCAATAATTTTTTTTTTATTTTGATGATGAACCCCTAAATCCCTTGAACATTCACGGGAGCCCGGGCGGTGGATCCGCCATTGACTGTAATTATCTATCTTGGATCCTGACTGTTTGTAATTTCTTGTCCACGAATGCATGTAGGATCCTGGGATCCGTAAGAGAAATCTTTCTTGGCCTACAAAGAATGTGATCGGAAGCAACCCGAGGTTCAATCAGAAATGGCTACAGCGGGGAGCAGCAGTGGCGGTGGCGGTGGGAGCACCAGGCCGGCGAATGGCGCAGCTGCTATCAATGCTGCCGCAACGGCGGCCGGCTCTGCGGACGCCAGATTCCTCTCCCAACCACCACAGCAGGATAGGGTATACACACTTGCATGTTCTTGTACATTCAATCAGCTCAGCTTTACCTGCTCTTTCGTGTTGCTTGCTTTACATATGCTGACGAGTTACTGCAATTGCTAGACCTTGACGACCTTAGATGGGCACTGCCTTTGCGTACTAAGTACGGACTGTAGTCAGTAGTTGCTGCAACTCGCAACTGGGGCATCTTTAGCACAACAATTATGCTTAGTACTAGCTTTTTACTACCTTCTATAAATAGTTCGTTGAATTTTTATTTAGTGGTTGAACTGGATGCATTTTGCACTTACCGTGTAATTTTGCAAAAACTCTTTAAGTCCATAAACATTGTCTTGCCATTGCATCACCTGGAGACTGGAGCATTCCCTTTGCGGTACTGTAGACATAACTGATGGATTTAGGCTTATAGACATTTTGTTTAGAGCTGATGTCAGGCCCATCAGGGCAAAGCACCTTTCCACTGTGGAAGCCCTTACTGAATGATTTAAGCATAAAATCAGTGTTGCTTTCCATGCCAAGGCCTTCAATCTTGTGAAATACATCTTCTGATGACAAAACACATTTTATAAGTTCAATTCTACTGCACCCTTTTTTCCTTATATATTTCTGTTAGAAGTTCAGTGTAACTGTTTTTTCCATGCTATACAAGAAAACAATTATTTTTTATCTACACTGAGGATGAATCGATAGGGCAACATTGACAGTCCTATGAAATTTCATCATTGAACCAACTGGTACATAGTTTATTTGATTCTAAACTTGTTCTTGATTTATTTGCAGAGCTAATTTTATGATTTTTTTTCCAGATTCTTGCTGGATAGTTGTATTTCCTTTTTCCAGCAACATACAAACATTGTACTTGCACTAAGACAAGTTTGATTATTCTTGACAGCGGAGTAGATGGACTGGTTGTTTTTCTGGCTTGTCATGTTTCGGATCACAAAAGGGCGGAAAGCGTATAGTTCCTGCAGCACGTATACCTGATGGGAATGCATCTACTAGTCGTGGAAATGCTCTCCAATCCGGTGGCAATTCCAACCAAAATGTGGCTCTGAATTTATCTCTTCTTGCTCCACCATCATCGCCAGCATCCTTCTCAAACTCTGCACTTCCTTCTACTGCTCAGTCACCTAATTGCTTCCTGTCAATATCTGCAAACTCTCCTGGTGGCCCAACTTCTAATATGTTTGCTGTTGGGCCATATGCTAATGAACCTCAGCTTGTCTCACCCCCTGTATTCTCAACTTATACAACTGAGCCTTCCACAGCACCACTGACCCCTCCACCTGAATTAGCGCATGCAACTACTCCCTCCTCTCCAGATGTTCCATATGCTCGGTTTCTTTCATCATCTATGGATCTTAAAACTGCTGGCAAGGAACACAACATGCCTTACTTATCAACAACATATTCTGGTGGTTCAGGACTCCAGGCATCTTACCCACTTTACCCAGAGAGCCCATCTAGCAGCCTCATATCACCTGCTTCTGCAACTCCAAGAACCGGCCTTTCGTCACCTATCCCTGAGCAAGAGGTTCCTACCGCACATTGGAAGACATCTAGGTCTGCCTGTGACACACCGTATGCCAGAGCTTCGCCTATCCCTGTGCAAGAGGTTCCTGCCGCACAGTGGAAGACTTCTAGATCTGCTTGTGACACACCATATGCCAGGACTTCACCATCCAATATTTTTGGCCTTGATTCAGCTGCCCCTAGAAACTACATGTTAGATAACAATTTTTTCCGGCCAGCCGCATCTGCTCAGTTCTACCTGGATCAGGCTCAGCAGGCATTTCCATATAATGGTGGGAGGATTAGTGTCTCAAGGGACAAGCAAGATGCTGAGGAGGTTGAAGCATACAGAGCATCTTTTGGATTCAGTGCAGACGAGATTGTCACAACTCAGCCTTATGTGGAGATACCAGATGCAGATGCGCTTGATGAGGGATTCAGTATATCCCCATTTGGAAATGGTGCCCCGGCTACTGAGGTGTGCCCATTTAATGCTCTGCCTAACGGGGTTCACAAGGTGGAGAAATCACTCAATGTAAAAGAGATCACAAACCCAAATAAATCAGCTGACCAGCTTTCTAATGGCTCTCCACAGAAAGTGCTGCACTTGGATATATTCAAAGGTATATGTCCTGACTTTTTAACCCAACTATTCGCTACTTTGTGTATCATGACTTTTGTTTCCCTTGCTTATTGCTGCACAAATCAATTTTTTGATAGCTTGAACTAACTGTAACATGAACTCTATCGCCTTTTATCAACACATAGCTACATCCAGATTTTCATTTGGACCAATGCCCTATCATTGTTTGTTTCTGTCTCTGTTTCTGTTCGTATTATATTCCTATCCTCGTATTGCAGGAACAAAAGGGGGGCATCTATCAGAAGATGAGGAGATAGCTAAAGATTGCCATCCTTTCAGGATGACAAGGGATGAAATATCTCTTAAACCCATAGAAGTCAGGAAGAAACTTCCACCTGGTCAGTCGTGCTCAGATGCAGAGATCGAGTACAGAAGGGCCAGGAGTTTGAGAGAAGCCAACGGGGTTCTGTCGTGGCGCAGCACGCTAGCAAGACAGCTACAGTAACGACATGCTAATATGCAGGATAATTCCAAGAGTGCCTTTAGCCTAGTGTGCATGAATTCGAGCTGCTGTTAGAACTTAGAAGTGATCCGTAGGCGAAGAGTAGCCTATACCATATATATATTTGGGGACACTACTGTCAGATTGTGCTCTGGATATGTGATGGTCAGCATGTATTCTATTTAAATTCCAAGTTCGTCCTTTGTAGACTCTCTAATCGTTAGCTGGAGCAATGAAATGAAAGGGGCGTTGCAGCAGATTAACAGAGGTTGCTCACAAGACACAATCAAGTCCTTGTGTGTTTTTTTTACTTCTTCTGAGCAATCCTTGACTGATTTCTGATGCGATGAGTGGTCCATAAATTGCTTGTTCCTCTCCTATGTGTATTAACAGAGGTTGCTCACAAGACACAATCAAGTCCTTGTGTGTTTTTTTACTTCTTCTGAGCAATCCTTGACTGATTTCTGATGCGATGAGTGGTCCATAAATTGCTTGTTCCTCTCCTATGTGTTACTGCAGGACTGCAGGTGGATGGTTGGGTCGTGCAAGGTTCTGTACGAGTACCATTTTTAATATGCACAATCCTTTTGCTTCTCCCTTGATATCGTGGATCTGATGACTGCGAAATTTGTTTCATTTCTTGTGAATCTTGGTTACATTGTGGAGCCCCTTAACTAATGCTGCCTATAGCTTTACCATGATCTTGAATAGAATAAACATAACACCGGGATTGGATTGGAGGGCTTTTTTATGGTATGTTAAATTGAAGCTCAACGTGGGTTGTTTGTTCATCTCGATCGATGGCGCAGATTATTTTTTATTTAAATATATTAAAATCATTAAACAGCTTGTGCAATATATAATCATTCTAATTGAAATACTACCGTGAAATACATGTACATTCCATAATATTAATCTTATATTTATAAAGAGGCAAACAAAGCGCTCGATCGTCCGATCAATTCAGCAGACCATTTGGGAATCACACAAACAATGTTACCTAGCCGTAGCCGCAGCCGCCGTAAATTTTCCATTATAGAACTTAGTAAAATAAAAAAAAAATCATTATAGATGTCTTGTGGCATCTTTTGCACCATATTTTCAATATCACTGAAGTTTACCCAATCTTATCATATATTTATGTGAAATCTACCACAACCTTGCTCCTTGCTCCTTTCTCCTCCAATTATCGTGGTTGTTGCTATCGGAGGTGGACGGAGTCGTCAGCTCGCCATGCCGCCACTAACTTGCCGGCCGCAGCTTCACTCATCCTTCAGCTAAGAGCCTCCTAGATTCGGACAACGTTGGCATGCACAAGCTCGATCCAATCACCGCCTCTCCACACGAACTCACGTAGCAATGTATCCCCTCTATGTTGATTGAAAAAAAATCCATTGTAGGTACTTCCTCTATGTTGTCCAAAGAGCAATGTACTCCCTTATATTAGTTGGCGATGGAAATGGAACCGATGGCCCTCAAGCCATCTCCAGTAGGGACGCGGGGGGCGTCCGATGGGCGTCGGTCCGACGCCCCATCCAGCCGTTGGTTGCCTCACTCCCAACCGTTCAATCCCACGTCCTGCGCCGTTTCTCCCATGAGCCACGACACCGTTTCCCTGCAGCCTCCCGTCCCCTCGCCTCCAATCTTCTTGCTTCCCCAACCTTAGAGGCTACGCCGTCGTTCCGGCACGCCACTGCCGTACCACTGGCTGCCATGTTGTTGCCGCGCCGCGCCGCCACGCCGTCGGCCCTTCCCTGGCCATGCACCCTCTGTGATCAGAAGCTGCCATGGAAGGACCATCACCAGGAGCTGCGACGAAACCGCCGCCGGAAGTTGCCACCGCAAGACCTCTTCCACTGCGCCACTGGGAGCTGCGGCAATTTGAGTTGATTTTTTTTTTCCTGTTTTGCTTGTATGTCCACATCGCTGGGAGCTTTTTGTATGAATTTTGTGTAGACAATACGCAGCTGAATGTAACTTTGGAGAATCTCAGTTTAAATCGTTGCAATTTTGTGCTTGTATGATTTGATTTAGCACATGAATTCCAGTTCGAAGCAGGTGGCAATGTTTCTATTCATTTGGTGTGTGATTTCCTTCACTGAAAATTGGCGTACTTGTATGAATTGATTATGCTGGCCATTGCACTAAGATCAAATTATGCCAGTCTCCCTCATCTAACAAGCATACAAAAATAAAACCCTAACTAACATTCATCCATTCTAACGAATCGATTGCTATGTACTTCACAATAAACTAGATATAACATACCTTTAGAGGGGCTAGGGTTGTCCATTAATATCAGACAAGCGCCCAAACGAGATAGGATGGTCACCCAAGGAGGATTGCTGCAGAGAGGGAAGGGGACAAGGGGGATCAGTGTTGAGGACTAGCCCTAGCTCTAGCCCTGATCGAGCAGATGGGAAGCCATGCCCATCATCCCCTCAATTTCCCGCGTGAGAGAATTCGAGAGGATGGATTGGGAGCGAGGGAGACGGGGACGGCTCTCTAGAGAAATGGCCTACAAAAACAGCCAGAAGAGTGGAGGTGGGGGTGAGAAGAGGGATCGGACGACTACGAAGTAAGGCAACCAATACGGCTGGATGGCCCCGTCGTACGCCCCCCGCTTCCCTCCAGTAGTTGTGTAGCTCTATTTCTCTCTGCCTCATCCTAGTGATGGGACACATTTGCCCCTCTTCACTATTTCTCGAGGAAGGAATAAAGAATCATTTATAGGCCCTTGGTTAAAGCCTAAATTACAAATAAACCTAAGCTATAAAATAACCGAGGACCGTTTGTTAGTATTTCTGATCATGCTATATTCATCATTATTTTTCTTCATTTTCTTCCTTCATCTTGATCCTTGTACCATATTCTTTTCTTCTTCTTTTTTTACCATCCCTAACAACATTCTTTCCAAGAAATTAATACAGCGAATAGAGATAGAATCCTTTTTCAAAGGGAAAGGCGAAGGAAATCTTCATGAAGTGCTTGCTATTCCCTTCATGAAGTGAAAGTGGAAGGAAGCAGTTGCATATGGTCACAAGACCAAGCTCGCATGTCGTAGAACTAACCGGTCGCCTGGCTACGAACCCCCTGCAGGCTGCAGGGTCCTCACTGCGGCGCGTTGCGCAGCTCCAGTGCGCACTGCGACTGGAAGAACAGGACCAGGGACGCTGGCTCCACCACCGGCGACGGCAGTGCTGGGTGACGCCACACCCCGCCAGGCGCCGGCGCTGGCGCCTTGGCGCCGTCGTTCACCAGCCGCTCCCCGTTGCTGCCGCCGTGCCGGTCGGCGCTGCCTCCCTCCCCACCGCTCCTCCCCGCGGCCTGGTCCGGCTCCCGCGCGGACTCCGGCGTCACGACGAGCGGTGACAGGAGCGGTATCGGTGTGCTCCCGCCGCCCCACGCCGCCGGAAGCGCCGGCTCGAGCAGCAGCGAGGCGGGCGCCTGCTTCTGGAGCCGGCTCGGCGGCCGCTCCTTGAAGCTGGCGCCCGCTCCAGGCGCCTCGCCGGAGTTGGACAGCTTCATCTCCATCTCCACCTCCGTCGCTCGGCGCGGCGCGCGTGGACTAGGCTGACCGCGATCTCCCTCTTTTCCTCCTCTACCGTGGCGGCTTGCGTCGACCCGGGCTCGGCTCCCCTTCACGGGAGACATGCGTGCATGGGCGGGGGCTGGGGGGCGCGCGTACGTGGAGGGCTATAAGTCAGCGGCGCGTGGCGAGAGGCCGGCCGCGCTCGGAGGAGGCGCGCGCGCGCGTGGACGGCGGGGCGGGGCGGTGCTGGCGGGACAAGTTGGGCTTGGGCGGTTCCAGAGCTTCCGATCGGATTGGACTGGAGTGATCGAGTCTTGCAGCAGTCGGATCTTCTTGAAACTTGCGTGTTGACTACAGATTTGCTAAACTGGCATGATGCGCATCAGCGCATGCATGCACCGTTCATCGATGCACCCGCACGTCAACCATCACGTAGCCTTCACCAACGGCCGGAAACCAGAGCAGCTTCACGCAGAAATCCGAATACTTTAGGCGCCTTGTTTCGCTACCAAAGGCACCCGGAACTTGGAGTGGAGGGGGAGCTGGAGATTTTTGGAGTCAATCCTCCAGCCAGCTATTGTTTGCGTTGACGACAAGAGTAGGCCAAGACTATTCATTCAATTTGAGAGGGTAAAAACTGTCATAACCCTAGGTGATTTATGGGCTTCCTCAAATCCTAGGGATATTATGGGCAAAACCAAATGTAGGCTAGGCTATATGTATGAAACCCCTTATACACAAGAGAGATCTATCAATATAAAGATTGTTGTGTCTGGCTTTTGTCTCTCTAGATCTGTGTCTCATGTCTATTGTGATTGTGTTTGCGTGTGTGCGACGATCGATTTACAACAAAAACGAAAAAAAATTGGTGCGTCCGATCTCCAAACCCCCTCCCGTGCATACCTTGCCCTGATGGATGACGCATGGCCAACGTGCTGACTAAACGCTGCTGCCGTTCGTGGCTCCCAAGCGGCGGAATTACCAGGCAGGAGAAGAACGGCTCATTCCCAGCGCAGCGGCTCAGCTTCAACCTACGGGTTCTCACCCTTTCTTCCCTTCCAAACCCTAACCTCGCCATCGCCGCCGCCATGGAGTCGATCGTCTCCTACACAGATGATACTCGGCCAGCTCCGCCACCGGTGGGGCGTAGCCGGCCGCCATGATGCCGTTTGCAGCCCTTGCCATGAAATCGACCAGCAGAACCAATTGCGCTGCCATGCCATTTTAGAGATTGAATCAAAGGTACGACTCCAATTGGTTAGGGTTAATGCCACCGTCTAAATTTGGGGGAAATGATCCATGCCAAAGGCCACGTGTATGTGTGCAAATTTGGATTCAATTTAAAGAGGCAGTAATGTTTGTTGGGAGAATTCGTAGAAAGTTATTAATCAACTCCCATGGAATTTGAACTATTTTTGCCAATCTTTGATTCGCAATTTGACATGATATGCTCACAGATGGATGGTGCCAAGGGTCAGGCTTCATGCTGATCATATAAGAGCATATAAAAGAGCAGCGACCATTGAGAAGATTTGGCCAGGACTGGAAGAAAATTTACAATGGCACTTGCATTCAGGCCCAAGAGATCAAGATCAGGATTTTTGTGCGCTTGGTGACGGAATTGAACAAGTAAATGTGATCCTTGCAAAGAGATCGAATTTTAAATGTAAATGTGTTTCAAGGAAGATTATTAGGATGTGCTCTTGAGAATGAACAACTGAAGGCCATCTAGATGGAAAAATAATATAGGACAAATTAAGATTTTGTGCTTTGTAGCTTGTATATAGCAAGTGTTAGGTATTGTGTCTAATAGGTGTACGAGTAGGTTATATGGACTCTGTGTTGTAATAGACGAGGTTGATTAGTGTTAGAGTCGGACACTATCCAGGCCTCCACTATATAAAAGGAGGCAGCCCTGGTGTAATCAAGACAACGACTTCATAATAGTATCATAGGCTAGAGGAGGTCAGCGGCCGGCATGTGGCCTTGACCAGTTAGTGGTGTCTTTGGGTATTATGGATCGGGAGGAGCGCCCATAATCGAGCCCCCACGATGTAGGCGAAGTCAATCGTTACAAATATCGTGTCTCCTGGTGTCGTTCATGATCTTGCATCGGCGCATATCCTAACAAATGGTATCATAGCTTGATCGGCGAGGTTGGCCATGCAGAAGATCTAGGGGGAGACACGGGGTTTATGCATACATGGGCGCCGCAGAAAACACCTCATCGGCGCAAGGTGGAGTATGGCGGCGATCAACGATTCGATCGGTGGTGTCGGACACTGTGGGCAGGAGGCTCGAACCGTTCGATGGGCTACCGTTGGCACGGATTGACCAGACGTGGCGATCGGGCTGACAAAGTAGCCGGCGAGGTCGGCAGGCGACGGCGACGACCTTGGCGTTCGCGATCAGACCGGCAGGCGCGGATGTATGCCGGATAGATCGGAACGGCGGAAGCAATGATGCGACCGGAAGTTGCACAGGAGGCACTGCATAACGACACTGGAGGTGAAGCTGTGGCGTGGATGCGGATAGCCAGGGTGCGGCATGTTTCGCCGTGCACGGACGACATGGTGCACGGTGGCGGGCTGGGAAGCCTGCTCGAGGGCTCGAAGATTGGAGATTAGACCTGGAGTTAGAGGTGTTTTGCTATGATTTTTCGGAGTTTTTCGGCGACCGGTGAACGTCAAAGGCAGGTCCCCACGACGCACGAGGTGTACTGTGTTGTGGAGACAGTATAGGACGGCAGGAGCGGCCAGCTAAGGTGCGGGCGACGCGACGGCCAACAGCAGCGCAATGGCGGTCCAAATACAAGGCTGGCGGCTCAACAGCCTAAATGCAAGGCGCGGCGACTCCAGCGGGCGCTGCGCGCGACAGCAAAGCGGCGCCACAGGATTGATAAACGGCCCACCTTGTAGCAAGCCTTGGGCCGATCCGCACCGCCCACCACGCGAACAGAGGACCAGCAGCCGTTCTCGACCGTACTAAGGAAGCCTCCTAACTCGCTTATGCGGCGTCCCGGCTTGACTAGGTTAAACCGTGCGGCACCATGTCCCTCCCTGCTATCCGTGAGTCTTGAGAAGGTCCTCGAGTGATCCGCTTCGCTTCGTGGCGAGTGGCGACAACCGCCATGGCTCATCGTGCTTTCTCCGCCTTGACCGGAGGAAAACCGTATCTCCTGTGGACCCCACCGAAAGTACGAAAGACAATCCGTCTTGTCGCTTTGCCCTCTTTGGCGCAAAGAGATGGTTGTTACGCTTCGCGACGCCTCAACGGTGGCGCAGAGTCGCTCGGTCCAAATAAGGCTATATTAGTAAAGGAAAGTGCTTTCCCTTTAAAGAAGTTCTCCCTTGAACGGGCATGTTAAGACAAACACGTGTCCAAGATTAACCCGACCAGCCTCCTACAGGCTCGATGCCGACAGACCCTAGAACGAGACAAGAACCTCGCCACTAAAGCAAAGACCAGCTGGGCCCGCCAGATCGCCTCGGGCGGTCCACGGCGCTTATAAAAGGAGGATTCTCGACGCTGCGGTGGGCGGCAAACTCAACACCAAATCCTCGATCCGATTCCACCTGCCCGAGCACAAGCAACATTGGCATCCAAGCTTCCTCCACGAGTAGCCTTAGCCTTTAGCCGTCACCATCAGAAGCTCGGGATCGGCGCCTCGTGTCCGATCCCGCGCCTCATCGCTTTTTTCCACCATATAGTCAATAAGATCGAGTAGAGCTATTACCCGGCAGGGGGCTCGAACCAGGTAAATCACTTGTGTCTCCACGGTTTGCATCGTTCTCTCTGTCTTCCCACATTACGAAGGATCTGTGACCGGATCACCAAGTCGCGTCAGCTTAGTCCGGAAGACCGCGCTCCGAGCCTCGCAGCTCACCACCACCCGCCGCCGAGAAGGGTCGCGCTGGGCCTCACACTAACTACAAACTCGCTCGCGGTCCGCGGACCCGCCGCTTCAGAGCGCGATTCCCAGACACCGACAACCGGCGCCACCGTGGGGCCCATGGTTAGCCTCAAGACTCCGCTCCTCGGACATGCCCGAGGTTCCGAGCGGCGACGAGGTCCCGACCTCGAAGTTCGATGAGTGCGACGATCTGGGCGATTTGGTCCCGTCGACGATGGTCAAGCGGAGGAGTACCTCGCCAAGCCGGGCCGACGAGATGGAGGTTGATATCTCTCGCCTGGGGTAGAGTTTCGCCGAGGAGTCGCCCCGAGCTGACCTCCGCTACCCATGTCGGCCAGACTCCCATGGAGTTCGAGCCGCTTAGTGACACCGCTGCCTCCGCCGGCGACACCGACGCTTCCCGCCTCGCGCATGTCTCGGCTGCGTCTCGGCGGCGGTCGACGGCAACGCCAAGGACGAGGAAGCCCAGCGCAACTGCGCCGCCGCACGAGGCGAGAAAGTTCTTCAATGATGCCGCCCGCCACGCCATGGATGGGATCTCAGAAGAGGACCGCCGCCAGCGCACTTCGGCCGCCAAATGGCCGACCCCTCATCGAGACAATGACCAACCCGCTTCTGCGCAGCCAGCCAGAAGCGCGCTACCATCGCCGCTGTCGTTCGCGACTTGGAGAAGGACCCCGTGGTTTCACCATGACGGATTTGGGTCCGCCATCGCCAAGGCTCGGTACTATTACCGTGGCATCGACCGACATCGGGAGCGAACGGGCGGCGATCGTCCGGACACATGGCGCGAAACCAATCCGACCACGCGGTATTCAAAGCCGCCGCGCCGCCACCGCAGCTGTTCGCGCTGCACCAGACGGCCTCCTCCGCCGGCGGCTCGTCAGACGCCGGCGGAGTGTTTTCCGCCGGGCCCACGCTGATACCTCTCCCGAAGGCCGCGCCAGGGTGCTCTGCCTTCTCTCGCGCTCTCCGCGAAGCACAGTGGCCCCCGAGGTTCAAACCCGGGCCCATTGAGAGGTTCGACGGGAGTAAGAATCCCGACGAGTTTCTATCCGTCTACACCACCGCCATCCGAGCTATGGGGGGACATGAGGCCATCATGGTCAACTATTTCCCCACAGTGCTCGAGGGCATGGCCCAACTCCGGCCGTTCAACCAACGACCGGTTTCTATCCGCACCGGTCACAACAGCAGATGTCCTCCGCACGAAGCTTCCAGGATGCTACGCCGCCCGGGCGCCCTCAGACCTCAAGCTCAGAGTACAATGAGATGATGAGAGTCTCCAGGATTTTATGTGCCGGTTCGTCAGAGCCCGCAACACAATCCCCTGCATCTCAGATGAGGCCATCATCGAGGCCTTCAAGGATGGTGTGAGGGACCGGCGCTACACCGAGGACCTCGAGCTCCACCCGATCAATACCGCGAGTGAGCTCTTCCGCACCGCCGCCCTCTACGTCAACGCCTCCGAGGCGGTAGAGCGCAAGAGGGGCCGCGAAGAAGAAGGCTGGTCGGCGATGGCTCGGTAAAGCCGAGGCGACAAGAAGAAGAAGAAGCGGCAGGAGCAGCCCGCTAAGTTCATCGCCGCCGCCGAGCCCGACCAGCCCGAGTGCCCGCCCGCCTCAGCCTTCTGCTAACACGCCCGCCGCCTCGGCGTCGCATTGGCGTCACATAAAGAAGCTGGGTAGCATGACCCTCCCCAACGGGGTAGGCCGCGTGGCGGCCGGGGCACCCTAAGGTCGGCCTCCCGCCCACAAAGTAGCAGAACCGAGGCGAGGACCGCCCACGACCCCACTTTTTCTCGCCGCTTTCATCAACGCTCGCTATGAGCTACGAATCGTCGCACATGGGCCCACCACCGAGGACTTCTACGCGGTCGCGTCCCATGCCCGAAGCCGCCGAGGGCGCGTCAGCGGGCGCTCACACCTGTATGCCAGATCGGGTTTTCCGGCCCGTACACGCCGCCGCCATCTTTGGCGCACGCCGCCTTACACCTCTCGCCATGAAGCTCAAGGTCGCGCCCCGGAGGTCCTCCACATCTCCCCGCGAACCCGCTGCATCATCTTGTTTTGGTCCAGCTGTGCCATCACCTTTTCGGTGACAGATCGTCTGCCGGTTTCTCCAAACCCAGCCTCTCCGGTGGTGCTCGCCTTTACCATTGGCAATACCGTGGTCGATCAAGTCCTCGTGGATGCGGGAGCTCACTGGACATCATCACAGCGCCTTAGGCCTCATGCGTGTCCCAAGCTTCCAAGATCAAGGACATCACCGCCCCTTTCCACGGGATTGTCCCAGATCGCCGCCGCCTGCTGGACGTGTCGTGCTACCCGTCACGCTCGGCTCCTCCGCCAACTTCCGGACGGAGTACATCACCTTCGAGGTGGTGGAAACAGAGCTCCTTACAACGCCATCTTAGGACGCCAGCCTCTCCAAGTTCATGGCGGTCTCCCACCACGCCTATCATCGCTCAAGATGCCGCGCCAAGGGAGTCATCACCGCCTGTAGTAACCACAAGACGGCCCTCGATTGCGACGAGGCCCTCGACATGACGAGACCGCTGCTGCCATGGTAGGACAGCTCCTACCCGTGGTCCCAGCTGCAAGGAGCGCCCCTCAAGGCCCTAAGGTGGCACTGCAGCGCAGGAGCCCACCAAGACCGCTGTCCTCACGGAGTCGACCTCCAAGGTGGTCCACGTGGGGCAACCTCGAGCCTCAATAGGAACTCGAGCTCATTACCTTCCTCCGGCTAACAAGGACGCTTTTGCATGGGAACCGTCCGATATGCCCGTGTCCCCAAGGAGGTGATCGAGCATGAGCTAGCTGTCCTACCGACAAGAAACCGTAAGGCAATGTCGAGGCGTGTCCCCGATCGAAGGCCAAGATCATCCAAGACCAGCTCGGCAAAGCCGCTTCGAGCGGGCTTCATCCGCGGGTTCAAGATCTGATTGGCTTGCGAACCCGGCTGTCGCCCGTAAGAAAGGAGGCAAGTGGCGCGTGTGTGTCGACCACCGCGACCTTAATTCCGCCGCCCCCAAGGATAACTTTCCTTCCACGCATAGATCGCCTAGTTGACGCTACGGCAGATTCAGCTTTGATGAGTTTCGGATGCTTATTCCGTTACCATCGATCGCGTTGTAAAGAGGACGAAGAAAACCGCTTTGTAACGCCTTTTCGCACATTTTGCTATACGACCATGTCCTTCGGTCTCGAAATGCTGGGCGCCACGCTCCATTGCCTCATGCAAAAAACTCTCCTCGATCAAATAGGGCGAACGTAGAAGTCACGCCGACGACATCGTAGTCAAGAGCAAAGACGCCTGTGACCACGGTCCGACCTAGCCGAGACCTTTGATGCTTGAGACAAAGACCGGTCAAGTTAAACCCCGAGAAGTGCTGCTGTGTCAAGTCCGCATGCTCCTAGGCTACGAATCGGCGGGCGAGCATCGGTGCGAACCGAAATGATCGAGGCCGTCGAAAAGATGAGGTCGCCGACCGTAAAGGACATCCATTCCTCACGGACAAAATGGCGGCCTTAAGCCGCTTTCATCTCCCGCTTTGGAGACCGGCGCATTTTTCGCAAACTCTGCGAAGCACGATAGTTTCGAGTGGACTGAGGAAGCCGAGGCCGCGTTTCTGCAACTCAAGCAATATCTCGCCTCGCCACCTATCCTCACTACTCCCAAGCTCGGGGAAGCCCTCCTGCTATACCTCTCGGTGACACCAAACGCCGCAAGTGCGGTGCTGGCAGTAGAACGAGAAGGGAAGCAGCAGCCCGTCTACTATGTGAGCGGGCACTCACCGCCAAAGGAGCGCTTATCCCGACCTTCGAAATCGTACTACGCTTTCTCGATGGCCTCGCGCAAGTTGCATCACTATTTCCAAGCCCACCAAGTCGTTGTCCCGACTACTTACCCGATCAAGGACATTCTCCGAAACCCGGAGGCCACTGGCCGGGTCGCTGGGGAGTCAAGCTGGGTGAATTCGACATCCAGTTCGTATCTCGAACCGCGATCAAGGCCCAGGCCCTGGCTGATTTCGTTGCAGAGTTGACCAGACCGGATGAGCAAAGGTTAAGCTCTCCGTGTCAAGACGGGAAGAAGCTCGGTGGACTCAGACTTTGATGGTTCACACCACCGGCGATCGATGCGGGCTCGTTCTCATTTCCCCAATGGAGAGCGACTCCAAGACGCCATACAAATACACTTTGCGGCTACGAACAACGCCAGCAGAGTATGAAGCCCTAATTGCGGGCCTAAGAGCATGCGCCCTCGACATTAAACGGCTTGTTGCGAAGGGGATTCGCAGCTCGTCGTCCCCGCCAGTCGTGGAGGAGTTTCAGCAACCGACGACTGATGGCGTGGTACTGGCGGAAGTGAGGAAACTAGAGAAGCGTTTCACGAAGTTTCAAATTAGCTACATTCCTGTAAGAGAATGGCGGTCGATAGCTCTCAAGCTCGATCCTCGCAAGAACCGGCCCACCGGGTGCTAGTGCAGCACCTTTTGAAGCCCTCCATTCTCTCCGGAGAGGAGGCAAAGAGGACGCTCTGTTACCCCCAAACCGAGACATCGGTATCGCCTCATTCTCGAGCAAAAGCACCTCCGGATGACGCCATTCATCCAGCTCTGGAGCAGGGACATTGCCCGAGGACGCGGCTTGGCGTTCGGCTAAAAAGGCGAGCCCGAAGCTATCACCGCACGGGGCTTGCAGATCAAGAAGGGGTGCTAACGGCGTGCTTTGTAAGTCGTTACCCAAGAAGAAGGTAAGTACCTTCGCCGACATTCACGAGGGCATCGTGCGCGCACGCCTCACGTAACTCTCATCGCAAAGCGTTCCCGCATGGGCTACTCATCGCCCATCGCGATGAGCGACGCAGGCCTTAGTTAAGCGCCGCGAAGCTTGCCAAGATGATGCGCGGATGACGCGACACCGCTATGAGTTGTAAACCATTCCACTAGCGTGGCGTGTCGCGGTTTGGGGCATGGACCTCTTAGGACCGCTCCCCAAAGGTCTTGGTGGCAAAACGTGCTTGTTCAGTAGCCATCGACACCTTCACCAAGTGGATTGAGGCCGAGCCGGTCTCCAACATCACCGCAATCACCGCTGCACGCTTTTTCCAAGCATCGTCGCAAGGTTTGGCGTGCCCAACAGAATCATCACGACAATGGCACCCAATTCACAAGCCGAGTTCAACGACATCGCGAGGAATCGGCATGAAGCTCGCTTTGGCCTCTCGTGGGCTCACCCACGAAAGCAACGCTGTTGAAATGAACGAGCTAATGACGCTTAGTTCAAGGCATCAAAACGCGAGTCTCGACGCCTCAAGGCCAAACAAAGAAGGTTGGGTCGACGAGCTACCGCGATCCCTCTGGGCGGTCCGGACAACAACCACCAAGCACTCTGAGAAACTCCTTCCGACTAGTCTATGGCTCGAAGCGCCCTCCCAACAGAGATGAGACTAGGATCCGATCGCTTGACTTCGCCACCCGTGGTCAACGACGAGGAGCGCAATTGACCTCGACCTACTTGAGGCGCCATGAAGCAATCCCTACTTCGTGCGGCATACCAAGAGTCCTCGTCGTTACGCTGCACGTAAACGCATACACGAGGACCCCGCAAGTAGGAGACCTGGTTCTCTGACGATTCGTAACCTTGCAGGCTCCAAGAAGCTCAAATTTCAAGTGGGAGGGACCGTACAAAGTAGTCAGTGCAAGAAGACGACGAGCTCAAGATGCCTTTGTCGACAAGGACGGAACGAGCTCCCTAGCTCATGGAACATCTCCTTCGCGACGCTTCTACGCTTAATCGGTCGTAAGTTTCTTCATTTCAATTCGTTTCAACCAAAAAAAAACCCTTTCCCCATTCGCGAGTCACGTTGGTCCAAGTCTTAACCATTTTAAACAAGCCCGTGGCCAAAAGCCCAAGGCTAAGGATAAAGCATTCCAGAGCATTTCTACGACGGATAAGCCGATCTCGCACCCCAAAGAATCTCCGCGAATGTGGAATTCCGTGGCCCAAAGGTGCGAGAAGCCCACGCCGAGTTCGCTCAGATGGTTAACTTGGGCGCAGCGCGGGGTCAAGGCTTTCTTCGGCCCGCTTTTTCTTTTTCCTAAGTCCTCGGCGTCACGGCTCAAGATTGTCATGCTGCCCACCAAAAGCTTCGGGTTGGGGTTCGCGCGATTTTTCTAAATCACTTAGTTCTAGATCGCCCAACTCTAAGTTTGCACTTAGACTTGGCCACGGCCGGGGTTGGATGATTAGGCGCACCAAAAACTACCTTTCTAAAGCAATCCGATGGCCTAAACTTCTTAAGTTCGCTCTTAGGACTTCACATCGCTCATCTAGTTTCTCTGCTGTGATTTCAGATTCGCAAATTCGCACAGAGAAAAGAACGAACAAAATGGACTAAGGCAAATTGCTTAAAAGAAACCGTATTTCACAAGGAAGAATCTTACAGAGCGAAAGGATTACACGAAGAGTAAAAGGAGGCCGGCCCTAGATCGCCACAAAAGAGGGCGCCACACATTACACCTACGGCGGCGCCCAAATCCTCTGATCCTCTCACACGCCTACCAACAAGGCCGGCGACGAACCGGGGAGTTTTGACCTCGCCGACGACGACGACTCCACTAAGCCCGGTGCCGGGCGCAGAGGGTCCCGCGCTTCGGTGGCGCCACGGCCGGGACAGATCGCCTCAAGACACCCACCGTGCTCAAGCCAGACGACTCCGCCATCGCTCGGCCCCTCCGCGGGCATTGATGGCCCCGCGTCTAAGCGCCTCCTCCGCCGCCGATAGTTCGTGGAAATCAGAGGCGCGGAGGCGGCGCCGCGATGATGGCCTCCGCAATCGCCCCAATCCTCGCTCGCCATGACCCACGGTGGAACCTCCTTCGCTCCACCACGGGCTCGGGAGGTTCCTCCACCGCTGCTAGCAGCAAGATCCTCCTCCGCCGCCAAGACGGCGGCGTCGCGCATCGGGCTGCAATCTGCGCCGCCACCGCCTCCCTCATCCTCCTCCGCCGCTGGCGATCGCCAACGCTTTAGCCATCTCCTCGTCGGCGCGGTTACATATGCCGCCACGCGCGCTTGGCTCGCTGAAGGCGAGAGCCGCGAACGGCAGAGCCACGGCGGCAGGCTCACGACCTTCTCTCCTCCCCGCTGGCCGGATCGGCGGCGACGGAGGAAGCGGCGGATTTGGCTCGCGAACAAGGCTTCCGTGAATGCACGCAGCGAGCCGGAGTTGTAGTTGGAAGACATGGCTTCAAGCCCTTTTCCCTTTCTCGCCGCTCGCTCGCCTCGCTCGTCTCGAGCTCTCGCTTATCCTAAGGCAAGCGCAGTAAGACGTAAGGGTCACGCGACGTGCCATGCCCCGCTTTATAGGCCGGCAACCGCAAGAACGCCCCGCTGCGCCGCTGGCTACCCGTCATTGCTGCCAAGAGATGGGCAATTAAAACCCACTACCTGCTAAGGAGACGCGAGCGCACGCGCCGTCTCGCGGAATACCGACCGCGCCAATCGCCGCGCGACACCTGCCTCGGCCCCGCCGCAAGTGGCGAGGAGGAATCATTACGGTCGAGCCTCACCAGATAGGTGTGGTCCACCACAGTAAGGCTCGGCGATGCTCTCACGGCCCGCCACGTGGTTTAGGCCGAGTCGTGAACCAGCGCTGGCGGTTTCGCCCAGATGTGCTGTGCCAAGCCAACTCAGTATTTCCGTCCGCCAGATAATCAGATTTGCGCGGCAGAGCTCACAGTACGTACGACTTGACATGATAAGTAAAGGAAAAAATGGCTATGCCTTTCGGCCACCACGCATTACGCAATGTTTTTCCGATCAGACGGGCGTCCGAAGGAAAATGCATAAAAGTATGTGGCGCAGAGTCCGGAACGGTGGACCGGGTCAAGCTACGCCCGCTGCGCAACTTGAGCCCTCTAGCTCGTTCTCTAAGTCTCGGATCCGCTCATGCCGAGTAACTCTATGGCTCGTGCGGCCATATCGCTTTGTTCTCGGCGTAGCTTGACCCGGCTTCGGCGAGCTCTTCCTCTGTCTTTTCAAGGCTTCCGACTCCGCGGACTTCGCCCGGTTTAGAACGTGGTACTTTCCGCCTCGAGCTTGCCGCAAGCTTCTTCAAGCCCGCGAACGATGGAGTTATGCTCGACTTAGCGCCCGCCACTCGCTGACGGCCGCCTCTCTGCGTTATACTCCTCGTCAAAAGGATCCGAGCCTGTCCGCTTCTTCGCGAGTGCGCTCGGGCTTGAATCTTCACGGCTTCCTCCACCTCCCGAGCTTGAGCAAGCCTCGTCGTGACCTCCTCGCTCCCTTCGCTCATGTGCCTTCAGCCAGAACTACTTCGGTGATACGCGCTGCAGACGGGGCGCGACCTCGGCGGTGAGCTCGTCTCAAGATTTTGCTCGAGCCCGGCTCATGAGATAGCTCGGCGGAGAGACGCCAATTCTCGCCAAGATCGCTCCTCTGCCTGCCCGCCCATTGCTTCCATTAGCGAAGACGAGCCAACGATAAGCGTGTAAAGCTAGAACAGGAAAGACCAAGTCAAAACACAAGAAATTCAGTACTTAAACGCAGGAACAGGGCCAAGGGCACCACCTTTCTGGTATGAGCGAGCATGTTCCACGTCCTCGCTGCGATGATCTTTGCGCGCCCCGCCAAGCCTGTGGGGCCTCTCGCAGCCAAGGGTTGGCGACCAACCGTTCTCGCTACCTCCCTCCAATGCCGACGGGCCCGGCGACGCCGGCAATATAATCGAAGCAAGGTCAAGCGCCCGGCCGCCGCTTCTTCTCTCGGGGTCCTCCAACTTGGCCGCCACGGCTTTGGATGCGGTGGCCGCCTCGGCGGCAAGACGGCCTCGCCAAGCCGAGCCCGGCCCTTATCACGCGCCCTTAGCTCGCCCACCGCCCACTTAGCCGCCACGAGCTCGTGGGATCCTCCACCGAATAGGGCGAGGTTTTGGGCGTGGCGCTTCGTCGACCACCTCCGCCAACTCGGCAAAGATCCTATTCCTCCACCCATTCCGGGTGACGGAAATCAGCCCGCAGACGTCAAGGGGCCACGCTTAGGCATCACTACCTTGTCCATCCGTCCGGCGTTAGTACGCGGACCGCCAGTCCAATTGACTAATAGCATCCGCCGATCAAAGTTGAGCGCCTTTCCCCACCGGGTCTTGAAATGATCGGCAACCCCCGCGGTCGATTGGCCACCACCGCCAGGCGCCCTTCCACGCGCAAGGGCGTAATCCACACAGATCATCACCGATGACGACTTGCACCGCTCTCCGCAATCTCCGCAGAAGGCCCAAAGACCGCCACCGTAAGCGTAGCTTGGTCCTCCGCAGTCACCGCTCCTTGCCCTTCGACCGCTTAGTCCGGCTGACCTCTAGTCGCGCTTATCTCGAGCGCAGCTTCCTCTGGGCCGCCGTTTAGCCCTTAGTAAGCCCACCGCTCCAATCGCCGCAAAAAAGGCACTCCACCGTAGGTTCGACCGCTCGTCTTCACCGCTTGCCTCGCCGAAGGAAGCAAAGACTCGGTGGCTACTTTTGCGCTTACGACCGCGACAAAAGGCACGGCGGTCGACACGAAAACGGGTGGTAGCATGTAGCACAGAAACTTACGCGCGGTTCGAGCTCGGTGTCTTCGTACACCTGGCGAGGACGAAGAAAGAGCTCGCTCCAGCCCGCCAACGCTGCTCGAGGCGAGCAAGGCCGCCTTGCGCTCGCAGAACCTTCCTCGTGGGTCTCGCCAGGGACCGTCCGCCGCGCCGGACTCGACGCCGTACAACCTCCTCATCGTCATTGTCTTCGAATTGGTTGGTACGCCCTCCTCTTCTTCAGAGGCGCCGCTACCAACACACACGGCATGAAGACTTAAGGACCGCTGGTGTCTAGCACTCAACCCATATTGGAGAATGGAAGCTCACCTGCGCGGGCGCTGCGCGTTTTCTCGTGTGCATCTCTGAACCTGCCTGTGCTGAGCCCGCCGTGGCCGCTCGAGGTGCCGTTTTTCCCTTACTCGCCGTCGGCAACGGACCGCGCCCGCCGGATGCTACCGGGCGTTTCGCGGCGAGGGCCCTCGCTCGAGCCCACGGCCCGAGTGGTTCGCCCAACCATCTTCCACGTCCGCCGCAGAACAAAAGGTGCGCCATCAAAACCTCAAGGAGCGCCGCGGCCGAGAATTCAATCGAACACCGCCGGCACTTACCTCGAATCAGCTTTATCCTTCACAAACCGTGATGCGGCGAGGAGCCTTGTCCAGGGGTAGCAACATCCTCGCGACCAAGCGACCTCGCGGTTTGAGAGACCTACGTGGCCTCGCCGACGTTACGACATATCCCAACTCGAGATCGATGCAAAGAAAGACTTCGCCTACCTTCATGGAAGTCCCGGCCGAATCCTCCCAACCATCCATGTCGCCGACGATCGCTGCAAGGCGTCCCGGGGAACTGATCCGGTCGGGACAAAACCAACGACGACCTCGTGGCCCGTCAAGCCGCCCTTAACGAGCTTTTGATGTCGACCTCGGTGGCTTGATCCTCCTACCGGGCTCACTTCGCCGAAGATTGGCGATCCGCGCGCCACCGAGTATTCCAGGTCGAGCCCCGCGTTCGTAGAACCACCGCCGCCCAACCATCGACCTTCGCCCTCACCTCGTACTCGTGGTACGACCGCTCCCCGGCTCGTGCGCTGTCGGAAAACCCCGCCGCTGCCCACTCGACGCCAACCGCTTCGAAAAAAAAAAATCTTGGAGGAGGCTCACCGTCAGCCGAACTCGCAGAGGCCTCACACAGAATGAGAAGATTGACAGATGAACATAGGATTGGGGGACAGTTCTCTAGCCTCGGCTCGTGAAGGCAAAGAAGTCGGTGATGAATCGAGATTCGCACGCTGAAACCCACGATGGCCGAGCTCAAGCATACCAACTCGCTGGTTCCGGCCTTGGCTCTTGCTCAGCGCTGGAGCCTCCACGAACCCGGCTTCACAAAGCCGTCTCGCTCCAGCCTCTTTCATCCTCTCCCTCGTCGGTCTTGTCTCCAATAAGAACCATGGCGGGGAGGCGAGAAGTAAGAGAGTGAGGGAGAGTTGAGAAGACGAAGAAAAGAAAAACAAGGATGATTCTGCGGTAAGGAGTTCTCTCAAAGCGCCGCTTTTAAGAAGAAGGGCGAGGCCGTGGGAGTCGTGGTCCAAAAAGGAAGGTAACCGCCCGCTTCCTGCCGATCAAATTCAATGCCTAGGACTCGGCCCGGACCAAATCTTCCAGCGCTGGTGAGGATTTTTCCTCTTCTTTAAACCTCGACCGGCCAGGACGCGACCCGCCGAGGCTCGGGGCCGGTCACAGGATTGATAAACGCCCACCTTGTAGCAAGCCTTGGGCCGATCCCTGCACGCCCACCACGCTAACAGAGTACCGTGCGGCCGCTCTCGATCAGACTAAGGAAGCCGCTTAACTCGCTTATGCGGCGTCCCCTGCTTGACTAGGTCAAACCGCGGCGGCACCATGTCCTCTCGGGCTATCCGTAGCAGGAGAAGGTTCTCGAGTGATCCGCTTCGCTCGTGGGCAGTGGCGATAACCGCCATGGCTCACCGTGCTTTCTCCGCCTTGACCGGAGGAAAACCGTATCTCCTGTGGACCCCACCGGGAAAGTACGCCATGACAAATCCGCCTTGTCGCTTTGCCCTCTTTGGCGAGCGCGAGATGGTTGTTACGCTTCGCGACGCCCTCAACGGGTGGCGCAGAGTCGCTCGGTCCATCAAGGCTATATTAGTAAAGGGAAAGTGCTTTCCTTTAAAGAAGTTCTCCCCCTTGAACGGGCATGTTAAGACAAACACGTGTCCAAGATTAACCCGACTTTCTCCTCGCAGGCTCGATGCACCGACAGACCCTAGAACGAGACAAGAACCTCGCCACTAAAGCAAAGACCAGCGCGGGCCCATCCAGATCGCCTCGGTGGTCCACGGCGCCTATAAAAGGAGGATTCTCGACGCGGCGGCGGCGGCAAACTCAACACCAAATCCTCGATCCGATTCCACCGCCCGAGCACAAGCAACATTGGCATCCGGCTTCCTCCACGAGTAGCCTTAGCCTTGAGCCGCCACCATCAGAAGCTCGGGATCGGCGCCTCAGTGTCCGATCCCGCGCCTATATCTTGTTTTCCACCATATAGTCAACAAGATCGAGTAGAGCTATTACCCTACAGATGGGGGCTCGAACCAGGTAAATCACTTGTGTCTCCACGGTTTGCATCGCTCTCTCTGCTCTTCCCACATTACGAAGGATCTATACCCGGATCACCAAGTCGCGTCGGCTTAGTCCGAGAAGACCGCGCTGCTCGAGCCCTCGCAGCTCGGCCGCCACCCGGCCGCCGAGAGGGTCGTCGTTGGGCCTCACACCAACTACAAACTCGTCTGCCGGTCCGTGGACCCGCTGCTCTTCAGGAGCGCGATTCCCAGACATCGACAAAGCACACGGCCCAACAGGTGGGCGGCCCAGCAGAGCGAGACGGCCTAAGCAGGGGGGGAAAAAGGGGCTGGGTTGAGTTTTTTTCCGGAATTTTGCAGGAGGTGGAGGTGGAGCCCGAATTTGAGGTCGATTAGAAGTCTAAAAAGACTAGAATTCACCTTTAAGGGGGTTCTCTCAACACTATAAAAGGGGATCCAAGGGGGAACCAAACCCAACAATCCAAAGCAATCAACGGCAGTTTTGAGCGCAAATTTCGGAGGAGTTTTTTAAGGCGTGAGATTCCAAAGGAGGGAGGCGTTCTTGGAGGGCTGTTGGCGATCTGTTCAAGATGGCGAACGGGTCGGATGGCGATACATCCATCGACAAGCAATTAGCGTTGGTAAAATCGCAGATCGGCAGGATGAGGCCGACACATACAAATTTCGGTACGGTGAGGTTTGACGGTACGGGAAACTTCGGTTTATGGCAGGCAAGAGTCCGGGATATCATGATACAGCAGGGAATTGTGGTGGCACTTAAGGCGAATAAACCGGAGAAGGTGGAGGCCGGTGATTAGGAGGAGATGCGGTTACAGGCTGCGGCAACCATACGCCTTTGTCTCTCAGATCAGGTCATGTATCATGTCATGGAGTTGTCATCACCGAAGAAAATTTGAAACAAGCTGGCCAGTCAGTTCATGTCCAAGACTCTGACCAGCAAGCTATATCTGAAGCAGAAGTTGTATGGGCTGAAGATGCAGGAGGGGTCGGATCTGCAAGCACACATTGATGTTTTCAACAGGTATGTCACGGATCTATCACATCTAGATGTGACAATCGCTGATGAAGACAAGGCAATTATTCTTCTTTGTTTGTTGCCTCCGTCCTTTGAGCATTTGTTCACGACACTGACGTATGGCAAGGATAGCATCAAAACTGAAGATATTACTACGGCGCTTATGTCTCATCAATTGAGGAAGAATAAAAATGCAGTGGAAAAACCTCGTTCTGTTGCTTTGCTAGTCTCAGGAGATCAAGGCGGTAATGGGACCGGAAAGAAGAACAAGAAAAATAATAGAGCGGTGCGGTGCTTCAGATGCAATGAGTGGGGACACATGAAGAGGGACTGTCCAGGTCCACCAAAGGGAGCAGATGCTAATGTGGCAATAGGCTCATATGACTACAGAGGCGACAATGCTGAGGTTCTTTTATTAGAAGGGGCTTCTGTTGCAAGTGGAACTAGTAAGCGTGTTTTTGCAGGATCGACGTTATCTGTTCCAAAAGGTGGCGAGTTTGATGAGGACTCGTCGGACGACCCATTATAGGCTGCAAAAGAAGGAAGCAACCAGAGTCCGGGTGCACGGGTTCATGCAAGACGCTAGAACGATTTCAAGGTGGAGAGACCATATTCTCCAAGGTGGAGTTTGTTAGGTATTGTGTCGAATATGTGTACGAGTAGATTACATGGACTCTGTGTTGTAATAGGCAGGGTTGGTTAGTGTTAGAGTCGGACTCTATCCAGGCCTCCACTATATAAAGGGAGGCAGCCCTGGTGTAATAAAGACAATGACTTCATAATAGTAGCATAGGCAAGAGGAGGTCAGCGGCCGGCATATGGCCGTGACCTGGTTAGCCGGTGTGCTGCGGTATATGGATTGGGGAGGAGTGCCCATAATCAGAGCCCCGCAGATGTAGGGAAAAGCCGAACTGCGTTACCAAATATCGTGTCTCCTGGTTTCGTTTGTGATCTTGCATCGGCGCATATCCTAACAGCAAGACTTAGCTTTCTTTTTTTGTTTTGATATTCTGAAATTGTACGAGGTTAATGCACTCTTGATGCTCATCTATCAATAAGTGTATTGTAAAAATTATTTGTGTCAATGCCAAGGTTCTGAATTTTTGTCAATGCACTCTTGCTGCTCGCTCATCTATTAACAAGTGTGTTGTAAAAACTTTTTAATTATGTCAATGCCAATGTACTGAATTTAGAGTTGTTTTGTGTCATGATACGATAAGTTACCGGAATTAAAACAGCATGATCACATAATGCTCCCAAGAATCTGTTATATTGAATGGAGAACATGCCTTATGATTTGGGTACATGTCTTTGTCATGCATATATAGGTATAGTTCAGTTATATTGAAGGGGAAATAAAACCAAGATCCTTTCAGAAATTAATATTTCGGTCTGTTATTCATGTCATTTGCAGCATTATTGCTTTGCTCCTTCGAGCTTTTTCCATGTCAGGTTTCCTGAGTTCTAAACTTAAACAGCATGATTACTTTGTTGAATATAAAAGTCGGTTGCTTCGCTGTCAAAGATTGCAATTCACAAAGGCGGCCGAGTATCGTCGGCGTAGGAGACGACCGGCTCCATGATGGTGGCGGCGGCGATGGCGAAGGTTAAGGTTTGGAAAGGAAGAACGGGTTAGAGCCCGCAGGTTGGAACCGAGCCGCTGTGGAGAATGAGCCGTCCTTCTCCCGCCTGGTAATTCCGCCGTCAGGGAGCCACGGGCGACAGCAGCAGCGTTTGATCAGTGTTGGGCTTTTGCTTGTTTGGGCCTTGGCCCATTTGGAGAATGAGAGAGAGAGAGAGAGAGAGAGAGAGAGAGAGAGAGAGAGAGAGAGCTCACAACTGATGTTGGCGGCGGCGACAGCCATTCCGCAGCTCGCAGAGGCGTGCGACGCGTGCGTCGTGGGGCTGGTCCACTGGCTTCTCCGCGCTGTTCGTTTCTCCTCCATGCTTATCCTCTCTCTATTTAGTCGATTACCTTCTTAAGTGCTAGTACGTGCTTGCACGAGCTCACTTTCCCCTCTTTCTCTGTGCACTCCACTGCACCTCCTCGCCCGTCGGTTCGCCGGCCGGCGATGGTCCTCGTGGTGTTGGTGCTACCCCTCTCCGGCTTGGGCACCTGGAGGCCACAGGTTTGGGCGCCGAGTCCCTGTGCTGCTCTTCCTCTGCTCCTCGGGTCTCCACGTAGCCTCGGTTAGTGGTGGGGCGATAGGCATCGTATCTCCGGATCATTTTGTTGGTGGTCACACGGTGTAGCCCAGCGATTTGTTTTCTGGGACAGCAAGCTGCTCGCGCTTTGCCTTTCTTTGCTGTCTTCTTTGTCAGCTTGGATCCGACGCTAAGTAAGAATTTTTGTAGCTTTTCCCTTTGTGGCTTGTTGTACAGTGTACCAATTGGAGATTTTGGGTATCTAATTCTTTAATTAGAGGCTAAATCTCTGGTTTGGAGCACTGTTTTGTGGCTGTGGTATTTACCCTAATTGCTATGTGATGATAATCTGATTGAGGCATATAAATATAATTTATTGATTATATCTTGTGATAGATTCAATTAGTAGCTGCACTTTTAAGGATTTATTTTGTATTCATCCCAATCTATGCCATGATCCGTTGATGTTTAGTCTCTGGATACTTGTTATCTTGATCTGTTATTGGTGCCTTCGGCTGTACTAGTGTGCTGTTCAGATTGCACTTAGCAATCTGTTTATTATTTCTGGTACCTTTGCTTAGCACTTTGGTGCTGTTCGGTTGGTTCAGATTGATCTGATTTGGTTCCAGTGGCTATTAACTTGAATTCTTGTAGAACAGCAGATCTGTTTGGCTAAATTGGGATGTTCTTAACTTAATTTCATTCCAAAACAGTGTAGAAATGATTGTCTAATCCTTGATATTAATCTCAGATTGTATTTTTCCTATGAAATCATTGAATACTGTGACTTGGACGGCTATTTTCAGCAACCAGTCATTAGTTTAATTATGAGAGCTATTTAAATCAACTCAATGGTGATTTATTCACTTGATTTGCTGGCTACATGTTATTTAATTGGTTTATCATGTTACTTGGTGCTATGCAGTCCAGTCTTGTAGAGTAAATGATAAATATATTATTACATGTCATTGATGTGTTTTTGCTATGTTTATTCTGTTTAATTGGTCAATTCATTATGATTATATCGCACTATGTTCAACAATCAGCACGTTGGCCACATGTCATCCTGAGGCAAGGTATGCATGGGAGGGGGTTTGGAGACCAGACACACCAAATTTGTTTTGGTAAAAACAGTTATATAGAAATTATGCACGCTGTCTCAAAAAAAAAAGCAATTGTGCACGCAAGACGCAACATTGTAACACCAGCTGCCAAGGACCAAACGACCTTAGGAGGCTAGCTGTAGTATACAGAGCTAGGCTCATTAAAAATCCCTAAAATGACCTCTGCTGGCCAATGATGCATCTGTTGGAGTTGGAAGATTTTAGCGTTTCTTTCTTTCGAAAGGTGCCCAAGCGTGTATATGACGAGGCCATCCTCTCTCCTACGAGGCTACGAGTATCCTCTGCGCCCTGAACCTCAACAAGCCTCAATGGAGTGGATATTGGTCGTGGAAACGTCGGTATATATGGTGCATCTGGCCCTGGAGTGTCTCGTATGTTATGAAGTCTGCTCTATGCTCGTCGCGCAGTACAGGTTTCGAAGAACAAGCTGAACTAGCACAGTATTACGGGATGACTTCGTTTCCTAGCCCATGGTTAATGCAGTTGCGCCTAGCTAGCTCTGAGCCTTTCGACTAGTCGCAGACTCGCAGATGCACGTGTTTACTGATGCTACATTTTGTACAGCTGGGCAGTCATGGCGCCACGACGGCCCGGGCACGGCGCCACTGAGACGCTCTGCGTTTCGCGGCGAAATCCCAGCGGCTAGACTCGCTCCCTGCTCGATCCGACGTGCGCCGCCGGGAGGTGAGGCCATGCAGCCGGAGCTCGAAGGTCTCTGCCGTTCCTGGTGTCGGCGAGACGATCGAGGCGGGCCTGGCGCTGGACACGTCCCACGACCAGCAGGACATCACTGCTGAAGAGAAGAGATTGCGGAATAGATGTATTGTATTGATCAAGAGTTGGTGGAGAGATATGCCGCGCTGACGTTGTTGCAGTATACGACGGTAGCCCGACGATGGGGACTGTGAAGCTCCTGAAGAAGCTGCCGTAGCCAGCATGCCTCAACCAGACCATTGGCGACGGCGCGGTATTCTGCCTCAGCGCTGGAGCGAGAGACAGTGTGCTGGCGCTTAGAGGACCAGGAGACCAAGTTGTCGCTGAGGAACACGCCGTAGCCTGAGGTAGACTTACGAGTGTCGAACACCGCCCAACCAAGATCTCGAGTAGACAAGTGAGATCAACAAATTTTGGTGCGATCGAGAACAAACCAAGCGCAAGTGTGCCCTGAAGGTAGTGAAGGATGCGCTTCAGGGCAGCAAAGTGAGGCTCCCATGGATCATGCATGAAGAGGCAGACCTGCTGGACATTATAAGTGATATCTGGCTGGGTGAATGTGAATACTGAAGAGCATCTGCTAAACTGCAGTAGAGAGTCGCGTCAGAGACATGAGCTCCATTAGCATAGAGCTTGGACTGAGTGTCCACTAGAGTGTTGCAGGGCTTGCAATTTGACATGCCGGTACGGTTCAGAATATCTAGAATGTACTGTCGCTGTGAGAGATGCATGCCACCAGACTGTGACTGAACTGAGACTCCCAAGAAGTGATGCAGGGGCCCCAGATCCTTAAGAGAGAACTCACGCTGAAAGGTAGCAACGGTCCTGTCCAGAAGAGCAGTCGAGGAGGCGGTCAGAACAATGTCATCCACATAGAGCAGAAGATAGATGGTGTCGGCGCCACAGTGAAAGACAAACAGTGATGTGTCGGCCTTTGTTTCAACAAAGCCCAGAGAGAGCAGATGAGAAGCAATCCTGCTGTACTATGCTCGGGATGCCTGCTTCAGACCATATAATAACTTGTTGAGTCGACACATATGATCTGGAAGGGATGAATCGACAAAACCGGATGATTGAACACAGTACACTGTCTCTATAAGAGTGCCATGCAAAAAAACATTGTTGACATCCAACTGATGGATAGACCGGCCGCGAGAGAGAGCTAGTGTGAGAACAGTCCTGATGGTGGCTGGCTTAACAACTGGACTGAAGGTCTCGTCGAAGTCAACACCAGGGCGCTGGATGAACCCGCGAAGAACCCAACGAGCTTTGTACCGATCGAGAGAACCATCCGCATGTAACTTGTGCCTGAAGATCCACTTGCCGGTGACAACATTGGTGCCAGGGGGACGTGGAACAAGGTCCTACGTGCGGTTGGCCTGGAGAGTATCGAATTTGTGACTCATAGCGTCGCGCCAATTGTGATCTGACAACACGCCACGGTATATCTTCGGGACAGGAGACAATACGGTGGCTTAAAGATTGAGACGCTCCCAGGGCCGAACGGAGAGTCCGGCCTTCTGACGGGTGACCATATGATGAGCATTAGTCATTGCAGGAGGGGCACATCACTGGCAACAGCCTGTGGAGCAAGTCCAATGGGGGCAATGATATGCAGGGGTGACTAGGTAGCTAAGGGCACCCCAGCGGTGACCGGAGAGGACGTCGAGGAGGCCCTGCTGGTAACAACCTAGGGCGTAAAGCCAACAGGGGCAGCAGGGGCGGGTCCGCTGGAAACGACCAGTGGCAAGATACCAACGGGGGCAGCGTGAGGCGACGGGATGGCCGGAGGGGGGCACTGCTGGCAACCACCTGTGGCGGGGAACCGACAGGGGCAGCAGAAACCGACCAAATGGCACAGCTGGCAACAACCTGCGGAGGGGATCCAGCAGGGGCAGCGGTGACGGCTGGCAGTCGTGTCGGCGTAGCAGAAGTGGCCGACGTGACCACTGGTGGGGTAGAGACAACCGTCATCGCAGGAGTGGCCGACGTGACCACTGGCGAAGCAGAAGTACCTGCAGAGGAGGTCGAGCGACGGACCCCTATAAGCATAGGAGGAGGGCCATCGGGCTCTAGGAGAAAGTCGAGATTAGAAGGGGTGGACGGGGTGGAGGTGCCAGAGGCGAGGGGAAGCTCGACTTGTCAAGAGTCACATGTCGAGAAATGATGATGCGGTTAGACGAGAGAACCATACATCGCCAACCTTTGTGATCGGATGGATAACCGAGGAAGACACAAAGGGTAGAACGAGGGGTGAGTTTGTGCGGGACAGTGCTAGAGAGGTTAGGGTAGCATGCACAGCCAAATACGCGGATGTCGTCGTAAGAGGGGTGGATGTGGTAAAGGGCGAAGTGAGGAGTGGGGTGGGATAAGGTGGAAGTGGGACGAATATTGATGAGGTAGGTGGCGGCGTGGAGGGCCTCGACCAAGAAGGAAGGGGGAGGCTCGCCTGGAACATAAGGGAACGCATTAGGGATGGCAATCGGGCGGGTATCTCCGGGTACGCTTGTATTCTACCCGAACCCGAAACCCGAAAATACTGCCCATACCCGAACCCGAAAACAACTGTGGGTATAAACCCGCACCCATACTCGAACCCGATGGGTACCCGATACCCGATAGGTACCCGACACCCGAAAATATGCAGCAGATCATCAAGGGAGAACAGAGGAGGGAGCGCCGGGCGGATCGGGATGGCGGGGCGGATCGGGGCGGCGTGGCGAGGATGGCTCGACGGCGGCAGCGGGGTGGCTCGGCGCCTCGGCGGCAGGGGTGGCTCAAGCGGCAGGGGGTGGATTAGGGGCGGATCGGGCGGCGTGGCAAGGGTGGCTCGGCGGCAGCAATGGGTGGCTTCAAGGGCGGCGCGGGCAGGCAAGGGCGGCGGCGTGGAGAGGCGCAGAGCCGGGAGGACTGAGGGGGAGAGAGAGAGAGAGAGGAGGAGGAGGAGGAGGAGGAGAGAGCCTCACGGGCTCACGGCGCCAGCTTCACTGCTGGGCGGGCGAAATGGGCGGCGGCCGTCGAAGGGCGATGGCGGCGGCGGCCACAATGTGAGGGGCCGGGCGGAGGGCCGAGGGCGCTGGCTTGCTCGTGGGGTTTTAGGAACGAGAATTGGGGCGATGGAGCTCTTTGGGGATAATCGGGCCGTGGGAGCATGGCCATGGCTGCCGCACTGGGCGTGTTTTTGATACATGGAACATGGCCCACTGGTCAGGGGATTTGGGTAACCCATGGGTCACCCATGGGTGCAGAATGGAACCCATACCCGAACCCGAAAAACCCATGGGTATAGGTTGAGACCCATACCCATGCCCATCGGGTCGGGTATCCGCGGATACCCGAACCCATGGGTATTTTTGCCATCCCTAAAACGCATCACATCATTAGTGGTGCGAATGGAGCGTTCAGCCTTATCGTTCTGAGGGGAAGTATAGAGACAGGACATGCAGAAGGCAACGCTGTTGGTGAGAAAGGAGCGAGAAGTGGAGTTGTCAAACTCGCGACCGTTATCAGATTGGACACACTTGACGGTGGTGCCAAACTGAGTCTGAACATGGGCAAAGAAATGGGAGATAGTGGGGAAGGTGTCAGACTTCAGGAGGAGGGGAAAGGTCCACATGTAATGAGAGCAGTCATCGACAATGATGAGATAATACTTGTAACCAGAGATACTAAGAATGGGAGATGTCCACAGGTCACAATGGATTAAATTAAAATTGTGAGCAGCTCGAGAGGTGGAAGAGACAAAAGGAAGACGGACATGACGACCAAGCTGACAAGCATGATAGAGGTGGTCAGGAGGATCCTTAGGGCAGGGGATAGCAGACGAGCTAGCTAAACAGGAGAGAGTCGCATGGCCTGGGTGACCAAGACGACGATGCTAGAGAGATGAGTCACCGGTGGCCCGGCCAGATCCGTGAGTGACGGTGGCGTCGGTGCTGCGCCAGAGAGAGGAGTCGCTGGAGGCCCGGCCAAATCCGTGAGCGGCGACGGCGATGCCATGGCCGGGAGCCATGTGCGCGCTAGCCGGGAAGCCGACTGGAGAGACGGCAATGCCAGGGGCAGGGGCCGACGTCGCGACTGGGGATAGAGGAACCACGGTCACCGCGATCGACGTGGTGGGATCAGCCATGGCAACTTCGTCGAGGGAGATGACTGCACCGGCGGCGGCTTAGGAGGTTTACGGTTATGAACGAAAATTAGGCTCTGATACCATGTTGGAGAGAAGAGATTGCGGAATAGATGTATTGTATTGATCAAGGATGGAATATATATAGAGTACAGAAGATGGGCCTCGACCCAAGGCCCATATACTCTAACAATCACCAGGGGCAAGGGCCTCGCCGACGCGCTCTTCCAGGCCCCACTCGGCAGCGGGACGAACGTCGCCGTCTTGAGCTCCCACGAGTACGGCAGTAAGTTGCTCGTTTCATGGTTTCGCTCCCGTTTCGGTCTCCGGCCGGCGAGCAGAACGTTGACACGACTTGTGAGGTGTGATCAGGTATGATGCATGCCTTGGACAACACGATGGACGGCTACTACATTGCGCCGGCGTGCATGGACAAGGTTGTCGTGCACATCGCCAAGAACTTGGTGAGCCTTGCCGGCCAGCATCAAGGTGCCCCTCATCCTCGGCGTCTGGGGCTGCAAGGGCCAGGGCAGGTCCTTCCAGTCCGAGCTAGTCTTTGCCAAGATGGGCATAAAAACAGGTATGCAAGTGCAACACCATCGTGCTCCGTCAGATTTCTTCCCTGTTTTCTCCTTGCCAGCCGATCGATCGAACCGTCACCGTAGAAAATGATTGCACACCTGAGTGCCTTTGTATCTTTCGATGGACAGAAAAAACCGTCGAATAGACATCGGTACTCTCAACGGCCACCATAAAACTGTTGTGAAACACTTACTCGTGTATCTATCTTGACGGCTTCAAACGTAAGTCATCGAGACCCATACACTGCCCGCCAATCGATGGTCAGACCATCGAGACAACACTGCTCTCAAATGAGCTAATTTGATTGTGGTTTCTCGACAGCAAGTGGTCGAGAGTAACCGCTCCCGATCAACGGCTTTATATAGAATCTCAACGGTTTTAGCAGTCGAGTCAATTGTCATTCCCCGTAGTGTGTTACTTGTTGCCCGGCTGCGACTGTCAGTCCCATCATGGTAAGCGCCAGTGAAGCTAGAGAGCGGCGGCGCTTGTGAGCCGGCGAAGCTGATCAGGCAGCGGTATCTTTTGACACTTATTGCATATAGATAATATTAATGTTCCTATATAAACCTTCAAGTACGGTTGGTGTTCTTGCCTGTTTATCAGAAATTGTTCATTTTTAAATGAATATAACCCTTCCCTGTTGCGAATTCAGAATTTATTATTTTTCTGAGAAGATATGGATCGCTACGGTTCAAAAATATAGTTTATCCTATATCACAAACGTAGAAGTAGAAGTATTTTGTAAATACCAAAATTTGGTACTGCAATTTTACACTTGATAATAAAGCATTGATTTGAAACTTGATTCTGGAACGATGTAGTTATCATTCCATGGGATTAATTTTGAGTAATTCTTTTACCGGGAACAATTTAGAGCCTCGATTGTGGATTTTCTTGTAGAAACTTGTTTATAAACTCCCCTTTCTCATATAAATGACTAGAAAACCATGTATTGCGGTTGGGAAGTGTTCGTAACCCTGTTTAAATAGAAAATACTATGTATATGTATGTGATTATTATAAAGTGCTTTGAAATATGTCACTTCAAACTTTGATGTTGAACGAATCTAAATCACCCATGAAATTTGTTCATCATTCATAACTCCATTTAAATACGCTCACAGTAAAATTGACTCGATTTTTTGCTAAAACATAAGTGTCACCGTGTAGGTGATCTAAACAATTGCTTAACAAATTCAAAGTGGCTCGGATTAACTTACAACCTAATCAATTGAGAAACCGAATGTATTGGCTTTGTAGTCTACAGGCGAATCGCATGCGTGCCAATATAAAGCTGTAAAACTTATATGATAGTTAAAACTTAAAACCATATCACTTCATGGTTTTTTTGCACTATCATGTAATTTGCAACTTTATAATGGTATGCACGCAATTAAACCTTGTAGTCTACTACCTCCGTTTCACTGTATTTATTGAGCTGCATGCCCTAACCAATTTACCCAAAAGCCTAAGCTGATAGGGAAAAGAGGGCAATTCACTTATACTTCAACACTCCCCCGCACGTGTAGGCTCCCCCAGGCCTCAAACGTGGAATAGAGTGGGCGACTTATTTAATTGCGCCGGCCAGGACTCGAACTCGAGACTTCTGGCTCTGATACCATATTGAGCTGCATGCCCTAACCAATTCACCCAAAAGCCTAAGCTGATAGGGAAAGGAGGGCAATTCACTTATACTTCAACAGTATTGTTCATGGCGTCGGAAAAATATGTTTCATAATATTTGTTCATTGCGAATATCAAAAGTAGTTATTGTGATGTTTTCACTCTTTGCCACTCAATTAAATGCTTAGTAAGAAAAAAGATAGTTGGAACATGCTATTAAATAGGGGTATTAAATGCTTATACATGGTTTTTTTGTTGGAACTACTATTTCATTAGTTAGTGCACACGGTGTGCTATGGATAAACATAGCAAAACGAAGTATCTTTTTATCATGAAACAACATCTAAAAGTTTTTACAAATTACATAAATGAAGTAACAAGTTTCGAGAAGCAGATATTTAGTGTACTTAAAATTAAGTTCAACCAGTTTATTTGTTTAGCTTAGTCATTCTAAACACATTGTATTTAACTACTCACAGTAGCCATCCTAGCTTACATTGAAATGTTAAGGGACCAATGCCACCGATGTAAAATGATCAGATGTAGGCCAGATTCCTTATGTCAACAGATGTAAAATGAACAGCAAAGCAAAGACGGAGGAGGTATCCATACTCTATTCAGTTTATTCTCGTAGTACAACTGATGGAAGATATACACCTTTCCTTTTCTGATGTACTCTCTCCGTTCTTTTTTATTTATCGTCCTTGACTTTTATACATGTCCTTTAATCATTCGTCTTATCCAAAAAATTAGTGTAAATATACAAAAATATAAGTCACGTTTAAAGTACCTTTAATGATAAAACAAACATTTGCAAAAAATATAAGTAATGCTTAAAGTACCTTTAATGATAAAACAAAACATAACAAAATAAATGATCCTTAAATAGTTTTTTGAATAAAACTAATGGTCAAAAGCCATGTCCAAAAGTTAACAACGACAAATAAAAAGAACGGATGGAGTATTTTTTTTAGCTGAAAACATAGGTTATAATCCGACAAAATGACTCTTTTCATAGGGGTTTAAAGAGCAAATTTTTTTCTCAAAAATGGTTTTAGAAGCTTTGAGAGAAACCATTCAAAGCCTTATAAAAATGTCTACAAGGTGCTATAGCAGTTGATCGGTGAAAATAAATTAAATTCCAGATGTAACATTTAATTTAAGATGAATTAGCCTGATCGATCAGGTTTCGGAAATGTGCCACGTGGGCACTCATTCGGCCCATTTCGTTTCTCAACGCGAAATTCCAGGGCCCAATATTTTTACCGGAGAGGCAAGACGCAGCTTGTCGGCCCAGTCCATTACGGGGAGCCGCAGAGGTGGCCGCATCCTATTCCGCATGATCTCGTCCCCACCCGCACTTATCCGCTTCCTCCTCGCGGCGCCCTCCCGCTTCTTTCTTTGGCGCACCTCACCGCCATGCGTTCTACTGTTACCGCCCGCGGCCGCAACTGCTAGTCGCGCCGCCCTGTACGGCCTCCTCACCCTCACAGTCCGACAAGAGCGCATTCGTCGGCGGGGGTCCATCGATGTCGTGCCTCGCGCCGCAGTTCAAGTGGGCCCCCTCCACCCGCGCGGCGGCGTTCAGGGAGCCCGGCGGCGGCGGCGGCGGCATCCGTCCAGTGCGGGTCCACTGCGCCGGGTCCTCCACCGCCGTCGTCGAGGCCGAGCGCGTCGAGTCCTTAGCGGCAGGAGCGCGGCCGCGTCTCGTCTTCGACGGAGCCGTCGATCCTCCCGCTCCTTGTAGCACGACGCACCCGGTAATTCCCTTTCTATTTGCGTGCTCAGGATTGATGCTGCCATGGAGATGAACCTTGTTTCTCCCAACAAATTATGTATCTAACTACAATCCCCAAGTTGCGCAATTTTACAGTAGTATTTCCATTCAGAAAATGTTCAGTTCAGCGTCAGAAATGTACCTCTTCTCATCGGCTCATCGCTATGGTTAATTTGTTCCGTCCTCTGAATGGTGCTACCAGGGATGGTTTGGCGAGGAGCTTCTCAACGAGGAGGCCGTGGTGGCGGCCGCGGCTGCAGAGGCCGTGGCTCTTGCAAGAGCAGCCGCAGAGGTCTCCGGAGAGGTTGCCCGGATGGTGCAAACGGGCCACCCTTCAGACGCCGCCGCACCTGACGCGGTCCACGCGGAGTACAACGTTTTGGCAAGAGAGATCTTTCGCGCCGAGGCGGGGATCCGACCAGATGCTCGGTATGCGGACGTCGGCTTCTTGGAGGACGCGAGGTTTTGCAGTATCTTCAGTGATGAGCCCGAGGTAGTCGACGGCGAGCAGTGTGCGCGGGGCGTGGCTGTCAAGTCGGCGCGTCAAGCCGAGAGAAGAGCCCGGAGAGTGAGGGCGGCGATGAAGTTGGCTAAATCTTTCAGCGCGCGGAAGCCCGTCGCGGCCTCCTTGAAGAAGAAGAAGAGGTTGAAAGGTTGCCGGAATTCTTTGGGCTGCTTCTATAAGATGACCGGACGGAAGCTCCTGACTGCAAAACAAGAAATTGAATTCTCAGAAGGTATTCAGGTAATGCTCACAATTCAAACGGCATTTCTGATTTGAAGTTGTTATGATATCATAAGTGAATATTTCGGAAAAAAAGGGAACGCGCTCTAGCGCCGGTGACTGCGTTTTCCCTGCAACGTAGTTGCCTCGCTGGCTCGTTCTCCCTTTCCTTTTCCTCTTCCGGTAGCGTAGCCATCCTCCTCCCCCATCTTTTTCTCCGGCGATGGTCTTCCCCTGCCTTTATGGATTGCTCGCGCTCCTCCGCTGCCGCCATTGCCCTCGCCGCCTGGGCTAACATCTTCCCGTTGCCGCCTCATCCTCGCCTACCCTAATCTGGTCGCCGTGTGCGAGAATGGAGATCCCCCTCCCCCCACCACCAAAAAAAAGAACCATCCCTACCCAGCTGCCTTCAATCACTCTCGCGACTCCGATGGCGCCACCGCTGCCCCCTCTCCACCGCCGGGCTGCCGCTATCCTACCTCGTATGTTAATTCACATGTGAGTGTAACATGTGAGATCATCTGAGTCACTGAAAATGGCCCCGAGTGTCATTTGAGCAAATGTGAATTTTAAAGAGTGACATTTGAGCAATTCCCCCGTCTGAAGGTGGAGAATATGATGGCGGGGCGGTAGATCTAGGTAAGTAGTCTTCACATTCGCTCAAAATGCAGTCGCCTGCGATCGAGCAAAATAAAAAAAATTAAATGGAGCAGCATCTTTTGATCTACTCCCGCCATAAGCATGCTAGTATACATGACACACATAGTATAGTCCTAGATTATTAATTACTGGTCAGTGGAAATTTGAAATTTTGAGACGTTCTAATCGCATTTTCATCTCTATTGCTGTCAGTACATGTGGTACTTTGGTACTGGTAGTAGTACTCTTTGCAATTTCTCTGCATGCGTTTTTGGACAATTACTCTTGTTGCTACAATCAGCTTAAGCCTTATTATGCATGATTGCTATGTATTAACGCAGGATCTTCTCAAGCTGCAAGCTATCCAGAAGGAGCTTGTGCACTATAGCCGTGGTGAACCAAACTTCTCTCAGTGGGCAGCAGCAGCTAATACTGATGAGAACACTTTGCGGAAACGTCTGAATTATGGAATTTACTGCAAGAACACGATGGTGAGATCTAACGTTCGACTAGTGATCTCAATTGCCAAAGAGTTTGAAGGCCCCGGGATGGAGTTTTCTGATCTTATTCAGGTATTTTGCATGTACTAATGTACTATCTTGCTAAACTTTTAAAATTTTAGGTAGTGGAATAACATTCCGGGCTTCCGGCCTTTGCATGGTGAGCACGATTATATCTACCATTCACATTTCATTCTGTCTACATTACAGGAAGGAATGCAGGGTCTAGTAAGAGGCGCTGAAAAATTTGATGCTTCGAAGGGTTTTAGATTCTCCACATATTCTCACTGGTGGATTAAGCAAGCAATACGCAAATCTGTTTTAGAGCAATCACATATTATTCGCTTGCCAGTATGTCTTCTCTCTTTGTGTTTTCATATAATTTTGAATTTTGCTGTCTGCGCATTGGAGGTGATGACACAGCAAGGAACGCAGTGGATTCTCATATGTTATCATCATTTGGAAGATAGGAACTATACTCCATCCATTCTAAAATAGTTATCGTTTTGAATATTGACAATCTCCAAAATACATCCTTGATCATTGATTACTAGTACAATTGATCCGTAAAACCAACCACAACCATAATATTATGAAAGTACTCTTTGATAATTTAGCCAAGCAGTCTAGATATTCATTAAAAGGTAGAAAAAAAGTTTGGCTACAAAAGAAATCCGATAACAGGAGAAAGAAAAACAACCCGGTGTAGAACACTAAGGCACAACCCGAACAAAATAAACGTTGCCACGATGGTTGAAAAACTGGCCACCTCATATTAGTACACGGAAACCCATTTGTGACTATGTGGAATTCCAAATGAGCCGAAAAAAGTGCCTAGTAGCAATTAGAACAGCTTGTTTTGATGTTTTTCTTCACATGTGTGATTTCGACATTGCCGATATGAACTCAGCACTAATGCTGCATCGCGATCATGTTCTTTTTCCAGTCCATTTTCATAACAAAATGGGAACGATAATGTTGCCCTGAGATGGTTGTCCTATTGTAATAAGCTTGTAAATTTAAAAGATTTCTCATGCTGCTTGTAGGCACACATGGCCGAGGCGAGTTCCCGAGTGAAGGAATGTCAACGACGACTCAGCCGTGAGCTGAGAAGGCTACCGACCAATGAAGAAATCGCGTCAGACACCGGCATGCCAATGAGACGGGTCGAAGCAGCTATGAGCCTCCCGAAGTACCGCGTATCCCTCACCGGCAAGGTCGGGTGCACGGACGTAACATACCAGGTTCGTTCCGTTAGTTCTGGGAGCCCGACGAACACGTACACTACCAAGTACACCAATAATCATATCCATGGCTTCGCCTGCATTTCAGGAGATCATGCCGGACACGAGCGCGGAGACGGCGGAGGAGGTGATCCACCGGTGGCTCATGAAGGAAGACGTGGGCAGGGCGCTGGCCAGCCTGACCCCGCGCGAGAGGGAGGTGATCAGGTACAGGTTCGGCATGGACGACGGCAGGCTGAGGACCCTGCACGACATCGGGCAGCTGATGGGGGTGAGCAGGGAGAGGATCCGGCAGATCGAGATGGGCGCCTTCCGGAAGCTCAGGAGCAGGAAGAGGGTGCAATCGCTGCAGCACTACCTGCAGCCGGTGGAGAGCTGGTAGAGCGTATTGCAGGCTCACGGCCTCTTCTTGCCGGCCGCGCTGAGCTGCTTGTAGTACTGAAGTTAACCTGTGTGCTTCGTTCCTGATCCTCTTGTATATGACATGCATAAAGAAATTCAAGCATTTATTTCATGTAAAAACAAAACAATATTCTATTCCCTGAAGCAAAAACGTAGCATGAGGCTTTCGAGATTATGCCTTTTTACGGGTTATCTAGTTATTAGTTTACTTAGCCAACCACCCATGCTTTGCTACGCACAAATACCACGTTACTTTTTATTGTGTTACATTTAGCCTTTCATGCTTTAAGGCTCCGTTTTCCCTAGTTTAACGGCTTAACAGCTTAACGATTTATTTACGTTTTAGAAAAATATACGCTTTAAGTTTTTTTTAGTCTTTTTTCGTTATCTCAAAGGTGGATCCTAACTCTTTAAAAATCAAGTCAAATAAAATGGATACGAGCCTCGAGACTATCTCAAGAAGCACTCGAAATTTAAGCCCTGTTCTTTTGGGCTGATCTGAACAGCTGAAATGACCGAATTTTCAAGAGTTTGTTCGATGTAGTCTCGAGATTCGGATCCATTTTTTTACGTATCTTTTATAGTTACAGGACCCACCTTCGAGACAGCGAAAAACGAACTTAAAAAACCCAAAGCATATATCTTTTTAAAACATAGATAAGTCGTTAAGCTGTTAAGCCGTTAAGTTGTTAAGCTGAAAAGAACATAGCCTTAGTCATTTTAGTTGTTCGATTGTTTATATTAGCCAAAAAAAAGAATCTAAGGCATTGTTTGTTTCAGCTTAAATTAATTAAATTAAATAAAAATTTGTTATTTTTGTATAAGCCAAATGATGTAATATTTTGTAGTCATTTTTGTAGGGTTTTAAATAATTTTTCTTAGAGTTCGTAAAATATTTTTTTTGAAATTTTTTTGAGTTTTTTAAAACGTCTTGCGAGTAGGTCACAAATTTGCTGCAGTAAAACTCAACTCATTTAATCTGAAACAAACAGCGCCTAAATGTCTTTTCACGTTGGACTCTGTTTATTTCCACACACTCAAATAAATTTATATGAAGATGATCACGATTTCTCCAAAGTAACATATAAAATAAGAAAGCTGGATGAATAGAGTGAGGCTTATCTTTAGTTAATCGAAAACTTCCACAGCTACAATTCACCTGGATACGAAAGCAATCCAAATAGATTGAAAGTGTCCTACAATGATCTGATTTTTAGTAGCAGATATCTGGTTATATTCGTTTTCAAAATACAAATGGTTTGTAGCTCAATTTATTTTTACTTTGGAGGTGCATCTGAAAGTTACAAAACACAAAATCATTTAACTAGAAAAAACACAGGCCAAATGAAATGGACATAGATCTTGAGACAAGTATGAGTCCCTATGTTTTTGAACAAATGCATGCTCGAGCCCGACTCGAGCTAAAATACTAAAGCCCAACTACATTGTACATAGTAGCAAACATAAATTTAAAAATAAATGTGTCAAGGTTAATTATTTGAGGCAGCAGGTGGACGAACAGAGAGGGGCGACGACACCTTGGCTAGGTGCTAGTCACCTGACACTCTGACAGTGAATAACTCCAACTCCAAATGCTTCTTTGAAAAAACTCTCACATTTGCCTGCGTTTCCCCTGGGCTCGCCACGTCGGATTTCCTGGCTCCTCGTGAGCCCACGTCGCCCTTATCATCAGCGCCGTCCGATCTTGCCCCGCTGGGCTCCCATCCGGCCGTCCGTTCAGCTGGTTAGCCCAGGTGGACCGGTTTGCAGAAAACCCCCCCAGCTTCCTGATTTTATGTTAAAGTCCTCATTTGTTTGCGGAACGATCCTTCTTTAGTGTTTCCTCCTCGCTGCACATTTGCCCACGCACCCTCCAGATTTTTGGTCGCTCGCGGATCTGCCCTTTTGGCCTTCGTAGGTACACCCAGACTTCGATGGTAATTACCCGCCGATGCCATCCAATATAAGTCGAACGCCTCGCACCCCTTGCCCTAGCCATCCTGCCCCTCTCCTCACTGCCTCCTTCCCCGTCGTTGCCTCGTTTGGAGCCTCCGACTCCGCCACCGCCGCTTCCCTGTTCCTCTCCTCGCCGCACTACTGGCGCCTCTCGAGCTAATCTCCGCCGGTGGTAACCGCCGACTCCTCTCGGTCCAGTCTGCGCCCGCGATGGTCCGTCGCCGCCCCTTCTCTCGACCCCGTCTCCAATCCCCACCGGCCCAAAGCCGCCTCCGGCCGTCCTTCCCCGCCATGAGGCCACCGGATCTGGTGGCGGTGATCTCCGGCTCGGCCGAATCTGCACACAGTAGACCTTGTGCCGGCCCCCTCGCTTCTCCTCTCTACTGTCGTCACCATGGTCAGATCCGGTGTTTTCCCCGCCAGATCCAACCAACACGCGACCACCTCGCGTGTCCTCTTCTTCCTCACAAGAGCAAACTCAACGGCCGGCCTCAAGCAAGGCAAGTCCTGCTGCCTTGGCCGATGATGAGCCTGCTGAGGCAGGCCTATGCCACTGCCTTTTTAAATAGGAAATCAGTGTCTGCGTTTCAAGGCTAGATATGCCTTTGTTATTGGCCCTTTTTTGAAGCAGTTATGTTAGCACAGCTCATGGTTTCCTGACTATTTTGCTTAATCTATGATTAGGTAAACTAATCCAAACTTATAGGTTGCTCTGTTATGCACATACCCTTCAATCGTTATACTGGTTTCAGCAGTGGATTGATCATTTTATAGCTGATGGTTCACATTTTATTAAATTCCAAATTTCTCTATGATTCAAGGTTTTACCATTTGTTCCATACAATAAGGTAGTGTTTCCCCTCTCAGTTACATTGGAATTCTAAGCTTGGAAGCAAATGTAAGAAAGGTTGTTTGCCCATTTGTTTTTAGTTTTTTGTTTGTTGAACTAACAAGTTTGCTCCTGTATGCAAGAGTACATATGCCTTGCTCTCAGGTCCGATCATATTATATGAATATCGATCCCTGCATAGTTATACATTAAAAAACAAACCATTGCTTGCCATGTCTTTTGAGAAGTGTCAACACAAATATTAGCTGAAAACTCCTCAATCTAAGTGTGCACCTTTTATTTTTGTCTTTCTCCTGTCGACCATATTATATCTACCATGTTGTAGCTATGGACAGTTGGAGACAAATATATGGAAGGTCAGCTCACCTGAAGATTTTAATCTATAGATCAACTCAATTCTTAGAATTGTGGGAAATGTCTTATAAGTTTTTGTATTCAACTTCTGACATGAATATTTCAATTCGGTGCATTGGAGCCTAAAATTGTACAGTACCACTTTTAGAGCTCCTTACAATAAGGATAAAAAACATGTAATGAAATCTGATATTTATGGTAGGACAAATGTAACAAGATCATTATGTAGGTTTTGTCGCAGGATTCATAACAAATTATCATGTATACTAATTTTATTCCTTCGTGTCACTTAATCATTCTATTGCCTTTTTTTCCTCTCCCTTTTGCGTTGAAAACGCTGATACATTGTGTTTTATTTTGGCATAACCTTTTATTGTGTTCCTATTCATGCATTTGCTATTTAAATTCACAGCATGTATTAGTTTGTTCCAAGATCAGGTCATGCATGTTTGATATATACTATGACACCACAGCAAATGTGCAACCAACACTCCCAACAGCCGCACCACCACCAGAGACAACTAAACTTGGTTGATACACGCAAAGGCAAAAGGTACCCAGGCTAACAATTAACATATGTATACTATGCCACTGTAAACATAATGCTAACATGCCTTCCTTCTATAGTTGATGCGGAATCCATGCCTACAAAAACAACCATGATGAAGAGGAAGTTGTTTCAGTGTACCAAGGAAAAATAGCTATCAAGGTTAACAACATCTCCAGCAATAGAGGTGGAATGATATGGCCCCTGACCACTTTAGTTCTTTTGCCTCTACATATCCCTGTAAAATTGTTCATCCATCGCATTAAATGGACCGTGATATTCTATATGATGAGGTGAACACTATGAACAAAAACATAACTATGTATATTAAGCATTGTGAAATGCTGGTATTGTATATTTCCCTGCACATATCATATATATTAACTTAACTAATTTATAGATGGGTTAGCTCATGCGCGAAGCGCGTGTATCCCGCTAGTAAGAGATAAATGGTGATAATATCGCAACACCTAAGAATACATGAGAACCATGCCACACAACTAAGACAAGTGTCTAAAGAAAGAAAAAGTGACTTGTCACCTACATCGTTGTTACCAAGCACCTTGTTAACAATCAGGGGTCAAACAAAAATAGTTGATAATACATATAACTACCTAAATTATGTAACATCCCAAATTTTTAAACCCAATTTGGAACGTTAATAATTTCCTAAATTGCATAATTTTAAAATCACAAATAGTTATTGTATATTGCACCATGGCATCATCATCATTGCATGCATTGCATTTAAGTTGGGAAAATCGGTTTAAACTTTTCAAGCATGCACCCTTGGTGGAAAAATTTAATAATTTATTTGTGTAGTATTTTCATCAAAGCCAACTCTTAATATTTTAATTTTGTTCTGGAATAATATGTTCTAAAAGGCTAAAGTCTTTGCTCATTCAAAAGACTATTTGGAAAATAAAAGTTCTTTGGGGAAACCAGAAATTCAAAGGAGATCTTTATTTCCTCCTCGGCCCGAGCTGGCCCAATCTCTCTCTCTCCTTTTCATTACCCTTCCCGTTTTCCTCTCTGGCTGGGCCGATACCGCAACCGGCCCACTCCGCTCCTCTTCTTTCCCTACTCCTCCGTTCCTTCGGTTGGGCCTTGTGTGCCGTACCCTTCCGTCATTGCCATCCTCGCGCCGTGAGGCAAGTTGCCACCGACAGGTGGGGCCCATCCGCCAGTGTCTCTCCTCCTTTCTTCTCCTCTGTTTCTCCCTCCCCTGTATGCCGGTCGTCGTCGCTGTGTTCTCCCTCTCCCTCGTTCTCCCGAAGACTCGTGGGTACAGCCTTCGATGCGGCCACGCGTTCCGATCACCTTCCCCGGACCCCTCCTACCCCTTCGCCCTCTCGTCTTGTCGCCGGTCTCACGTCCGTGACGCCGCTGAATCCCTCTTCACGCCACCGGCCGGTAATTCCGCCGGCGCGGCCAACCTCCGCATCGCTTTAGAGATGTCCCGAGCGAAGTTTTCCTATAAAATGGGAGCTGCTCCCCCTTTTGCTCCCCGCCTTGCGCCATCGCTTTGCATCTCGCCCGAAGCCGGTGCGCCACCTTCGCCGCGATCCTCCTTTTTCTCCCCTACCCGTATCATTCCCCTGACCGTGCTCCTCTCGGGTTTGAACCGCAGGTCGTTGCGGAGGAGCTCGCGCCGAGGGATTGGAGCCGTGTGGTCCGTGCGTTCCCGGAGCCCACACCGTCGCCGACGCCGTGGTCCCATCGCCCTGTCGCGCTCTTGGTTTCTTCGGTACCGGAGGTAGCTTTCTTACCCCCCCCTGAGTTGCTCGCGCGTGCCAAGGCCATGGATTGTCGCCAACGTCTCGACCGCACCGCGGCCCGGCTAGGATGCCGCTGCCCGTCGCGCCGCCGCATTGCCTTGCCCCAGCGAGACCGAGACCCCCTTTAAGCTCGCCTCGCACCCCTCTGTCTCTCCCGCCAGTGAATCGGCCCCTGATGGTCGGTAGCGTCGCCGGCGTGGCCCTCGTCGCCGCCGAGGAGGAGCCTCCCCTATTTTTCCCCTTCCTCACTTTGCTTGTGGCGCCGACAGGGGGTCGAGCAGACCCACTGATCAGCCAGCGATCGCCTCGCCACTCGCTCGCTCTGCGAGCCAGCGCCTCAGTTAGGTCGTCCGTGAGCACCGCCCACTCGGATGGCCTTTCCTTTTATTTTCATTTTTCAATTTCTGTTTAAACCCTTATTTGGTATCCTAAAGTATTTGTTAAAAATAACCTATGCACATTAAAAACTCTATAAAAATTTGTACAAATACTTTAACCATTCTGGACCATAGGAAAATTATATATATGCATGTCATGCATGCAACATCATTTCTAGTTAAATAAACAACCTAGTAATGTCATTATTTCATGTGCATATGAAAAGTGGTCATAATATTTTTGTTAAATGAAAATAAAATGCTTTACAATCCCTGGACCTTAGAAAATGTTGTTGCCATGCCATGCCATCCATGCAGCATGTCCTTGTTAGAGGGATTCATGATTTAGGATTTGCATCATTTCATGTGTACTAAAACCATTTCATGGTATCTCCTTTAAATGAAAAATGCATTGAGGTTGCTGCATGTTCTCTTTTCCTAAAACAGCAAGTCATAAAATATTTTGCTTATGTATGTTCTATTGTTTGCATATGCGTGTGCGCGTTTAGGAGGTCAAGCCCCCGAAGACCCGATCGTCGACGTCCCCTTCGTTTTCCCCGGAACCGATTAAGGCAAGTCCCCCTTCGATCATATCCTGAAGCCATTTTTCGGTTATTTAGAAAATGCTTGCTAGACTTGAAAATATGCATGCTAGTTTAAAAATAATAAATGTCGTATTTACTAGAATTAGATATCATGCCAAATAGAAAAGGTAAGAAATATAGTAGGATTAAACCTAAGGCTAAACTATAAATTACTCGTATTTATATTCTCGTTGTGGTAGGATAAATGCTTAAAATCATTTATGCGGAATGATTCAATCATTTGTGTGAAATGAGAATATTGTTGAGAAATGTTTGGGAAAGGGTGATTTAAAGGTAGCGCATCAAGGGTGATGCTTAGTAGGAAATGATTTTTCTCTTACCCTAAAAAATCTTCTGACTAGGGAGTTTATCGGTCGGTGCGGTGTGGCACTGTTTTGAAAACTGGGCTAAAATATCAACTCTCTTCTAGTCTAAGGACTGTGCATCCTATGACCCTATGAACTGAGCTATTACAGTACGACCTCGAGCCTCGGTATGGGACGGGCCCGATCGTTGGCCCTCATGGTTGGCGGTCTTGTGGCGAAACACCGTGCAGGTGCGTAGCCTCTCGAGGTAAGGCGTACCGCTCTGCGAGTTAAAAGCATCATGATAGCCGTGCTTTCATGGTTATGAGCGTCTTGAATGGGTGATTATATGGTAGCTTCTTCATTTAAAACCATTTTAGAAAAGGGTTTTGAACAAAGGATTTGAGATGAGTAAGGATTTGAGATGGATTTCGTTTGAGCTAGGTGCCACCGTAATATTCCGGATTGGGTGACTACTACCGGAAAGTGTCATGTGGAATGGACTTAGCCGGTTTGAGAAAAAAAAATGAGAAAGGATTTTGTTCTCGCTATGGCACTGAGACCAAGTGGCGAGAACCGTTTGAGAAGAGCTCAAAGAAAATGATTAAGATTTATTGTTTCTAAATTGCTTTGTCAAAACTAGGCTAATAAATGCGTTTCCGCAAAATATCCTAAGCCTTCCTTGTACTAAACCACATTTGCATAATTCCGGACTTGCGAGTACAATTTGTACTCACCCTCCTTTTCTCTCTTCTCTTTTCAAAACTTCAACAGCCGGTCCATCCGAGTATGGCCCGCCTTCCGAGGAGGAGGACCCGGACTACGTCGAGGAGGCGTTTTCCGATGAAGAATATGAAGACTAGGGTTGCGCGTTCCTACAACCCTCGTGCCTGTGTGATGGATAAGTATCTTGATATTGTATTAGACCTGTATCTCCGTGTACTCTGATTTGCGGCCTGCGAGCCGTTGTATATGTTTGTACTGGACTATGTTCTCGTTTGTAATAATAAGATCGTTGGCACAGTTCCGTTTCTGTATATCTGTGTGTACTAGCTATGATCCTTGGGACTAGTACGAGTTTACGCAGGTGGAATCCGATCTCGTAAATCGGGTGCCGACAAATTAGAAGAAAGATAAATGATGGAGGTATTTCGCCATAGTCTGGGCATTAGACAACAATGTGGGACAAACAAGGATAAGAGGGGCTATTTTGTTGGCATAAACATGAAGAGATGTTGGCAATATGACCTGCAAAGTAACCATGTCGACATATGTATAAAGGAGGTCAAGGGCGCGAAGAGAAGAGGTCAATCCAGCAATTGACATCTGTAAGTTCAAGCCTCCCATGGGCTAATTGATTTTGGTAATTGATGGCAACTAGGCCGTACAGCTGGAACGCCAAGGATAAGGACTTTGGGTTTCATAGTTTCTCTAATTTCCTTATGTGCGTCTTATTGCCCAACCGAAAGATCGACAACATCTCTCTGTTGCGAGGTCCCACCGAGCACAGTCATAGGGGTTCCTAGAGTGCAGCTTGTTAGCCTTTAGCGAATCATCTAGAGCGAGTCCACTGTCTAGGTTCGAGAGAGTTCGGGAGAGTTCGGGGAGTGACAATATCCGAGGTTTCAGAGCCGCCAAGTTCCCAAGCCAAATATTACATTTAGGCGCGAAACCTCGCGCCAAATGATTGAACCTCCCGCCGTGTCCACAAATCGACAAAGTGTCTCTTGACCAAGCGTGGTACGAGAGAGGGAAGCGAGGCGAGTCGGTTAACAACCTCTGTGGGGCGGCGTCCGATCGCCATCGGACGGCGTCCGTGAGCAAGCCAAAATTTGGCTAAGTCCGGCTCTACCGCCTCTGCCGGACGGCGTCAAGACCGCCACGGACGGCGTCCGGCAATGAGATTCCCAAAGAGCGAGCTCGAAAATGGCTAAGTCTCAACGAATTGTCCACAGCTTGACGGCGTCCGTCGAGACGGGCGGCGTCCGGTGAAGTAGAAAATCGACGGCGAGGAGCATCGGACGGCGTCTGGCGGCGTCCCGACGGCCGCCCTTACTTGTCGGACGGCGTCAACCCGGACGGACGCGTCCGATCACGGCTAAACCAGAATCAACACTTGGCGGGCGCCTGTTCACCATGCGGCTCTGCCGCCGACGCGTCCGGTCGACCACGGACGGCGTCCGACGGCACAAAAAATGGCCTCGACCTTCGCCGGACGGCGTCCGACGGCGACCGACGGCGTCCGATCGGGCGATCTGAATCTCGCGATTTAATCTGGACCGTCCATTTTAGGGTTTCGCCTTGGGGCTATAAATAGGGGCTAGGAGCACGGAGAAACTTGAGAGAGCCTACCCTAGCAACCACCTATTGCCTTAGCCACCTAGAGAGCTCCTCCCATGGTTCCCACCTCCATCTAGGGTTCCATGTGATTGTGAGATTGAGGGAAAAGAAGTGAGGAAGAAGAAGAGAGCATCCCCTAGCCTCCTCCTCATAATCTCCAAGGTTTGTGTCCTCTCCATGGTTGCCTTGCCATCCTCCATGGTGGGTTGAGGGTTGAGTGTCTCCGGTCTTGTGCTCTTGGGATTCTTGTCACCGTGAGACACCGTCATCGCCGAGCTTCACTAAGCGTGTCATAAGCAAACCCTTCTCCGTGAAGGTCACCGTGCTTCCCACGGTGCTTCCTCTCCGCTTAAATCGGGGTGTGCAAAGTCCGCCGTGTGTCGGCGGCCATCTCCGTGTGTCGGAGGTGCCAAGGCGTCCGTGTGTCGGATCCAAATCCTCCATGTGTTGGGGGTACCTCATGTGTTGAGGTGAAACCCACCGTGTGTCGGTGGTCGGTGCCGTGTGACGGTGCCGTGGGTGTGAGAGCTCTCGCGTGTGAGAGAACTCGCCTCCGTGTGAAGGTTTGGAGCTCGCCTACCATGTGTTGGTGAAGAGCTACCACGAGTGGATTGAGGGCTAGGGACGAAAGGGTCCCGACTTCTCTGTGTGAGAAGTTTCCTCAGCGGAGACGTGGGTGCTCATGTGTTGAGCACCGAACTTGATAAACAATTTGGTTTCGCCTCCCTTCTCACCCATTTACTCAAGACTTTGAATTAATCGCTTGCGTGTGAGTGCCATCGAGCCTCCTAATAGTCGCATGTGCATTATTGTGATCACTTCATAACTAGACTCTAGATCAATCGATAGCTTGGGTTCTTAATTTGACTAAGTAAATCAAGCGAATCGAGAGAAGTAAAATTTGAAAAGAGCCGATTCACCCCCCCTCTCGGCCTAGGATCCTTACAAGTGGTATCAGAGCTCGGCTCTCTAGTTGCTTAACCGCATAGAGATGGCTGACGGGGGTAGTGTAGCTGCCAATAGGATTCCTCTGTTTAGTGGCACCAATTTTGGTTTTTGGAGGTTGCGCATGAAAGTATTTCTCCAAGCCATGGGAATGGAAGTTTGGAGGGTTGTAGAGTCTCCTCATGGTGTCACACTCACTAACAACATACCTGCCATACCCGCACAAAACAAACTCTTAGAGACCGATGCTAAGGCTATGAACGCTTTGTTTTGTGGTTTGAGCATGGAGGTCTTCGATAGAGTTAGCAATCTCACTAGTGCACACGATATATGGATCACACTCATTGAGATTCACGAGGCACTTCTGGCATTAAGGAGGGTAGACTAGTAGTTGTCAAGGAGCGTTATGATCGATTCGAAATGTTTCCAAATGAGAATGTCAATGCTATGTTTACTCGGCTTAACCCCATCCTTAACGAGCTTAAGGGCTCGGTCACACTGCTGCCAATGATGAAGTGTGTAGGAAAATCTCATGGATCCTCCCCAAGAAGGATTACCGGATATCATCACCTATCTCACCAACAATGGTGATGTGGAGAAGTGGCTCCCACGACTTTGCTCAAAGAAAATCACCAGCACGCGAGATGATGCTCCTCAATGATCGTGAAGATTCCCCGCCCAAATGAAGAATCAAGTGATCGCGCCAAGGCCGATGGATCCAAGCGAGTGGTCTCGAGTCAAGTCAAGCCGAGGATGGTGGAGAGATGAGTTGGAATGAGCTCGAGGAGGGCTTCCAACACTTCGGTTTGTTCATGAAGCAAGTGGCAGTTCATGAGCGAAAATGGATATGGAGGAAAGAAGAGGATGAGCGAAACACTCATGCGTCATACCGATGCTATGAGTGTCGGGAGAAGGCACATCGCTTCAATGTGTCCGCAGAAGGCGACATCAAGTACAAGGACAAAGGAAAGGAGAAGGGCGATGGCGAAAGTCAAGACGGAAGGACTACAAGAAGAATCCCAAAGTCGATTCAAGGGTCGCTCCTCACAAGGCAAGAGGCTAGCCTTTATTGGGGAATGGGTGACCGATGATGACTCAATGACACGTCGGTTTCAAGTGACGACGAGGAGTCAAGTGGCCAAGGATTGGCCGCATGGCAATCACTCAGTGTGTCACCACCGCCACCTTCCTCCAAGATGTCTCACGGTCGTCACCGAGCCTCAAGAGTGGTTCTCCGATGATGACGAGTCTGCTTCTCTACTTCCACTACACCAGAGGCGACATCGACTCCGGCCCGACATCGCCAAGTGCCCGATGGTCAAGCCATCTAGAAATGAGGTTTGTGACTCGACTCGAACCCAAGATGAGGCGGAAGTTGCTAGAGGTTACCTTGCTCAAGCACTTGACTTTCTTGAAAAGGAAAGATCAAGAAACATGAGACTTCAGGAGCGTCTTAATGACTTGAATGTTAGGTTCAATGATCTTGTGTCTAAGCATGAATCACTAGAAACTGAACATGACTCCATGATGGGTTCTAGTAATGCTATGACTAAGAAAACAAGTGTGCTAGAAGAAGAGAATAGGGCTATGAATGAGTCGGTAGAACATATCCTTGCTATAATTCATGAGCTTAGAGCTAGTAATGAGCGGCTTCTAGCCGATAATGCTTCCATGATTGCTTTGCCTGTTGCTCAATCTGTTGATGTCCCTGATTGTCATGCTTTGGTTGATGTTTTGCCTGCTATCTTGCCTGTTCCTAGTGATCTTTGTTGATGATGCTCTGCATGTTTCATAATTGTTGCACCTCTTAGGGTTGATAGCTCTACTTCATGTGATGATTTGATTGACTTGACCACGATTGCTTCTAGCTCTAGTGGTTCCTCTAGCAATGCTCATGATATGCACTCTGATAATTGCATATTTGCTTTAGGCGCTAGGAATTAGCTATTGAGAATGGTGAACTTAGAGCTAAACTTGAAAAATTTGATAAAGGACTTGGGAAGTGCTATGAGGATAGTCTAGCCTTGGATAAGATGCTCAAGGAACAAAGAAAACCTTCCTTAAAGAGTGGCTTGGTTTTACCTGAAAAGCCAAAGGGAGGAAGAAATCCGGTGTTCTCGAGCATCCGCCAAGAGGCAAGGTTACCATCATGCTCATCCCAAGAAGAGAAGCAACTCTGGTCTAACAAATTGCACACTAGCAACAATGCTCCTAGGATGCACAATGGACACCGCACATGGCAAGGACCTCCTAGGCACTATAACTCCACATGGCAACAAAGAAATCATAGTGCACAGCAATATGGTCCTAAGTATAACACTTGGAATGGTCCTAGGTTTCACAACAATCGGCAAGATCCTAGGTTCAACACTTGGCATTCACCTAGGCAAAACTTCGGCATGGTCCTCCTAGGCACAACAATGGTAGACCAATCCTCCTAGGAACCAAAATCGCAACACTCCCAACCACACACAACCAAGAGTTCCTAGAGCACATTCTCAATTATACGGTCACTACCGCTCAAGAAAAATGTTCAAAGTAGGATGACTGCTAGATTTGTTGGGCTCAAGGCTGAGAATGAGCACAAGGCACATGTTTGGGTGCCCAAGTCATTGATTGATCGCTTTGCTCTTGTTGCTTCTAGCTTGAAGGCTAACCCTGGGGACCTCCCGTGTGGGTCCACTCGAGTCACATAAGTGATCTTCTCATTTGACAGTGAACTACGGAGTGGAGGTGCCATTGGATCATCGACAATGGTGTACCCAACACATGACCAAGCAACCCCGGTTGTTCACCTCAATAGGGGAGGAAGGCAAGATTCCCCCCAAGATCACTTTTGGAGATGGAAGCAAGAGCAAGGTACTTGGAGTTGGAAAGGTAGCAATCTCTTTTGATCTTTCAATTGACAATGTGCTGCTAGTAAAAATTTTGAGCTATAATCTTCTCTCTGTTGCCCAAATATGTGATTTGGGGTTCCATTGTAATTTCTCACCTGAGGGCTTGTTGGTTTTGGACAAAAATGAAAATCTTGTGTTTAAAGGCTTTCGGTTTGAAAACTTGTTTCTTGTGAACTTTAATGAACCTGCCGCATCCGTCTCGACTTGCCTTGTCGCCAAAGTCTCTCTTGGTTGGCTTTGGCATAAGCGTCTTGGGCATGTCGGCATGGCAAATTTGAAGAAACTTTTCAAAAATGAGTTGATTCTCGGGGTGCAAGATGTGACATTCGAGAAAGACAAGCTATCGATTACTGTCGGTAAGCAAGCAAGTGGTAAGCTCACATCCTGCCAAGAATGTCATGTCTACATCTCGACCTCTCGAGCTTATACACATGGATCTTTTTGGGCCAACAACATATGTGAGTATCGGGGGAAATCTTTATTGCCTGGTCATTGTTGATGACTTCTCCCGATACACTTGGGTTTTCTTTTTACCTGATAAAACTCCAACTGGAGATGTTTTCAAAAAGTTTGTAAAGAAAACCCAAAATGCTTTTGAGTGTACCCTCAAGAAGGTGAGAAGTGACAATGGAGCGGAGTTCACTAACACTTCATTGAGCTGCTACGTGATGAGTTAGGGATTGATCACGGTTCTCGACCACCTACACCCCTCAAAAAATGGGGTGGTTGAGAGGAAGAACAGGGCGCTCATTGAGATGGCAAGGACAATGTTAGATGAGTACAAGACTTCACATCATGCTCGGGTGAAGCAATCAATCTGACTTGTCATTTGCATCAACAGTCAGTACCTTCACAAGCTTCAAGAAGGCGTCCTCTGTTGCTTGTGGGAAGACGACCCAATGTCTCCTACTTGTGGTTTTTGGTCGCAAGGTCTACATCAAGAAGAAGCGGGAGCACTTGGGCAAGTTCCAGTAGAGTGGACACGGAGTCTTCTTGGGATATTCACCAGAGGGTCTTCCTTCGAATGTACAATGAGAACAGTGGTCGATTGAAGAGACACAGTGATGTGAAGTTCGACGAGTCGAATGGAAGTCAAGGGAGCATGAGAACACGGATGATGTGGATGGTGAGCGATTGGCTAGAGCGGTGGAGGAGATGCCACCGGTGATGTGAGACCGTAGAGGTTCAGAGGAGACCGAGGTTGTTGCTCCACCCTCACACCCGAGCGAGTACAGTCGGGGAGCTTCACCTCAAAGGTTAGCTCAAGCCTTGATCGATTCTGAGGCAGAGACAAGATGTGAGCGGATCTGAGAATCGGATGAGCTACCACCCCAGCTTGATCAAGACCCATCACACCATTGCTCGTGATCACCCACCGATCAAGTGATTGGGGACTTGACTCACGGTGTCAGTGCAGACAAGGTCTAGGACGACCACCGTGAGCACACGGCGTTTGTGTCGAGCTTGAGCCAAAGAAAGTGGAGGAGGCAATCGAATGACCCAGATCGGATCAATGCGATGCACGAGGAGTGAACAACTTTGAGGGAAACAAAGTCCGGACTTTGGTAAAGAGGCCGAGCGATCGCAACGTGATTGGCACCAAGTGGGTATTCAAGAACAAGCAAGATGAGTTTGGATTGGTGGTGCGCAACAAGGCTAGGTTGGTCGCTCGGGGTTCACACAGATCGAGGTATAGATTGTGGAGACACCTATGCTCCGTGGCCTGTCTGGGCGCTATTAGGCCGCTTGTGGCGTTCTCTCGTGCCACAACATCGCTCTCAAGCAGATGGATGTGAAGAGTGCTTTCTCAGCGGGTACATAGGAGAGCTAGTGTATGTGGAGCGACCTCCGGGTTTGAAGATTCACGTCACCACGATCATGTGTACAAATTGTCAAAGGCTTTGTATGGTCTCAAGCAAGCACCTGGGCATGGTATGAAAGGCGAGGACTTCCTCATCGGCAAGGGATTCACGGTTGGAAGGGTCGACTCGACACTATTCACCAAGGTGGTGGATGGAGACCTGTTCTGTGCGGTGTATGTGGATGACATCATCTTGGCTAAGACAAATGAGACCTTGGTCAAAGAGTTCAATGACATGATGAGTAAGGAGTTCGAGATGTCGATGATGGGCGAGTTGAACTTCTTCTTGGGATTTCAAATCAAGCAACTCAAGACCGGACTTTCATATGCCAAGAGAAGTACATCCACGACCTCCTCAAGCGCTTCGACATGGATGATTGCAAGCCGTCACGGACACCAATGGGAACGAATCGCCACCTCGACCTCGACAAAGAAGGTAAATATGTCGACCAAAAGCTTTCTTGTTCCATGATTGGTGCTTTGCTCTACTTGATCGCATCTAGGCCGGATATCATGTTTAGTGTGTGCATGTGCGCTAGATTTCAAGCCTCCTCTAGAGAAATGCATATGACTCTTGTGAAACGAATACTTAGATACCAAACACACACCTAGCATAGGCCTTTAGTTCCCGAAGGTCTTGGTTTGAGCTCCTAGGCTATTCGACTCAGATTATGCCGTGTAAGATCGATCGCAAAAGCACTTCCGGGCATGTCACTTTTGGGTAGGTGTCTTGTGTCATGGGCGTCAAAAACAGAACTCCGTGGCGCTATCTACGGCGAGGTGAGTATATAGCGGCGGGGAGTTGTTGTGCATGATTGCTTTACGTCTGATCCTTTGTTTGACTTTGGGCTAAAATTTGACCATGTGCCTCTTCTATGCGACAACGAGGCGCGGTGAAGATAGCGTGCAACCCGGTCCAACACTCACGGACCAAGCACATTGATGTCCGTCACCATTTCCTTCGGGATCATGTGACAAAGGCGACATTGTGCTTGAGCATGTTGAACGACAGAGGACCAACTTGTCGACATATTCACCCACCACTCGATGTGGCACGCTTCGCAAATTGAGAAATGAATCGAACATTTTAGACAAGTCAAACATAGCATGAGTTGGTCGGCGTGGCTATGTCATTCATTGCAAATCTTTTGAAGCCGGTTTGAGCATTTAGGTGCCTTGCCTCATTATCTTCGGAGGTTATTCATTGCCTATACTTTCATCACATTAAATTGATCGCTATAGCATGTGTTTACCTTGTCACTAGCTCAACGGTGCTTAACTCAACATATCATGTAATTGAAAACCATGAGCTTGTGTTAGGAGAGCTATAGCTTCTAGTCTCATTTGATTGCTCTGAACTCTTTGATTGATCACGTGCTTCTTAGTCTAGAGTGTGTCTCTCCTTTTGCACATATCTTTACTTCGCTAATTTGAGCAATTTTGAGAAAATGTTGAGCAAAACTTGTAAAATGTGCTAAAACGAGAATGCATGTCTCACCAATGTCTCCTCGATGAGATAGCTTGTCATTGCACTAGGCATGAACTTAGGGGGAGCTTTGGATGACCGAGACGTTCACCTTCATGTCATCTCTTGGGTGGCGTTGCCTATGGTTTGAGACATGGCAAATTTGAGAAAATTCAAGGTTCAAAATGTGAAACCTTTCAAAAATGAGCTCAACCAAAATGTTTTGGTCTCAAATAGGCTTGGTGATAGTTAGTGTAGCTTGGAGCGTATTTTCTAGTGCTATGGTGCATCATGTGTCCCTTCGAAGTTTTGGAGCAACTCTTGACACTTCTCGCTATTGTTCATCTTATACTTGTTCTAGGTCATAAATAACTTGAATCACACATTTAATAATTGAGCTTTAGTTGATCTTGTGACATTGTGACCTTGAGATGGTTAGATTTTGAGTGTGATGAACTTATGGGCATACGTGCACTAGTACAACTTCCAAAGCGCTTCATTTGCTAATCCCATACTTTGCTACTTTACGGTTATTGATGCCAAAGGGGAGAAATTAGTGCAAATCCATGTTTTGGGCATAATCATGTTTTGGAATGCAAAGATGGGAGAATGGAATTTGGGGTGTTTATAAGTGGTAGATTCAGGAGATGCTTTGCTCCTAGAATGAAAATGTGTTAGGTTACAAGTGGTAGACTTAGGAGATGCTTTGCTCCTAGGACGAAAAATTAGGATGGAGATGCTTTGCTCCATGTGATGTGATGATACTATCGTGTCTTACAAGTGGTATGCATTGATTTAGGGGGAGCTCTTGTCTACATATACATTGCATTTCATTCTTTGGCCTAGTCTTTGATCTTGTGTTTTCTTTGGGATGCAATGCTTGAGCTAACCCATTGCACCGTAGATTGTATTTGTGCCTTGTCATGTTGGATTTGCGGTGTTGTCATCAATTACCAAAAAGGGGGAGATTGTAAGTTCAAGCCTCCCATGGGCTAATTGATTTTGGTAATTGATGGCAACTAGGCCGTACAGCTGGAACGCCAAGGATAAGGACTTTGTGTTTCATAGTTTCTCTAATTTCCTTGTGTGCGTCTTACCAACTCAATGAGATCGACAACATCTCTCTGTTGCGAGGTCCCACCGAGCACAGTCATAGGGGTTCCTAGAGTGCCGCTTGTTAGCCTTTAGCGAATCATCTAGAGCGAGTCCACTGTCTAGGTTCGAGAGCTCGGGAGAGTTCGGGAGTGACACGGTATCCGGGGTTTCGAGCCGCCAAGTTCCCAAGCCAAATATTACATTTAGGCGCGAAACCTCCCGCCAAATGATTTGAACCTCCACCAGTGTCCACAAATCGACAAAGTGTCTCTTGACCAAGCGTGGTGATGAGAGAGGCGGCGAGGCGAGTCTGTTAACTTAGTCTGTAGGGCGGCGTCCGATCGCCATCGGACGGCGTCCGTGAGCCCAAGCCAAAATTTGGCTAAGTCCGGCTCCGCCTCTGCCGGACGGCGTCCGACCGCCACGGACGGCGTCCGACAATGGGATTCCCAAAGAGCGAGCTCGAAAATGGCTAAGTCTCAACGAACCGTCCCTGTCGGACGGCGTCCGTCGAGACCGGACGGCGTCCGGTGAAGTAGAAAATCAACGGCGAGGAGCATCGGACGGCGTCTGGCGAAGTCCCGACGGCCGCCACCCACACACTGTCGGACGGCGTCAAACCAAGACCGGACGCGTCCGATGACGGCTAAACCCAGAATCAACACTTGGCGGGCGCCTGTTCCGCTGCGGCTATGCTTGCCCAGCCGACGCGTCCGGTCGACCACGGGACGCCGTCCGACGGCACAAAATGGCCTCGACCTTCAGCCGGACGGCGTCCGACGGCGACGGACGGCGTCCGACGGGCGATCTGAATCTCGCGATTTAATCTGGACCGTCCATTTCTAGGGTTTCGCCTTGGGGCTATAAATAGGGGCTAGGAGCACGGAGAAACTTGAGAGAGCCTACCCTAGCGACCACCTATTGCCTTAGCCACCTAGAGAGCTCCTCCCATGGTTCCCACCTCCATCTAGGGTTCCATGTGATTGTGAGATTGAGGAAAAGAAGTGAGGAAGAAGAAGAGCATCCCTAGCCTCCTCCTCATAATCTCCAAGGTTTGTGTCCTCTCCATGGTTGCCTTGCCATCCTCCATGGTGGGTTGAGGGTTGAGTGTCTCCGGTCTTGTGCTCTTGGGATTCTTGTCACCGTGAGACACCGTCATCGCCGAGCTTCACCAAGCGTGATCATAAGCAAACCCTTCTCCGTGAAGGTCACCGTGCTTCCCACGGTGCTCCTCTCCGCTCGTCGGGGTGTGCAAAGTCCGCCGTGTGTCGGCCATCTCCGTGTCGGAGGTGCCAAAGCGTCCGTGTATCGGATCCAAATCCTCCATGTGTTGGGGTACCTCATGTGTTGAGGTGAAACCCACCGTGTGTCGGTGGTCGGTGCCGTGTGTGCGGTGCAGTGGGTGTGAGCTCTCGCGTGTGAGAGAACTTCGCCTCCGTGTGAAGGTTTGGAGCTCGCCTACCATGTGTTGGTGAAGAGCTACCACGAGTGGATTGAGGGCTAGGGACGAAGGGTCCCGACTTCTCTGTGTGAGAAGTTTCCTCAATCGAGACGTAGGTGCTCATGTGTTGAGCACCGAACTTGATAAACAATTTGGTTTATGTCTCCCTTCTCACCCATTTACTTCGCGCTTTGAATTAATCGCTTGCGTGTGAGTGCCATCGAGCCTCCTAGTAGTCGCATATGCATTATTGTGATCACTTCCGCAACTAGACTCTAGATCAATCGATAGCTTGGGTTCTTAATTTGACTAAGTAAATCAAGCGAATCGAGAGAAGTAAAATTTGAAAAGAGCCGATTCACCCCCCCTCTCGGCCTAGGATCCTTACAACGTCATATAATGCAGTAGGATAAGATCCAAACACCCATTGAGATCCACAAGAACGTCCAACAATTCTTCCTTACAAGGCATTTCGCTCTTGTAACATCCTCATGTAATATCTGAGCTCTTTTTCGCCTCACGAATGAAACAAAGCATTGAACATGGGGCTATTATTCCCAACCCAAGGGAGTCCTGAACCAGGATTTAAAAAAACCTTGCTATGTTGGTACAGAACTTGCTCGACCATGCAAAGGTATGTGACATTCTCCATGCGATAAACAAATTTTGTTGTTCGACGAAGGGCTTTTTTCCATACACCAATAGCGTTGTCTAGGTGGTTAAACTGATTTGCACACTGACAACCGTTAAAACAATAATATAAGACTATTTCAATTATTTTATATTTTATAATGTAGAAATACACCTATATGCTATATTTATGATGTTAGAGCATAAAATGTGTTTTCTTAGGGCCACCTAGAACCACGTAGTCATTATCTAGAACCACCAGCATGAGCTAATTGACTAGGTCACACCAACCTAGACCCTAGGCGGGGCGAGATTGCACTACCTAGTGCCTAGGAGCTGCCTAGGTGAGTCTAGGCGTGGACTAGGGGAACCATAGTCACTGATGGGAGGAGGAGGGATAGCATGACCGGTAATAGGGAGGAGGAGAGGGCAACCGATGATGGCACCATCAAAGGGGTGAGGAGGTAACACAAATGACTTACCAAAGAAAAGAATGGGACGACATAGAGGTAGATCTAGGATGACAATGACATTGGAAGGAGTAGCATCCATGGATGGAGGAAGAAAAGGTTGGTTGGCTATATCACTGGAGGAAGGAGGGGGAGAAGGGTGCGACAGTTAGGTCCAAGACAACAACATCATTGGATGAAGGAGGGGCCAACATTGATAGATGGAGGGGGGTGGCTGGCAGTGTCATCGGAGGGATGAGGAGGACGGTGGCAGCCACACAGGCATATTACAACAGGATGTGTCCAACAGATCGATCAATCGAAATCAATCGATGACACTGGGTGGTAGACTATGAGGTCGGAGACAGGGGCAGACCATGAGTGATGTATGGGAGATTGGGAATGAGCTGACTATCGGAAATTTGGAGGGTAGGGCATCCCTGTAAAGAGGGTTGGGTCACTGGGTCGGGCAAGTTTTCTTTGGGCTATAATTAAAATCTCGAGCTGGAGCTCAACCTCAAAATTGTGATGGGATGTAAATTAAAATCTAACCCTAGTTTAAAAAATTTGATCAAGTCATACTAGACTGCTTATGATCAGACGTGTTAAACACAACAATGTAAGAGCATCCCAAAGGGAATCAAACGAGCATTGCCGCTCTGATAACCATGTTTTTCCCGCCCAGTCGTTCTTTGCTCTCTCCTGATTTTCCCCCTGCTGCATTCAAAAAGATTTGAAGTACAGGCCCTTGTGATGAGCCTGTAGGGGATGCTCTAAGGAAGTACGTTTGACTTATATACAACACACTTTAAATTTCTGTAAACAATCGAATCGAAAAGCTAAATTTGCATATCGTGCTGGCAACTAAAACTCTAAAAAGACATTAATTAACAAAAGATTAAAATACGCTTTCAGAAAAGAAAACAATAAACCGAATAATTAAAGTATCTTTGAAAACGGAAATCTACACGCGGCAGCTCAAAAGGAAAAGGAAAAATTCGCACACACCCCAAGGCAACGGAACAAGCAAGGCGAGGCCGCGCTGCCCGCGCAGCAAAAACCCTCAAGAAATCGCCGAACCGGGGCAACCGGGCAAGAGATAGGAGAAAACCCTCGCCCAGCCCAGGGCTAGCATAGGAAAACCCCCCTTCTCCTCCTTCCTCCCCTCACCAGACCGCCACATCCGCGGCCGCAATGGTGCTCACCTCCCACAGCCTCTTCTTCTCGCCGTTGGCGGCCGGCCCTTCCCGGCGGGGCCGGAGCCAGCAGGCCCCGGGGCGCTCTTCCGTCTCCATCTCGGCCGCCGCCTCGCCCAGCTCGCAACCCCACGACCACCCCGTCGCCGTCTTATCTTCAAGCCCCAAACCCGAACCGGAGATCCCGAAATTCCTCGCCCTCGCATCCGCCATCTCCGCCGCCGCGTCTGGTGCTTACCTCCTCGCCTCGTCCGGTGGCTTTGGGGGCGGCGCCGGTGGTCTCCTCGGTGGCGGAGGGGGAGGATGGGGTGCCGGAGGCGGCGGCGGCGCAGGTAGTGGCGGTGGCGGTGGGGGTTTTTGGTGGCGGATATTCTCCGCCGGCGCAGCGAATGCGGACGAGAAGTCGTCGGGGGATTGGGACTCTCACGGACTCCCGGCTAACATCTCGGTCCCCCTCACGAAGCTGAGCGGGCTGAAGAAGTACAAGGTGTCGGAGCTCAAGTTCTTTGATCGTGCTGCGGCCGGCGGCGGCGCGCACACGGGGCCGGAGGACTCTTTCTTCGAGATGGTGACCCTGCAGCCCGGCGGCGTGTACACCAAGTCGCAGCTACTGAAGGAGCTCGAGACGCTTGTCTCCTGTGGCATGTTTGAGCGTGTCGATCTTGAGGGTAAGGCCAAGCCCGATGGTACCCTTGGTCTCACCGTCTCCTTTGTTGAGAGCGTCTGGAGTGCCGCTAAGCAGTTCAAGTGCATCAATGTGGGGCTTATCACGCAGTCGGGGCAAGCTGACTTTGATCAGGACATGACGGAGAGGGAGAAGATGGACTACCTCCGGAAGCAGGAACGTGATTACCAGCAGCGTGTCCGCGTCGCTAAGCCATGCATATTGCCAGAGTCTGTGCGGGGAGAGGTACTGGGAATGATGAAGAAGCAGGAGAAAGTGAGTGCCAGACTGCTGCAGAGGATCCGGGACCATGTCCAGAAGTGGTATCACAACGAGGGGTTCGTGTGTGCTCAGGTGGTGAACTTTGGAAATCTCAACACCAGTGAGGTTGTCTGCGAGGTGGTCGAGGGAGATATAACAAAGGTGGAGTATCAGTTCCAGGATAAGCTTGGAAATATCGTTGAAGGAAATACCCAGATCCCTATCATAGACCGGGAGTTGCCTCAGCAGGTATATCGAATATGACATTACTACAAACAAGATACATCATAATTTTTCTTACTATGAAGCTCTATAATTGATTTACGAGTAAGATTTTACAAAATTTTAACTTTAGTGGCATAACTACTAATTAACTATAACTTTCAGTTTGAATTTCACTGGACTGCATGTTTATGAGCAAATGTACTTATCAAACTACTCCGTCACATGTGACCCTCCTGACATACGAGGCCCATAAGCCAATTATAGCATAAAACTGTTGTTTCGAGGAACTACCTGAACCCACCACACCACTCGTAGCCCATGATACAAGCATGTGACCTAGTCTCCTGTCTCCCCTTCCTCATGGTGGCAATGTCACAACCAGCTGCGAGGTAGCACAATCACATACTGACATACAGCATGGACGAGGCTTGCAAGGTGACGTTAGTGTGGTGCACGAGGATGAGGCCCAAGGCATCACAAGGTTACCCAACATTGTGGTCGCTGCTCCAACACAATCTTGGCGTGGGAACTGATCCCTGCATGTTGTTTCCATGTGCCAAACCTCTACTCTGTTTTGACCAGTGAAAGAAATCCAGAGTATGGACAACAGTGCTATATCTGCTCACAAAAGCAGGGAATGGCGCCGGGTGGTTGATAAGTGGATCTCGTCCATGTTTTGATGGAAGTGTAGTTTCTTGTTAAATCTGCAATCCAATGGGACTTAAACTTAAGTTTGTAGTTCTTTCATAGTTTGCCACTAAAGTTTGAGTTCTTAGAAACTTACTTTGTTTTGAGCTGTTTTAAAACTATTTAGGTGTAGTTGTAGTTCCCGTGTCTGTGACAATGAGTTGAGTTGGTAACTCTTTTTTGGTGTATAATTTTATCAATGCATTGGTTAGCTAGAAGAGTAGTGTAGTCCCTTTCATTCATGGCATATGTTCTGATGGTTGTTTGTGCATATTTATGTTCTGAACTTCTGATGGCTATTTGTGCATATTTAATTATGATTCTTTAATGCTCATATTGCTGATATGAATGTTTTACAATCAAATGTTAGTTTTTCTGGGACTTCAATATATAACAAGTACTTCTGCTTCTCTCTTACAGCTTCGACCTGGCCATATATTTAACATTGGAGCAGGAAAGCAAGCTTTGAAGAATATAAACTCACTTGCTTTATTCTCCAACATTGAAGTGAACCCACGCAATGATGAAACAAAAGAAGGGGGTATAGTAGTTGAAATTAAGCTGAAGGAACTAGAACCAAAGTCAGCTGAAGTAAGTACTGAGTGGAGTATTGTACCTGGGCGTCAAGGCCGGCCTACTCTGGTAATGTACCTACTGAACTTTTGTTTTATGGTGAATCTGTATTTTAATGGCTAGACAACAGCATGAATACCACACAACATTGTAATCCTGTTGTGTAACCTCACTACCTGATATCTGACGGGAAATTCTTTTAGGCATCCATTCAACCAGGAGGAACTGTGTCCTTTGAGCATCGCAACATCTATGGTCTAAACAGATCTATTGTTGGTTCTGTTACATCCAGCAACCTGCTAAATCCTCAGGTACTTGGTTATGGTTTTTGCTTCTTTAGCTATGGTGTTGTTCCTTTTAATTTCTGTTGGATGAGTCCTTTGGGGCTGGATAACAGGAATGGTGGCGGCTGTTTAGGAAGACTTTATGGCATCATGGGGTGTGTTCACTGTGGTTTTCTTGATTGCATGCTAATTTGTTTATTTCGTTACACCAGTAACACCACCATGTAGAAAGTGTAACCTGTAACTCGATACCATTTGCAAAACACCCGTAAAAAATTTTCAAGTCATGACCATACTTCAGCCTCATAAATGAATTATGTTTTTATTAGTCCATTTTTAATCAAATGGAGCCAAATGATCTTTTATTCTTTGGCTTTAGATTATTATGGGCTAAAGCAAAATGACATATCAAACTATCTATACTTTTTTTTCCCTGAAGTTGTAGAGAGTTCTTTAGTATCACCATGGGTCAAACGGAAACTACCTTTGTGATTTGTAATATCTGGGGTAAGGTTGCGTACACCGACCCCCCTTACCCCGCTTTTGTGGGAGTTCCCTTGGAAACATTGGGTTATGACGACGATGATTAGTTGTGCTATGTATGGCATGTGGAGCTTTATTATTTCCTGTTCGATCGAAATGTTTTATTAAAATATCATGGCATTAATCACCATTTCACTACTATACAAAGTAACTAAACAATAGCACATGTTGCATCTGTTATCTGTTATATATAAAATGCAACTTGTATGATCTAGAAGGTTTGCTTACATGCTTTCTAGCATCATTGAGAAGCACTAATTCATTTTACCATTTGTTGGTGGTATGTTCTACATGTCTATTAGATGACCTAACAGTCATTTCCTAGAAAAGTTAACTATTTGGAGGTAGATATCACCTATTATTTTTTGCATTCCATATGCATGTGCGCTTATCCATGTTTTTTTGTGGAATATTTAGGACGATCTTTCATTCAAACTCGAGTATGTACATCCTTATCTGGATGGTGTGGATGATCGTAGTAAAAACCGCACCTTCAAAACTAGCTGCTTCAACACCAGGAAATTGAGTCCTGTCTTTGTTGCTGGTCCCAGTATGGATGAAGCTCCACCTATTTGGGTTGATAGAGTTGGATTTAAAGCAAACATAACAGAGGTTTGTACAGATCTATTCTACCTTCTACATTTTTTAGTTTTCATTCATGAATATCCCTCTTCAAGAAATATCTGTACCATGAGGAAAATAATATTTGGATTTTCAGAGTTTTACTCGACAGAGCAAATTCACGTATGGCCTCGTGGTGGAAGAGATTACAACACGTGATGAAACTAATAGTATTTGTACACATGGTTCTCGAGCAATGGCTAGTGGTGGTCTTAGCATGGATGGACCTCCCACAACTCTCAGTGGTACTGGTGTAGATCGAATGGCGTTTCTACAAGCAAATATAACTCGAGACAATACAGAGTTTGTAAATGGTGCAGTTATTGGCAACAGATGTATTTTCCAGGTATGCTGATATGATCTGCTCCCTTGTGGTTTGAAAAACACACAGAAAATATTTGATTGTTTGCCAAGTGTGAGTGTCTCTCTAGAATCTATTCAATGCCACTTTTAATCGTGTCAAAAGGATCAAGACAAACTCTTGTTGTTACTACAGTATTATTTTTGGACACTTAGTTGTGTCAAAAAATGACTAAGACAGACTCTCTTTCATGTTTTTCCCCCTTCAAGTTTTGTTTTCAGTTTTGGGCATTCATAGTGTGTGAAACTGAATGCTTACATTTATCGTTTATTTTCACGATATTTTTATATCTACTGTTAGGATACACTCGGCTGTTTATACAGCTGCTATAACTAGGATAGATTGCTGACTTGGAAGGTAGTTATTGTAGTGCAAAGAGTTGTTTCAATGTGAAGAAATAATTTCTAGGTTAGAAACAAGGCAAAGAAATAAGAAAGATCCTACTGGGAGCAATGAATTGTTTATATTTGGGAGAATATACTGAAAGGGAGGGGAAAAACTAATTGCCAGAAACAGTGCATTGGAGAGTGTATCTATAGCTGCTTTTATATTGTTTGACAGTGTCATGTGCTTGTGGACATGGTAACATAAATATTTTGAAGAAAATTTTCTTGCTGGCTGCAGCTGGACCAAGGTCTTGGCATCGGAAGCAAAAACCCGTTCTTCAATCGTCATCAGCTTACAATGACAAAGTTCATTAACATAAATAAGCAAGAGAAAGGTGCTGGAAAGCCACTACCAGCTGTTCTGGTTCTGCATGGCCATTACGCTGGCTGTGTAGGAGATCTACCGAGCTATGATGCATTCACACTTGGAGGACCTTACTCAGTTAGGGGCTATGGCATGGGGGAATTAGGTGCTTCTAGGAATGTTCTTGAGGTGAGTATTGCTAGTGAATTTGATTTGATGCATCGTTTTTCTTCATGTGTTTGTGTTACATTATATTATAGGAGTAGATATAATTTTAAGCATTGCTCTTGACCTTTTGTTCTGACCCATTTCGTTAAATTGTACAAATGAATTCAGGTTGCTACTGAGTTGCGCATCCCTGTGAAGAACACATATGTATATGGATTTTTTGAGCATGGCACTGACCTTGGAAGTTCCAAGGATGTGAAAGGTAACCCCACGGAGTTCTTCCGACGTGTTGGCCATGGATCTTCATATGGTCTTGGTGTAAAGCTTGGCTTGGTAAGGGGAGAGTACATTGTAGATCACAATGCTGGGACTGGAACCGTTTTCTTCAGATTTGGAGAGAGATTCTGAACGCATTTTATTCAACTACTGGGGAAATCGTAGATCTTCAATAGGTTTCTTATTGTACTATTGGGCTTTGAGGCTCGAAGCAGCATTATATGTGTTGTGAACCGATGGGATTGTGGGATGCAATGCAACTGAAGAGGGCCTCTGATATGCAGGAATAATGAAGCTGCGTTCTTGTTTTTCTGGGGAAGAGAGAGAGAGAGGGGTTAGTGTCAGGATTTTTTTCTTTCTTTCTGTAGGAAGTATGGTGCCTTTCAGAGCTTGGAGCTCATTTAATGGATGATGGAAGATTCAGAAATATTTGCTCCTTTGTATTACCCCCATAAAGTGTAAGCGAAGCTTCTGTGATGACCAGTTTGTTTCGCCGGCGATCTTGCTTTTTTTGCCCCCCTCTTTCGTCTGGTTGGGTAGACGCAGTGTAAGTGCATGACCAATCGAGGCATAGCTAAGGTCGTTATAGTTTTATAGCAAATAAAATAGAATATAAAAATAAAAATATAGATGAGTAGTACTGGTTCTATTTGATTTGCGGTTGAGTTCTGTTTTGTTCGGTTGAGTAAAAAATTAAATGTTTTTAAGAATAGGTATGGTAAGGTTGAAAAAATATTTAAAAACTTTCAAAATCTTTATATAAAATTCTACAAAGTCTCATAAAAATTACATCAAATGATTTCTATAAAAATACTACCCCTGTTTTTTTTTGTTAACGCCATTGACTATTGACTTTTGAGCACGTCTTTGACTATTTGTCTTATTCAAAAAAATTAGTGCAAACATACAAAGAAATAAGTCATGTTTAAAGTATCTTTAAAACATAACAAAATAAATGATATTTACATAATTTTTTGAATAAGACGAATGAGTATTGGTTCTCTTTGATTTGCGGTTGTTTGATTTGCGGTTGAGTTCTGTTTTGTTCGGTTGAGTAAAAAATTAAATGTTTTTAAGAATAGGTATGGTAAGGTTGAAAAAATATTTAAGAACTTTCAAAATCTTTATATAAAATTCTACAAATTCTTATAAAAATTACATCAAATGATTTCTATAAAAATACTACCTCTGTTTTTTTTGTTGACGCGACATATTCAAAAGTCAAAAACGTTAAAAAAACCGAAAGAAGTAATAAATTTTGGTCCAACTAAACAAAACCGAACTCAACGTGAACCGAAGAAGTTCAGAAATGGTGTCCAGGCGATTTAAGTTAGACTTCTCCAATTTTTCGCTACCCTGCTTCGAGACGGCAGCAAATGTGCGGGCCAAACAACGGCTCATGGTTGAAGCAGCTCACGAGCTCTTCCCGGCAAGGTCGCCACGGTCACGCCCTCCACCTCTTCTTCACCCACCTCAGCCTCCAGGCCAGCGTCCGCGAGACGGTGGATCCCCACCCGGCGACCGTCCCCACGGCCCTCCGCTGCTGCGCGCACCTTGCCGACGCCGCCTCCGGCAGCGTCATCCACGCGCTCGTGCTCACCCGTCGGGGCCTCGCCTCGGACGCTGTCATCGCCACCGCGCTCCTCCACATGTACGCCAAGTGCGGCCTCGTCGCCAGCGCCCGCAAGGTGTTCGACGAAACGCCGGGCAGGGACCTCGTCGTCTGGAACGCGCTGCTCGCGGGCTACGCGCGCCACGGCCTCCCGGCGCACGCGCTGGCGCTGGCCGTCAAGATGCGGGGCCTCGGCTTGCGTCCCGATCTGGTCACCTGGAACGCCGTCGTCTCGGGCTTCGCGCTGGCCGGCGATGACCGCGTGGCCGACGACTTGGTCGGCGCCATGCAAGAGAGCGGGCTCCAGCCGGACGTGGTCACCTGGACGTCTCTCGTGTCCGGGTCCGTGCTGAACTTCCAGTACGCCAGAGCACGCACGCTGTTCCGGCGAATGGTCTCCGGCGGCGGCGCCGGCGTCCTGCCAGGCCCGGCCACTATCACCAGCATGCTGCCCGCGTTCGCCAATGTCGCGGACATGAAGCACGGCAAGGAAGTCCACGGCTACGCCGTCGTGGCCGGCATCGAGCGTGAGCTCACCGTGAGCAGCGCCCTCGTCGACATGTACGCGAAGTGCGGTCTCGTGCCCGAGGCGCGCCGACTGTTCGACAAGATGGGGGAGAGGAGCACGGTGACATGGAACTCCATGATCTTCGGGCTGGCGAATTCCGGCCACTGCCAGGATGCCGTCGCCCTGTTCGACACAATGACGCGCGATGGAGCAGCAGCACGGCCGGACCACCTGACCTTCACCGCCGTCCTGACGGCCTGCAGCTACGGCGGCATTGTGGAGACCGGGAAGCGCCTGTACCGAGCCATGCAAGAGGAGTACGGCATCGTGCCGAGGCTGGAGCACTACGCGTGCGTGGTGCATCTGCTGGGCCGAGCCGGGAGGCTCACCGAGGCGCATGATTTCGTCGAGGCGATGCCCGTGGAGCCCGACTGCTTCGTCTGGGGGGCGTTGCTCGGAGCATGCCGGAGCCATGGGAACGTCGAGCTCGCGGAGCTGGCGGCGTCCCGCCTGCAGGTCGTCGAGCCGGGCAACGCGGCGAGTTGCCTGCTGCTCTCGGCGGCACTGGCCAGTGCTGGCAAGCAAAATGAAGCTGTCGGGATCAAGAAGCTTGTGAAGAGACGGCGTATGAAGAGGCTTGACGGCCGCAGCTGGCTAGATGGTTCGTAGTTACGCGATGCTCCACAAGTCACCATCAGAGAAGAAAGAGTCTAGAGATCATGGCATAGGCAAGAATATCAGGAGGAAATACATCGGAAAGTTACCGTGCCTTCTTTCCCGCATCCACATACCGATGGCATCAGTGCAGGTTTTTTTTAATTATTGTAAAAACAGTTCAAACTTCATGATACCACTCCGACGTAGGTACAACACAGTCACAACTACATACCCAAGCATATGATAAACATGGGAGCTGCAGACTAATATAACTCTAAACATCAAAGCATTATTTTTATAGTAGGGCATTATTTACTTACAAGTCCCTGAATTACAACACACTTGAGAGAAAGCCTGCACAATCACTATCAACATATCTTCAGTCTCATTTTTCATGTAGTCGCCATTCAGAATGATCAATTACTCTGGGGAGTTCGATCTACCGCCTGGTGATGGACCTAAAAGCAGCATCATTCCCTCCACAGTTGCATTTCCTGGATCAGATCTCACGTTAGGAGATGCCCTCCCAACTGATACTCGGCGCCCTGGTTCAAACAATCTACTGGCCACATCAGGAGGTTGCTCGAATGATTCCTCTCCTGGCAGAACAAGGAGCCCTTCCTGTTGAAGTGTGGACGGTTCATGGTAGCATGTAGTCCACAATGAGTTCACGAGTTGCCTCTCCTCTCGTGCAGCATCCAAGTCCTCAGGAGCCATCACCCTTATGTCTTGTATACGTCCCCAGAGAAGCCGCCGTAGCCTGTCATGGTCTGCTAGTAGCCTCCTATTTCCCAGGGTTGTGTCCCTTGCGAGCTCGAGCAGGCCTCCTAGTGCCGATTCTCGAACACCATAGTCATCACTAGATGCCAAACGCATCATAAGATGGGGGAATCCCAGATGTGCAAAAACTGAGCAATCGGAATGACTTTCAGTGAGCAGATAATGTGTCAGGTTCAGTGCTTTCCTGGTAGAGGGAACATACGTCATTCACAAGTGTGGTAGGAAGACATTTGCCCAATATTCTACAAAAACAGATCAATTATATTACCTTTGAAACCTTGCACTCTCTGAATTCAATGCATCTCTCAGTCCTGCATATCCATTGGCTAGACGAAATGCAGCAACTCCTGGTTTATTGTTCCGAATCAAGGCTGAACATGAAATGAGTTCATTGTCAAACACACCAAAAATACACATTATCCCTACAATCTAAACAAAAGAAAACAAGAAATACTTAATTACTTACAGGATTCTAAACAAAAGAAAACAAGAAACACCTAATTACTTACAGGATAGTGCACCAAGAGCCTTTATGCGGGCAGTAAGATCAGGATCAGATGTAAAATTGGACAAGAGAGGCTCAAAACCACTAGCTTCCATAACCAGCTGCTGACTAGTCGGATTATTCTGAACAACTGTTGTTACTACATCAGCAGCTTTGGCTCGGATACGAGCATTAGAACTTCTGAGATATCTGATAAGTGGAACCAAGCCACCAACAGAATGCAAATCTAGCATACCAGAGAAACAGACAAGGTTAATACACAATGATTTCTGATCCATAACAAACAAATTCACACAGGCAGTACATTCACAATGGATTGGTGAGCTATGACCATCATATGCTGCTTGTTTCCAGATTATGCTTATTATCATATTGGAACTAATCATCAAAGAATTTCTGGGAATTCAGTATTTGTTTTCCTTTCTAACAAATCAGCTCCCCTTTAGAGTTGTAATAGTAGTATAGTGGATGGGGAAGCTGAGAATTCACCTGAAGAGCAATGTTTTATCGCCAAAAACCACTACGGTTGCCTCCATCCATTTGTCTAGCCACCTCAATAGAAATTACAAATGCCTTTGAATCATCCAATGTTGTGAATGTTTTCAGTATGACACCAGTAATGTAAGCCTCCAAATGCTACCTTTGTTTCCTACAGATTAAATTGTAGGTTTGACTGGAGGCAACAAATTTGAATTCACATGCAATAGTAACTTATATGCAGAAACCTTACTGCATTCAAATAATTGCTAACTCATGGTTGGTGTTGAGCCATCAACATATGGTCTATTTGACAACAATAGGGAAGACGAATGTGTTTAGAGTTTGTAGCAGGATGAGGCATGGGGAGTTTGCTTTTTAGGCTCAATCCCCTGATTGATAACAGAGACGAGACGCTGTTGTCATGAAGGGCAGCTTGTATTGCTATGGGCCAAAGGGCCAAATATATAGGCATGTACAGGTGAGAAAATATACAGGGGGCACTCCATGCAAAGGTAAATTAATAGTCGCAAAGAATTTGCTCTATACCAAGTTACTATGAAAGGCTGGGATATATTACTCTTTCTCTAAACAATTCCCTCTCATCTTCCATTCCCTCCCAGGTCTAAAATGGTGGAAATCTGCATCTCAAGGTGTTTGATTCTTTGTTAACGAAAGCTACAGCCTGGTTAGGCTAGCTGGCTGTGTAGCTCCTTTCAGCTTTGCTGCAAATGTGTTAGGTAATAGGTACTGCTTGGCAGCAGTGGAGTAGATTTTGCCATCAAAGGAGAGCCGATTTAGCTATTCCTTGTGAGGAAGCCTTTTCTACCCCTGCAAGTTTTCTGGCACAACTACATTTTGCCCTGGTCCAGTAAGGGTAGAAAGTTTATTGCTTGAGATTCAAACATACCCTTCAAAGTATAAACTCACAAGCCCCTTCCTACATATACTCTCATGCCCTTTCACCAATTCCCTCCAACCAAAGAAGCTGTAAGGCAACCCCATGGGGCCTGAAAAGGAGGCCTTAATCACTGGTTTATGCCTACCGTGCTAACCCAGTGTGGTGGAGATATGTAACGATGAAACACAGTGACAGCAAGATATGGAACCAGTTTACAATGCTAAAGACATACCATTTGCCATGTCGATAGACTCAACATGTACCTGCAGTTCAGCCAGCAAACCTGCAATGACCAAAAGCATCGATGAGCATTAACCGGGCAAACAAAAGACAATGTACCGGACTTATCGGAACAATGAAGGAACACACGCAATTTTGATTTTATCCCTACCGATCTCAAAGTCCTGTGCAAACTGGGAATATCATTGGCAACATTTTAACAAGAACTACAGGTTGCTCAAAGCGCTACGAACATTCCAAAGAACTACCGCAAGATTTCTCAAGAAGTGTTCAGAATCATCCCTGTTCCAATATCCCCAAGAAAGGGCAGAAAGCCAGCCAGATTCCAACCATCCTTAACTTAATTTCATCCATACAGAGTTCTGTACGCTCAAGCCTACGCTTAATACTACCGATAGGCGGCCCTCCGCATGGTTGGTATCGACCCGTACCTTCGATGTCGTCGGGGCTGATGCCCTGCGCCTCCAGGACGGAGAGCGGCGTGCTCATGAGCAGCGCGATCTCCCTCAAGCGGCTGACCACGTCCACCATCATGTGCCGCTCCAACGCCTCCGCCAACCACCTTCGCTCCTCCTCGCTGCACAGCACGCACCACCACGCATTTGCCTCAGTCGCGGCCCAAACGAAACAGCAAAAAATTTGCCGCCGCCGCCGTCACCTTCTGATCGGCCGGCGAGAGGGGGTTCTGCTACCCTTCGCCCCCGCCTCCTTACCTGATGGCGCGAGAAGGCCCCGTACCGTCGACGTAGGAGAGGCTCCATTTGAGCAGCCCCGCCCAGCTCAGCCTGTCCCCGGCCATCCCGAGACCTCCCTTCCCCGGCTTCCCGATCCCCACGACGCTGCCGGCGAAGCGAAAACCGCCGCCGCCGTGCGGTGCCGCTGGCCTTTGCTCCTCGAAGGCGGGGGTGGGCGCGGACGCGCGGTTGCGCTCGCTCGTCCGCTTCGTGTGCGTTCGATGGGTGTGACGCGAGATATTTCTTGCGGTTCCTTCTTGATTAGGATTATGCAGGGAGAAAGACGAGCTGAAAATGCCAAATGCGGCGGTCAGGTCACGTCACGGTCGGGGCCGAGAGATGGTTGCGGATTGGAAAGAAGTCCATTTTACCCCCTTGAACTATCGCACAAGTTCAGTTTTTCCCCCTCAACTTCAAAACCGGACAAAACATCCTCAATTATCAAAACAAGTCTGAAATCACTCACCCAAAACCATGGTGGTTTTGGATGACATAACATCTAATCAACATTTTTCTAGAAAATAAATTCAAAAATTTCTAGAAAATCATAGGAAGCTCAAAAAATAAAATAAAAATACCAAAAGTACAAAATAGGTAGAATCCAAATATTCATTGAAAATACTTTTCTATGTATGTATTTATACGTAAAAATAGTACATAATGTATTTCATTGAATAAATAAATCAAGTATTTAAGAAAACTTAATTTGGCTTGTAGGAAAAATGAGAGAAACCGCAGAAATAGAGGGATGCTAACTTTGCCTTTCAATTTATATTTTCAAATTCTAATTCTAATTTATTTTGACCTTTCAATTGTATTTTTTAAAAAATCAAATTCAACAGTCAAAATAGCATCTTTATGTTTTTATTAATTTCTACATCATTCTCAAAACTAAAATATTTTTCACCATTTTATAGAGAACAAACAAAATTTTCTTGAATACTTTTTTAATAAATAAAACACCTTATATAAAAATAATAATTTTTGCAAATAAGTATGCACATAAACTTTACAGTTTTATTGCATATTTGGATTCTATGTATTTTTTCTATTGTTGTGCATATTTTTATTATATTTTTTGAGCTTCCTATAATTTTCTAACTTTTTTTAAAATTTATTTTCTAGAAAAAAATGATGACTAGATGTTATGTCATCCAAAACCACCATGGTTTTGGTGATTTTATACCGGTTTGATAATTGAGTGTTTTGTCCATTTGAAGTTGAAAACCGAACTCAAGCGATAGCTGCAAGAAATTGACTTCTTCCTTGCGGATTGGGATGGATCTCTCTGGAATTCATTCGTACGTTCGGGCCCACGGAGACCACCTTGGGCTGGCCCGGCCTGATCTGGCCCCTTTTTGGGCCCATTTCCTGATAGACTGGCCCATCCATCTCCCGTGTCTCTCGACCGTCCATTCGCTTCCGCGGGCGCGAGGGACGGAAGTCACGGGATAATGGCGGCAGCGCACACGCTTTCCCCGCTCCTTCGCCCCCTCCTCGCGCCGTCATCTCCGGCGCGGAGGCCGCTGCTCTCCTTGAAGCCTGCAGCTTTGCGCCGTGCTAGGGATGCCGCAGCAGGAGACGCGAGGCCCTTGCGCCTCGCGACTCTGCGCCCAGCTGCCGCCGCCGGCGGTGGCGAGGTGGACGCGCCCGTGGACATGGAGCAGGCCGAGGCCGCGATGAGGGTGGCGGCCGACGACGACAGCGTCACCGCGACCGTTGTGTCCGTGCTTCTCACCCTCGCGTTCGTCGGGCTCTCCATCCTCACCATCGGGGTGCGTAGTGCGTTTGCTATCTTTTTTTTTTGAAAGATAAGTGCGTTTGCTATCTGCTTATTCACTTCTTGGCTTCTCGCCTCTTGTGGGAACAAAGAGCGCATTGCGTTGCAGCGTGGTGTAATTTTTGGATGTCCAGTGCTGATCTTGTGGATCACCGTCCCGTTGCTTGGTTGTGGTGGCAATGCAGGTGATCTACCTGTCGGTGACTGATTTCCTGCAGAAGAGAGAGAGGGAGAAGTTTGAGAAGGAGGAGGCTGAGAGGCAGAAAGAGGAGGCGAGGAAGAAGAGGGCTAAGGCGAGGTCAAGGAAAAGGAATCGGTGATTGTTGCTTCATCTGTCGCCCCAGACCCAGAGTGAGCATCTCTTCCGTTGTGGACCTTCTTTTAGCAGCACTAGGACCCTAGTACTAGATGCGACATTAGAACAGGACTAGATTTGCTCCTTTTCCTACTTAGAATTGATGAGGAATTTGATGCTTAAGTATTCAATCATGGGACTTCTACATTAGGTGATGTTGGCATTAAAGTTTTTTTCTAGGGTGGGGGGTACGCTCCATCACCAAAAGCAGAATGTTGTGCTATATAGTTAAGAACAGATTTTTACGACCACCTCAAAATTTGCTGCATGTTGTGGCATTAGATGCGATGTATACCTGACACATGTCAGGGAACAATTTTTAGAAACATCCCTAACATGGTAACATGTATTTTTTCCACAGAAATGCCAAACACAAACATTGGGTTAAACTATTCAAGTTGGGTTAAGATTAGCTGACCCAGTTATCAGAAACCTCAATCAGCTCTGAAGTCTGAACAGATTTTAACTGTTGTATCTAGGCTTAGGATCTACTTTGTCCTTAAGTATTTGTTTGGTTCCTTACATACTGAAATCCACTGCGAGTCTGCGATTATTTCAGTTAGGTTATCCGTGCACTCACAGGTGTTCCTCTTCATGCTAATGTAGATGAATCTTCATCATGTGATTTTTGCGCTGGTTTTACATCATTCTGACGAGCAATAGCTCTTTTCTTGACTTAGTTTTGTTCAAATTAGGTCCCTTTCCTATGGTTTATCCACATTGTTGTGACTTGTGAGTAAAGGCTCTTGTACTACAATTGCTTGGTAAATTATATATGTAACTGAAATTGCATAATCTACATGTTACATTTAATTATAAGTAAAGCAATAACATGTTACATGTTTGGTCATATCGAATTTTACTGGGCCATCTCATATTCTCATGTGTGGTCTTCTACTATTGAAGCGAAAATAGCTAATCAATATAGTTAGTGGCTTCCTTGCTGGAAAGTTGCACATGTCAAGTGCTTTGATTGCATTGAAGACTGAAGCACAAAGTATCAAACCATCCTGAATCATTGAATTATACAAACATGCCGCCTTTGATCGATACTGCATAGTTTTAGATATTTTATTGCTTCTGTGGTGAGGTTGGATTTGGATTAGTCAGGCATTGACCTTTTGCACATGAACCTGGGAAACAGCAGCGATACATCTATTTTTGCTGGGGGTTGCTATCCTTCTAGCAGGGTGAAGTTTTGGCCTTCCCTTTCTTTCTTTCTTTTTTTTGAGGAAGTGGCCTTCCCTTTCTGAAATGTGCAATACGGTCTATGTTTGTTTGCGCCAAAAACTAGAAACAAACCCTCTGTTTAATGCTTGGTTATGGACACATGAGTCGACACATGCACCCTTGGGATAGCGTGAGAAATGGTTGTATAATGACGGATACATTATTGGGTACTATCACAAGCTTACATGCTTGATGTTGAATTAAAGCAATATTTTTCTAGACAAAGCATCTTTTGGTTAATATTTGTTGTAATGTGTGATTAACATTTCTTACACATCATGCTCAGACAAGCACATGTAGTCATTTATATACATCATGCGGTCACACGCGATTGTATTTTGTAAGTGATGATTTTTTTTTCTTTTTTCCAGTCCTGCTGAATAACAGTGACCATACTCTCAAATGATGGGGAATTGGGGAGGAAACTTCTAATCGGCTCTCTGTTCATCGGACAGGTTTCTTGGCTGGTTCTACAGATCTCATCCCCTTCCCTGACATACAGACTCGAGCACAGGTCAAAGTTCCCTGACTTTTGGCATCTAGCCAATTTGTGTCATCTAGGCAGTGTAATGGTAAATTGGTCTATTCTCCCTGATGTGAAACATGTATGGTTTGTGTGGTTAATATTTATTTTCCCTGCAAGTGATTAAGAACCGGGAAGGTCAGCAGGAGACCTTTGACCCCCCTGTATTTTTTTTTTGAAACTTTGACCCCCTGTATTGAGCAGGCAGCATCTACCGATGAGGCAGTGACTCTTCTCTCGCAGAAAGCGAGCGAAGTAGTGACCACTCGGACAAGTGTCTGTCCGTGGCTGTGAATCATCTTTTGTATGGGAGCCAAAGCGAAGGCCACACAGCCACACAACGGCCAAGGGGCACAACATGTTGCCAAAAGGCATAAAGGAATGCGTCAAAAGAAGAGTTGAGATTTGAGAAGTCTAAAAAAAGGAAGAGTTGAGAGAGACACTTTGTGAAAGCTTGTTTAGATTACTACCGAATTTCAGAGCATGTTTTGGTGTATTGCAGCTCTTCGTTGCGGTTAATTGTATTTGCTTTCTGTCAGAGAGAGAGAGGGAGAGGGACAAATTGCTTCTCCTTCCGCATCAAAGTTTTTCTGCCCATTATCTTTGCGTAAGAGAGTAAAGAATCAAGCATCTTGCTTGCAACGTTTCAGGCGACGTTAGAAGCAAATTTTTTTCAGCTTAAACCCATAATCAAGAACCAAGCCAAACCGAGACGAAAAAACGGATTCCATTTTAGGGCACAAAGTCAAAACCGCCTCCTTTCATCCATGCGGCGGCCGTTAAACCCGCCCGGACACCGGAGCCCTGGACGCCGCCGATCCATGCACCCCCTTGACCCCGGGGCAACCAGACCGCCCAACGTCACTCGATCGATTGACGCCGTGAGGATTGCCCCAATGGAAACTCCCCACGTTTTGGCGCCGTCACCGGCAACGTCACCGCTCACGCGGCGCCGTCTCACATAAAAACGACCCACCCGCTCACCCACCCTGCAAATTCCCCTCCCCTCCGCCACTCCCCTCCCCTGAACCCCCACTTCGAATCCGGCGAATTCGATTGGGGATTTCGGCGTCACGCTCCCGGGCGATTCTTGGATCCGGGCTCCCGGATCGAGCACGGTTTTTCCTTGTCCATTTGCACCGGGGCTGGAGCCGAAAGGTTTCCGCATCGATTTGGTCGGGAAGGGGGATCCGCTTCGGATTGCCGCGCGGATGGCGTCGTCTCCGGTGTCGTGCTGGTGCTACCACTGCAGCCGCTTCGTGAGGGTCTCGCCGGCCACCGTCGTCTGCCCGGAGTGCAACGGGGGCTTCCTGGAGCAGTTCCCGCAGCCGCCGCCACCGCGCGGCGGCGGCGGCAGCGGGCGGCGCGGGGCGATGAACCCGGTGATCGTGCTCCGAGGGGGATCCTTGGCGGGGTTCGAGCTCTACTATGACGACGGCTCCGGCGACGGGCTGCGCCCGCTTCCCGGCGACGTGTCGCACCTCCTGATGGGGTCGGGGTTCCATCGCCTGCTCGACCAGTTCTCACGGTTGGAGGCGGCGGCGCCAAGGCCGCCGGCGTCGAAGGCTGCGGTGGAGTCGATGCCGTCGGTGACGGTCGCGGGAGGCGGGGCACACTGCGCGGTGTGCCAGGAGGCGTTCGAGCCCGGCGCCACCGCGCGGGAGATGCCTTGCAAGCACGTCTACCACCAGGACTGCATCCTACCCTGGCTCTCCCTCCGCAACTCCTGCCCCATCTGCCGCCACGAGCTTCCGGCAGCCTCCGCCACTGAGGCTGAGGCAGATGCGGGTCTCACCGTCTGGCGACTCCCAAGGGGCGGATTTGCCGTCGGGAGGTGGTTCCCTGGTGGACCCAGAGAGCAGCTCCCAGTTGTCTACACTGAACTGGATGGGGGCTTCAGTAATGGAGTCGGGCCGAGGCGGGTGACATGGCCAGAAGGAGATGGGCAGGTGGACGGCGGAGAAGGTCGGATTCGTCGTGTATTTAGAAATATGTTTGTCTGCTTCGGTCTTGGAAGCCGACCAGAGAGTTCATCACAGTCTCGAAGTGGCTGAGCACAGCTCTTCTTGGTAACTCAATTCTCAATTGATAGTGGTGAATAACTAGGGAGTTAGTACGAAAAGGCAACCTAGGTTATAATTCCTTGGGACTTTTGATGTAAATGAAGGCCTTGAATTTCCCTCCTTTTGCCGTGTTTTAAGAATTTAGAGATGGCCTTGGACAAACTACTCAGAAATGAGTTTGGAAAGCAAATTAGAAGGAACAAGAAAGGAATAGCTGTGAATTTATTGCGCAAATCAATCAATTGACATTTGGCAATGTTTTACATTTTAGGCAGAGAGAACATTTGCTGTTCTTACGTCTGTACTATTTGTGTACATATTAGATTGGCTCGAGATGAATTCCAATTCTGCAATATCTTGTTTTGATACATGAAATTCCAGTATATTTTGTTATGATTGTAATTCCTCTAGACAAATCCCATATTTTGTTTCGACAAAGTGTGCTTTCTAGTAGTAGTATTGGAGGCTATTTGTAGTTTCCAATATTGTACTGTAACTAAGGTGGTTACAGGAGACATTTTACAGTATGTACTAAGATGCTTTTTAGCTTCTGTTATATACCTAGAATAAACAATTAACAATTTGCTACATGTCAAATGTATGGTTAAATGGGGATCTCTGGATAAAGCAAATCCAAGTTGAGCATTTGAACCCATAAATTTGGATGTAACTTTATTCCAGCAGTACTGACTGCTATTTCTTCATTTCTGCCCAAAGTTGTTGAGAATACCTTGTTATTGTTTTTCAAATTCCTGCCTGGCAAGATTTGTGAGTAACGTATTATCTTGCAATATGCATGATGACTCTTTGTTTATGTTTATTCTTGAAGTTCCTTCCTTTCGACCAAAAGTTATAAGCCAATTCATAGTGGTTAATCTAAATGCTGAACTTTTCTTATTATGTGTACTTTAAATTATATTCGAACATAGCGATATTTTCTTATATTGTTATTGACCTATGGTTATGCATTGGCCTAACAGAACTACTGTAATTGCCGCCTTTCTGGATTTTGGATTTGATGCTTGTTGAATGTGTTGTTCCAGTAGCAACTTCAATTGAGAAAGCTCATCACTAAATCTCTTTAACAAATTTTAATTAAAAAAAATCTTTAGCAAACTTTGACAATGCAAGCAAGCAAATTGTTCAAGCACTGAACCAGTGAATCATGTATGTTCGTTAGTTTGTGTTAATACCATTGAAGAAGAAATAATTTGATCATTCTGCTGTATGGAGTTGTGATACCTGCAATGAGATTTGCTCTCTTTTAGTTCCATGATTCGGGTTTGTGCAGGAATGCACCCTTATTTACCTCACTAATTTGTATCCTCTTGTGTGTTTCCTGTATCACCTCTAAAGTCTAATCTAATCATAAACTACCCTGGCTATTTTTAGGATGTGTGATTAACTGCCAATTTACTTATAGCAAAAGGATGTCTGACAGACTGCTTAAATATAATATTGTAGTTTCTCCTATTCTCGCCTGACTGTTTTCTTGCATTTCCTTCCACATTTTACTTGGCATGCGGTTGCATGTATTAGTCTTTTATTTGTTTCTTCTCATTTCTTCTACCATCATGAATATATGAACGTGTTGTGCTAATTTGTCTTGTCTGCAGCTAAAAGCTAAATATCAATTGAATGTCTTCAGTCTCACACTCCACACTCCACAGTGAGGAACTTAGGATAAGAAAATATTTCCATCCATAATTTAGATCATAATCCATGATTACAATTCAATTGCCGTTGGTATGAGTTGTTTTTCTGAGTAAACGGTGTCATTATCTTCTACTTGGGGTTCGTTATGTATCTCCCTAGCCATACTTCATTGCTACTCATAGGCACCAATTGTTTGGCCATAATCTGCAGCAGGAAATTTCTATCTATTGACAGGTAACTATCAACGAATACTAGTTATTTTTACTTTTTCCTGTTTCTCTCTCTCTCTCTTTTTTTGTGACAATTTTCCTGTTTACATTGCTGCTGAATAGTAACCCAGTTCCAGTGACCAACATCCTTTTACTTTTCAGTTAGTTGCTTTACCCTTTGCACCATACCTCTGTTTGCTGTACTGCTTTCTTCTGACTAAATTATTCTGGGCATGTTGCTTTATATTCTGTTGCTAATAGTCTTCTTTTTCCATTATTTTCTTGCCCAGATAGAAAATGTGGTATTACCTTTCAAAGACAATTCTCCATCTCGTCTAGCCTAGTATTTAAGGTAGACAGGAACAATTCCAGTGGTCCCATGTCTAGTTTCGGCATGGCTCTCCAGCTGAGTGGCACGCATGTTCAGTGTGATGACCACCTATTTCTAAGGTTCTGACAGTACATTGCAAGATCAGCTTCTTGGTGCTGCAATTGAGGTAATGTGGGGGCAATTCATCCGCAGGGATATAACCCCATCAAACCTTACGGGGTTTGCTCAAACATGATTGGCAGGATTTCCTATCTAAAGCATTTTGGTATCGGGCCATTGGCATATTTCAGTTACAGCTCACAGTTATTTCCCAGCAGTTTGTTGCCTGCATCAAGATGAAATATGTTGTATTGTTTGTTGGGCACTCAACATCACCTAATGTTGATTGATTGAACAACCTGTTAGTGCATCCATGCAGGTATGCAACACTGCCCCTAGTGATGGTCAAAATAGGGGTCTGTTAAAGGATTATAGCACGAGAGGTTCTGACCAATATTGGAAATAGTCGTCAGCTCAAGCAGGATTGGACCCATTGTGCCTGCGGGCCATTGCTTGATAAATTGCCTTCACTTTCTCAGCCATTATGGGCATCTTTGATTGAGGTAAGCATCCTCTCTTAGGTTTGGAGGTTGAGGCTGCCTTTTGATTAGGGAAAGGCTTGGCAGGATGGCTCCAGGGTTTGGAATGTATTGGACCTGGAGAACCTTCAGCATCCTGGCGATCACTGTGAGTGCATGCGGGAAAAGGACTTGCTGCTCAAGGAGATTACTGATTGCTCACTGTGCTGTGCTTTATGCATTGCTCCTGGTTACTACTTAGAAAACATCACTGTCTTTCTCTTTATCCGACAGATTTATATGGCAGGGAGTGATGAAATGAGCCAATCAGAATGTCAGGGTTGCTCGGCTACATTGAGGAGCATATATTGTCTTGCAAGGGGCTGGGTGTGGAACTGTGGTCCCAAAAACTTCTTCCAGGAGACCACGACACATCATGCACAACAAATACATTACTATTGACCTGTATGGGATTCTCCGGATGTCAATACGCATACAGTGAGAGCTTTTTTTTTGGAATTCCAATGGTTTCTTCTAAGGCCCGGTTTTTTTGAGGTAATCTTAACGGCTGAACAGTTGAACAGCTGAAATGATTGAATTTCAAGCGCTTCTCAAGGGAGTCTCGAGATTCGGATCCATTTCGTTTGACTTGTTTTTTAAAGCGTTAGGACCCACCTTCAAAACATCGAAAAAACGGACTCAAAAAACTCAAGCATGTCTTTTTAAAACGTAGATAACTCGTTAAGCTGTTAAGCCGTTAAGCTGTTAAGCTAAAAAGAACTGGGCCTAAGGCAATAGTCTACTGGTGTCCTAATAGCTTTGGTGGAGGAGGCTCCATGTTTTCTGAAAGTTTACTCCACTTTGTTGATTTGGCTCCTCTCTTTACAGTGTGCCGAAATCATTTTGCATTGTCCGGGTGTGGAATTCCTCCTTATTGCATAGCTGCCTCCAATCACTGCTGCAGGATCGAACAATTAGACAGTAAAGAATGACATCAGGTACGTACGACAACCATGCTCACAGTACAAATCTATATGAAGCAGAAGAGAGATTGATCGATTTGTTTCGCTTCGTGTCGTCCTGTTATTGCCCCTGACAGTCTGGCACCAGCCTGCATGATTGCTGTCTGTGTGCTATGATTCAATGCTCCCATCTTTTTAGTGAAAAGAAGTAATCTGGTAATCCATGTCGGGTCAACATGTGTCTCCAACACCTAATCATTTGTGAAGCCAGACTATATACGTCGAGTCCCAAATTGGTCCTCTGTCGTTTTTGGTACTGGGATTTGTCTCGTGCGTACACTGATGACTAATGGCTCTCCCAGCCATGTGGCTTATTACCGTTTTCAAAACCAATACGCTTTGCGACTCAGAGGGCAACCCATCCTCGCCTCCAAATTCCACCCCCCTCCTTCGTGCGCACTCTGCCCCGTCAACTGGCGGCCCACCCCGCCACCGTCGTTGCTAGCGCGACGGCGGTGGCAGGCATTTGATGTAGTGTCCGCTTTCCTTTCCTATCCCCTCTTTGTTCTTGTGGCCTGAGACAGTGTGAGCTGCCTGTGGTGATGAGAGCTCGAGGAAGGTTGGATCAGGAAGCCGGATTTGAAGGCATGGAAGCTCATCATGATGTCTATTGTCGGTGTGGTCAGGTGCCTTTGGAGGGTCATAAGGTGGCCAAAGGTCAAAGAACCTTAGATGCAAGCCATACTAGTTGTGGAGGCGATGACATCTGGTGATCTCCCTCCTTTACTATTATGTTTCCCACATTCAGGTAGGGGTGTGTCTGATGGCTGCAAAAGGAAGCGCTCAAGGAAGAGGTCTACATGGTCGGGTCGGGTATCACCTTGCCTTGACTTAATTCAATCCAACGAGCATCGGATATGCACAAATTTTACCTCCGTCTCGGACCTGACCCTACCCGTCGGGTCCTCGACGTGCTGTGCCATCGTAGCTCACAGGTGTCGTGTGTAACCCGTGTTGGTGGAACGTACGTACCGGATGGAGTACGTGTGTGCATGTGCAGACCCACGCGTGCATCCCCAGTGGGGTTGATTTGCTTTGCCTTCACGTTCTGGAATCTACTTCCTTCCATCACCGGATCAGCAGCGGAGCTCGCAAAGGCGCGAAACGAGGCCAGCTCGTAGGCCATGGTCTCGTTCTCGTCGTCTCATCTCATATATTGTGGTGGTGGGCCGGACCGGGCGACCGAATTCCCGAACCAAGCAGAGCACGGTACATGCGAGTGAAAATATCATATATGTCCGTCACCATCTTTCTCGTGATCACTGTGCCCCCTCCTTGAATCATTAGCAATGACCTATGTTCCTCCACGAGTCAAGTCACCGGTTTCCGTGGAAGGCTTAACACATGGGAAAGCAATGTCTGTATTTGTTAATTAGTATACAGACTATCCTCCATTCCTAGGTCTCTATTCATGCGCTCCAAGTTCCAAACAGGTTTTTTCTTTGGAAATACATATTAGAATATGCATAAGTCTTGTCACATAGGATATATGATGTATATAGGAGAGAGGATGTAGAATTGAGTCATGCAATTATGTATTCAATTGTAGTACGTATGAGGACCAAAAAGGAACCGTCTATAAAAAAAATTGGTTGGTTGTAGCATTGTACGAGTTATTTTTTAAATTGTCTATAAACAACATGCATGGTAGCATGGTATAGACAACATCTATTGAATTGTGTATGCCCTTAAGCTTCCTTTTAAGATTTGCATAGTTCACCTTGAGAGCTAAAGTTGCTGATGGTGTTAGCCGAAATTAGCATCACCTCGTGAGGTGGCTTCCTCCTTATTATGCTCATAAAAGGAAAAACAACCAATTTGAGGGGTTCATGCGAATGATCAAAACTATGCACAAAAAGTCTAAACAAATCCATACACAGAAGGATCAAACAACATCCCACTGTTGGGCACATACTACTGTGATAATCAAATTTTGCTTTAAGATTTATGCACAACTAGTTTGACAAAGAACACCCCTCTTTCTTCCTTCCTCTCTTTCCACCATTCCTACTGCCAATCTTCCTCCACCTCTACAACTTTTATCTCACTCCTATCATTGTTCTCCTTGTCTTCAACGCTGCAGCGCTCTCTCTCCCTCTTTCCGCCCAACCATACCATCGATCGCCTCAACCACTATGCATGGTGCTTCATGCAGTCAATTGGTGTTGGGCTTTTGCCCGTGCTGAGCCTGGCCCATTTGGCCCTTTAGGCCGGTTAAGAGGCAGAGGAGGAGGAAGCCAGCTGCGGCTGGCTTGGGGGCTGGGTCGGGTTCAACCCGAACCCTAGCTGGCGGCGGCGGCGGCGGCGGCCGTTCGTGCCTCCCGACGAGTGCGGGGCTGCGTGCGCGTGCGTGTGCGGCCGGCGTTCTCGGAGTTGGTTGCGCCCACGTCGCCTATATGGGGAAGCCCTTCTCCTCTCTCTCTAGGTTCGGTTGGTTTTGGCTGAGTTTATCCCCTTCCTCTCATTCTCGTGCTCCTAGGGTTTTACCTCTGTTCGCCGGGGTTCGGCGCCCTCGCCGCCGGTGTCTACGGTGGTGCTGCCGCCTCGTTCGCCCTTGGTACCCGTAGGCCGTGGGATGGTCACCGTATTGCCGTGCTGCTCTTCCATGCTCCTCGGGCCCTGCTCCTCGGCTTGTCAGTGGTGGGGGGTGACGGCATCGTATCTCCGATCCATTTCGCTGGTGGTGCTACGTAGCACGGCGATCTGTTTTCTGGGACAGTGCCTTGGGCACGCTTTGCCACTGCTTGCTTCTTTGCCAACTCGGATTTGGCACTACGTAAGTACTTCGGTTTCTTCCTCTGTGCAGCAGGCCAATCGGTAATTTGGGGACCTATTCGTTTGAATAGAGGCTAATTCCGATTAGGGTATGTGCACTATTTCTGTGGGCTTGAGTTGCTCGATGATGATTGCACTTGATTGAGATGATTATAATCTGTGTACTTGGGATTTTGGTAGACCTAGTACTGAACTGCTCTGGTATTACCTTTGTTGGCTCATCGTGTATGCTATTGCTGCTGTAGATTTGGCTTAATCATTCTGTTCTTACATTGATAAGTGGCAATCTACTGTTACTTTATTCAAGCTAATCACTAGTTGTTGGCAGATCGGTTTGTGTACTTACTGTGCACATTCTGTGCTCTGTTTGTGACCGTTTTACAGTCAAACCGATGTTGTTTAAGATCTGAATGGTTAATTGACTCTACTAGTTGCATACTGTCTCACACATTGAGCATTAATCTGATTATTGAACCAGAGCAGTGTGGTTCTAGGGAATAATTTCTTTGTACTTAGATTAGAAATTCTGTGATATATTGCCCAAGTTATTTGTTGGATGGCTAATTGATTTAGCAACCCGTAATTTGCAATCTGAGAGCACATTTATCATCTTTAACCTGAACATTATGCTGGTTGTATCTCTTTTGTTAGTTGCCATGTTTATTGAAATAAACTTGATCATGAATTTATTTGCTTCCAGGCTTTTATTCGAGGAATTCATGGTTCTGTTTATATATTATGGCAATATATTTCTAAGTGTATTTTGTGTGAATTACTTCTCCATCTTGCTTATACCGCAATATTTGCAACAATTGGCACTTGACTTTGACCATCATGCGTGCTCTCATTGAGGGGAAAGGGTCAAATGGCACCACCCTTACCTTCGATCGTTCGACTTCGGTACACAATTGGAAGCCTGAGGATAGTCTAAGATGATACCTTGGAGCTATGTTGACATTTATGTCCAACAGTCAAGAAGAGGGTGGGTTGGTCGAAGCCAAGATGGTTGGGGAGCATGGGATCGATAATAGTGTATGTGGTCATGGTACCGGCGCTTGAGGTTATGGCGGGATGACATGGCGCGATACAGGATCATGACAGGAGGTGTTGCACTGTCTTTTGTGCTACGACAATTTGGTGAAGGGAGGACAACACAGGGGGTGTCCTTCACGTGATGGACAACAATCCGTCCAACATGTCTCTCACCGTACGCGTGTCCCTGCCGTGCTCTTGGATCTAGCGATCCGTGCAAGCATTGCATCTCCCACCTGACTTTGTATCCTCGTCGCTCGGCTCAGCTCGGCTCCGTTCTCGGCTACTCGGCTCACAACACCCACAGGCCTTGCCCCCACGCCCAATAAGAATAAGCATTAGCTCTTTCTGAAAAGGAGGTTATCCAGCCGTACCTTCTAGTAAAGCTAATTTTTTACGACTTCTCTTCTTAAGGTTAAGAGTAATGACTTCAAACATAACCAGCTCTTATATTGTGATAGACGATGTGTCAGTAGGGAGGGATGGACTAACCCTTCACCGGAATGGCAGCATCTCTAGGCCTCTAGGGTCTAGAGAAATTTTTTTTTTTATTTAGAAATGGGAGAGGAGGCATCATGCGTGGGGGCAAGGCTCGTGGGCGTTGTGAGCCAAGCAGACGGGAGCAGAACTAAGCCGAACGACGAGGATAGGAAGCTAGGTGGAGGAAAAATTGGTTGAATAATACATATATAAATGAAAATGGCAAAACTATCTTGTGGTAGTCGAAATTGGGGGTTGAGCCGCTTAGCCATCGAAATGGCTTAAGCGGGGTTCCGCCACCGTGCGCTAAACCGTGCAACACTGGCGGAAGCACTGGCTTCGCCATCTTGGCGTGGCAGCGGCTGGTGCCGCCCGCGTCGAGCCCTACGGCCCGCCGTCTTGCTTTCGTGGAGCGCCGCTTGTAGCTCGCGCCGCCGAGTCCGGCCGCCGCCGACCGTGTAAATGGAACCATTAGAAGCGCGCCGTCGAGGCGAATCCGTAGAGACCAAAACGTCAAAAACGGAGGACCGTAGCTCCGGCAATCGCCTTTTCTCTCAGCGAAATTGCGCTGTCTGGAGGTTGAAGAAGGCTGACGTCAGCATGACGTCAGCGCTTAATACAGATATTCAGTTTTTTGATTTATGCTTTCTATTCATTAAAAATAGAAAGAGACCTCCAAAAATTATGAAAAATTTATGTAAAATACTAGATGCTGTTTAGAGCCCATTAAAAAATAAATTTGCAAATTTCACTAATAAGTTTTTCTATAAAATTAATAGCATAATTATTTTAGTATTTAATAATTAAAATAGTAAATCATCTTCAAAATCCTAAAATTATTACATAAAATACTAGATTTAGTCAAATCATAGGAAAAATATAATCTTGCCACCAACTAATAGGATTTTCTATAAACAAATTAAAGTAGGTATTTAAAGGCCTTATTTATTAATTTAAAATACAATTAAGGGTATTTTAGAAAATATGCAATATATCCTTTCAAAATGCCAAGTAGAATATAAATGCGCCGTGGTTGTATTGACGAGCCTTACACTAGCAAAGTAGTCCTTTACGCCGAGCCTTATCTTTGTAAAGTCAATCGAATGATGGCTCAACTCCCCAATTCACGAAAACGGCTCGGCATTAAACGACTACTTTGCTAGTGTAGACTCGGTCAATACAACCACGGCGATTTATATTCTACTTGGCATTTTGAAAGGATATATTGCATATTTTTTAAAATACCCTTAATTGTATTTTAAATTAATAAATAAGGCCTTTAAATACCTACTTTAATTTGTTTATAGAAAATCCTATTAGTTGGTGGCAAGATTATATTTTTCCTATGATATGGACTAAATCTAGTATTTTATGTAATAATTTTAGGAATTTTGAAGATGATTTACTATTTTAATTATTAAATACTAAAATAATTATGCTATTAATTTTATAGAAAAACTTATTGGTGAAATTTGCAAATTTATTTTTTTAATGGGCTCTAAACAGCATCTAGTATTTTACATAAATTTTTCATAATTTTTGGAGGTCTCTTTCTATTTTTAATAAATAGAAAGCATAAATCAAAAATCTGTAAATATCTGCAATTAAGCGCTGACGTCGTGCTGACGTCAGCCGTCTTCAACCTCCAGACAGCGCGCAGCCCGTTGAGAGAAAAGGCGATTGCCGGAGCTACGGTCCTCCGTTTTGGACGTTCTTGGTCTCTACGGATTCGTCTCGACGGCGCGCTTCTAATGGTTCCATTTACACGGCCGGCGGCGGCCGGACTCGGTGGCGCGACGAGCTACAGCGGCGGCGCTCCACGAGGTGCACGGCGGCGGCTGTAGGGCCTGGACGCGTGGCGGCACCAGCCGCTTTCGGCCACGCCGCATGGCGGAAGCCAGTGCTTCCGCCGTGCCGCACGGCTTTAGCCGCGCCGGGTGGCGGAACCCCGGCTTATGCTAGCCCCGATGGCGGAAGCGGGCTCAACTCCCCAATTCCCGAAAGCTACGGCATAGTTTTGCAATTTTCATTTATATATGTATTATTCAACCAATTTTTCCCTAGGTGGAAGATGCAACGCTTTCACCTTTCGCGGCTCGTTGGATGCGACGGCGCGGTGGGGACACGCCTTAGAGCGTTGGGTGGATTGTTGTCCATCGCGAGAAGAGATTTTTGCATAGGGGAAATACTCAGCGTACATCTGACAGTGGAAAATTCTTACACAAACATGAAATCTGTGCAAAATGCGGTAGAAGTAGAAAGAGATTGCACAGGTCTCACAGCTAAATCCGAATGGCCTGGATGGTAAAATCCGAATAGAAGCTTGAAAACGGCATCCGCATCCAGCTGTCGACCAGGAACTTCTCAACCACAGACAGCACAAACTGTTGCAACACACAAGAGAGTTGTTTTTGGGCGAGCCTAACGAGAGACGGTGCCGAACGGCGATTCCTTCGCCCTGAGCAGCTGCACTGAAAGCTACTCTCCTCCAAAAGTCTTCCCTTACGATCGACCACCAAATCTCTCCACCCAGTGTCCAGGACCATGTCCCCAAACCACGTCTTTATGAGCTCCCTGATCCACTGCTGCTGGACAAAACACATGCTGCAAAAATGCTCGCGAAAGAGACGCTGCAGAGTGAGTGTTGTGGTGTTTGTTGCAACAAAGGACTCGAGGAGGAGGTTACAATGCGATGATAAAACCGCGCGGGTAGAAAAGTGGAAGCATTTGGACTGACTGAAACCGCCATGGAGTCGTTTCTTGTTATCCTCTGCCTCTTTCTCGCTAGAACGAGCTACGGCGATGGCGGTGGTGGGGGAGGGAAGGCCGGCGCGGGAACGGTTCTCCTTCCTCTCCGGGTGCAGGAGGTGGTCCCGCCGCCTCTGCCGCAGCGGGCGCCCGCGAACAGGCTACGGTTCCGGCACAATGTGAGCCTGACGGTGCCGGTGGCCGTCGGCACGCCGCCGCAGAACGTGACGATGGTACTCGACACCGGCAGCGAGCTCTCCTGGCTACCCTGCAACGGCAGCAGCCTCGTGCCCCCGCTGCCGCCGTTCAACGCGTCGGCTTCCTCGTCGTATGCCGCCGTGCCCTGCTCGTCGCCGGCGTGCCAGTGGCGTGGGAGGGACCTCCCCGTCCCGCCGTCCTGCGACGCCCCGCCGTCGAACGCTTGCCACGTCTCCCTCTCCTACGCCGACGCCTCCTCCGCCGACGGCGTCCTCGCTGCCGACGCCTTCCTCCTCGGCGGCGCGCCGCCCGTGGCCGCCCTCTTCGGCTGCATCACCTCTTACACGTCCACGACGGCTACCAACGCCTCGTCGGCGGCGGCGGGCCTCCTCGGCATGAACCGGGGCGGCCTCTCCTTCGTGACGCAGACGGGCACCCGGCGCTTCGCCTACTGCATCGCCCCCGGAGAAGGCCCCGGCATCCTCCTCCTCGGTGGCGACGGCGACGGCGGCGGCAGCGTGGCCCCGCCGCTGAACTACACGCCTCTGATCGAGATCTCCCAGCCGCTGCCGTACTTCGACCGGGTGGCCTACTCCGTGCAGCTGGAGGGCATCCGCGTGGGCGGCGCCCTGCTCCCCATCCCCAAGTCCGTGCTCACGCCGGACCACACCGGCGCGGGGCAGACCATGGTAGACTCCGGCACGCAGTTCACCTTCCTCATGGGCGACGCCTACGCGGCGCTCAAGGGCGAGTTCCTCAACCAGACGCGGCCGCTCCTCACGCCGCTCGGCGAGCCGGGCTTCGTGTTCCAGGGCGCGTTCGACGCGTGCTTTCGCGGGCCGGAGGCGGCGGTGGCGGTGGCGAGCCGGCGGCTTCCCGAGGTGGGGCTGGTGCTCCGTGGCGCAGAGGTGGCGGTGGCCGGGGAGAAGCTCCTGTACAGGGTCCCCGGCGAGCGGCGCGGGGGGGAAGAGGAGGAGGCGGTGTGGTGCCTGACGTTCGGCGACTCGGACATGGCCGGCATGTCGGCATACGTGATCGGGCACCACCACCAGCAGAACGTGTGGGTGGAGTACGACCTCCAAAACGGCCGCGTCGGCTTCGCGCCCGCGCGCTGCGACCTCGCCACGCAGCGCCTCGTCGCCGCCACCGCGTAGCGTAGGCGAACACGAGGATTAGTTCTCTGATGGCAATGGATGCGTCATGCGTGCGCGTACGGCACGGCATGCATTGCAGGATTCAGCAGCAGGGAGCGAATCGTTAGTAGAGTACAGGGCCAGTATTAGAGATGGCCCCTCTCCGATCACCTGTTGCTGTGGTCAACTGCTGATTCTTCATTGTTGTATGTACTGTGTCACGAACTATACGAGCTAATGAAAAAAAGCGACGATTTACTTTTGGATTGTGGCCTCCTTGAAGGAAACCGAGGGTTGTTGAACAATCACGTTATCGAGTTTAATATGAGGTTGCCTATACATGTGTAATTTATAGATGATCTCTACTATATTAAAGCACCTTGTGGTCATGGTGGTAGTTTGAACTTACGATCTGGACCATCCAACAAACAATAGCCTCTCACAAGACTGCTTCGATCTACAAGCCGCCTCTAGGTTTTCTGGCTCGCTCCCCGCCTCCCGCCTCCCACGATCCCCACCCCAAAACCACCCCTTCCCTCGTCCCACTCCCTCTCCTCACCCAAGCCGACGCCCCACTCCCTCCTCCAAGACCTTCCTCACTCCCGTTGCCCCCCATGCACCCCCCTCTCTCCATCTGCTTCCCTCCTCCGGCCGCCACCACACTGAATCCTCGCCCGCGCCGCCCCGACTAGGCGCCGTCGCAGCCTCCTCCCACCTCGAGATCTGGTCGTCTCCGCCTCGCCCTCGGCTCCGGCCCCGTCCCGACCCTCAACACGCGCCCACCACATGCTGCGGCCGCCGCCATCCTCCTCCTCGCTTTCTCTCTCCCGTTCGAGCCGTCGCTCTCCTTCGTCCACCTCCTATCGGCCGCAACCAACGATGGCGGGGCCGTATCCGGCTAGGAGAAGCGACGGCGGCCTCGAATCCGTGCGGCCCCGGTTCCGCCGTGCCCGCGCCGCCCCGACCCCTAGATATCTAATGTACACTGATTATTTGTTTTCTTGTTATTAGCATGCTGCTGGCGAGAAGTACAACTTTGAGAGCCTTTCACAATCAACAATTCTAAACATTCAGCCTCTTCTTCAGTGCGTAAGCAAAACCCACTGTTTTAATGTGGTATTTCTGTACATCCTCAATACCTATAGATGATAGGTTTACCCATACAATTTGTCATCTTTCTGTACTGTGGGGGTGTTTCTGATTTTAGTCAATGAATAACGCTGTTTTAGTCATCTTTTTGGATTGCTCAATGAATAACGCCGTTTTATGATTACTACATGCCATCTGGAAACATGCTTTTTAAGACCTTATAAATCAATATGCTGTATATTTTCAGTAACAACATTGAGCAAATTGTTGTTGGATTACATGACTTTTTTCTCACTTTTGAGAACAGAATGGTTTTGCGCTTGCTGCTTTACATGGTTTCTTTTTTTCCCTGATTTTAGGAAAAATGGTTTTGTCTTAGCAGAGGAGGTGCTTTCTTCCCCTGGTAATCGTTATCTTTGAAAGCTGTGCCATTCAGTAAAATATCACTTTCGGTGTTCAAGGTATTCCTTATTCTCATGTCTGAAATTAATACTTTTATTTGTGTCAAAATGTGGATTTATTGTAAGTTCTTTTGATTTAGATGTAAAAGAGCTGATATCCATGCTTGCTGACAGTCAAGGTGACTGTTCAATAATTAGTAGCTACAAGCTTGACAGAATTGATTCTGTTTGCCCTTCAAGGGTTCGTGCTATGTTGGCTTCAAGGGCTTGTCGAATGTCTACTATGATCGGTGATCCACTGAAAAAAGCTGAGATGAAATACTACTCTACTTGTGTATGTCTGTACTTGATAATGCCATCGGAGTTCATTGTCTAGCACAATAAAAAATACCACTCTACTTTATTTTACAGGATTTGGTTTTTGAGGTGCTAATTCTTGGTGATTTTGTACTTCATAGCTAGATAAACAGTTGCTTAGTTTTTTAGTCGACTTTTTACAATAACAAATATTTGGAAAACCTGAGTACCAAGCCAACATCTTTCAACTGGTCCAGGTTTTCAAGAAGTGATAATTATTTTTCAGACTTTTTTAATATGTGCATGCAGATGCATGATCATAAGAACATATCTAAAATATTGCCTTGTATAATCATGCTTATGTTTATTTTTTTCCCTGTGTTCCCAGTTGGAGTTGAAATTGATGACAGATTGTAGAGCCTAGGTATGTAATCTGCCTTTGTTTTCCCATTCTTTTCATTTAGTGGCAGTATCAAAAACAAATGTATCTATCTATTATGTAAATAAAAATATTGGATTAGTGGTATGCGAATGGGTGGATTCTTATGAAATCATGTTACTTTTGTTATATATGAGCATAATGTATACGTAAATCAAGCTTTTGTTTTGATTTCTTTATTTTTTATTTTATACCACTTGGTCTGCTATAACTGTTCATATTTTAGAACCACCTAACTCATCTACAACTAGGTGAAACCCCGCGCGTTGCTGCGGCAACGCCGAAGCGCATGTGCAAGAAATTGATGACGTAACCATATCTCATACGTATGTATCAGTAGCATTTCATTTTTAGCGGACCTTTTGCAATATATGATGAAAGGTAAACTGCAGAGTTTGCTTCAATTAGAGTTTGCTTCAATTAGTAGGCTGTGTAACAGTGAAAAAAAACCAACACATATAATTAAGGTCTTCTTTGATGCAACATAAGGGACATTGTTACTTTAAATGTGGAAGCAGCAAAAAATCACTGTGTAATACTCACTGGATTAAAAGAAGACGGCAGTGGAGTTTTTATAAAATAATGATTGACGACAAACCTATCTCTGGTTGTAATGCAGAGGCTTTAGATTCCATATTAAAAGAGTCAAATGCACCTAAATTAGACATGCATAAATTCAGTAATATAGCAGACGATATTATTGTTGTTTATAGTAACAACAATGGAACCCATCGGTTCAAAGGGGAAAAAATTCCTATTTCAACAACATAGTTACCTTTCTCTGAGCTCAACAGATCGGTAACTTCTGAAACGAAAAAGATGGACGCCTTGCTATGTTCCGGGCATTTTTTTTATGTTCAAGAAATTAAAAAAATGGATGGAAAAACAAAACATTAGTCGAGTCATTTGTGTCCTTATAACAGTTGAGTCATTTGTGTCCTTATAACAGTGGGATAGACCAATGATCAACTCAGAGTATATCAGCAAAAATGAGAACCCTACAATTCTAAGTGCCTGAGGCACGCTATTGAATCAATATTACCTCAATTCTAGTGTTATTCCAATTACAGCCATCCATGGCCACATTGAAAATTAGCATGTATATAACAGTTACCAAATTCACGCATGCTAATCAGATAGCATTATACATGCTAATTTTCTTCCAACCCATAATCCAGTGAGGTTCGTCTTGATGAGTTTATCCCACTCATCTTCAGGCCAATCCAAGGCCGAGTGCACACCTCCTGAAAAATACATACAGCATATGTACCTGGTTTAGTAACATGATGAAATTTTTCCTACTTCTTAGACAGGTATACGAACTAACACATGCTACACGCATCATTCCAGTAATTGATTATTGACCAGAAGAATTGCACATCTGATCTAAATTCGATAAGTATTTGAATTTGGAGACAAACTTAGATCCTTAAAAGAAACATCTTTGAGCTTGGATTCAATAAATGAGCCAAAAAGATTCGAGAACAGATCGGATATATACCTCGGAGGCCAGCGTTGATCAAGGCGTCGTTGCGGCCGAAGGCGTCCCAGGCCCTCTGCACAGCCGCCTCCACGGCCGACCCTCCGGTGGGCACGTCGAGCTCGACGGCCGCCGCCTGGGGGGCGCCACCGGCCGCGGACGCGGAGCGCGGTGGAGGGGAGGCCGGCGCGGGAGGAGGAGGCGGCGCGGGGAGGAGGAGGCCGGAGCGGGGGTGGTGCGGGGAGGAGGAGGCCGGAGCGGCGCGGTGGAGGCGGCGCAGGGAGGAGGAGGACGGAGCGGAGGCGGCGCAGAGGAGGCGGCGCGGTGGAGGGGAGGCGGAGGAGCGCGGTGGAGGGGAGGCCGGCGCGGGAGGAGGAGGCCGAAGCGGGGGCGGCGCGGGAGGCGGCGCGGGGAGGAGGAGGCCGGAGCGGCGCGGTGGAGGCGGCGCGGGGAGGAGGGGAGGCGGCGTGGATTATAGCTTTGGGGATTTTGGGTCGGTGGAGGCGGCGAGCGGGGACGGCGCGGGAGGCGGCACGGTGGAGGCGGCGCGGAGGAGGAGGCGCAGGGAGGAGGAGGAGGCCGGAGCGGGGGAGGAGGGACGGGCGCGTTGGGAAGAGAACTGTTGCATGAACAGTGCAACAGTAACGGACACGCGTCAAGGATTTGGGGGGAGCCGTACATCACCGATTTTATAGATATGGATGGATACATTGAAAAGAAGAATAATACTGTACATGTGTGCACTACACCTCTTTATCTAGCAATAAATTACTAATTCCATCTGCAGGATATGACAGTAATTTTCAGGAGGCGAGGTTGCGATCTTGTTCAGAGTTCTACTGAATGGATAAAAAACTGTTTCTGATGTGTTTGACGTCATAGGCATGACATTTTGCTCTATTGTTTCACTTGATGATATTCCAGGAAAGAAGCACCTTGCTCGTGCAATTGATCTATACTTGACATGTAAGATCTGATTCTGATTTCAGATTGTTGCTATATTTGAAATTGCAAATCACATTTGCAACATTTAATATACATTATTAATACTCCAATCTGTTGCCCCTCGACTAACTACAGTTAGTATTTGAACAAAACCCTTGGATCTAAATGTGATATTTTTCTAATAGCTCGCCAGATTCCACCTTGTAGTTGACTTTGTGCCTTAGGAAAAAATAGAACAAAGCATTTTTATTATGATTAAAGGCAAACTACTTGAGGAGTGAAGTTTAGGGTTCTGCAGCACAGAAAAGAGCAATTTATATTCTAAAATATTGTTGGGATTTGCTGTGAAATACATTAATTCAATTCCCCACAACTTACCACCTCAAGATGGTACACAGCTTGGGAAATGCTGTATCGCTCTATTTCACTCAATAGCTTAATCATGACATGTTCAAGTATATAGCTTTGGTTAATTGGTTTCCCGTATCTTCTTGTTCCTTTCCTTTTCCTCTTTTTTAGAAAAACTTCTATCATTTGTTCTGTCTTGGGATTAGTAAAGTCATTGCTCTATTTCACTCAATAGCTTAATCATGGCATGTTCAAGTATATAGCTTTGGTTAAATGGTTTTCCATATCTGGTGTTCTGGACTATGCATTGAAGTTATTGTATTAACACTAAATTTTCTGTCTTTTTTTGTTCAATTTACATGTGGCTACTTTGCCTCACAGTTGATATCTCATTGTTTATTTGGCTTCTTATGATCTAGTGGTCTAGACTATGCATTGAAGTTCTATTGTTTCCCAGCAAGTGAAACTTGCATTCCGGTATTGGTAGCATTACCAGTTTATGGGTGTTCCTATAGAGGTTTAGTTACAACTTACTAGGATATTTCTACTGATGAAATATTCAAGACAATCATGGGAACTAATTTTTTTTCTTTCTATTCTTAATTTTCCTCTACAAAAATGATTTATCATCTATGCATGCAAGAAATTTCTACTATACAGTAGAGCTTCTTCTTGACAAATGATTTCAAGACATTGTTTCAAGCCTAACATGGTAACATGTTCCTTGTGCAGGTATTATTTTCAGGCTTTCTGCAAGTTCAAGATAGAGGGATACAATATGAATTTTCTTCTGGAAATTGTAAGTATATAGAAAAAAATGTGTTGGGATCCAATACAGATTTTCCAATGTCTTGTGTTTTTGTTTTCACGGTTATAGCCGCCAATCCCATACACTCCACATGTTCTGAGTGCGGAGTCTACGGAAATTGAATTTCTGAATTTCTTGTTCGGGTGGCCATGTTCCTCATGTTCTGAATTTTATTGCTTAGCTTTATCCTCTGCCAATCGGCATCATTAGATCCTAAATATACACAGGCAGGATCTTGCATCCATCAGTACAACATAATTTTTTTCAATAAATATATAACAAAAGAGACAGTCCATCCAATACCAAAAAGGTAATTACATGGTGTGTGACATATAGCCTCAGCATACAGATGAGCATACCTGCATAATGTGGTTGTAGGCAATCCTGATGATCTTGTAAAATGAAAATTGTAATTAACCCCCATCCAATAAAATGATTAAGCATGTGGGCTGCATCTTCTTTGACTAAGGGAGATGACCAGTACATGTTACAAATACACTGTATAAAAGTACAGACTAAAAAAATTCTATTTAAATTTCTGCTAAAATACTTGTTTCCATACTGCAATCTAAGACTATTTTTCTACTGCTTGCCCAACTAATGGCCTAAAAAAGAGGACTTTGTAGTTACTAGGTTGCCTGTATAACATAACAGATGTGTAAGCTAATCTAGCTGGATTAATCTTAGCTTATTATAGTTATTCATGAGCCCAATATCTTAGCAGCTATGTGCCTGCATTTGATTGATGGTAGTTGCAGTGGACTAATGCAATGATAGAAACATATAAAAGAGGAATAATGTGTAAGTGAACCAATCCAAGCATTATAAATAGAATTAGCACCGCATGTTTTACAAATAGTAGTATTTTTTAGCTCTCAAATATGAATTTCAGACCTGTGTTACAAAAGCAAATGCAACAATAAGTGAATTGTTTCTCAAGCTAGGTTTGATGAGATGATTACTAAGCACTAATTTCTTATTTTCTTCAAAAATCACTAATTACTTATTTTCTTGGAACACCTGCTCCACAAGATTTATGTAGTACTGTGCTGACCAATATAATCACTAATTACTTATTTTCTTGGAACACTTATAATATTTATGTAGTACTGTGCTGACCAATATAATTTGTCCTTTGTCAATTTATTGAGCTATTGTTATAACCCTTTGTGTATGTGTGTATTTATATTATTTAGAACTTCGGATCCAAAAGTACCCAAAGAATATGCAGCCATAGGACTATAGGAGCTCAATCTAGAGCTTCCTTTTTATAGATTCGTCTATTCAACTTGCAGAGTTAGAAGAGTTGGATTTAAATATACATCGAAGGAAGGTTAAAAATGTTAGTGTCCTCTTAAACAATGAAACTAATATCATACTATTTGATTCCCTTTCATGTTGAGGATAAAATGTAAAATATTTGGCATTATTTCTGCTTTTGTTATTTTTTTGAAGGGTTGCATTATATTGCTAAATATGGATCCTACATTTTGCACATTGTTTTTTCTCTATTATATGGCATGCACGATGGAATCGTGCACATTGTTGATGATTTTCAAGAAATCAAGTGTATCATTCAATTTTAAATTTTCCCTTCATTAGTACCTGATGTAGACCTGATCACAGGAAGCCCGGCCCGACCGGTGCATCGGTAGACTCGGGCCTCGTTCAAGCCCGTGGTCGGGCCGGGCGGGCCAGTATTTTTCGATTTAAGCGTGGCGGGCGAACCAGTCAGACTTTCGGCCGGGGCTCGGCCCGGTTTCGAGCCCGACGCCGGCCGGGCCGGCCTCGGCTCGGTTTTTCGGGACCGGCTTTTCGAGCCCTACCGGTTTGAACAGGTCTAACCTGATGTATGAGATAAACTAGGCCGATTCGTACCTGTTTTATGTGTTCTGTAATCTTTTTCTTCAGCTTTAAATTATTTTTATTGTTATTGCTAATATCCTGAGCTTTTCGATCAATGTTTTGGTGTAGTGTGAAATTTTTCTTAGTATACTACGTCGCCCTCTACAGCGGTTGCATGGAGGCGGACGGGGCGAGCTCGTGAAAGCGGACGATGGCGTACTGCGTACGAGCTCACAGCAGTGGACAACGGTGGACGACAGCTACGTGGTGGCAAGCTCACGGAGGCGGGCGATGGCAATTGGCGAACTCGCAGCGACAGACATCGACATTCTCCCGCGAGCTCGTGACGGGCAGCGGCTGCGTAGAGGCGAATTGTAGCGAGCTTGCGGAGGATGGTGGCGGACGATGAGCGCGCGACAATTGCACGGCGGTGAGCTCCCTGCAGCGGACGAAGCGAGCTCGTGGTTGTGGACGGGTCGGCGGCCCGGTGCTCCAGTGAGGTGGAGCAGCGACTTGGAGGCATGGTAGAGGGGAGAGATAGGAGGAAGGAGGAAGAAGTATTAGTGTATAACATGCAGGTCCCACACGTATTTTGTCTCATATTTTATTTTTATATGTGCTGAAAATCCTCTGAAATGTGCCGCTATGGCACAAGTGAAATTAGACGGTAAAAGGAATGATATCAATAACAATATGCGTTTTGTAGGCAGCCACATCATGTTCTAAACTGCACTGATGCTCATGGGTTATGTTACGGATCAGGTAGATATGTTTTAATGCTAATTTGAACTCTTGGCCCGAAATGAGTTCACATATGATGTCTTTTCTGTAAATCACCGTTCATGCTTATATATTATTTATAAATTATGTTTCTTTTCATCCTTTTTTGGTCCGTGGCAGAGCACGGGCATTGTACTAGTAAAAAACAATTATTCGCGGTAGATGAACACATACGTAGAAGAGAATAATTATTTATTACTTTTTCATGGATACATAATAAGTTGATTTCTCTTTTATTTTTTAATTTTTTTAGCGAAGATTTCTCTTCTATTTGTGTTTGACTATTTAGTGTTTCGCTTGTTCCACTAAGTGGGCCAATCCCAGGTGAGGTCCAAGACCGACGGTGGCCGATCCAGGGTTTCTCGGCAAGGGCAAGATTAGACTGCCTTTGATTAAGAAATTGGTTTAAGATAAACATTTGGTGGCCATAACCGGTAGAAGTGGGTTGGATGTTCTAATACCCAAAAAAATTGTTGTAACAGGATTTTGATAATTTCAAATAACCATTAGAACCGATCTCAATTACATCATGAGTATAAAAAAATAGAGATAAGATCTTTTGTGCCATTACGCTTGAGCTTAATCTTACCTATGCTATCACTTGATGACATATCGTTTCTATGGTATCATAATTGCTCGATTATCTTTATGTTATTGCTCGATTATTCCCCCATGTGCCATTGACAAAACTCTTTTATGTTATGCAAAAAAAAAAAAAACTCACAACGTATTTTAAAGATTAATATTTCATATTTAAAAATGTTTTGAGCATGATTTGAATAAAAGACTTTTATAAAAAAAAAATCTGATATTTGGTAACAATATGTTTTTTTAGTTTTTCGGGTATGTCTATACATCTAAAAAAAGATAAGTTTTTGCCAATGGTAGATAGCACAATAATAGCGATGGAAAATAGAGGTCACTTTAAAAAAAATGTAAAAAACCTCCAAAATATATTCAAAGCAATAACCCCTGTTGTATATAAAAAGATTGTGCTATGCATAGCATGGCATGAACACATTTGTTATGCAGTCCTTATCATGAGTGCAGCTCTAACAATTGTGTACGACTCATTAAATCTAAATTCTAAGGGTATGTTTAAGTTGGGAAATTAACATTTGTGTACTATCCTAACACTATTCAGCCACTTTTCAATCATCATCCTACTTCTTCCTACATTTCACTCTTTTATATTTTAATTCTTACTATACCACTACAGTGTTGGACATCACAAATGGGCATCAAATGAGCACACCATTAGACATGTCCTAAGGTCTATATTTAGCTCAAAACATGATGGGCAAATTATTACAGCATGACTAAAGTAGCCAACATCAAGGTACTATAGTATTTAGTTTGTTTCGTTGTATCAAGAATGGAATGAAAATTTTCCTCAAAAAAAAAAGAATGGGATGAAAAATGATTGTTTGTAGTCTATATATTTGCTTTGCTGATCTTTGTGCCGCATAGCACATCCCGAACTAAACACCTGCTCCTAATTTGCTGCTTGAGAGCGTAATGCACAAGCATGCTAGTTCCAATAAAACCCCTTAAAACGACATGGCCCGTCCATCACCCAACCGACAGTCTGGATGAAGCCACGAATCCTCCAAAGGCCCGTGCCAAGAGCTGCGTAAGAGCAACTCCAGGAGCTCCTGGAAACTACTGTAGCAGATATAGAGGGGCTGCTGGAGGGAAGGAATCTTTTAGAGGGTAGTGTAAGTTCTGAAGGAATTTTAGAGGGGTGGATAGAGGGGACGCTAATAGTGTTTTAGAGGGGAAATATAGAGGAGCTGCTGGAGTTGCTCTAAGACCATCTCCAACCATTTTCTCTTCGTTTCATTCTCTTCCCCATTCTCTTCCCTATATTTTATCTCTTTATTTCTTACAATCTCCAACAGAATCCCTTCGAAGGGATTCACGTAGAGATTGAAGACAGAATCTCCTTCTAAGGAGAATAAAGGGAGAAATCTCTTCACAAAGAGAACGGTAAAGAGAACACATTGGAGCTTCAAAGAGAACCAAAATCTCTTCGCGAAAAGAAAATAAGAGGTGAATAGACACCGTTGAAGATGGTCTAAGAGTCCCACTCCTCCCCTCCCGTCCCCGCCCCGGTGCTCCTCCTTTTTCCCCATCCCATCCCAGCCGCAGCTGCTAGCCTGCTACACGCGGCCCCGACTCCCGTTCGCGCGAGCAAATCGCCGCCCCGAGAGGCCTCTCGTCTCCGATCAGGTGCGTGCTCTCCTCGAAGCCTCGCTCCTTTCCCCGATTCCGCGGCTGTTTCCGCCGATCGAGCGCGGAAATCACGCGGCCGCTGTGGGCTATGGCGAGGCTTCCGGAAGCTTCAGGGTTTATCCCTGCATTCTCAGCGCCGGAGTCGCCTGGGGCCGCCGGGCTTTCGAGTTAGGGTTTTGGTTGGGGCGTCGCTTTCTCGCCGCTCCCTTGCATTTCCTCCATTTATATTGTCGGTGGCTCGGTGCCCTCCTCGGCTTCAGGTTAGGGAGCGTGGGCTTGTCAAGTTTTGGTCGCCGCGAGGTGCGAGAAGGACGCGGCTTTGGAGCCAATCTTACGCCTAGTGGTGGCGGCGGCGGTGGCGGTTGGCCGGTGGGTGCCATGAGTTTCGTCTTTCGGGGGAGCAGGGCCGACATCGAGGCTGGAGGCTTCCCGGGGTTCGCCCCGGAGCGCCGCTCCATGGTGAGTGGCAGAGTGCCTGCCTGTTCATCTCTACATGCATTTCTGCCAACATGTTGGTTTTGGTATTATGGCCTAAAGTAGATTTGCTGTTACGAGTATCTGATTCCAATCGGGCATGTGCTTCTGTGCAGAGGATTCATGCTGGGGGAAGGCCGGTGAACAGCAATTCCTTGGCATTTCTTGTAACCGGTAATGTGGATGTGTCGTCCTGTGTGCTGCTGACATTGTTAAACTGTTGAATGCTAGAATTTTTAGTTAACGTGGTCTGCTGCTGCTTTTTGGGCAGTTCTTGTTTTGTTCATCGTTCTGAACTCACACCAGATGTCCCCAAACTTTTTGGTAGGTTATCCATGCTTCTTATAGCCTGATTGAGTAATTTATACTTTTCTCGGATTGCGCTGATTGTCTGTTCTTGTAGCTTTGGTTGGTTTTGGCAGTGTTTTTAATGGCCACCAGCCTTAGGATGTACGCCACGTGCCAGCAGCTCCAAGCGCAAGCACAAGCTCATGCTGCATCTGCCAACAGCTTCCTTGGACACACTGTGCTGCGGGTGCATGTCCCACCAACCATAGCCCTTGCTACACGAGGCCGGTTGCAAAGCCTTAGACTCCAGCTTGCTCTTCTTGACCGCGAGCTTGATGATTTAGGTGCAGTAAATACTAATACGCCTTATTCACTTTGGTTGGTGCTTATAGTGTTTCCTGCACTTAACACTATGGTCGAATATTTGCTTGCAGACTATGATGCTCTTAGAGCATTGGATGCTGACAATAGCCCACATGCTCCTTCAATGAGCGAAGAAGAAATAAATGCTCTTCCTGTCTTCAAATACAAAGTTCAGGCGCTGCAGAGAAATACCTCTGCCCGAAGAAGGTAACCTTTTGTGTTGTTTTGGTTATATATGCCCACAGCTAACAGATTACAAATGCCTCACATCTTCAATACTTAACCAACCATTCAATTCTTAATATAACTTCCTTGTAGCTAACCATTTAATTTTTTGATCCAATAGTGATGGACCATCTGAACCATCAGTAGCTTCTCCTGGATCTGGCAACGAGGTAATGAGTTTTTGAGTGTCATCTTATTAACAGCTTATCCATCTCAACCACTGCCCACTGGCACTGACCTTGGTTCTCAGGATGTGATTCTTTCAGTGGTATCTTATTAGCATCCATCTCATATACTGTTGAGAATTTGAGATGCAATATTGTTTGTCTATGTGATGCTACCATTTTTCAGCCACGAGTATATGAGTGTATGAAGATAGTATATATCTATTTTGACATTTTGGTATGACTAGACAATTTTGATCCGACTATGGTAATAACATAGCCTATATTGTTGGAAATTATTGGATGTTGCTTTGCTAGATTTGCGGCTTATGTGATATTTATGGTGCCATGTAGTTTTGTATTAAAATGATGTTTTTGTTGAAGTATAAGTGAATTGCTCTCCTTTCTCCACCAGCTTAGACTTTTGGGTGAACTGGCTAGTGCATGCAGCTTAATATGGTATCAGAGCAAGAGGTCTTGAGTTTGAGTCCTGGCCGGCGCAATTAAATAAGCCGCCCACTCTATTCCACGTTTGAGGTCTGGGGGAGCCTACACGTGCGGGGGAGTGTTGAAGTATAAGTGAATTGCCCTCCTTTCTCCACCAGCTTAGGCTTTTGGATGAATTGGTTAGAGCATGCAGCTCAATATGGTATTAGAGCCAGAGGTCTCGAGTTCGAGTCCTGGCCGGCGCAATTAAATAAGTCGCCCACTCTATTCCACGTTTAAGGCCTGGGGGAGCCTGCACGTGCGGGGGAGTGTTGAAATATAAGTGAATTGCCCTCCTTTCCCCACCAGCTTAGGCTTTTGGGTGAATTGGTCAGGGCATGCAGCTTAATAGTTTTGAATGGTGTAATAGTTGTTTTTTAGAATTTTACAATAGTCAACTATGGTGCCTCAATAACACAGTATTTCACAGCTTCATTAGTCATCTATAGTACCCCAAAACAATCATACGGCTAATGGATGTGCTGTATGTTCTTTTTTAAAAAAACAAAAAAAAATCAATCATGCCTACAATTTCTTGTTTTGCTTATTTTCTTTTGCTGTGCAGAAAAAACAGGATAATTTGAAGGCTGATGGAACAAACAAAACCACAGAGGATGAATTGACATGCAGTGTTTGCTTAGAGCAAGTCATTGTGGGTGATCTATTGAGAAGCCTACCATGCTTGCATCAGGTAATAATTATATTAATAATGTTATGCTGGTTTTCTTTATGTGGCAACAGCAGATGACTTTAAATTCTTCCTTTGCTTCTCTTGTAATATCATGTACAAGCATCTTACGTTTCATCTTGCCCTTGGTTAGTCATTTCCTGATCTACATAATTTTTACCAATGTTAGTTGCTGATGTACGACTGCTGCTGAAAGTAAAGTAGTGGTCACCATAATATGGATGTGATTCCTAGATTTGAGATACCTTAAATTTGTTGAAGCAACCTTTGAATTTCAGTGGCCAGTTGTCACATCAATGGCTACTGTACTGCCATGCCTTTGATATGTTTTTTCCATAGGGCTCTGATTTTTCCTATTTCTTGACTCACTTTGATATTTAAATCATAAAAAGCATGTATGAAGTGAATGAGTGATGACTAATAACCATAGATGCGAATGTGATGCGCATCAGTATGGATGCATGGGTGTTTTTGTTTGAAACCTCTGGGGTTTGGGAATTTCTGATGCCTGTGGAGCATGCACAACTTGTCCAAAGGAGGATCGATGTTGATATTAATTAATGTTGCACCGGTGAGGCTGCAAGATTTACTTATTTCCCCCTCTTTTGTTTTGCAGTTTCATGTAAACTGCATTGATCCATGGCTACGCCAACAAGGGACATGCCCAGTGTGCAAGCACCAAGTGAGTGACAGTTGGCATAGCACCGGCAATGGTGAAGTGGACGCTTCTTACATGGTGTAAGTGACCTGAATGACCTGCTGGCCTTCGCTAGTAGTTACTAACAAAAAAACCCCATGGAACTGGAGACTAGCTCGTAGTGGGACTGAGTTCCCATTGTCATAGACACAGATGGTCCCTCGTGTCATTGTGATATGAGTGCCATTTTAACGAAGCCACCACATGGGGAGTGGTATTTTGACAATTTTTTCGTTTCTCTGTACATCAAATGTTTACCCCTCTGGTGTTTATACATCATAAGACTGCTGATGTTTTTTCCCCGGTGTGCAGTTTTTGTTGTTTCTTTAAGTTGATCTAGTTTGTTGCTTATCTTATTATACTTTTGAGATAATAAAGGTTAAAAATATGAAAGCAAAACTCATGATAAATAAATAAGAATTTAACAATGAGTCCGTAGCGAGCCTGTCGTGGTCGTAGATGTTACTCGTGAGCCTGGCGTAGATGTTACTTGTAATGAAGACATAGAGAGAATTTAGAGACGCTGCTGACGATGTTATTGACTAGCCTTAGCAGCCTCCCGAGCTACACACGGAAGTTGTACTCCCCCTCCGGGCCTCCCCCTCTGTTTAGTTTTTGCAGAGAGACGCAAGTAGAACTGGAGAAGTAATAGAATGCAATGGCACAATTTGATCCAGCAGATCTGCGACTTTGTACTGGACCCGGTTCTTATTGCTTCCAACTTGTCGAGGCCTTCAATAAATCATTTGATCCACGGCATGGGCCGTTCGTGCGGGACGCATGCGGCATGCAATTTTTTTTATTTATCAAACTAGATATTTTTTGTTTATTAAAATTAAACGAACCGTTTAAACCGGTGGAAAAAATGACTTGGGCAAAACCCATCGTAGAAATGGCGGGAAAAGTTGAGCGTTTAAATTCTGCCAAATGAAAGACGGCTACCAAATCCCGCTATATAAATTGGAGGGGAGATAATGCCGAATGCTCTCCCGGCGATTAGAAAGGCGGAAAATAGTGCTGAACTATAAGAGCGAAAGGCGGAAAATAGTGATGAACTATAAGAGCATCCCCTGCAGACTCATCAAATCGGCCTATACTCCAAAATTTTTTGTATGCAAATGACGGGAAGCAAAGAAAGCCGAGAAAGCAAAGAATAAGACTAGGCGGAAAAACGTGGTTATCAGAAGCGACGCGAGCTCATTTGATGCCTCACGCTGGATGCTCTAACCATTCATTCTAAACAACGGCTAATAGGGATAATTAAAAAATACCAAATGAAATGACGACTATTAAGCTCTCTTGTCAACATGGGTAGATAGTGTGATTCTCGTTAGATTGAGATTGCGATGAAAATATCCGGTTCGAGGCAAAGGGCGCTAAAGTTTTATTGTGGCCAGTTAGCACGTTTTGTATGTAGCAAAATTAGCTAGTTTGCCGAAAAAATCAGCAACGTGCGTCACACCAATTTCTTTGTAGAATGTTGTTGTTGCATTAGGTCGTTCAGTGTCTGTTAACAACTACGAAAATCGTAAACACATGTAAATGGTAATAACGCCAAGTTTATTATGGTCAGTTAGTACGTTTAACGTACGTGGCAAAATTACCTACGTTGATCAAAAAATTGTGAAAAAATTCAGCAAGGTGCATCACAGCGATTTTGTAGGGTATTATTGTTGTGTTAGGTGGCTCGGTCCCTATCTACCACCACGAAAAAAAAATGCAAAACAAGTAAATGGTTATAATTGCATAACAACCGCTCATTACGTTATACAAACAAGAGGATTACACGGTGCAGATAAACAAAGACATGTATGATGCACAGAGCAATATATCCTACTAGTGCCCTGGATCTAAATGTGGCATGCCTTAGAAAATAAAAAACGTAGTGGTACTCTAATCTAATTGATCTACTGGGTGCACCATGGTATTTTCTCCTTTCAAAGGCTTTGGGTCCTGTTGCCCTACCTCTAGCAGTCCTCTCGCGCTTTCTTGCATAATCTACCTCACGCTTCGAGGCCTACTGCTGCCGGTCGGCCTCCCCCTATACCTGTAACTCCTCTTGCCAATGCTTGTTTTTCTTTTACTCCTAAACCTCATGCCACTGCTCCTCCGCCCTATCTATTCAAGAGGCTGTTTCCTTAACCTTTTCATTGGTTCTTTCATCAAGTTTCATCAATACATTATGCAAGCTTCGTCAATATTTTTCCCAGGTTTCATTATTGTTAGCCAAATTTCACTGCGCTCTCGAGTTTCATCAGCACTTACTGATGTTTTATTGATCTTTTTGAAATTTAATTATTAGCTTTTCAAGATTCAACAATTATTTTTAAAAGTTTATCCGATCCATTCTTGGAGGTTGTTTTGCCAGTGGAAAGCATCCAAGTTGTACGCACTTTGAGCCTCGCAAGATTGAACATCTGCGAAAGTCGTCTCGAAGCTCTGACTCTCGAGAGAAAGTCTTGCCTTTGGCCTTCTGACTGCAGCTTGAAGGGGAAAAGCCACTGATACACTGGAAGTCTTTTTCCCATGGCAGTATAGCATGATTGCGACGGCGCTAGGCCGCTCATCATTCTTTAGAGTATCCTTAGATTTTTCGACATCCAGATCATTGTCAACGGCATTGCATTGGGCCGTTCATAAACTTCTTTCGGATACCCAATCTCTATCAGTTCTTCTATCGGCTTTGGGCCGATCGTCGTCATATGGCGTTTCAGGATGACATCCGCTAATGAGATCCGGCGTTTCAGTAAGGGAGGCACAGGATCCTGGAAGGGCTCTCGACGATTTGGATATATATATATATATATATATATATATATATATATATATATATATATATATATATATATATATATATATATATATATACTGTGTAGATTATTTTAATCTACACCCGATCGATTATGAGCTGTGTTCATGGACCATTCACGCAACATGTGGATTGAGTCACGCATGATTAATTAGGGAAGTAATTAATAGGCGGTTTATTAGGAGACGAGCACTAAATGCAGTTCCTAATTAAAAATAGGATCTCACGAACAAAGCCACAACAATTTCAGTTTCTGTCGCCTATCCTCGCGTTGCTCCAGCGGCTATGACCACCTGCATCTCCTCTCTGGCGACCGTGGCTCCCCGTCCCTGCGCCCTCTCCGGTCTCCGGCATCCTGGGAGCGCTGCCCCGCATCCTCTCCGGCGACGGCGGCTCCCCGTCCTCGCATCTTCTCCGGCATACTGGCGGCTCTGCCCCCGCGTCCTCTTCGGTGACGGCGGCTTCTCCGGCATACTGGCGACGGGGAGGATGTCTGCGCCGGCGGCGACAGCGGCGATGACGGCGACGAGGAGGACGTCCGCGGCGGCGGCGACTACGGCAACGGTGAGGATGTCCACGGCGGCGGCGAAGACATCGATGGCGAGGACGCCGCAGCGGCGACGACGGTAACGATAAGGACGTCATGGCGGCGGCGACGACAACGGCACGCTGCGGCGGCGGCGACGGCGACGGCGAGGGCGTCTGCGGTGGCGGCAAGCGACGTCGCGACGGCGGCTACGACCACGGACGACGACCTCCATAGCCGGCGCGACGCCCTCTCCATCAGCGCCGCCTCGTCGCGTCAAGCGCCACGCCCGACGCCGCCTCCCGACCTCGCAGACCGATGCCGCCCACCACTGGTCGCCGCCTCCCATCTCGCTGTGCTGCCGCCCGACCTCACCGGATTACTTAGCAAATTCATCGGATTACTTAGGGGATTACTTAGCAAATTCACCGGATTACTTAGAGAACCGCTGTGAAAATGTAATAGTTCTGTAGATTTACTTTGCATTACGACAAAGTAATACATAGTAATTAGGTTTTGACTGCTTTTTCACTTCTGTATGTTTGCATAATTGAAATTAATGAGAAGTAACTGGTCTAAAATTCTGATTACTTTCTTATTTTGGCTCGAGAAACATCAGTAATCAAAAGTAATCGGTTTGAAAAGAAGCAACTCAAAATTTCAAATAAACCGACATACAGCTCACGATTTTAGTGTAGTTAATGCCCCCCACGATTCTAGGATCTTGCCTCTCAGCGAATTACTTTCCGTCAAACATGTTCACTTTGCCATTTACTTAGATTACTTTCAAAAATGCGACTGCTTACTTAGGGTTTGGTTGGCTCAAGCGGTTCACCGGGAAGGCTCGGTGTAGATTATCTTAATATACCCCTAGGGATAGATTAGGGCCTCCATATATATATATATATATATATATATATATATATATATATATATAGAGTTAATTTGCGATTAGTTGGTGATCCGTCGATTCTGGCGTCAAGGCATTTTCTATAAAATCGTGTTGAAATTCTTCGATCCGAACCGTACATTTTATTCATCTCTATAAACTCTCCTAGTGTACCAAATTTCACAATTTTTTGATTTTTTGCTATTTGTTTTGCATTTTCAAATCAGCCTAAATGGACGCCTCCGAATACTTTAGAATGCTAGGCTGATTTTGAAAATGCAAAAAAATAGCAAAAAATCAAAAATTGTAAAATTTGGTACACTAGAGAGTTTATCGAGATGAACAAAATGTATGGTCCGGATCAAGAATTTCACCACAGATTTTGTAGAACACGCCTAACCGACGGCCAAGAATCGACGGAGGCCCAACTGACCCAAATTAAATTTTTCTCTCTCTCTCTCTCTATATATATATATATATAGAGAGAGAGAGAGAGAGAGAGAGAGAGAGAGAGAGATTTAGCGTGAACTCGAGTGCAGGAGCCTCAAGTGAACTTCGACGGGTTTTTGAAATCCGACAACTTTAGTGATCGATCCAAACCATTGATCTTATTCGTCATGTCAAAAGGTAGCCACCAACCAAGTTTCGTATTTTTTCGAATTTCTTTGCTATTTGTTTTCTAATTTTGAAAATCAGAAGCTGATTTTCAAAATTAGAAAACAAATAGCAAAAAAATTCAAAAAATACGAAACTTGGTTGGTGGCTACGTTTTACATGACGAACAAGATCAACTGTCGGATCGGTCATTAGACATCTCGGATTTCAAAACCCGTCCGGTTCACGGAGGATCCGCACTCGAAGTTCATCAATCTCTCTCTCTCTATATATATATATATATATATATATATATATATATATATAGAGAGAGAGAGAGAGAGAGAAGGCTAGCGTACACCCCAGAGCACGGATCTCTCCGTACTCCCAAGTCCTTTTCGAAATCGAGATTACTATCGATCGATCCGAACCATTGATCTTGTTAATCTCAACTGAAATGTAACGATTGACCAAGTTTCGTATTTTTTGAATTTATTTACTATTTGTTTTTATTTTCAAAAATCAGCTTTTTGGACGCACTACCACTAATTGGAAGGCTGATTTTTAAAAATACGAAACAAATAGTAAACAAATTCAAAAAATACGAAATTTGGTCATCGGGTTACATTTCAAATGAGACGAACAAGATCAATTGTTCTGATCGATCGATAATAATCTCGGATTTCGAAACGCTACGAAAGACGGATCTCCCTGCATCTGTACAGACGCTAAGATTCCTCTATATATATATATATATATATATATATATATATATAGAAAGCCTGTTCGAGGCTCCATGGAGCCTAGGCTCCATTGGTATCCACCCTCCATCTTTCTTGATTAATCTGATTGATATACTCAATAAAGATTAACGGATCATACCCGTTAAAACATTGATATTAATGAACTTTTCAAATCACTCACTAATCATGTAATTAATGCACGTTTCAAATTTCCATGCATGCCCCAACGGTGTGATTGTTTCCTTTTCTACAGATGTATGCGATTTATATTCGTGTAACTCATATATATTCATGTATATTCTGTTGCATTCATTTATATATTCATGTATGTACTTATGTATACTCATGTATATTCGCGTAATTCAGGTATATTCATGTATATTCGTGGATGCACTCCTGTATACTCATGTATATTCGTGTAATTCAGGTATATTAATGTATATTCTTGTTTCTTGTTTCAGCCATGCACGCCATGTAACTCATGAATATTCGTGTATGCACTCACTAAAGAAGTATGTCACGTAAGAAGTATGTACCACCTAAATACCGAAAAAAGCATGTACAACCTGAACATACCACCTTCCAATCTAAATCAACCTGTACACATCTTAAAAACACATTCATTTATCATGTAAACATACACAGGTATATATGTGACATCTGTTTGAGAATACAGACAATATCAAAGAGTATATAGGCTCAACCCAAATCCATATTTCTCTTTTCTACTCCTAGACTAAAAAAGAATTAGAAAAGGGCATCCACTACAAATCTGGACAAACCTATGGATGTTCTTGTGCAGCCACCGTGTCACACTATTAAAAAAATGATCGACATGATCCTACAACTTAATTTCTAGAGAAAAAATTATGTATATACATATTTATCAAGAACACCATGATTCAAAGATCAGGTAGGCCTGAAAGTTATCCACGGCTCATCAGAACATGCATTAGCTCAACCATCTCTTGATTTGAGGCCATTACAAGACAACTATAGAATATGCAGCAGCTCAATCTTCTTTTGGACTTGATCTGAGTCAATCACCTAATGCATCCATGAAACCATACAATAGATTAATCGAAATTAGTAGAATGAACTAGAGATCAACTCAATTATGTAGACTGACCACAAAATTCAACTAGGGAATCAACTAGAGATCAACTCAGTTATGCTTTTGTCAAAATTCAGAGTACGTTTGCACTTTGCAACACTGACCACAAACTACGGTATAAGGTATATACTCAGGGTATATCTGTTTGAGGGTACATATATACTCCGAATAAATACGTCGGATAACATCTGCTCAACCAAAATACATCTATAGTAAGCTAAGATGAAGCACTAATTGGAGACCCAAATTAAGTGTTCATCGGGCACATCATCAATGTGATATCCTAAATTAAGAATGAACAAGTGGTATTTTGATTGAAGCTCACGATTTCTTGCTCTCTCGAAAGGTATTATTAAAAAAACAACATGACACTAATAATAAGTTTTTTAATGTACCAATATAGACTTTAAGGAAACTTACTATACGGTAGGAGTATATTCATCTGGAATATAGCAAGTCCACTTTGAAATGTCCTATGTCTATTCTGTAAAAACATTGACATGCATTGCTGCATGGCTTTCACTAGTAAGGGCAAAATGCTAGAGTGATAATCACTAGTACTAGAATTGAGTAACTAATTGTGTCATGTATGAATTGAGTACGAAATTCACGAGGGTCCCAAAAACCACTAATATCTTGCAAATATGTTCTCTTATAAACTAATTGTGTTATGCCAAGAACAGTAAACGTCCAGCAAACCAATTTGGTTACCGTTGGCTAGAAAGAATGTCAATGCTGACCAAAAGATGGACAAATCTCACCAATCAGTATGAATGATTCACTGCAGGTCTGATCCACAAATCAATAAGAAAGTTCTGCTGAAATTTTCCCAAAATCGAAATAAATGAGATAGCAGTCTCACGGTGAAAATGAGGAAAATAAGATGGCTTTCTAGCCTGTACAAGATCTCAAAATCCTAGCACATATGAACAAATTAAACTACGGATAATATCAATAGATTCTGGACATCACAAGACTTTAATCAAATGAACAAAAGGTAAACAGATAACAAGCGAATACCTTGCTGGCTTGGCGATGGGAAGAATGGGGGCGGTGCGCATCCGGGGATGCAGGTTGTTGCGCCGCGCCGTCGGAGATGGAAGCTACTGGGCCTTCGGTGGATTCAACAATTTCGGGATTCCGAGGACGGCGAGAAATCGACGCGGTAGATGCCTGGAGCGAGCCGCGTCGAGTATGCCGGGAAAAATAGGGGCAGTGCGCAGCCGGCGATACTTGCTGTTGCGCCGCCGCCGGAGATGCAAGCTACCGCGCCTTCCGTGGCTGTAGCGATTTGGGGATTCCGAGGACGGCGAGAAATCGACTCAGCAAATGCTTGGAGCGTGCCGCGCCGAGTATGCCGGAGCATCGCCGCTGTGCAGATATGGTGGAGCACCATTGCTGCAGGCTCAAATGTTTTTTTTTGTAAAGCATAGATCACATGACGACCAAAAAAACAAATGATGAATGAATTTGAAGCCTACAAAGAGAAAAAATCAGCGCACAATCTGGTCTACCTGCCACACAAATTCAAAATCCAACAATATATCAACGCATACCTTTGATTAAAGGGGAAAATAGAAAGAACAAATCCTGGAATATGCCGGGTATGCATCGCCACCGGCGGAGACGCGGAGGAGGCTCCATTGCGGCGATATAGTGGATGCCGGCGAGCTTCACTGGAGTATGCGGAGTATCGCCATCAGGGAGACATGGAGGAGCTCGATTGCGGCGATGTGGTACACCGGCGAGCTTCGCTGGAGTATGCCGGCGTCGGGAGACACGGAGGAGCAGGGAGCTCCATTGCTGCGTGCTCAGATCTGGTACGCAACGGGGTGTGGAACTATGGATAGAGGCATTTGGTCAAAGATACAGATTAATGATACAATTAATTACTTCGGTTTTTTTTGAAAAGTATGCGCTTAATGGGTATATGTATAGAAACCCAATAACATAATACAAAATCACAAATCAAATCAAGAACAATCGAAAGGTGGAGAAAGGTGGAGCCTAGGCTCCATGGAGCCTTATGTAATTTTCCTATATATATATATATACACGAGTTCTCTAATATACCTCCGCCAGTAGACAGGTTTAATCTACCCAAGAACCGAACTCTCCAAATGAAAGCACCAACCAACAAACCAGGCAAGCACGCGTCCAGATTCGACAGTAACTCATAGTAATTCAAACAAACTGAATTTGGCACTAGTAAGTAAATAGGTCTGCATGTGGTGCTTAGAATTGTGGGAGCATTAACTACTCGTTTTCAAAAGTATTCTACCTCGTTTTTTTGATTTAATTTTTGATTCATAGATCCGATGATTAAATCCTTTCCAACATCGTATTGCTGGTATTTTTTTAAACAAAACAAGATCTTGGTTGCCATATGAATCTGAAATATTTTATAAATATCCATTTGAACATGATTCTGGTTTAAACGTAATTACTAGTTATTGAGATGAATGTCTTTGACGATGATAGTAATCCATGTTTTGTAGGTTCCAACCCGATTACTTTTAGTTACTTTTCGCTGACAAGAATGGACAAGAATTCAATTATCGCCATTTTTGGGCAAAAACGATATGAATTGAGATTCCATACCGATTACTTTCCATTCCTCCAAAATTACATTCATAAAAACAGAGAAAAATACATTCACAAGTCGACACTTCACATTGCGCCTAAATCATTTTCCAAGAATCAACACAGATCGACATTTCGCATTACTTCTCCAAGAATCAAAAGTAATGGAACCACCATGTCATCGCAGTTGGAACACCGTGGAGCCGCCGCCGGAGCAGCCGCACCATTCGCGAGCAAACATCGGACACAACATTATGCAGATGACTTTCGAATTCGCCAAAGTAATTCAACGAATTCAAACATCGTACACGGGATGATCGTCGCCGTCGAAACCGCTGGGGAGAGTCGTCGCGCGCGCGTGAGGGGAGAAGCGAGACGGCGGGGTGTGGGCGGATCAAGGACATCGGTGTCTGTGGAAGCGAAGCGGCCGGTGGCGCCAGATCGACGTCAGCGGTCGGTGGCGCCAGATCCGCGACGGTGGCGGTCGAGGCGCTGATGACCGGCGGCAGGCAGAGGTCGGGAGGTGGCAAAGGCGGCGCCGAGGAGGGAAGCTAGCCGGCGGTGTCGGGAGGCGGCGGTTCTGGCGTCGAGGAGGCGGCCGTGGCGGCGGCGTCGGGTAGGCGGCAGTAACGACGTTGGCGGGCGGCGACGTCGAAGCAGGCGGCGGCGGAGGCGCGAACGGTGACGGAGGCGGAAGGTCACTGAGGCGGCGGCGACGACATCGGGCGACGGCGGCGCTTGGAGGCGGACGGCGGCGCGGCGAGGCGGAGAGAGAGGCGGCGGCGGTCATGACGGAAGCGCCAAGGCCGACGGCATCGACGGAGGCGGAAGGCGTCGGGAGACGGCCGGCGCCGGCGTGGATCGGCTCGCCTCTGGATCGGATCGGGAGAGGAGAGAGAAAATGGGAGCTGAGAGAACGTGGGGAGGAGAGAGATGGGAAGAGGGGAAGTGGGGGTAGTTAATGGGTGGATCCGGTTTTTTCGATTTTTTTCAAATTTTCCACCATGTTGACGCTTGGACTCACTGGAAACTGACTCGTGGGGTGGCTAGGTGTAGATTAGACTTAATCTACCCCTGTTCGAGGCTCCATGGAGCCTAGGCTCCATTGGTATCCACCCTTCATCTTTCTTTGATCGGATTGATATACTCAACATGCAGACTAACGGATCATATAAATACATACCCGTTAAGACAATGATATTAATGCACTTTTCAAATCATTCACTTATAATGTAATTAATGCATTTTTCAAATTAATTGAACGGATTAATATGTGTACATTATAATCCGTGTATACGTGACATACCTCGTGTATATATTTCCATATGCATAAACGTCATGCATACTAGCTTCCGTATAGTTTTTCAAATTGTCATGCATGCACAAAAGGTGTGAGTATATGTAACATCCCAAATTTTTTAAACCAATTTGGCACGTTAATAATTTTTTAAATGCATAATTTAAAATGTTAAATCATTTATTCAAATGGCATCATGTCATCATCATTGCATGCAATGCATCTAAATTGGAAAAATAATTTAAAAGTCTATGTCTTTGGGGGGGGGGGAATGTGGTAATTTGTTTAAATTAATATTTTCTTAAAAACAGTTATCCCATGTGATGTTATTTGAAGTTATATCAATAAATTTGGAAAAAGCAAAATAATATTTCCTAAAGTATTAATATATTCAAAAGGAACATTTAAAAGTGAATTACCTTTGGGAATCAGAAAAATCAAAAACATTTTATTTCCTCTCGGCCGATTTGGCCCATTTCTTCAATCCCTCTCTTCCCTTTTTCTCCCTTCTCCTCGGTTGGGCAGCAATGCGTCGGCCCTTCGGCTTTCTCCTTCCCGCCATCTTCATCCTCTCTCATTGGGTCATGATAGTCGTCGCTGCCCATCCACCCGCTTCCCCTTACGTTAGTGAAGTGGGAGCCGCCGACAGGTGGACCCACCTTGTCAGCGCCTCACTCCTTTCTTCCTTCCCTTCTCTCACTGGACAGCGGGACCCACTTGTCAGTTGCTTCTTCCCCCGCTGTCTTCTTTCTCCCCTGTTTTTCCTCCGCGTCGCCCTGCTCGCCGGTCGTCGCCACTGTTCGGCCTCGGTCCCGAGGTCTCCCTGGCTCGCCTCCCCACGCAATCCTCCGTCCCGATCCTTCCCTCTCCGGACCCCCTCTTTTTCTTCCCTTGTCTTGTCATCGGCCGATCCCGAGGCACGCCGTCGCCGGTCTTGACAACGCCGAGACGCCAAGTCGCTGCCGCTCTGCACCGCGCGACTTCGCGTCTCCTCTTCGCCTGCTACCGCCAACCACCCCATTGATGAGCCTGCGTCAAGGCCGCTTATAAATTCTCCGCCATGACTTCTCTTGCCGGAGTTGACGAAGACGACACGGCCGCGCCGATTCCGACCTTCCCGAGACCCCAACGCCTCCCTTGAGCATCAAGGAGTCTCCCTCTCTGTTTCCCCTCGACCAGTTGCACCTCCCAGCCGCCGGAACCCTCTCGCCGGCGACACCGACCTTCACCCGCCGCCAATCGCGCCGCCCAGCAACCATCTCTCGGTAATCCTTGCTGGAAACCCTACCAATCGATTCCTCGCTTCGTCACCTTCCTCCCGAGCTGATCGTCTCGCCGGAGGAGTCGCTGTCTCGCCGGGCGCCGCCATCGAGCCGCCTGGCTCTGCCGGGGTGACCGACAAGCGGGACCAGCCGGTCAAAGCTGCAGTCATTCGTCCTCAGCCACGCGATGCCGAGCCGCCTCGGACTAGGCCGTTTCGGCTGAGCCGGCCCATCATTTGGCCTCCTCCTTTATTTTCATTTTGAAATTTCTGATTAAATCCCTATTTGGTACCCTAAGGCTCTTGTTAAAAATAGTTAATGCATGGTAAAAATTCTGTAAAAATTATTGAAATTACTTTAATGGTTTCTGGTCCTAATAAAAATATTTATATGCATATTATGCATGTGGCATCATTTCTAGTTAAATAAATTGCCTAGTATGGTCATTATTTCATGTGCATTTAGAAATGGTCATAATATTTCCTTTAAATGTAAATAAAATACTTTAACCATGTCTGGACCATAGAAAAATTGTGCATATGCATGTTATCCATTTAGCATTTATTTTGGGTAAATAAGTATAGTGGGCATTGCATCATTTCATGTGCATAAATCATATTCATGTTTTTCCCAAATAGCAATACATGGAAATCAAGATTTCTGCATTATTTCTAAAAACAACAAATCATGAAATATTTCTTATGTGTGTTGTATTGCTTTGCATGTGCGTGTGCGTGTTTAGAAGGTCAAGGTCCCGAAGACCCGATCGTCGACGTCCCCTTCGCTTTCCCCGGAACCGATCAAGGCAAGTCCCCCTTTGATCATATTGAGAAGCCATTTTCGGTTATTTAGAAAATGTTTACTAGACTTGAAAATATGCATGCTAGTTTAAAAAGATAAATGCCGAATTTCCTAAACTTAGTTATCATGCCGAATAGAAAGGTAAGAAATATGGTAGGATTAAACCTAAGGCTAAAATATAAATTGCTCTTATTTATATGCTCTGATTGTGGTAGGATAAGTGCTTAAAATCATTTATGCGGAATTATTCAATCATTTGTGTGAAATGAGAATATTGTTGAGAAATGTTTGGGAAAGGATGATTTAAAGATAGCGCATCAAGGGTGATGCTTAATAGAAAATGATTTTCCTCTCACCCCAAAAACTTTTCGACTAGGGAGATATTTTGTCGGTTGGTGCAGTGGGCACCGGTTTTATAAACTGGGCTAAAATATCAACTCTCCCCTTGTCTAAGGACTGCCATCCTATGATCCTATGAATCGAGCCATTACAAGATTTACCTCGAGCCCTGTATAGGATTTAGCCCGATCGTTGGCCCTCGTGGTTGATGGCCTTGTGGCGAAACATCGTCTGGGTGCGTAGCCTCTCGAGGGTAAGGCGTACCCACTCTGTAGAGTTAAAACTGTCATGATAGCCGTGCTCGCGGTTATGAGCGTGCGAAGGGACTGATTATATGGTAGATTCTTTATTTAAAAACCAATTTAGAAAAAGGATTTTTGAACAAAGGATTTGAGATGAGTAAAGAATTTGAGAAAGGTTTTGAGAAGGATTTCGTTTGAGCTAGGGGCCACCGGTGATATTCCGAAATGGGTATCGGCCTATCGGAAAGTGTCACGCGGAAAACCGGACCTAGCAGATTTGAGAAAAGAAAAGAAGAAAGAATTTTGAGCTGGGGGCCACCGGTGATATTCCGAAATGGGTGTCGGCCTATCGGAAAGTGTCACGCGGAAAACCGGACCTAGCGAGTTTGAGAAAAGAAAAGAAGAAAGAATTTTATTCTTACTATGGCACTGAGGACAAGTGGCAAGAACCGTTTGAGAAAAGCCCAAAAAAAATGTTGAGATTTAATGTTTCGAAATTGCTTTGTCAAAACTAGGCTAAATAAATGCAATTTTCGCAAAATATCCTAAGCTCTCCTTGTACTAAACCACATCTGCATAATTCCGGACTTACGAGTACAATTTGTACTCACCCTCCTTTTCTCCCCCTCTTTTTTTAAAATTTTAACAGCTTGTCCATCTGAGTATGGCCAGCCTTCCGAGGAGGAGGACCCGGACTACGTTAAGGAGGCGTTTTCCGATGGAGAGTTTGAAAACTAGGGTTGCGCGTTCCTACAACCCTCGTGCCTGTGAGATGGATAAATATATAAATATTGTATTAGGCCTGTATCTTCGTGTACTCTGATGTGCGGCCTGCGAACCGTTGTATGTATTTGTACTGGACTATGTTTCGTTTGTAATAATAATATCGTTGGCACTGTTCCGTTTCTGTATATCTGTGTGTACTAGCCATGATCCTTGGGACTAGTACGTGTTTACGCAGGTGGAATCCGATCTTGTAAATCGGGTGCCGACAGTATATACGGATATGCTCATGTATATACTCATATCTTCTTGTATTTACAGATAAGTTCATGTAAGGTCGAGTATGGAGTCACTTCCAAAAGATGTTAGTGTGCATTTAGTTTATTAAAATGAAGATTAAAATGCTAGATCAAACATTGTTTTGTGTACAAACAGCGAACATGTATATTACATAAAATTTAAAAGACTAGTGTTTTGAGTATAAAACAGGTGGATGGTGGACAGTGTTGTGCGTGTATTTCTGAGTATATTTAACGACAGATTTGAATGAAACTAATCCAGAGCTTTTCGGGAAAACTTAACTGTTTTTTCGTACAGAGTCGTATATGTCACATGATCGTCTACATAATCGTCCGGAAAAATACCTGAAATAATCAACAGTTAAATAAAAATTAATAAAATAATCCACTGTAAAAGGAAATTACAAAAATATCCTCGGGTCCCGCCACCCCGGTGGCGGCCACCATCGGCACGGACGGACGGCCTGAAGTCGCCGCCACCGACGGCCGACAAGCAGAGCCGCCGCCACCCGGTGTGGCCGGCCGTCATTGCGCCGCCGGTGGCGGCGGCTCGCTTGCGATCGCCCTAATTTCCAGCGTCCCGTTATCGCATGCGGGAAAAAACTATTAAAAATGTCGTGCGACAAAATAGTGCGCGAAAAAATAATAAAATAATATCCACCGACAAAACAAAGGTCAAAAAAATAATAAAAAATCTGCACCGACAAAATAGTGATGACTTTTTAATTAAGCAAACAAGAATTGCATGATTTACGCTAATTAATACCGATTAGAGGTCACAAAGGATAAAAAATTTACTCTATATATATCGCTGCTGCCGCTCGCTCGTCTTCACACACGCAAAGACTCTCGCTTTCACATTTCACACACGCCACAGTTTCACACGCAGAGTCAGCTTTCACACACTCACTCTCGCTTTCAGTTCTTTTTAGTTCGTTCGATTCAGTATATTATTCACCGATACCTCAATTGGGATTCACGAGGAGTGTCATCACGATATTTTTCGCTTTAGCTTTCTACTTGCTAAATAAATAGTGTTATTATGCACGATATGCAAGAGTTAATTTTGACATAATAATATTGTATGCTAATCTTGTATATATATATATTAGTACTTAATATTGTATGTATATATTGTATGTATATATATACTTAATATTGTATGTATATATTGTATATATATATGTTAGTACTTAATATTGTATGTATGTATTGTATGTATATATTATATACACAAGATGATAAATTTGACTATACCGATGTTGGCATAGTATGTTGTTAATGCTAATTAAACTAATCACCATGACGTAATTAATTAATTAAACTAAGCACGAGCACCTAGGTCTTGCTTCTATTTTGTTATCAATTGTGCATCGCACCGTAGCACGCATCAAAGATCAGATAGTAGCAAATAAGATGCACGAGATTTACTGAAGGTCAAGAAAGACATACGGTGATAGTTTAATATGACCAGAGTTTCAGATATTCCGCCTAATTTACGCTTGTTTTAATTTTTTCGTAAACTTTGAACCGATCGATCTTATAATCCAGTGTATCGCATTTTAGAGTTAACATAAACTTGTTGTGTTAGGTTAACTTAAATTATGCTTAGTGATTAATTAATTATGCAAGGAGAGAAAATGGTGTACAAATATAATGGAAATTAGTGAATTTTTATAGCATGTAATATATGAATGTTTAAATTTTAATTGCACGCATCATAAAACTATATATAATTAGCGACAAATTAACGCTAGTGGGCGAAGTTAAAAAGAGTGACTATATTTTTCATATAGTAATTTTCTTGTTAGCTTAATTAAACATAATAGAGAAATTAATGTATATTTAGCATGCAAAATAGTAATATAATTGTACGTATTTTAGTGACATTTTAGTTAATATTTATGTATTAAACACGTAAGCTAACATTTTATGTATTAAACATGTAAACTAACATTTTATGTATTGAACACGTAAGCTAATAATTGTACGTATTTATGTATTAAACACGTACATTATATTTACACGTATTATGTATTAAACACGTAAGCTAACATTTTATGTAATGTATGAAATAATAGTTAAATACAAACAAACGTAAATTTAATATTAATATGAATGAGCACGTATGTTACGACGAAATGGAGACACCAATGACTATTTTTACGGAGATGCACCCACGCCAATGCAAGGGAATTTTGTAAGCATGCACACATGCGTACCATTTGCGACTACGCTACATTGCCAATAGAGTCGCCAATGCTAGCTGTGGTTATAGCTCAAATCTCCATATAAACCGTCATAAATACAAACTTGTTCTACACGGTGTTAGGCCATGTCGTTCCAAATAGTACGATGTACGATACAAGCCGTGGCCAATCGAGAAATAAATCGCTTGGACGCATTATGTTAATAAGGCGTTAGAAGAGGGTATCACTTAGGTGTGTACGTCTTTGCTGAGGCAAGACAATCGGAGGCGGGCCTAGCAACACCGTAGAAGAGAGTGCACATGAGGAAGTGCGGAAGGGTATGGGAGGACCCAATTGGTAGTATGATGACCGTGTCGAGGCATTAGGCATGGGCACGGATCCGGATATCTCAATGGAGGAGGGAGAGATAGATGCACATGCCACGAGGATGATTTCGATGAAGGGGTGAGCATGATGTCGAAGAAGAGGACGACCGATGCCCGCCATAGCGTATTATCGCGCTCTGAATGCTTGAATTGGGTGATCGGGATCACTCGAATATTTCCGATGGGGGTATATGCACAATGACATAACAAAGGTGAAGAGTTTAGCACGAAGGATGAGGTCATACACTTCATCGCAATTTTGGTGTGACAACACGGCGCGAGACTCCGTGGCACGGTCCGGCCGGCCGTGTCGAGGTGAAGTCGTGAAGAAGCCGGAGTGCTCATTCCATGTTCGCCCATCGCCCAAAACATGAGCACCACTTCATAATCAAGAGGTACGAGCCGCACACTTGTACGGAGGAGTTGGTACGCAATATTAGCAGAATGTGGACTCAAGTTCATAGCGCAGATGTTGCTAATCGCTATTCAAGCCGATATCTCAATGAAACCACACTCCATAATGGCCGAGGTGCGAAACCGCACCGCATGTCGATTACATATCACCAAGCATGGTGAGCCAAGCAAAAGGCAATCAAATTGTTTTCGGGATTATAAGGAGTCATACAACTGGCTCCCTGTCTCCTCCGCAAGATACTGTGAGACCAACTCGACATGCTATGTTTACGCCCATGAGGTCAGATATCTCTCGATGAATGTGTCGCACCCAACTACTTCTACCGATGCTTTGTTTTGGTCTTTTGGCGCAGCATAGAGGCCTTCCCGATTGTCGTCTGTCATTTGTGTGGATGGGACATTCCTCACCCAGAGGTACTATGGTGCTCTATTGACGACACTTGAGTTGACGGAACAACCAGATATTGCCTCTCGATTTGCTTTTGTGGAGAGCGAGAACAATGACACCGGTTGTGGTTTCTAACTCTTCAAGGTTCACGTTGTCATGTATCGCCCCGAGTGTGCGTCATTTCGACCGCCACCGTGGAATCCTACATGGTGTAACTGATTGTCCACCGGTGATGCCCCAATGTGGCGGACGTTCGTTCTCGATGGTGCATGCGTCACCGGGGCGAACCTATACATCGCATTCAAGAATAAGCCCCTAGTGAAGAAGTTCAAGACAATGTGCATGCAAAACCAACAAACGCAAATTCAAGCGCTTTTCAATGATATTAACGAACGTGCGTAAAAATGGTCGCCAAGAGCAAAGCACATCGGGGTTCAAATACTAGGGGCGAGCAAGTAAGCTCTCGGCGTAAAATTACTTTTGCTCGATGGATAGCGAAAATCGGCAGAGAAATGGGCTCGTACATGACAATCGATGGCGCCTTGAAGTGGTAGATTTATTTACAATGTTAGTTTCCATTTCGCTCGATCAGAATTTAAGAAGTCTCAGATTGCGGATACGGGTGATGACGACGAACATAGTGAAGTCGATAATAATGTGCTACGAGGAGCGCGCGCCGCCAATATCGATATCATTGAGATGATCTTTTAGGACAAGAGATTATTTCGCGACCGAGAAATGGCGGCCATGCAAATCACAAGCACTTTCTCCCTCGTGTCGGGCCATCCTCTGAGGCGCCGACGAAATCTCGATTCCACCGCGACGTCAATATATGACCGTATGAATAACATATTCAATGTGGACGCAAGAGAAAGTACATTACGTGATTTAGCGCAGAGATAATCAACAAAAGTGCCAACTTGGCGAAGATGAGATCAGTATGCACTTGCAATAAACCCCGCCGAACACATCCCATGCTCGCACGTCATGGCGGCATGTCGAGATCTTGCCGCAACGATGGCACCCAATACGTCTCTCCGTACTATTCGATGAATGCAATTAGGCAAACATGGGCACCCAAGATGCGCCAATTAATCGAAGGGGATATAAAAACTCGAAGGGCCTACCTTCCATCCATTCCCCACTACGAGCGTGTTGCACAAGGTAGACCGCGACGGCGCGTTTCAAGGTGACATGGATGTCATTGCCGATGGAGGAGATGGTTTGCGTCATTGCCGGCTATGTAAACAACCAGACATGACCGTAGGCGCTGTCCAAATCGAGGATGAGTCCTACAATATCATTCTCGCGATTCTTGTATCAACGTCATATTTTAATAAAAGAGTTGTATTCGTTATATCCTCACTTGTTGTTTCACCGTCGCATAATATTATTCGCTATTGTCACTTGTAAGTTTTAATAAAAGACTTGTATTCGCCATCGCCACATGATGTTTTACTATTTGTCGTATGTAACAACTATAATATTTTCTTGCAAGATAGACAATGGAGGTTCCACAGTTCTTCTCCTGACGGATGACTCGACCATAGGTCGCAGAAATGGGTGCAGTGGCAATGAACAGTTTGCATGTTTCATAAAAATTATCTCATATTAACATGGTTAGCTAACATTATGATATTGTTATTTGTAGATGCAAACATTACGATTGAGGGCATCACGACAAATCAAACAATTGGATACCCGCTTTTGGATGTTCCTTGCCCGTGCCGGACTATTGTCGTGGGCACTCACTGTTAATGGGGTCCCACAAGAAAATGACCGTCTGACACCGCTACCAAGACTAGACCCGGGCCTTATCACCGCACTGGTCGACCGCTGGCGTCCTGAGACGCACACGTTCCACTTATCGGTCGGTGAGATGACAATTACATTGAAGGATGTGGCCATGCTCACAGGGTTGCCCATCTCTGGACGGGTCTTCGTTGTCAACAAACCAAGCAGGCAAACATAGAAAAATTATGTCGAAGAAAGGTGAGTGTCTACTTTTTCACTTGCAAATTTGTAATTAGTACATAAATTTACCGTATGAAATATTATTCTAAATCAAGCAGAGTTTGAAGTTGAATATAATGGAAGCGACCGTGGTGTTTCGATCTCATGGCTCGAGCACCTTGACGAGGCTGGTCCGTGTCCATCAATCTTTGAAGAGGCGATCGTCTTTCATGCGGCATTACGAGGTGTATCTCACTACCTCCTCGCCGTCATGTTCACAAATGGCAACGGTGATCAGATATCCTCACCTAGTCTTCGTGGCTCGAGAGCTATGCAACGAAGCTTTATTTAATGAGGACTACGAGCAGATAATTGGGGTCTGCCAGATTGGCGATACATACCGGAGTTATGTGTCGCATGCCATCGGTCGACCGAATGCTGGTGTTTGGGGTTGTCCTCTCTCATCCAATTATGGTCGTGGAGTTATTTGCCACTAAATCGTCCAAACACGCCAGTACGATGCTATTCTGTTCATGTAGACGCCGATTTGACCCCCCCGGCATGTAGACCAACAATGGGATATAGATGGTTGCATGCGAAGTTGCGATGGCTGAGAGAATTAGTAGACAGGGCGTCTTACACGCGGCTTGTGTCAGACCTAGACCTTCTGGTACATGACCAAGTTACGTGGGAACCATTCTGCCATCTGGCAACCTATGATATTGCCACGGGGGGCTTGCTAGCTAGCACGTGTACTGAGAGTGTAGACTATTGGATGACGACCTGTTATCTAGTCTGCATGAATGCCGTCGAAGGATACTCGCCGGAACGCGTTCAACGGCAATTTGGCTATCGGCAAACATTTCCACTTCCACCTGCTCGGCATCCGGGCAACTCCCATGGGTATGCATCATAAGTTAAATATTTCGAATATATTTGTACCACTCATAATATAGCGTACAAGTGTTTTTTCAGCTTAGTTCAACCGGCGCAACCGTGATTGGGCCCATGTCCACAAATACCACATCGGCGGTGGACCGAGTTATCTTGACGAAGTGTGGTACCTGATGGAGCCGCAGCGCGAGACGATATTTGGGGTACATGGAATGGTACCGCCTAAGGACCAAATGTCACTGCGATACCACAGCAAAGAAGAAGACCGCCGACAACCGGAGGTTATGCCCAACGAGTCCATGTTCGCACGACGTGCGCTCTCCGATAGTTTCATCTATATTGCGTGCTTCATACCTCCTTCGAATACCATATGACATGGTTGATGCGCATACCAGAGGCCGATTCGTTGCATGGCCATGCAATGGAGCTTGTATCGCAAACACAATGGACCGCCAATCTTCTTCAAATTCATTGAGGGCCCTCATTAGAAGGGCGGGATCTCGCCACGGAGCGATTAGGGGTCGGCGGGCATAGATCGCGCCAGATCGCGAAAGGATACCCGATCCGAGAAGAATCATGCACCGCATAACCGAGTCACCACCTCCTCCAAGATTCTGCTGCTCTGCGAGATCACAGATCCATGGACGGCGTACACCACCGGGTTCGGCCCACGCCGACAATCTCAACCTCCCGAGCCTCTACATCGACACCCTTCCAACACAATACCACCATTCTTCAACTCCAGTGGGCCAGTCACGAGGAGGATTGATATTAACGTAGCGCCGTCTTGAAACCCACGATGACTATCGCGAAGACACAAGATACCCAATTTGATGCAAATTGGGCAAACATGGAGGATCAATGTTTGGATAGTGCATTTGCATCCAACCTTAGCTTTCAAGATATCTTGGCGGATGCAACATTCCTATACCAGATCCGACACACACTGGGGTCTAATCGGCAAACTCCCTATGGGGTCCTTCAAATTTGCAACACGGGAGCAAACCCCTATGCGGTCCCTCCACAGTTTGTGCACGCCAAGCCACCCTTATGAACAAAGCATGATGGGGGTTTTCCATATTTTGGTGGAGTCTGCGACGCCATAAGTTCACAAACTGGTATATCCCAACCATGACCAAACCGATGATCAAATTCGGTTTGGACCTTCTCAGTCATTGGACGGCGACGACGCATCCACGACCATTACACCCCAAGTGCATACACGACAAGGGGTCATCGGCGCTAAGTGTAATAATGTAATTGATGGACTTATGTTATTATGTGCATTCAAGGTTTGGCCATGAAATTATTCTCCATACAATTATTAACATTGCATTGACCATTATGGCGATTAGTGACGTTGCATTTACTACTACTTCGCACTTACCACATGCCGTTAACAAGTCTATGCACGACACGTCTATTCACATGACAAAATTCACTTTACGTGTATTTAATGTTTTTATTTATCTCATAGCTTCTAACTTTACAAAATTTAGTTTGCCGTACAAACGACTATTAACACTTGCTAAAATTTTAATTTTGCAATTTTGTAAAATTACATATAATTTTGAGTTTTAAAATGTATATTCACATGCTTATACATGTATCAAATTTTACTTATATATATTTATCATATATATTAAAATTATAGGGAGAAGCTATCCGGTCACATGTGTATATAAATATATCTATATTATACATATATTATAATGTATATATGCCATATGCTATCCGTCACATGTATATATAAATATACGCCACGTACATGCAACGTGGCATGGGAGAAGGTCCAGTCATTTGTGGTCTTCGTCTCGGTCACCAACGGAGCAAATTGAGCGGAAGGTGCAATGAGAAGCATGTGCGTGTGTGATCGTGGTTCATGTCATTGTCATCTTACGAGCTCATCAGCCTTTGGAAAAATTGTGGGAGGCTTTCTTGAGCGAAACCTACCTCCCAACGTAAATTATTTTAGACATGCCATTTTACTAATCAATTATCAATAAAATTACACGCCATCTACTACATATTTTTGGACAACTATAATAATTTAGTATATATTTATCATATATTTATATTTTAGTAAAATGGGGCAAGATAGCACATGCAATACCGAAAAGCGGGCTGGTCATGTCACCCACCGGTGGCGGCGGTGAAGTCTGGCGTCGTCCCGAGTGGCGGCAATGAGCGCCGCCACCTCGGTGGCGGCGGCTCATTGCGGCCGTCGAGTGGCGGCGGCTCAATACCGCCATGTTCGGTGATGCCACCACCCGGGGTGGCGGGACCCGAGGATATTTTCGTAATTTCCTTTTACAGTGGATTATTCTATTAATTTTCTATTTTACTGTTGATTATTTCGGGTATTTTTCCTAATCGTCCAGAGATGTTTTCCAAATCAGCAAGGATTTTCGGGCTAACCGGTGCCCGGTAGAGAACCGTAAAGGTTTAAACCACAGCACTAAAAGTTTAAATCTCTTTTTTTTTCACAACAATTTTGCTATATGTCCTAAACCATAGCAGTTTGGAAGGGGAATTACATGAAAAGAACATCTCCGTAATTTCTTTGCCACAAACCAGCAACAATCTAAATGCCCCAAATCAATACCCGAAAATCTCATACCCGAAAACACTCAAATCTCCGCACGAAATCAAGCTATCAGAATCTCAGATCCATGCACCCAAACCAATGCCCGGAAATTTCATACCCAAAATCACTCAAATCCCCCCAAAAAAATCGAGTTTACAAATCCATTCACACAGAGGCGGCGCCGTGACGGGGGAGCTCGCCAGCGCGGACGACGACGAGGTCGCCGGGGCGGAGGACACGAGGTCGCTGGTGCGGAGGTCGGGGAGCTCGCCGGCATGGAGGACGACGATGTCGCCGGGGCGGTGGACGCGAGGTTGCCGGTGCGGATGTCGGAGAGCTCGTCGGTGCGGACGACGACGACGAGGTCACCGGGGCGGAGGACGCAAGCTCACCGGCGCAGAGGACGATGAGGTCCCCATGACGGAGGACGCGAGCTCCCCGCGAGGACGGATGATGTATGCAACGAGGAATCGGGAGACAGGGTAGTCAAAATAATTTAATATCAAATTTGGATTTACGGTAGACGTAGACCCAGTTATATACACGTTACGAGCGTCGCACAATCCTTAATTAGCGTGGAAATGTAATTAATGCATTAATGATATATTTGTATTCAAACTTGATACGGTGAATAACGGGTATACCCGTTTAATCCATTCCTAGCCGGTGGAGAGAAATGAACGGCTGATAAAGGTGGAGCCTCGGTATTATTCCTCTCTCTCTCTCTCTCTCTCTCTCTCTATATATATATATATATATATATATATATATATATATATATATATATATATATATTATATGTATATATATATATATAGAGGAAAGCTAGCGTGCACCCTAGAGCACGGATCTTTCCGTGCTTCCAACGCGTTTTTGAAATCCGAGATGCCTAACAACTGATCCGAACCGTTGATCTTGTTTGTCTCACTGAAATGTAGCCGGTGACCAAGTTTCGTTTTTTTTTAAATTTTTTTATTATTTGTTTCCTATTTTCAAAAATCAGCTTTTTTTGACGCACCACGACTAATTGGAAGGCTGATTTTTGAAAATACGAAACAAATAGTAAATAAATTCAAAAATACTGAAACTTGGTCATCGGGTTACATTTCTGAGACGAACAAGATCAACAGTTGAATCAGTTGTTAGGCATCTCGATTTTGAAAACGCGTTAGAGCTGGAGAGATCCGTGCTGCAGCATCGCTAGTTTTCTCTCTCTCTATATATATATATATATATATATAGAGAGAGAGAGAGAGGAAGGCTACCGTACTCTCAGGAGTACGGAATCGAAATCCGAGGCGCCTAACAACCGATCCGAACTGTTGATCTTGTTCGTCTCACTGAAACGTAGCCAGTGACCAAGTTTCATATTTTTTAAATTTTTTTTACTATTTGTTTCATATTTTCAAAAATTAGCTTTTTTGACGCACCGTATACCTACTCTTGTTAGATTTGCCCACTTTGAACTATCGTTGCATATGTATATACCACATCTTCACAGCATTTTGCATAGCCTCATTTGAACTATATATTTGTCCTTCACACACCTCACTCACTCCAATGACAGTTGACGATTCATGACCATTATCTACAAGAAGCTTATTTGAATTACCTCTATCCCATTCTTTTGGAATAACTCTATCTTCCTCATCACTTAAACTATCATCCGTTTGCAGCTGTTCCTCCTGTATCGCCTGTGCATCATCATTGTTCATATCATCCATAATTGCTTCATTTATCTCTCCCAAATCAGCTACATATTGTTCGTCTCCATCTTGTTCCTCCACAGCATATTCTTCTTCACCTACTCTTTGAGAAACACCTTCTTCTGCTACAATACCTCCTGTTTCGTTCCACAACGTGTCAGCGTAGCCTTCCTGTATTGCCGTCCCACTACCTTGTCCAGCTTCGCCAACATTTTATGCTATAGGGATAGACCTGATCACGGGAAGCTCGACCCGGGAACCCGGCCCGAAAAAGCCCTACCGACCGGCAGATCGGGCGACTCTCGCCTCGCTTCCAAAGCCCGTGGTCGGTAGGGACGGCCGGCCCCGATTTTTCTCGATTTAAGGCGTGGTAGGCCGGCCGTCAGCAGGAGCTTTGGGCCTGCTCGGGCTCGGTTTCCGAGCCCGACACCCTAGGCGGGCCAGTTCGGGCTGGTTTTTCGGACTAAGACTTTTCTAGGCCCGGCCGGTTCGGCCCGAAGATTTGAACAGGTCTATATAGGGATAGTCGGCCTCAGGGTAGCTTGCACCAACACAACAGTCCAACAATTTTTCCTCTGACACCCCTGTATAAATCTCAACAGCCCATTCTCTGTGTTCAGAACAGTTAGCTTATAAAATAGGGTTTCTACAGATTTAGACAATAAAATCTTATATCCAAACTATATGATTCTCCAGTAATCACCCAAATAATTGACAAATCCACATATGTGCAGTCCATTAAGTGTTACGTTGTTAGCATCTGGATAAATTATCTGCATATAAGCAAATTGACTAAGGTCTACCCTATTCGGACCTTCCATGATATTGCCAGGACCATAATAGATGACAAACGGTAACGCATCCATTTTCTGAAATTAACGAAAAAAATTAAGTACTTCATTATTAATACCTATTATGTTAAAATATACCGCTAGATATTATCTTGCTAAATTAACTAAAAAAATTAAGTACTTCATTATTAATACCTATTATGTTAAAATATACTGCTACTCATTATCCTGCTAAATTATCTATAATGTTATCTGCTATAAACAATACTCAATTACCCTTAAAATCCACGACGTTAAATAGCCGTACAGTACTAAATTAACTATTATACTATTAGTAATATAATAACAAAATGACTATCCTACCATGGTTTTAAACATGAAACAAGAAAAATAACTATACAACATTATTAAAATCATGTTTTCTCACTTACCCGTAGGAGAAGAAAGCTCTCTATTATTGAATGAGCTCTCCCCTGCTGGGTGGGAATGCCCGGTGTGAATGAGCTTTCCTCTGTTGATGGGTGGGAATGCAATGCTGCGGGTGAGAATGAAGGCAAAGATGGGTTGAGGGCTTATATAGGTGCGATCCCCCTGGCGCCCTCGCCGAGGGCGCCGTGCCCCCCACCTCTCCCACCTAGGCACCCTAGCCGGGGGTGCCCTGCCCGCCTGCCACGGCTTGCCACCCTGCCCCACCCTGCCCCCCACTAGGTGCTCTTGCCCGTGGCGCTTACCTATACTTGGCGCCCTGGGTGGGGGCGCCTTGCCCTTGGCGCTCTAGGCAGGGGCGTCTACCTCTTGGCGCTGTTGGCCGGGGCGTTCTGAGCTCTTATGCCGCCCTCGCATGGAGCGTTTAGGGGTATTTTTCAAATTAGGTATAAAAACTAGGCATTTTTTTGGTTTATGAAATTTTCCATGGATAAACAGTAAAAATTTTCGCCATCCGCACCCACCTCACCCCACCCGCCTCCAGTCCCCCTACAGCGGAGAGCTGCCTCCAGGCTCCAGCACGCCGCCGCGCTGCACCTGGCAGGCGAGCAAGGAGCATCGCTTCCTTCTCACGTGCCTTGACCCCGGCGCTTCCTTCAGACCTCCACCGCACAAGAAAGGGAGGAAGCGCGAGCGAGAGAGAGAGGGGAGGAGAGGCGATGCAGCAGCCGCCGCCGCCGCCGTGGCCGGGGTTTGCGGCCGCAGGGTCGGACGAATGCCCCGCGCCCACCACCGTCGACGAGGCTTCCATGGAGCGCAGCAAGAGCTTCGTCAAGGCGCTCCAGGTAAGCGCCGCCGCCTGTTCGGATCCGGGGGGATCCCGCCGCTTGAGGGGTTCGTTTTCCGGTTTTCGCCTGAATCGGTGCGCAAAGTTCCGGGCTTCCCCGGCCGGGGAACGGTGGCTGCTGGTCTGCTGCCTTGGGGTTCTTGGTTTGGTTGACCATGAGCTGTGTTTGTTGCTCGTGCAGGAGCTCAAGAACTTGCGTCCGCAGCTCTACTCGGCCTCTGAAAACTGCGAGAAGTCGTACCTCCACAGCGAGCAGAAGCAGATGTGAGATTCTTTCTTCCTTTCTACTGCAGTTAATCATATAAGCAGGTCGACGCGACGCCCACACGCTCCGCAGAGAATCCTGGACACGATGTAGAGAGTAGGGAGGGCGCGTGGGCCTTGCTGGCACGTGGATGCATATGTATGCGCGCCTCCCTCCATCCTTTCCCATTTCCTGCTGCTGCATCCTCAGCACAGCGCTGGAGTGGAGAGGCAGCCACGGCCTTCTCCTATCTCCCTCCCCCTCTCGCTATCTCTCGCAAATGGATCACGGGGGAGGAGGCCGCGAGACGGTACGGGAGGAGGAGGCGGCGGACTGCGTGGAGGCAGCTTCCACCAACCAGAAGACCCAAAACTTGATAGGCTGGTCAGACACCCTCCTCTCCTCTATCATACTGGCAATATGCAGCATAGTGCTCGTTTTCACTCGTCGACCTGCAATCAGTCGTTGATCTGTTGGTCGGTAGTTCATCTTCGTTTTTTTTCAAGGTTTTTTTCGTGTTTTTCTTTTGGTGGTTTAGGTTAGTTAGTCGCTGCATGCCCTGGTGAGATCTCTCTAGGCCTCTAGGAGATGGGGAGTCGGAATGAGGTTGTTGCTATTTGAGCTGACTATAACCGCCTTGCAGTGACGCCCAGTGCCAAACTGAATAGCAAAGCGAAGTGTTTTATGTTCTTCTTCTTACTATGTTTTTGTTTTTGGATCACTTTTTTGTGCGCAAGCTCATGATTGAGTGAATCGGAGATAGAGTTTGGGAGAAAGATAAAATTGCACTCTGCTACTTGTGGTTTATTAGGCGATGAAGCGAAGCGAGCTAAGTATAGTAGCTGCAACTGCAAGCCTGCAACTTGGTAATGATAGAACAGAAATTTTGTTGGTGTGGTGCCTAACAAAAGACAATACACACGTACCATGTGGATTAAATCAGAATTAGTTTTTCCTATTGAATGACTATGAAATAAGGCCTTTTCTTTTCTGTGTTAATTTTCTATTACTTCCTTTCTTTTTCTGGAAAGGGTGTCAGTGGGAGCATACTGGTAGTAGTAGACAGTGCTCATAACTTTCAAATCAAGTTGGTTCGTGCAACCAAGGGTATACCACATGGTGAGCTGGCTAGGTTGATAAGAGTATTGCCTATTGACTAGTGAGACACAAGGATATACAACAGCTTGTTAATTTGGGCACCTCATCTGAGCTAATCTACGGTTTGAGGTTTGCCCCTATACTTCTTCAATCCATCTTTGTTGATATGATTATTGTAGTATGCAGCTCTGTTCAATCGATACTGATGTTATCACTACCCACATATTATATTCATGTTTGCCTTTGCACAAACCAGATGATGATAAGGAAGTCATGTAATATATTGACAGATGTAGAGATACTGAGATGCACAAGATAAGCAATGAACTGAAAATTCTACTGGAATAATACAAATAGATATACATGCCAAATTGGTTCATGTGATTTTGATTTTGATTTTGACAATTGAGACATGGTGGGGTCTTACATGGTAGGGATTTGGGATGTGGCAGTCCTTACCATGTGAAGACATCAGCTAAGCAAACTGTTTTAAACGAGGTCACGTGAATTCTATCATTCTAATTTTGTCAACATGTCAGTTCATTGACTGCTTTGGACTGAAATTAGCTAAAATATGTCCCAGATTATGTTGTTGATTTTTTTTTGCTTATTGCAAGGTTCATTCATTTGCTCATTAGGATTTTTTTTATATAATTGTCATTAAGAATTCTTTTACATTTTTGTGGAAATTACCAGGAATTGAAATGTTACTGTTGTGATCAAACACAATGGAAACATTATTGGTCTAGCAGACATTATAGTGTCGTCCTTATATTACCTCTAGGCCTCCTTCTCATATTTATTTTTTATATTAATTCAGTAAAGGTAGTTATCAGTTTTTCATGATGTGAATATTTTCCTTAAAAAAAACTAAACTGGTTGAGATGGGAATCTTAAATCTTTCTGGGTGAAGCTATTTTTTACTTGTATACGTGATGAGGAACACAAATACTAAAACCTTTGAAGTGTGTACACATGACATATAGAAAATTTTGAGAATATTTTCGTTTTGTAGTTGATTGCTTATTATATTCTTTGTAACAAGTGAGGTGATCCGCGCTTTTGCGCGGCTACATTTTTGTTAAGATATAGATAAATATCAGATTAGATTTAGGGTTTATCTCTAATATATAGATCTAGTTTGTTATAAAGGTTAATATTGACCGCTAGATTTACATAATAATATCCATGTTCAACGATGTAGATTTTTCTTTTTTATATGATTAACATGAGAATTTCTACTATTTTTTTTATTAACGTGGGAATTTCTAGAATTTTAGGATTAATAGATTTGTGTTAAGATATAGATAATATATCAGATTAGATTTATAGCTTTTCTCTAATATATAGATCAGCTTCAGTAGTTTGTTATAGAGGTTAATATTGACCGTTTCTTTTTTATATGATTAACATGAGAATTTCTACTATTTTTTATTAATGTGGGAATTTCTAGAATTTAAGGATTAATAGATTTGTGTTAAGATATAGATAATATATCAGATTAGATTTAGAGTTTATCTCTAATATATAGATCAGCTTCAGTAGTTTGTTATAGAGGTTAATATTGACCGTTAGATTTACATAAATCTGATCCCACCATTGATCGAACAGTTCAAATAATTTAGATGATATGGACAAACGTGGTGGCTTCTTTTTACCCTCCTTTATATATATAACGAGCAAGGTGACCCGCGCGTTTGCGCGGTTAGATTTGTGTTAAGATATAGATAATATATTAGATTAGATTTAGAGTTTATCTCTAATATATAGATCAGCTTCAGTAGTTTGTTAGAGGTTAATATTGACCGCTAGATTTACATAATAATATCCATATTCAACGATGTAGTTTTTTCTTTTTTCTATGATTAACGTGAGAAATTCTACTATTTTTCGATTAACGTGGAAATTTCTAGGATTTTTGGATTAATGTGGTGACGCCGTTTAACTCTGCTTTATATATAGTAGATAGATAGATAGATAGATGGATGGATGGATGGATGGATGTCATGCTATGTTTTTTTTTCCCCAGCTCCAAAAGCAGAAATAAATTTTACCCTGTCGACAGTCCCATGAAGAAAAGGAAGTCACAATATGAACTGAGTAATCCGAGACTTTCCTCACTGAAATACAAGTTCCAGAGCCGATTGTCCTGGCAAGATGATGAGTCTGCAAGAACAGAGAGCTTTGGACATGAAGGTATTTTCGTTGACAAAAATTACGACACAGACATGGTCAACACAGTCGAAGAATTGAACTCTTGTGAGAATACTCAAAGCCTTTTAGGTGATTGCATTGAAGTGGACTCTATAAATGGAGTTGAGAGCCAGTCTATGAGAAAAGCGTTCCAGTTCGGCCCATCTACGTCCAGCAGCTCAAGCAACAACATTTCATCTGATGCTCTCAGTTCTTCCCATAGCAGTGGCACTAAAGGGACTGACAGCTGGGTGATGCAACACCTGGAGCATGATCACCCTAGTCTAGTGCTGCAACCATATGAGGATGACATAGAGAGGATATACGATGTACTTGGACAATATGATGGTCTGATAAAGAATGAGCTAGCAACCGGTGATGTTGATGGTTCTGCTGCTCGTATCATGGATGAGAAACTTTATTCAAATGGTGTCGATGATTTCCTAGTTTTGTCAACAGTCCAGACTGGCTGTTATGGTAAGCATGGTCGCTTTTACATTTCCTTTGCTTCTGCCGGCATCTGTTTGTTGCTTAGGTGTGGGTACTAACCTGCTGCATGCATGCATCTATGTGTACGGCAATCAATCAAGACGAGAAGAAGAAGAAGCTGACTATCGATCAAGAATTCGAGCAGTATTTTTCAAGGCTCATGCTTTAGGGTGAATAATATTTTGTCAAAAAATTCAGCTGCGTTGGAACGTGCAAAGAGACTTGCTTCTCTTACGGGGTTTAAGCTATGAGCAAATGCAAGACTGAGCTACTTTGGAGTCGGTTGTGTATTTGCAACTTGCGAGTTAAATTTTTCTGCTACAATGTATATATTTCTTACTCTTATTTTTCATGTCGTATCTTCTTTTTTCTGAAGGACGCGTCGTACCTCGAGTACGCCATCAAATCTTGGCATCATGGTGTGTGTGCACATGAAAACACGGACAAAACAGCTGTTCCTATTATTGCTTGATGTCCTAAATGGTAAAGGGAAGTCATCCCGGATTTGCAAGAAGCTGTGGACCTGCCTTTTCTATATATAAGTTGTATTTTAAATGTATTTTTTATCATGTGTGCCATTATAAAGTGACTAGAAGTCACAATGGCCATTAAAAAATCAATATTATTATAGATGTCATTTTAGAGATATGTGTAGTTTCATGGATGCCATTACGACCACTATACGGGACATACTAGCTTGAAATACGCTGAAAAATATCAAAATACGGTCTAACAAGGTAGGGCCTATATGTCATTCTCTCACCACCTTCTTCCTCCTTCCTCCCATCTCCAAATCTCTCCCCTTACGGTTGGAACTCTGGTGAGCTCCTTCTGGCGGCGGCGAGGGCGGCTCACTCCCTATCTCCCCTAACTCCAGTGGTAGGCGACTGCATGGAGCTTGGCGGCGACGGCGCGCACAGGGCTTGATAGCGGTGGGTGGCGGCGGCGGCAGAGAGCTGTGCGGTGGCCGGTGGCGGTGACGAGCGGCATGACGGCAACGATGGCCGGTGGCATAGAGCTCGATGGCGGCGGCACGCATAGGGCTTGGTGACGGCGGCGATGACGAGCGGCCCGTACAGCATTATGGAGCTCGACAGCGGCGACGCACAATCAGCGGTGACCATCGGCAGCGGCGACGAGCGGTGCAGTGGCAGTGGTCGTCGGCGGCAGCGGCGACTAGCGGCGGCATGTGGTGAGGCGGTGGCGCCATCAGCCCCCGAGGTCACCGTCGGGGAAAGAGCTTGCCGGGAACTCGTCGATAAAGGAGATGGAGGACGTGGGAGGAAGGAGGAGGAGGAGGAGGAAAAAGATGGGGAGAGGATGACATGTGGGCCGTACATGTCAGTCTCCGTATTTGATACGTATTTATCCTGTAGAGTGGCCATAATGGCATTTATGAAATTACATATGTCTATAAAATGACATCTATAATGATATTGATTTTGTAATGGCCATTGTGACTTCTAGTCACTTTATAATGGCACACATGATAAAAAATCCATTTTAAATTTGTATATAGATTAAAAAAAGTTGTGAAATCAAAGCCACGGCCATGCTGCCTAATGGAAAAACAAGAGAAAACATCATGTAAGAGTTGTTTATATATGCACGAGAGATAATTACATAATAAATACTTTGGCTCGTCCTAGGTAGCTCTTCTTGTCACCTCCCTAGTGGTGCAACACTAGAGAATAGTTTAAAATATGTAAGGTTGATTTTCATTACATTTCTGCAATGTATGCTTTAATTTAGTTATTTTAGTTAGTTTCAGTCATTTCGTTATTTTTATTTAAAATTATTTTATACATATTTTACAATCAATTCAGATATTTTGGCGAAGTGGGCAATATTTTATCTAGATTAAGTAAATTTGGATGATAAACTTATAAAGTTCTTATACTATCTAAGTCCGAATATGTATTCATCGAAACACATCAATACAAAATACAAATATATGTACTGCATTGTCCTTAATGGGCAATGAACTTTTTAAAAGGGGGTACATGGCCCAATTGCCATTACATTGAATAGTATAACATGTTCTAGTCTTCAAACAGCTCACCTGCAACAAATCAATAAATAACAGATTTATCAGTTTTCACAACTACTATGGAGCTAAATATATAGCAGAGCTGGATAAAAGATACTAACACCATTTACAGATCTACATGAGCAAAAACTAAATTAAATGCAAAACTATGAAGGCAACATGGCACAGCAGTCAGCAGATGGTCATTTACATGATCTATTCCTGATGCAAAACATGAAAGAACTGAGCGTGATGTATAAGGTACCTGTGACTAAGGTAAATTTCAGTTCAATTATTGACAAGGACAGATAATTAAAATGTCTAGCATATACTGTCTTTGAAAAGGTATTATTGACTAGTAGTAGAACTCTTTTTGTATATTGACATAGAAGATTAACGCAAAGTAAGTGCAAGTCATGCATCTTCATTACCCTTTGAATCAATAAGCGGTGGCCTTGTGGAGCTGCGAGGGTTTAAGAGTGGACTGTTGGTTCTGTGCAGGATTGGTGGAAACGGCTCAGCTCGTTGAGCCAGGCCCCAAAAGTGGATTCGGCTTGGGCTCGATAACACCTCCGAGTTGAGCCACAAGGCAAATACGTTTTCATGCTTAAAATCTGTAAACGAGCCAAGCCGAGACAGACTAGTTTGATCAGAAACAATAACAAGCCCCAAAAGTGGGTTCGGCTCGGGCTGAATAACACCTTCGGATCAAGCTGAGTCTGAGCCAAACTGCGAGCCATGAGCTATTTTTTCTAGCCTCAGTGCAGCGGTGAAAATGGATCAAGGCATTGGTAGTTTGAGGGACTGATTGAACGGTTTGAACCCATAGGCAGAAACGATTTAAACTTTATTTTTGTTTTCTTCTACTGATCAATGAAATAGAACGACAGGTCTCCTTCCCTCTTCAAAAAAAAAAAAAGTTCTCACTCCAGACCGAACAGAACCGGTATAAGCGTAAACCCAAACCCAAACCTGTCCACTGCCACTCTGCCAGGCCTAGGCCCATGTCAATCCGCCCAAAAGCATCCGAGGTGAAACCCAATCCGCAGAAGCCACTCGGACCCAGTCCATTACCAGGCCTACCTTCGAGCTTCGACCTTCCCCCCGTCTCCTCCGTCGGCGCCGCCTGCCGGATCTCCTTGTCCTCGCCGGCACCGCCTCGACGCCGACGGTGCCCCATCCCTGTCTTCCTCACCCGGGCAAGGCGTCCTCAAGATAACCGGCGACTGCAGCAGGTACCGGGGATCCTCTCCTTGCGCATCCATGGGAGCCCGGACCGCTGCCCCCCCTACCCAGGCGGTGGATCCGCCAATGGGGGAAGTCGAGAACAAGCTCAAGGACTACGAGATCAAGACAGAAGGCGAGGCTGAGATCCTCATGGTCAAGAGCAACTCCGTGTTCTTCAATCCCGTGCAGGTATCTCTGTGTTCATATTATTTATGTTGTTTGTTTACAAACTGAGGTTAGGGTTTAGCCTGCTCGTAAGTCGTAAGTTAATTTGCAGCGGTTGCAAAGGTTGAGGCTATACAAGTTTGTTGCGTAGACACTCGCAGGCTGTTGCAGACTTCTACTTGATCGGTGAATAGCAGTTATAGAGCTTTGAGTTACTTTTCAGGATTCCAAATTGACTGTTGGGTGGCAACCAGTATGTGATTGTGTCTATAGTCTAAACTTGATGAAGGTGCATCATCTGGCTGCTTGTGATAGCAAAAAAGTTGTTTTTTGTTTGATTTTTAAAACTTGTACGGTCTGTTGATAAATATGTTAGCACTTCTAAATAGGCTGGAAGCAGTTTAAATTTGCAGTTGCTCAGAGATATGTCAAAACCCCAAACAACCAGCCAGATTTGTACGTGTAATATCTGGTATTGTAGTAGCCTCTTGACAAAATTTGATATACATAACAATTTCATTCAGCAGTTCAGCACATGGCTTATTTTGGTTTAAATGAATGAATCCAAGGGTGTTACTTCTTGCTATAAAATTCATTTGAAGTTGCAATGTAAACTCCCTGAAGTTTTTTCTATAGAGGATACATGGTTATGTAATGTGATCTTATTTTATCATGTGAAATAGTTACTATTTATTGTCAGTTGGTATTACCTATTGTTTTTAAAATTTGAAGGAAATTACATTCAGTTCTAAATTAGGGATAATCCTGAGGTTAACCATCATACGAATCTCTGTAAGTTCCACTTTGCTGTTTTGGGTAGGTCCACAACAGGGACATGTCCATTGCTCTTTTAAGGACCTTTGTGGCAAATCGCAAGGAAGAACATGAGGCATTGATGAATAAGAGGAATAAGTCACATAAAAAAGGCAGTCAGAGTAAGCCACCTGTTTTAAATGGAGATAGTGCTTCAAGCAGCCAGCATGATGAAATGGATGCTCGTGAGAGGGAGCTAGATCAGGCTGCAGATGAAATGGAAGATCTATCAAAAGAAGAAACAAAGACAACTTCCTGGAAAGTAACCAGGGAGCTTAAGCCACCAATTGTTCTTGAGGTGAGGCATGCCTTAAGTATGATAGATGCAGTATTTATTTCTTTATTATGGAGTTCAAACCACAAGGACATGTAGTTTGATCAACTATATATTTTTGTGGTAAAATGACCTAATATCTAGTTTGCACTGGTGAACAAAAATGCAGGCTTTGGCTGCTTCGGGGCTGAGGTCTCTCCGGTATGCCTGTGAAATCGATGGATTAGGAAAGGTGGTTGCTCTTGACAATGATAAAGGTAATGAACTAATGACAACTTTATAAACTTTGTTTCCTGCATTCCTAGGTGTGGATGCCAGTATGCCACTTGTGCTCACATTCATTGTGATTCTTTTTCAGCTTCTGTTGAAACTTGCAAGCGGAACATAAGGTTCAATGGGGCTTCTGCTATTAGTAAGGTGGAAGCTCACTTGGCTGATGCTCGAATTTACATGCTCACACATCCAAAAGAATTTGATGTGGTAAGGCTTGTAGTTTCTAATTACCCTTTGCCTTTATAAGACGGAACCATTTCCTGCATTCTAAGAACTGATAGCATCATGACTCAACCTTTTGCATTGACTGGCTTTGATCAAAAAGTATCCATCTGACTGTTGTCTAGGTTACATCATGTGTGCTCTCAGTGGCTGGGGACACAGGGTGTTGAGGTGCTATTTTGCATGAAATTCTGTGTGCGTTGTCGTCACCATGGGTGCTTTCTGTTCATGTGGCCCACTAGCTCAGTCACTGTATTTGGCGGGAGAGGAGGACGGGGGCTGCCTCTTTTATTTCCTTTTCAGTTACAATCACTTTATATCTGGGAGATTTTTCTGGCCTCCTTTTCCACCTGTTTTGGAATATTTTGTGTTTTACTTAGGAAGACTACTGACCATGTATGAGATTCATATAAGCAAGGTTCAAGAAAGCGCTAAGCGCTAAGCGAGCGCTCGAGCGGTGAAAAAGCTTAAGCGTGCTTAAGCGCGCTTAAGCGTTTTTTCTAGTATTGTAAAAAAATCCAATTACACATACATACCTTGCTACTCTCAATTCTTGAATCAAACTAGCTAGTCAGCAGCCCAATCTTATTTTGGCCCAGCCCAACAGCTCTCAACTAACCCTAGTGCCACTTATACCTCATTTCTCTCTCTTCTCTCCCCACATCCAGCCGCCACTAGAGGCTACCCAGCTCCCCACCGCCTCCTCCCTCTCCTTCCCCAGACAGCGCCGCCTCCCCTCTCCTCCCAGCGACGCCGCGCCTCCTCTCTTCTCCCTCTCCTACAAGCGACGCGGCGCCTCCTCCCTCTCCCTTCCCCAGACAGCGCCGCTCCCCTCTCCTCCCAGCAACACGGCGCCGCTGACGGAGGGGGTAGAGCTCGGTGGTGGAGGCACCAGAGGTGGGTGGCGCCGCTGCAGAGGGCTCAGAGCTCGGCGGCGGAGGGAGCAGACGTGGCCACTGGTCGGCGCCGCGACGGAGGGAGGCAGGGAGCACCGGAGCAGAGGCGGACGTGCTGCAAGGCGAGGTGCGGCCGTGGCGACGTGGACGCCCAGCGCTTAATTGGACGCTTAGGGGGTAAGCGAAGCGCTGACCCCACGCTTAGCGCCTAATCGCGCTTAAGCGTGCGCTTAATCGCGCTTTTTGGAACCTTGCATATAAGCATGTTGAATGTAATTTATGATGCAAGGCCTTTAGACATACCTTGTTATTTGTCCAATAAAGTCAAAACATTCAAAATACACTTCAAATAGGACATTGAATCATAACATTGAGTAAAAATGATTATTGCAGTAAATATTACAGAGAAATCTTTTGTAATATGTGTTCAAGCTTTGTTCCCAGTTCTTTTCATAATAGCTTACATTTCTTCAATGTTTGTTAGGTTGATCTTGACCCCTATGGGTCTCCATCCATTTTCCTCGACTCAGCTGTACAGGCTGTTGCTGATGGTGGCCTATTGATGTGCACGGCCACTGATATGGCAGTTCTGTGTGGGACCAATGGAGAAGTCTGCTACTCCAAGTATGGGCAGCCCTGCCAATTTGAAGTGAAAGTTCCAACTGAAGAGTTCATAGTGTAACCATCATTTCTATTTTGTAGATATGGTTCATACCCAGTCAAAGGAAAGTACTGCCACGAAATGGCGTTGAGAATCCTCCTTGCCAGTATTGAGGTACATGACAGCTGTTGTTGGAGTTTCTCCAGAGCAAGTTCTGAGTGTTTTTTCACCCAAAACTTCTGTTAGTTTGAATCATTTATCAGTGGAGCTGGTGTACACATGCTATCATAAAGCATATCCAATCAAACAATTCACAAAGTACAATATACATTTGAGGAGCTATAATTTTAGTTTCAACTGCAGCATTTAATCCTTTGCTAAATGAGCATGTGGGAATTTATTTCTAAATTGGAACTTGTATTTCCCATATTTCATCCCTTGGGTATCTCAATTAATTTTTTTTTGTGCTCACCATTTTCTCTTTACACCAGAGCCATGCAAATCGGTACAAACGATATATTGTGCCTGTTCTCTCTGTGTTTATGGACTTCTATGTCCGTGTTTTTGTTCGAGTATTCACGTGAGTTTCTCTGACCTTTGTTTTTTTTTTGCCTTTCTGTGCAAAAACTGATTCTTTTGCTTCAAATTTGTTAATGTACTTGGTAATGTTTCTAATTGGGCACTGTATATGGATTTCATTGCAGTTCTGCCAGTGAAATAAAGAATACTCCTCTTAAACTTTCTTATGTATATCAATGTGTTGGCTGTGATTCTTTTCATCTTCAACGTCTTGGGAGGACCATTACTAAGGTATGTTCTTCATACCATTTAACCCCTTTAATATAACATTCTGCTGGTTTTTATATTGATAGTCTGATGTTTCCCTTATCATTGAAGAATAACAGTGTGAAACACGCACCTGGTACTGGCCCTGTTGTTCCTCAAGATTGCAGTGATTGTGGGAAGAAATTTAATGTGGGTGGACCAATCTGGTCTGCTCCTATTCATGATCAAGACTGGGTACTTTCTACTTTGACAGCTGTGAAGTCAATGAAGGATAGATATCCTGCATACGAGAAAATTACTTCAGTTCTAACTACTGTCTCAGAGGTACTGCTATAAACTGTTTTCTCTTCTATTGAGTTTTTGTCATATGCAAATCTGGTCTTGTCAATTATATTGTATTATCCACCAGATTGATGGTACTCTTCGGAATATTGAACGGAAAGGTATTGCTTGGAAGAATTTTTAAGCAAGAGTGATGTTTGGATGACCTATTAATTATGATTTACGACTAAAAACAATCACAAGGTTTATGTTAATCCCTTTTGATAGCAATCTAGATCCTGACTGGTGACCATTCAAGCTAGAATTTTGTTGTCCAGTACATTGATTACTCCTAGAAGTAGTGAACTTGGTTTGTTACTTCCCTTCAGGTGTCGGCTCGGCTAGGTGGCCATTAATAATTGATCACATGATTGTATGGAATATTTTCTCAAAAAATATGATTTATCCTATGAAATGACATAAATGCATTCCTACCTTATAATTTAAAGTACATAGGTCAATATAGTCATACATTACAGTCGGAGCATTTCTTTATGTGCAAATCTGTTTAGCAGCGGACCCTCCCTGCCCGCCTATTGCCTTGCACCTAGGATAACCTTATTGAAAGCTGAAGCTTGTCATTGTCAATGGTTGTAAACATTTGCTAGGATTTCCGGATAATTAAGACTATATAGCTGAGCATTTGTTTGTTGCAACCCATTTATATATTGCTGATAAACTGTAGGCAACTGACAAATTATTAGACATTCTCTTTTAAACTTCTTTCATGGTATTCTTGTGATGCAGGAGTTAGATGACATTCCATTGTTTTTCAGTCTCCATAACATATCTGGTACTGTTAAGTGTACTTCTCCATCTGCAGTTATTTTCCGGTCTGCAGTTCTAAATGCAGGATACCAAATCTCAAGCACCCATGTTAATCCGCTTGGGTTGAAGTCAGATGCCCCTTGGGATGTTATTTGGGACATCATGCGCTGCTGGGTAAAATTTTGATTTTCCTTTTTATGGTAGTCCATTCATTTTTTGTGGATGTTTTCCCTGGATGAACTTCTAATTACCTTAGAACTTTATGGCATAACAGGTTAAGAATCATCCCATCAAGGAACAACCACGTGACACTCCAGGCACGGCAATCCTTTCGAAACCACCAAAGCTGGAGGTATGCTATCTATTGGGCTTACAATATTCTCTATGTGCTTTTCACAGCATGTGGACATGCTAGTAACTTTTCACTCATTTTTTCCTCCATAGGCAAATTTCTCTAGAGCTGTTGCTGCCCTCAGCAGGGCTCAGACAAAGGCCAAGCGTTTTCTTCCAAACCCAGAACGTCATTGGGGCCCGAAGGTTAGAGCAGGTCGGAAGATCACAAGCAAACACATCTCTCTGTTGGGCTCGGATGCTATCAATGGGGCTGTCAATGGAGCCATCAGCCACGAAGATGTAGGTGGAGCAGTAATAGATAAGGCAGCTCCAGAAACTGAAGGGAAAGATGAAGAGAACGAAAGTTCAACCAAACGCCAAAAGACCAGCGATGATGAACTGGCAAGGAACCTTGATTGACAAGGTCATTGTTAAAATTATTAGTTAACTTTGTACTGCACTCTTTGGTTGCCCGTGAGCGTTTCATGTTGTCTGGCCAACAGGTTATTTACGTCACCTGATGCCGGGATAAACTTTTTTGGGCAATGAATTTTGATCGAAACAAATTTTACTCTTAAGTTTTTTTTTTTTTGGTGTGTGTGTGTGTGTGATGTGCCTGGTATAAAACAAAGATATGCTTGTCTATAACCCAAGTACCCGACTGGAACAATTTTCAGAGGGTATGAAGCGCATTCTAGGGGGCTATTGTTTGTAGGGGTTATTTGCACATCCCCCCCCCCCCCCCCCACACACACACACACACACGGATAAGGTGGCTACGCAAGTGTAATACTGTAATTGTTGACGTCGTGCCAACCTTGTTTCATTCATTAATACTATTGTCATAACACATGCCATTGTTTGTATTGGTTCACCACTGTAGCAAATCGTTGGGGGAGCGGATCCTCTTGCTCATTGTCTCGTTTTGAGCCACTGATATGTGGGTCTATTGCTTATATGGTAATGATGTTATGATCTACTCCATCCGTTTTAAATTGTTGTTCACTGTTGATTTTTATACACGCCTTTTGATCATTCGTCTTATTCAAAAGATTAGTGCAAACATGCAAAAATGTAAATCATGGTTAAAGTATGCTTAATGATAAAACAAATCAAAACAAAATAAATAATATTTACATATATTTTTTTTGAATAAGACGAATGATCAAATAGAATATCTAAAAGTCAACTGTGAACTACAATTTGCAACGGATAGAGTATATGTCAGTGGACTAAAGTTAGAGAAGATAAGTGCTTTCATGCTTTGAACATTAGGTATGCCACCAATTGAGCCTTTTCATCACACCTGCCCTTGAGCTCCCTTCTTAAAAATTTTAAAATATCAGAAAAATACTCTCTCATTCTAAACTGCATGTAAGCAATTTTGTTAGGATGTTTTTGAATGCTAAACACTTTGAACTTTGAACTCTTTTTTCTAAAATTTTTAATTAGCTTCTAACAAACTCTTAATAATTAGAAACCAAGTCAACTGGCTTTTCAAAACAGTCTTTAAAAGCTCTCAAAAATTAGCTTTTTAAAACATATTGTAAACACTAATTTAAACAATTCATCTGGTTTGGTTTGCAGTGAGAATTATTATATAATGACATTTCAATCCTACATCTATTGCTCATAATTTTTAAAATCTTATGAGTCAAAGGGGCTCTAAAATATAAAATGAGATTAAACACAGAGAGACTATGGTAACCCAAATGTTTTACATGTGAACCTTAGTTAGAGCATCCCCAGCAGCAGCGGCATCAAACAGCCGGCATCGCTATGTGCACGCTACTGCTAGGCGGGAAATTCAAACAACAGACACACAAGCGCTACAAAACTCGATGGGCAGGAAGAAAACTATTGCAGCGCGTTGATGCAGGCGTGGTGATGGCGACCCTGTTGCTCATGCTCTTTAGTCTTGTGTTTCAGTTGATCACGGCCGAACCAAACAGGTTCATCCATGATATCCTAAGCTCTCTTCTCCTCGTCCTTTGAATAAACCCCGAGCATTCATCTAAACAAAAATCCGTACGAATCAAAGCCAACACACTCGCTGCGATCAAATTTCCAAGTTCCATCCAAGGGCAAGCTAGAAAGCAAAACAACGAGACCGTTCTAAATTCGCCATGAGCCCATGACGGTCGTCTACTCGTACTCGGAGTACAAATTTAGTAGCGCTAGTATATTTCCATGATTCGCCATGATGTTCTTTTCCCAAAGAACTGCATCCATCATCCATGTGTAGAGGCCAAAGTCGCCTACAACGGGAGCAGAGCAGGAATCTACGCTCCCGAGTCACCTGCCGGCTGCGCCTCTGCAGGCTGCGGCATCTGCGTGCGCAGAGCATCGTGCGCGCGAGTGCCAACACAGTCAAAAACCGCCCACTTTCTGCCGCCGCTTGTCGCCAAAATGGCTACCTGTGCAGACTGCACTCACTGCCGCAGCTCTCGCATCGCTCGACCGTGTTCCCACTTCACTCGCCACGAATCTTTACCCGGAAAAACTCTTCCTTTTTCTCAGAATCCACAGGCAGATCATCCGACCAACGAAACCAGAGCCCCCTAAAACGATTTTTTTTTTTCCAAGGGTCGAGGGATCTGGGCATTTGGGTTGGAGGCGTCGCTGTTGGTGTTCATGTGGGCTGCTGTGCCGTGGCCTCCGCGTCCGCGAGCGAGCGAGCGAGCGAACGGAACAGGAGTAAACAATGGCTGGGGCCCCGCCGCACGTGGCCCGGCTCCCCCGACGCGCCCGCCGCCGTGGACTGCACGCCGCACGCGCCTCCGCCTCCGTCGCCGGCGACGTGACGCACGACCCGCGGGCAAGCGGGCTCCAGCGCCTACTCTCTACCTCCCCGTAGGCCGTAGACGGGGTGGATCCAGGTCCGGTTGGTGGGGGAGCCTCGGGCCCGCCATCCCCACGTGCGGTGCTGAGCCCTGTCTGGTCCTGGCCTGCGCTGCTGCTACCGGAGTCCAGCCCATCCGGCATCCGCCCGTGGCCGTGGCAGGTCGGCGGTCAGCGTCACGGCCCATGCATATCCCGCTCTCGCCGCGGCCGCCGCGGAGGGGCGCTCGTCTCGAACCACGCGCACGTGCGTGAGCGCGTCGGTCGGCGTTGTACTTGGGGACCGTGCGTACGTGCAGGATGATATACTGGAGTAGTATATTATTGCGTGCGTCGTGACGGCCGCGCCTGCCCGTGTGACGGAACGCGAGCCGTGCGAGACGATTAACAACGGGGGCGGGAAGGGAAGTGGGTCGCCTCCATCTCGCACGATCCATTCGTCCGAGCGCCGGCCAGGGGGTGCAAACGGGACAGGAAGGATGTGTTTTGGGTTCGCTCGTCCTGTCAGACGGTTCGGGATGACGTCATTTTTGTGTTCAGTTGTCTTTATGCCAGACGATTTCAGTGTTTAATTGAATCTTTTCTGGATGACATGATCTTAGATGGTTTGGTCCAATACAATTATACAAAGAATATTAGTATTCGTAAGGGTCACTTCTTTGGATAAAGTAGCTGATGGAACGAAGTAATCTTTTAAAGTGTAGTGTTAAAGCAACTCCAACCCTCCTCTATATTTTTCCTCAAAAATACTATTAGCGTCCTCTCTATCCATCGCTCTAAAATTTCTTCATGAATTACACTACCCTCTAAAAAATTCCTTCCCTCAAGTAGCCCCTCTATATCTGCTACAGTGTTATATAAGGCCATCTGGATTTGCTCTAAAATGCGAAGAAAATTGATAGAAAATGAGAAACAGAGAAGCTAATATTGAAATAGAGTGAAAAAAAAAATAGAGTGGACGATGAGGATGCTTTGAAGATGTTGAATCCGTCCAGACGTTTCATGCCCAGCCCGATTTGAATATGCATGCTATACGAGACTTTCTCATCTCCTTTTTGGTTGTCGGAGCTTAATTAGTTTGTCCAGATGTTTAATTAATTATTTAAACTTGGGTGAGATTGGTTTCTCTCGATGCAGTGCATAGATTATGCACCCAGACGTTTCGTCCAGAAAACAACCAAACGCTGGCTACAATAGTTAACGAGGATGGGTTCATCTTTCACATTCCACTCTACATCTATAATGCATCCCTCACATTCTATTCCACGCCTGTATAACGTACCGTCCCAGATCGTCCTGCATGTATCAAACATATTTGAAATTCCCTCGAGCCGAGTCCGGATTCATTTAGAACACGATTTGAACATGAAAAAGTGATACCCGGTTATATCTAGGTTTGAATCTAACCATCCAAAAAACATATGGTTTACATTATAGGAAGAGCAATATCGTACCCGCATATCCGAGATATCCAAAAAAATATGTCAATATAAAATTGACAAAATAGATATTCGATAATGTATTCAATAAATATAAATATTTTTTATAAAATATATTCGATTGGAACCTGCAGGTTGCAGCTAATTTTGATTCAATACTAACATATCAGAGCATCCTCAGCAGAGGATGCAAATCACTTACATCACCGAGATCTTTGCTTCATACCGCACTATGCCCCAAAGATGATTCAAATTTTTTCCCCGCCCAGTGATGCGGCTGATTTGCATCCTCACTGGGATGCTCTCACTAGTTTTTTTATTAAACATGAAAACTTAATCGATATTGCTCTAATAGTAAATAATTATGGCATGTGCTAATTTTTCTGTATATGAAATATTCAATTGTTTATTCAAACTCGAGTTGAGACCGATCCGTATTTGTTCTATATTCGAATCTGGATTTAAATCTGTATCTCACTTGTATCCAGAAAAAATATACTCCCTCCGTTTTTTTATAAGGCGTATTTTGTTTCATTGGGATGAGGCCCTGTTCTTTTGAGCTGATCTGAAAGGCTGAATGACTGAAATGACTAAACTTTGAGAGCTTCTCGAGGTAGTCTTGAGATTCGGATACATTTCGTTCGACTTGCTTTTTAAAGCCTCAGAACCCACCTTCAAAACAGCGAAAAAACGGATTCAAAAAACTCAAATCATACGTGTTTTCAAAACGTAGATAAGTTGTTAAGCTGTTAAGACGTTAAGCTGAAAAGAATTAGGCCTAAGACTTTGACCAACAATTACTTTATTAATATGTCATCTATATGATACAAAATCATACTCAAATGTAAGTACTTTTGAATAAAAATCTATCAACATTAATCTTGTGTCATAAGTTATGTATTAATGAAGCAATTGTTGGTCAAAGATTTGTCCTAACAAAATAAAATACGACTTATAAAAAAACGGAGGGAATAGTAGATTATAGAACTTGAAAGGAAAGTGAACACTATAAGGCACCCGTTTGCAACCCTGGGCGCTGCTGCGCGCGGGCATCGCGAGAAGAAATCGTGGCGGGTTTGGGACTTTCGGGCTTTGGGCCGTGGCGCGCACGGAAGGGCGGGGTTGGTGGCTACTGGTTCCATTCGGTACTTGCCCTGGGGAAAATGGGCGGTCCGTGCCGCGTTGCCCGTCTTGCCGAGTGGTTTACTCATATAGATACCTCCCCGTCCGTCTCGTGTGCCGGCGCGGCGTGGGCTTGCTATTCCTGTCGCGAACATGGCGCGCGCGAGTGTCTGCTCACTTCCGTGGCGTCCTCTCGCGGTCTCAATCTGCCATGTGTTAACGGATGGTAGCATGCGCTGAATCAGAGGGGCACTCTCAATACATGACAACTGTGGCGATATTCGTTTTTCTTTTAAGCAAAAGACCGTTTTCAATACCGAGTTCCTGTTCTTTTTAGCATTGAGTAGAGCTGTGTTTTACTGTAACAAAAATCAAGAATCCTCAAAAAGATATCTAAAGAGGCTGAAAAGATAATTAAAGTTTGAAGATCTTTGATATGAACACTAAAAGTCTTAAGAAAGCGTTACAAATTATTACAATATATAGACTATATAAAAATAACAAATCTTGCTACAGTAAAACTCAACTCAACTTTACGCTGAAAAAAACAAGGCCCAAGTGGAAGATAGCATAGAATTCAAACAGAAAAAGAGAAAACATGAAAGTGAGGAACACCTACGTACGAGCCGACCATAGAAAACTCATCAACACAAGTAGAATAAAATAGATTATACTAAAAAATAAGAGCATGTTTACGGTGGATGAGCTAAATAAATAAGTTTGTTGAGCTAAAGTAAACTGAATATTAAACTAACTTTTAAGAGATTTTTCAATCTAATTCCCCCCTTCATGTATGCTATTATTAAAAACCTTCTGATGTGATTTCATGATAGGAGAATAAACCGAACTAAATAAACATAAAGCATTTTGGACATGGTGCAATATTTGTTCCAATGATCTCTCACAAGAAGAGAAGTTTCTCCATTATGTTGTTGAAAAGAACATCGCAAAGGCCTTCCATGTGACTAAAGATTCTAGCGTTGTACTAATTCCAAAGCCCAAGAGAACCTCCATGATGATTGTGTTGCTATTGTTGTAAAGCGAGTGAACTAAACACCAAGAATGTCATCTAATCACCATTGGGTGATATTGGAACGTGCAACCAATTTGTTATGCCACGCCAAATAGTCATATTGCAGTTGCATTTTAAGACTAAATGTAGACGGATTTCAAGATTGTTATAGCAAAACAAGGAGAAAGTTATTATTGTAACCTGTTATAAAGAAATAAAATTGATTTAACAAACAACCAAATGCTTGATACAGAAGAATGGCACTGCTTCCGATGCATTTCTTTAAATAAAAAACTTCTAACTGAGTGTTCCCATACCGACTTACTGTAGTAGCTTTTCTCTCACATCAAATTGTTGCCTTATCCCCTTCATGTTTCCTTTCAGTCCCCTCCCTTCCATTACTTTCCTCCATCTCCATTTCCTTCTTGCCCAGTACCTCTAACCATCCTGATTCCATCTTTACCTGCATCTCCAACATCTCCTCTCGTCATCCACCCACCTTGTACCTTCTTCTTCTTCCACCCAACTCGTCGCCATGGTTAGGCCAACCGTCCCCCTCCCCCAATCTACTTTAGTGGGCAGAGCAGCAAGAGCCGTTACAACTGTCGCTTGTCGAATCTGGCGACTACAGTTGACTCAATCTATCCTTGCCTGGTGGTGCTCCTTCCTAACACGAGCATGGTGATGATGAGCTCGAGGTTGTGCTGAAATCATGTTTGGAAGTGATAACCACATGCTCCAACATAAGATCCTCAAATTTGACGACCTCCCCTTAGACCCATCTCTCTTAGCTCTAATATGGCCTATCTTCGGCATGAGCTATAGTGACACACGAGCTTGGGAGGTATATTGCACTTGTTTAAACATTTGCAAAAAAAATATCTGAAACATTTTGTTTGTATTTATGGAATATTTTGTTTCATCGCGTGAAACAACGGTAAAACATATCAAAAACGTTTTGTTTAATCCTTTGGAACACCCGCGAATAAAATACATGCCACATTTTTTTTTATTCTTTCACGAAACATTGCTGTTCCATTACCATTAGCTCCTGGTAAGTAGAAGGGAGTTGGATGCAGCGGAGAAGAAGAAGGGAGACGTTCTATAAAAGTATAACTGTATAAAACTATATTCCCAGATGTTACAAAAAGAATTTGAGGCATCATGCATGCATTGATGCATGCATCTGCAAGCAAATAAACACGAGGGGTGGCCGTTAGGTCAAACGAACGTGCGACGGAATTTAGCGCGGGCCGGCTCTTGCTACAAAATTAGTCGATTGATCAGAAAGATTCTCATGCCAGGCGACAACTTCTCCCATTACCGAAACTCCGCAAGCAAGGGGGGAAAGGAGATGCCGTTTCCAAGTGTAACCAAGAGCATTTGGGCCGACGGCCGAGCACAATAGAGTAGCTAAGTTTTTTTTTTTTTACTGTATTTTTTTTTCTTTCTTTCGATGGAAACCAGTGGCTGTGCGGTTATTGGACAATCCTCCCACGATATCGTCCACACTGCAAGTATTGGCAACCAAGGCACGTTTTAACTGGTCACAGCTCTACTTCAGAACGCTTGGACTTAGCCTTTTAAACAACGACAAAATAAAAAAAGAAAAAGCTTATAGCCTAACAAAAAAAAACCTTTTCTTTTGTGAACCAGTGGAAAACGTAAAACAAATTATTATATATATAAGCTATAACATTAGTGAATCTTAAAAAAAATAGTTGCGACATAAGGTTAATCTTTAATAAAACATTATAAACAACAAAAATAATATAGTATGGGCAAAAATAGCAAGAAGAAGAACAACAAAATAAAAGTGGCAGCATAATTATATCAAAATTGCATATTAGTAAGGATTACAATTTTCGGCTTGTGTGCAAATTTTGGTGATCGAAAAGGAAAAAGTTTCTAGCTAAGCACTAGCAATCTAAATATAAAATAAGATAAACTTAAAAATTTGCATCATAAGTGTTCAAAATTGCATATTGCCTGAGACTGTAATTCCAAGCTCTAGTATACACAATTTTAGTAAGTGAATTAGTCTCAAGGAATTACATTACAAATATTTTGTTTAAAAAGTAAGTCCATTGAGGATTTGCCTCCCAAGTCGAGAGACTAATTGATTAGTAAAATCATATAAAATTATAAAAAGAAGAATTACATCAAATAAAATAAAAAATACAGTATAATTATGTTAAAATTGCATTTTAGAAGGGATTACAAATTTGTGTTTATTAGTGTGCAAGAGTGACCGAAAAGAAAAGGTTTCTAGTCAAGAACTAGCAATTCCGAATGTAATAAATCAAATAAAACTAAAAAGTTGCCTCGGTTAGCTAGTATCGGTGGCCGCTCACACGCCACTCTCACGCGGGAACTCTCTGGGTGTATCATTAATCACTCAGATCTACTATCGCTAACATAAATCCTAAAGAAAATCATGGGCGGAAAAACTGACTGCTATCAGATGAAATATTCGATCCACTGATATACTCCCTCCGTTCCAAAATATAAGACGTATTTTGACTACATAAAAGTCTTTAAAGGTAGAGTTTGACTGTTAGATTCCTCTATTATATATTATGAATTGTTACAATATAATATTATATCAAAAAACACTTTCAAATGTGAACAATTTGATACAACTTTTGTATACTAACGATGCATATTATTTGATTTATTTATGGTCAAAATTCACTAAGTTTGACTTTTCTCCGGTCAAAATACGTCTTATATTTTGGAACGGAGGGAATATTTTTTTTTTTGAGCGTAAGGGCAGAAGCTCTGCCATTTCATTTAAAAAGGAGAGAAAATAAACAATTACATCAGAGAAAAGGGGGGAGAGAGAGAAAGAAGAGGGGAGAGGGGAACAACACGACCCGACCAAACGAGGGTCGCCACACGACGCCGAACAAACCAAGCCCAGAGCACCCAACGGTGCACGAGCCAACACCGGCTTAACGGAGGGAGTACAGCAAACCGGTTTTTTTTTATAACGTAGAGTAGCTAAGCTAGCATTACGCTGAAGTAGTAGTACGACTGTATGAGCAGTCAGCAGCACGATGAAAAGCATCCGACCTCTTTGTTCGTATCGTATCGCATCGTATCGATCGACCATTCACTTACCTCTTTCTTTGAGCAACTGGCAAGAGTAGGCCCCGAAAGACTACATGATAGATCACTCGGAATGTCGAGCTAGAGGGATGAATTCTCGCACCATCTTATTACGATACCCGGAGGGGGGAAATGCCCGCACCTGTCGACCGATCAACGTATCAGCAGAGCTGAAACCGATCGCCATAATGCTTTCGGTGTCGTCCTGGTATACGATCCCGATGCATCGACTGGTTATAATCTGCAAGCCGTGCCGGTGCCGGGCATGACGGATCGTAATGCCCAAGCATGCTTAGCCCTTATCAGGCATGAAAAGAGAGGGAGCATCACATCAGTGTTTGGTGCAGGCACATGGACTGTCTTGGCTAGGACTAGGAGATGAGTAGGGAAAAGTGCCTGCAGAGAGGCACGGTGTCGAAGCACTTTGAGCCAGCTCTGCCGCCGGTACTTGTGTTAGCCAAGGGGATAAGTTTTTTTTTTTTTTTTGAGAAGGAGCCCAAGGGGATAAGTTGATAACACGTTTTTAGCGAGACGATGGTAATGGTGGCGTGATAGCCCAACAGTATCCCCACGTCTGCCCGTGCTGATGTTGCGGCATCCTTTTTCCTGCAGTGAACTCAAAATCATTTCCTTCTCTTCATCTTTTCTGCTCGCCGAGATCACGTAATCTTCTCTGTGTCGCGTACAGACGGTACAGTCAATTTGGTGCCCGTCACCATGCATGCTTATTATTCTGGACTTCCACTTAACAATTAATCGATGGACAGAACATGTAAGGCCTGTCTGCATATATGGTATTTTCATGGTCCCAAAACCATGATGTTGTCAAAATCCTAGTTTAGATTACACATGTGTTTTGCATAAAAAAAAGAGTATGGTGTCATACGAGTTTGCACAACTAGTTTAAAATTAATACAAATCTTTTATTCCATTTTTTTCAGTTTACATAGGCTAATTTTTAGTTTTATAGTTGATATAAAGTTTTTTTTCCTATTTTTATTATAGTTGATATGGACCTTTTCTTTCAACTAAATCATTATAATTTGGTTCCATTATTCGATGGTGGGCATATTTTTCTTTTTTTCTATCATTAATATATACGGTGGCTCATTTGAACTCTAATTTCATATATACTATTTGCGCAACTAGATTTGTGTCCATCTTTAATCTGGCATGTATGCTTATTTCTACTATTTTTTATTCCAAATTTATGAATTTGTTTTGTTGTAGTTGATACCTTACATGAACTTTTTTTTTATCTAGCATTTACTTATTTCTATTATTTTTATTCTAAATTTCTATTGTACCTTTTTTGGTATTGCTGATATGGAATCTTTTTAAAAATCTGGCATAGGCTCTTATTTATACTATTTTTATTCTAAGTTATTTATTTTTAATATAATCCATTATAATTCATGCCCACAGTAATTGACGATGTAGATCTTTCTTTTTCTTTTCAATTAGTGTGAGAATTTTAGTAATTTAAAATTAACATGGTGGCTCCATTGGATTTTATTTTAATTATATAACGAGCAGGATGTCCCACGCATTTGCATGGCTAAATTTGTATAAATATTTAGCCTAATATGGACATTATTTTCTTATAAATTATGCATTTTTCTACTAACATGAGGTCTTTCTTATGACAAGGACACTTATTTCTATTATTTCTATTCTAATTTTTTTGTTTTATTTTATAATTACAATAGTTATGGACTCTTTCTTTTAATCTAAGCCATTATAATATAATCCACCATAATCAACAATGTAGATATTTTATTTTTTGTTGTTTGATTAATGTGAGGATTTCTAGTATTTCTTATTAACGTGAGAATTTTTGCGAACTCTTTCTTTTAGTTTAAGCTGTTGTAATCCGGTCCACTGTAATCGACGATGTAGTTTTTTTTCTTTTTTCTTCGATTAACATGAGAATTTCTAGAATTTTTCAATTAACGTGGAATTTTTTAGTATTTTAGGATTAACGTGGTTGCTTCTATATATATGGGCGCGCGCGCCCATTAACTCTGTTATGGTCCCAGTCGACCTTTTATTTTTATATTTTTTGCAACTTCACTCCTTACACAAGTTTACTCTAAAACCTTTGACTGAATTAGTGTCTTTTCTCTTCCTGAAAAAATAGCAGGGACCACATCAATGGTTGGGTGGGCTGTGCCTCGACTTTGAGTTTGCCACACTTTTTTAGGTATTAGGTATGTGTTTGCAATTTTACTCAGGCAAGACTCCAGGGGACATCTTTGAGCAGCTGAGCATGCTGAAGTAACTAACCGAAAAAATTGTGAACGGGTGCTTCTGTCTATCTCTAAACTATATGAATATGTGATCGACTGATAGTTGATTGTTCGATTTGCTGCGAAAAGCTCAAAGCATGCATAATAGAATAGACAATAGTTTGGACTTCTGAAATATGGATCGGTCTGACAAGTTTTTAGAAATAATTTGATTGATGTTCACTTAAGCAAAAATGTATCAATAGTTCTACTTATTTGGCACAAATTCAACAATCTTATACTCCATACCATTTCGTGTTAATGTGTAAGGATTGTGTATCACCAAACAGGCTGTACTACGTAATTTCATGAGTTGCAGTATATGTACTGGGAGGCAAAACTGACGGCTCAGATGAAGATGGGCGTCGCGGGTCGACTTGGAAGAGCCATGCCTATACCGGGGAACCGAACCCATCTCGCTGCTCTAGATTTTAAGAACCTAAAAGCGCACATCTTGACCTTTACTTTGCCACATTCTGCAAGATGATTCATTCAGCTTGTCCCTTGGGAAACAGGGCGGGAGCAGCAAGATATCGTAAACTATGGCATAGGTTTCTGCGTATATACTAGAATAGAGGAAAATCAGACTTCGCGTGATCCAAAGGAGAAGGGAGGGTGGATTGCTGATGCGGTAGACCCGTTTTTAGGTCACCACGACAGTTCGATACTCGATGACCCACGCGCCACGAACCCCATTGACAGTCAAATGCCTGTCCCTGTTTGATTTTTGCTTGAAAATAGCCTATGATTTGGATCTACTTCTTCGTGGCTGGATCTATCGTATTTTCAACCCACAATAAGGGATTTGTTTGGTGCAATGTTACATGTGTGTACGCTTATGCTATGTAATTAAGATGAAACTAATTGATTGCGATAATTACCGTATTATGTTTTAAGATTATGCTCACGATTTTTGCTCAAAATATAGCCCATGATTACAACCCACAACAATAGAAGATATTTATTTGAGGACCTGTTATGTGTGTGCTTATGTTTCATTTAGTTAAGACAACCCTAGTTGATCGAGATAATTACCGAGTTGCATTTTAGGATTATGTTCTTAAGTTTAGCTAAAAAAATTGTCCAAATCACATGTTTTCACCCAAGATAGGCCATGATTTGGGCTCACTTTTTCGTAGGTAGGTCCTTTTCATGTTCCAACTCATAGCGGCAAGATATTTTTGTTTGGAAGCAATGTTACATGTGCGCTTATGTTTTATGTTGTCAAGGCAATAATTGATTGGGATAATTATTAATCCAAATTGTTATGTTTCAACGTTGTATATGCTCATAATTTTCACTTGAAGATAGAACGAGATTTCGACCTACTTGATCATAGCTAGGTCCTATCATGTTTCTGACCCAAGGTACGTGGCCTTGATTTGGTTCTACTTGTTTATAGCTAGATTCTTGTCATGTTTCCAACCTATAATGGTAGGATATTTTTGTTTATGAGCAATGTTACATGTGTCAGGATATTTTGTTTGAGGACAATATTACGTGTGTGTTTTTCTTTCAGGTAAGATATTCCTAATTGATTAGGATAATTATCACTCCAAATTGTTGTGTTTCAATACTACAATCTTGAATTTTTGCTTGAAAATTACCCAATATTTAGATCTAATTGCTCATAGCTAGGCCTATGTAATGTTTTCAACTCACAATGATAGGAGGTATTTATTTGGGGTCAATGTAACATGCATGTGCTTATTTTTCATATAGTTAAGTTGGTCCTAGTTGATCAAGATAATTACCATGTTTTGTTTCAAGCTTATGCTTTTCATTTTTGCTCATAAGATAGACGATGATCTGAGCCTACTTATTCATAGCTATGTTTCAGACCCAAGGTAACCTATAATTTGGGCTTATTCATAACCATGTCTCTGTCATGTTTCTAATCAATAGCGATATGATATTTTTGTTTGGGGGCAGTGTTACTTGTGTCAGCTTGATATTTTTGGCTGGGATAGTGTTACTTATGTTGGTAGGATATTTTTGTTGCGTTGAATCCTTGTCTTCCACTATAAATTTCCTTAATCCCTCTCATGTCGTCATATTCCCACCCTACACTGATGTGTCATCCCATTCATAACTTGATAGTTTATGTGCCCTCGCTGTTAGCTCAGATAGGGTAGGCCATTTGAAGGTTGCCTATAATGCCCAAAATACACTCATTTTGAAAACTTTGAAAATCTATCTCTCCTTCACGTGAACTCCAAATCGGATTTTTTAAAATTCTAAAAATTTATGTAAAATCATGTTTTATTTTTTAAAAACTTTGTATTTTTGTTGTGACAACGAGATATCATTAATTTTAATATAAATTTCACATGCAAAGTTTTCATTTCATTAGCACATAGTATAAATAATTTTTCAAATCTATAAAAAATTCTATTATTTTTTGAATTTTCTATTTTTTTAGTATTTATCATATTTTTTCAATGTATTGAAAATGAAAGGCATCAGCGTCTTTATTTACCGCTGTGACAACTGGTCAATAGTGGTATACAAGTTATCAAATTACGAACTAACGGGAATGGCACGTAAGGGTCAAGTAAAAATGTAAGACCATATACGGGATTGAAAGACTTAGCAATGGCATACAAGGATTTGACCTTTATGTGTGTTTTTTTATATAGTTAAAGCACTCCTAATTTATCGAAATAATTACTACTTCAAATTGTTAAGCTTCAAAATTATGCCTTTTCTTTTTCTTTAAAATAGCACATGATCTTGCAGCTAGGTTAATATCACCTTTTTATTCCACAACGATAGGAGATATTTATTTGGGGGCAATGTTACATGTGGTCGCTTATGTTTGATACATATAGTTAAAGTAACCCTAGTTGATCGATATAATTATTGTGTTGTGTTTTCAATATCGTGTTTCTCATTTTTTTCTCAAAAGATAACCCATGATATGAGCCTACTCGTTCATAGCTAGGTCGATGTCATGTTTCCAACCCAAGATAGACCATGATTTGGGTCTACTTTTTCATAGATAAATCTCTTTCATGTTATCAACCTCTAGTGGTAGGATATTTTCTTTGCGAAAAATGTTAGGTGTGTCGGTAAGATAGTTTTGTTTTGCAATATTACATGTGTCGGTAGGATATTTTTGTCGGATTAAATATTTGAATGTCACTGCAGAGTCTATTAATGCCTCCCACCCTACCCATATGTGTCATCCATCATCGTGAGCTTTATTAGGATAGGCTATTTGAAAGCTGGCCGTAATACCCAAAATACCTGCTATTAAACTTTTATATTTTTAATACAAAATTATAATATAAAATTTTATTCTGTAACACTACGTGTCACTAATTTTAATATTAAATTTATATATTTTTTATTTCACTAACAAATTTGAGTACATATAATTTTTAAAGTACACAGGAAATTATCTCACATGTTTATGAATTTTCTATTTTTATAATTTATTTTATTTCTTAATATATTGAAAAGGCAGGGTATAAGTGTCTTTATGAACCATTGTAATGACTTGACTTTTTATATAGTTTTATTAAAGATATGAAACCATGGTTCACCTAAACGGTAAACGGTAGTCAGTCGGTCACCTCCTGTTTAGTGTTTAGACCGTTTACACGGGATTAAACGGTGTTTAAAAGGTCTAAACGGTTTTGTACTGTAGCGATAAAAATAGTAAAAATACATTATTAAAAATCTAAAAATATGACTTCACTATAGATTTTTAGTTTCATACTCAATAACTTACATGAATAATAATTGATAATTCACATAATCACCGATAGATCATAAATGATAATATGGCATGACCGCATGATTATAAGAAATGATCATATGCTTATACTATTATACAGATTCATGATGGAGAGATTTAAGTGCTATTCACATGGCAAAACAAATTGAATTAAGAACCTAACATCTACCTAGGTAGCTTCTACTTCTACTTTTACAACATCTAATAATTTGTAGCACGTACAGAAGACTAAGACTAAGAAGCAAATTAGCAGACATAGCCTAAACGGTCTCCTAGTCAGGATAAAACACCAATTAAACCATTTAATAACCGTTCCGTTTAGCCTAATTAAACCGATTTTGACCGACTAGACCGACTACCGTTTAATCCACCGACTACCCCCTAAACTGTGCAGTAGGCCACCGACTACCGACTAATCGCCGTTTAAATAGGCGAATACTATATGAAACTATGAATAGGGAATCATATGTAATGCCAAAGTGCGAATACGATGGTGCATTTTAGATTAGAAGTTTTCACAGTGGCATACAAGGATTCGACTCTATGTTTGGTGGCAATATTACTCGTGTGCTTATTTTTCATATAGTTAAGACATTCTTAATTGATTGAGAAAATTAACACTCCAAAGTGTCATGTTACATGATTATTCTATTGTTTTTTTGCTCAAAGACACCCATGATTTAGGCATACTTGTTCATATCTAGGTCTCTATCATATTTTCAACCCATAGCGATGGGAGATATTTATTTGAAGCAATGTTATGTGTGCGCGCGTATGTTTCATGTAGTTATGGTAGCTCTAATTGATTGAGATAATTAATGTGTTGTGTCTTCAAAATTATGCTTTTTATTATGAAAAGATAGACCATGATTTAGGCCTACTAGTTCATAGCTAGATCTCTGTCATTTTTTCTGATCCAAGATAGCCTTTAATTTAGGACTACTTTTTTATAGCTAGGTCTTTGTCATATCTTTAACCTATAGAGGTAGGATATTTTTGTTTGGGACCAATATTGTGTGTGTCAATAGGATATTTTTAAAATGGGCAGCGCCAGGCGTCGGACGTCCGACGTCTGGCGCTCGGTCCGGACGCGCCAGCGCCGTTGGATCTCCGCCACCGCGCCGATCCGACGACTGCATGCGTTTCGCGCGCGCTCGTTCCATGCATGCAGCGAGTTATCTAGTCGTCGTTTCATTTTACCTCCGAATAAACTTCTGATTTTTGTACAAAATTCAAACAGTGTTCAAAATTCGTGGAATAAATTTCATAATTCTTATAAAATCAAGAGCAACCCATTTTAAATACTTTTTGATTTTTTTTATTTTTTCACTTTTTCAATTTTTTTGATGTGAACTAGAAGAAGGCACTTATGAAACTTACATCTACACTAGCGAAACTTGGTCGTGTTCTGATGAAACTTGGCCGTGTTCTGTTGAAACCTGATGAAACTTCGATGTAACCTGATGAAACTTGGATGAAACCTGTTGAAACTTGATGAAACTTGGATTGGCCCGATGAAACTTGAAGAAACTTGAATGAAACCTGTTAAAACTTGATGAAACTTGCATTAAACCTGATGAAACTTGACAGTTCAACGAGTTTTATGAATATGAAAATCCAAGTTTCAGTAGGCGAAACCCAAGTTTCAGTAGGCAAACCCCAAGTTTCGTCAGATAAGTTTGAATATTTATATGGCAACAAACATCTTGTTTTGTTCGAAAAAATACGAGGAACACGTTGGTGCAAACGGTTTTTGGATCAGAGCACCAAGTCAAAATTTATGATCGCCGAAAGAAAAATGCAAAAACGGAATCTGCTGACGTCAGCCTTGCGTCATCATTTTTTATTTCTCCTGCGCAAGCTGATTTCCCCCATGAGCACGCATGCATGGGCCGGCCTTGGGCTGCAGGCCCACTGCCTGTGCAAGTCCGGACGGCCGGACTGCCGAGCACAAGCTTTTCCGTTTTAAAATTTATCTTATTTCCAATGCTTTTAAAAGGCAGACCTCTATTTATGTACCACCACTGTGACGACTTGATCAGTCAATAATGGCATAGAAGGTATCAACCTACGAATAGAACGACACATAAGGGTAAAACGTGAATACGATGACATTAGTGAGGTTAGAAGACCCTAAAGTGGCATACAAATATTTGACTTTTTTATTTAGTTGTAATGTTACATGTGTGCTTATGTTTCATGTCGTTAAGGCATTTTAAATTGATGGGAATAATTACTACTCCAAAGTGTTGTGTTTCAAGATTATGTTCTTGATTTTTGCTTGAAGATAGCCCATGATTTTAGGCCTACTTGTTTATAGTTAGTCCCCTCTTATAACTTCAACCCAAGGCAATAAGAAGAGCGCGCTTTTGTGTCATATAAATAATATAGCCCTAGTTGACAAGATAATTATCGCATTGTGTTTACTGGCAACGTATTATGTGCTAGTGGTTGCTAGGTGCTAACATGATAACATTATATATGGGCCATCGAATCCATTAGGAGCGACTCATAGTGACGGAGCCAAAAAATCATTGGAGGGGAGGCCTAAAAATAAATTTCTAAGGCTAAAGTAGTAATAATATCAAATCTTTAAGTTTTAGTGTTATGTTGTAGTTATATAGCTATGCGATATCATAGAACATAATAATATAGAGACATAAACATTGATCTAATATGCAATTATTCAAATGTAATAACAAAATTATATTGAAGCATTCACTCCATAGTTAAAATGTATGTAATGTAAATATATAAGAAAGTGCATCATGTTTTTAGGGCCTCTAGGCTTAGATGGCGACTCTCCAATGGTTTTGATTTTGGAAGGATACGAAGAATCTTTTCATGTTTTCGACCCAAGATAGGCCATGATTTGCAATTACTTTTTCATAGGTAGGTCTCTGTCATATTTTCAACATATAGTAGTAGGATATTTTTGTTTGGGAGCAATGTTACGTGTGTCGGTAGGATATTTTTGTTTGGGGACATTGATATATGTGTCCATAGGATATTTTTGTTGGATTAGATACTTGTATACCACTATAGAGTCCCTTAATCCATCACATGCCACCACATCCGCGTAGGGCGCCCTACCCCTATGCTACATTCGGCCCGGGGTTATATTAAATGGGTTAGCTAACCTTAACCTAGTCATATTAGCTTAACCCAATTTAATTCAAGTTTTGTGTTTATCAATTAATCGATGGCGACTCTCCAATGCTTTTGATTTTGGAAGGATACGAAGAATCTTTTCATGTTTTCGACCCAAGATAGGCCATGATTTGCAATTACTTTTTCATAGGTAGGTCTCTGTCATATTTTCAACATATAGTAGTAGGATATTTTTGTTTGGGAGCAATGTTACGTGTGTCGGTAGGATATTTTTGTTTGGGGACATTGATATATGTGTCCATAGGATATTTTTGTTGGATTAGATACTTGTATACCACTATAGAGTCCCTTAATGCTACGTTCGGCCCGGGGTTATATTAAATGGGTTAGCTAACCTTAACCTAGTCATATTAGCTTAACCCAATTAAATTCAAGTTTTGTGTTTATCAATTAATCCATTTATTCTGCACTGTTTGGTTGGGTTATTGGGTTAGTAAAGATAGATTTAGTTGTCCCACACTCTAGTCGGGTTAGCCAATCCTAAGTTAGCGGGGTTAAATGATGTTGTCTAGACTAACTTAATCCCATCTAACCCAACCCAGAGGTGTTTGACAGGTTAAATCCTTAATCCACCCTCACTCCAAACCAAACGAAACCTTATGTGCCATCATATTCACAGCTTGATACCTTTTGTGCTATAGTCGTTAGCTACATTGGAGTAGGCCGCTGGAAAGTTAGTCACGATGCTCAAAATGTCCTTTAATATTAAAACTTTGAAAATTTGTATCTTCTTCACTTTAACTCCAAAACAAATTATACAAATTTCAAAATTTACATAAATCATGGTGCGTTCGGATGCTACACCATAAGCCTCTCCTCCCTCTCACGTTGATACATCACGGAAGGGATACTATAGACTAATGCAGCTAGTTTCAGCTTGCGCTCGGATGCTACACCATACGCCTCTCCTCCCTCTCTCGCTGGTCGCTGCTAGATCACGGGCCGGCGTGCGGTACCACATCATCCGTGCGCGCGCAACAAGACGGCCCGGCCTCTACACGAGCGCACAGGCGAGCGCAGGAAACGCAAAGCGCGGGCCTCTCGGCTCTCTCGCCAATCGCGGCATCGCCGTGCAGGTAATGGCGACGCCAGCGCTTGCTGTCTCTGGCGCAGTACTGCACTGATCAGCAGGAGTGGAGACGGGGGGTGGCCCGATTCACCTGCGCCAACGTGAGAGGGCCAACGCCAAAGCAGTGGCGCGCGCGCGCACACACTCTTCGCTCTCCTCTCTCTCCTGCACATTGTTTGATGCTTTGATTCTGCAATTAACAATGGGCTCAATGCGTAGGCGACTGACGTAATGTGACTGCACATTAATTAATAACTGTATCAGCCTCAGATCAGCCAGCCCTACGACTACTAATACTACCAGTGAGGCTCTGCTCTGCAGTGAGGCTCTGCTCTGCTCTGCTCTGTCCTGCCCTTCTCTACTCTCTCCCTCCATGTGTGCGCTGTGCTTTTGCTTGCTCCAAGCTGAGTGAGGGGGGGGCACCAAGTGCAATAATGGAGAGCGTCAGATGGCCACGCCGGAAATGGCAGTCCCAGAAGGGTGAGGACAAACGAAAGGATGCCATCACCGTCACCACCGCATTTACTGCCCTGGATTGGCTGTCTGCCCTGCCTTGCCCTCCCTTCTTCCCTCACCCCGATGCCATTGCTCGCCGCCGTTCTTCTTCCTCCTCCTCCTGCAGTCACTCGCCAATCGCCATTCCATGATTCCATATTTCCATTCCTCTGGTGTCCATTCGCAACCCTCTCTAATTAGCAACCCTGGCTCCCTGTCGCCACCAGGAGAAAGTGACAGGACAGGAGGGGAAAAAGAGGAGAAAGAACGAACACAGAATGGCGCCGTGACATCATAGTGGAGTATATATGTTGTTGCGTCTCTCATTTCTTTTAGCTATACATCGCTAGTGACAACTTTTCAGACTTGTCGTGGTACAATAGTAGTAGAAGAAGATCCACTAGATTTCAGCTAGGCCTAGCCCTGTCTCTGTGTTCTCTCTCCCAGCTTCTTGCAGCAGCAGCAGCAGCAGTAGCCAGATCCCCATCTCCTTCAGGAGGAGATCCCAAAACTTGTCCACAATACCACATCTAAGCTTGTAGTACTAACTAAGTTATGTACTAATCACTAACTAATTAGGGAAAGAGTAATTTCTCCAAGAAACCTCCCTCCCAGTAATGGGACGAAAAAGAAGAGGGGAAATAAAAACCAAGACACCTAAGGCTGATCTATACATACATCACCTAATTAGCCTTCTTCTTCTCAATGTCCCTCTGATTGCTTCTGTCCTGCGGCTAATCTGGAGGAGAAACAGCGGGGTGGAGAGGGAAGACGAGAGATCTTCTGCCTAGCGCGGGAGGCTGTGGCTACGAGCAGTCCTTCCAGCAGACGAGCATGGTGACGCAGCGGCGCATGATGTAGAAGCGCGCCCGCTGCTCCTTCACCAGCCCCGCGCACCGGCTCGAGAACGACGGTGGCGCGCACCCGCCCGCGCCGCCCGCCGCCGCCCGCCGCCCACCCGCCGCCCGATCACCTGGTCCCTCGCGCTGGCCGCCCTCTTGAGGAACGGGTCGCCGCCGCCGCCGCCCGCGCCGCCGCCGCACGGGGCGCGCCTGCTCCCGTTGTTCCGGCTCTTCTTGGAGAACTTCCACTTGTCGTCCACGTAGAACTCCATGGATCGATTTCGCTGGCTTCGCCGGGAGAGGGAAGAGGAGGAGCAAGCAAGCGGTGGTGGAGAGAGAAAAGGGGGAGGATGTGGGGGTGGGGACTGGGGAGTGTGCGGAATGAATCCACACTATTTATAACGGGCGAGGAGGAGAGGAGAGGAAGTAGGAGACGGAGGACGGGGGACGGGGGATGGACTGGACCTGGACTGGACCATCTCAATTCTCAAAGCCGCTACTTGGATTGGGCTCCTTCCTATCCTACTACTCTCTCTGTATCAAAATATTTGTCACTTTTGACTTTTGAACAAACGTTTGATCATTTGTCTTATTCAAAAAAATTATATAAATGCCATTTATTTTATTGTGACTTGTTTTATCACAAAATATATTTTAAGTATGACTTATTTTTTTTATATATTTGTGCTAATTTTTTGAATAAGACGAATGGTCAAACGTTTGTATAAAGTCAAAAGTGACAAATATTTTGATACGGAGGGAGTACCTCCTAAATTTTCCAGCCTCCTCTCGCTCTCTTTGCAATAGCAATTAGCAACCTTGCTGGCACTTGTTGATTCGTTTCACTGGTCGTGTGGACCGTAAGTTTGCGAATCATACTGGCTGATATAGTGGGTAAGTGCATCCCCGGTGACTCGTGCTAGCCTAGTAATTCCACTGCTTCACTATATTAGTTCAAGTCCAATTACGCACATATCAAGAAAATAAAAGCTCAAGTGAAAGAGCGTGTTGAAATGACCATACTAGCTCTAATTAATGAGTTTGATTAGCCGCGCACGTAAATTTAATTGACTACATACGTTTAAGATTACTTGAAAACAACAATTAAACTATTTTACATTTTTACTACTATTAAAATTGATCATAAAACATACTTGGTTATCACAATGAAAAAACAATTAAAACGAATACTCCGTGAGCATGAACAATTATAGAGAAACAAGGAAGTTTTATTTATAACATGTAATTTTACTAAATTGATCAAAATACACTATTTATAGCCCTAAATCCACTGTTCAATGCCCTTAATTGGGGTTAGAATTGGAGATAGCCTATGATCAGTTTAGTGGCAGGGGTGGAGGCGTGTAGCGGGCAAACCATCAATTATTTTCAAAAATATGCATACGTGTGCTCTGCTAAGAAGTTGCATAAAGAACTCAATCTATTTTCCGTTAAAAAAAAGAACGCAATCTATTGATAAAAAATGTGCCTTTTGAGCATGTTTATGATGTATTCTCTTTTTGTGTATCCATAAAATTGTTTTGACACTCGGCGATGTACATTTATTCCGCCTTAATAATAGATCCTTGGTCTGGTAATGACTTGTGTGTCCTTTTCTCTGTAAAGCATTTTTTAGATAGAGCTAAAGTGACCCTTATTTTCCACACGAACTTTCACATCAAACAGAAGTCTGAAGACACGCTTCTTTGGATAACTAGTTCTCTTGATCGGATTTTTTTCCCCCTCCTTTTTAGAGGTTGCCATCGCTTGGCATTCGTCTTGGCAATGCGCATCATAAAATAAATTTATGTCTCTACTCCTAACTAAACATATTTCATTTTGTCGTGTTTAAATAGCTAGTCCAGTAGTTGATGACACAAAAATAACTTGTGGAAGTAGACTTTAGTTTTCACTTTTACACCCAAGACTAAAAGAGGTCCACCATGTAATTGAATGCAAGACACCATAAATTCAGTAGCCATTATAATTTGGAGCGACTCTCTTCAGTTAAAACGAATGAAGAAATCTATAGCAACAAATACAATCCATTATAAAATACAGGAGTTTTATACTAATTAAGATTTGTTAGTAGTGCATCCACCCAACAGCGCGGTATCATTATTTCTCTCCTGAAACCACTACTCCCATATATAGTCTGCATCGGAATAGTACTATCGCCTCAGGAAACACTAGCGCGCTACGATGTTACGGTGGTACCGTTGTCCACCGTACTGGGCGAGCACTTGCGTTAAAAAACCGTCAAAACTCCAAATTTTAGCGGACCCGAGTCCATGTGAGTTTAATCAATGCAAGGACGTACGGCGTGATTCTTTCCGGAGACCAATCTCGAACGGAAACAGTGGCGGCAATACATGCATGCACCTAATCAGTAATCACACTGACCTTCCCTGCAAAGATTGCACCCCAAACCCAACCGAGAATCGTCCGAAAGCGTGATCCTAACAAGTGTGGTGAATGTTGTCTGTTTTTTCCCTTGTTATTATGATAGGAGTAAAATACACGGGCGGTCTCTAAACTATTAGTCGATTCTCATCAAGATTCCTAATCTATGAAATTACAGTTTTGGGTCTCTAATCTTTTTAAATGGGTTCGTCCCGGTTCAAAAATTCCATTTGACATCCCTAGAGCTAACATGGCCATCCATGTCACATAAATTACTTAAAAAATTCAGAAAAAATCCTAAAAAAATTCAAAAATCATAAAAAATACGGAAAATAGTAAAATCATCAGGAAAATCATTAAAAACCGAGACGAACCCACTTAAAAAGATTAGGGACCCATAACTGCAATTTCATATATTGGGGACGTGGATGAGAATCGATTAATAGTTTAGGGACCGTCCGTGCATTTTACTCTTATGATAGAAACGACCTGCTGTCCCTAATATTTACACGGTTGGTTTTGTAGTATTCGATATGAACTGTTTCTATTATATATAGTTGATATAAAACTCCTCTCTTCTTAATTGATATAAACTTTTTACTTTATCCTTTTAAATTTATTTTTTATTGTAGTTGATATGGACTCATTCTTTCAATCTAATCTATTATGACTGGCCTCACCATAACTAATGGTACATATCTTTCCTTTTTCTGATTTACATGAGAATTTTTCGGCGATAAATTTAATTTGAACCATCGTAATTTGTTAACATCATAATCGATGGTGGAAATCTTTTATTTTTCGCTGATTTGCATGGGAATTTATTTGATAATAGATTCAATATAAGCCATTATAATTTGGACCACCGTAACTGTTGGTCAATATCTTTTCTTTTTTCTCTGATTAATTTGGTGGCACCATTTCCCCTTCTTTATATTTTGCGGTGGGAATTCATTTGATAATAGATTAAACATGAGCCATTATAATCTAGCCCCACCAAATCAATGGTCAAGATCTTTTCTTTTTTCCTCTAATTTATGTGGGGATTTCTCTGATTAACCTGGTAGCTCCATTTTCCCTGCTCTCTCTCTCTCTCTCTCTCTCCTAATCTCCCCCTACATGTAGAGCTACCTATGGGTCGGTTTGCACCTGGCTGGTTAGACCAAACCACGTAGCCACCAATTTTAAAAATCCGGATTAACCATATTTAATAAGCACCCCACCTCTCTCGTTTCTCTCTCCTCCCACTAGCCCCGATCTGGATCGGTTCCTCAGCGATCTGGCGGATGGCGGCAGCGTCTGGCGGCGGCGACGGTGATCCGGCGGCGCCTCCCGACCCGTGCTGGCGGCGCCCGCTCCCATCACCACTGCCCGACGCCGCGCGTCCTCCTCGCCTCCCGTCCCGCGCCGCGCCGGGGAGGCTGCGCCCCGCGCCAAGGCGCGCCTGCTGCCGACCCGCCCGGCGTGGCCTCGCCGTCCCGCGCACGGCGCCTCCTCCCGACCATCCTCGGCCCGACGACCACGCCCGGCGCCACTGCGCTGACCCGCCCATACACGCAGCGCGCCGCCTCGCCGAGCCCCGCCACCCTCGTTCGCCCATTCGCCCTCGTCCGCCGCCACCGACGCCCGCCTCCGTCCCGCCGCGCCGCACATCGGGGAGCCGCCGGCCGAGCCGACCCGCCCAATAGCCTCCTCGCCACGCAGCGCGGCTGCCTCCCGACCCGCCTCGGCTCGACGACCACGCCCGGCGCAATTCTTTCGCCGAATTCGTCCGGATTACTTAGGGGATTACTTAGCAAATCTACCGGATTACTTAGAATTCCCACTGTGAAAATGTATATTTACTTTGCATTACGACAAGTAATGCATAGTAATTAGGTTTTAATGCTTTTTCATTTTTGTATTATGCACAATCGAAAGTAATGAGAAGTAACCGGTCGAAAATTCGGATTACTTTCTTATTTTGGCTCGAGAAATATAATTAATGAAAAGTAATCCGTTTGAAAAAGAAGCAACTCAAAATTCAAATAAACCGACATGCAAACCCACGATTTTAGGGCAGTTAATGCCCCACGATTCTAGGATCTTGCCTCCTAGCGAATTACTTTCCGTCTTGAAACACGTTCATTTCGATTACTTCGATTACTTTCAAAAATCGACTGCTTACTTCGGGTTTGGTGGCTCATGGCGGTTCATTGGGAAGGCTCGGTGCAGATTAGCTTAATCTACCCCGGGGGTAGATTAGGGCCTCCGATATATATATATATATATATATATATATATATATATATATATATATATATATATATATATAGAGAGAGAGAGAGAGAGAGCTAGCGTAGACTCAGCCATTCTGGATCCTCCGTGAACTTCGATGGGTTTTTTGAAATTCAAGAACTTTAATGATTGATCCAACCGTTGATCTTGTTCATCTTGTCAAAACGTAGCCACCAACCAAGTTTCGTATTTTTTCGAATTTGTTTGCTATTTGTTTTCTAATTTTAAAAATCAGCCTTCTAAATAGTCGTGGAGCGTCCAAAAAAAGCCCTATAATCCCACTAGCAATGTGTCCTGCTCATTTGCGTGGCTAGTTTTTTTTTCAATTTTTTATTTGATATCAAATTTGTTGTCTTCTTTTTAGTTTTGTACTTGGCATGGAGTTTTTTATTCTAACTTTTATAATTTTATTATTTATTATAATTGATATGGATTCTTTTTTAGTGTTAAGTCTTTGTACTATAATCCCACTGGTATGGATTCTTTTTTTAGTGTAAGTCTTTGTACTATAATCCCACTAGAATCGATAATGGAGATTTTTCTTTTTCTTTGACTTTTTTTGTCAATGTAAGGTAATGCTATCAACTAGCCTCGTTGCAATCAGTGGTGGAGATATTTTATTATTATTTTTATTTACGCATGAATTTCTCTTATTAACATGGTGGCTCCATTTCCTTGTGTTTGATCGTACAATAAATAGTTAGATGGATATATTTCCTTTTTATATATATATATGCACGATTATATTTGTGTTAAGTTTTAAATACTTTACGCAGTTATAAGTTTATAGACAATTAGACTGATCATTCTTTTCATATATGTAATAATACACATCGTGGTATGCTCTAACAGTAACATGTTCTGTATATTCGTGCGCCTAGATTTGTTTCAAGTTTAAAAGACCTTATGTAGCAACAAGCTCTAATATACTCCCTCATTTCCATTCTATAAGGCGTATTTTAACTTTAAAAAGTCAAACAATGTTATCAATTTTGACCAAATATTAGTTTTGCATTTTTAGTGGATGAAAATTATATCAACATGTTTGCATTTCAAATTAAATAGCAACCAACAATATAATAAGAGAAATTATCGGACAAAGTCTGTCTCCGAAGACTTTTTTCAAGACAAAATACGCTATATAGAATAGAAACGAGGGAGTGTTCATGTCAAATCAGAAGGATGATTCTTTCATGCATGTAGCAATGTAGATCGCGAAAAAAATAATATATTCATCTAATTCGAAATATAATCTAGATGTGGACCATTACATCCAGCAGTAATGTCGTAGTTATCTTGATATTTACCTTCTCATTGGTCCATGTGTTATCTTAATTTTTTATTCTAGTGTCAACTTGTCTTGCCAATTTTGATTGTAGCGCGGGTTTTTTTTCCTTAGACCATAAACACAGTGACTCCGTTGACTCATATTTATAGATATTTACTGGTAAATTGCCTTTTTATTGTAAATATATATTATTATTATTTTGTTACAACAAATGTATACTCCTTTTATCTTTTAATTTTAATTTCTATTCTTTTCATATATGTAGCCATATAGATCGTGTTAAGTCCTAATATAGCTAAGTCCAATATAAAAGACATGTTAATAAATCTAATATCATCATATCTGCACGATTTTATTTGTGCACAATCATTGTAGTTATGTCAATGTCAATCTCCACCTTCTCATTGGTCTACGCGTTCTCTTAGATACCGGCTACCCTTTCTACCAATGATTCTAATATTCGATTATTCTTCTTTAACTCCCATGCACACGATGTTTATTATTTTATTTATGAAGTAGTTTATATTTTAAATAATTATTATTAATATTTTTGTTCATGAACTTTTTACTATCATTTTACTCAATTTCTATCTTGCGTTATTTGTGGTTTTTATTTATATTTGTAGTTTTTCATTTATGTTTTTCTATTTTAATTATTATTATTTATTTATGCAATTTTATTTACAATTGTTTATTCCAATTTTATATGAACTATTTTTCCATTCATGTACTATTTTATATTATCGTTTATATTATATTTATTATTTTATCTATGAATTTTTTCATTTTAGATCATTTTAGTATTTTTATTATGGAATATTATTCACTATTATTTTATTTTAAATTTATATTATTTTTGTTTGTGGAATTTTATTCCAAATTGTATTATAGAAAATCATGGAATTTTGTTTATTTTAATATTTTTAGTTACTAATTCCCTATTTTTATTTTATTACTAATTTATAATAAATTATTTATGGGCTCTTTTCTACTTTTTTATCATTTGTATTCCTATTTTTCCTATATTTATGCATTATCTTTTACAAAATAATTCAAATCGGTGTTATTTTGATTTATGTTTTATTTTTCCTATTATTTATTAATCCAAATTTCTATATTTTCATTTATGCACTCTTTTCCTATTATGTGCACCCTTTCCTATTATTGACTTTAATAGATGTGAATTATTCTTTTTTAATATTGGTCATTATAATCTAGCCATTAAAATTCATGGCGTACATTTTTTCTCTTGTTAATCTAAGAATTTATAGTATTCTTTCCGTGGTATGTGTTGATGGTCTCCCTTAACTTGCCTGGTTGAGTAAAAAGAGGCAAAAATTGAGAAGGCATTGGATCCTCTTCTAACCCCTTTTTTTTTTTCACAAACTCACTCCCTTCACCTGCACGATCCTTTATCGGGGGAGCCAACTTGGCTACACATGTCGGTGACTCTCTAGTGCCTTTTAGAAAATGGCATGAAATTTATAGTGTCCTAGAGCAAAATTTCAGTTTTTGCCGCTTTGGGCAGGTGCTTTTCTAGCCAATCTGTTTCAGCTCTTATCAAGCATATGGCCTTGATGAATTTCTAGAAAATAAAAACATAGAAATATGATTGTTATGTGATCATTGTTCTTTTCATCTTAAACTAAATTAAAAGATAACATTAAAAAATGTATTTTTTATAAATCCAACGAGGTAGTCAATTTCATGTTGTTTTGAACGGTTTTCCTTTGATTTGCTAAAATATTTTTTAATAATTTTTTGACTCTCAAGCCCTCTTTTGATGGGTTATAACTTTTTTCAAAATAAAATTTCTAGCTAGTTTTGCTTAAAATTACGAGGCACTAACCATGCTTGGTTTGTTTTTTATTTCTTTTTCCTCTGTTGACGCCCACGGGGAGGAGGAAGATGAGGCGGGCGTGCGGGCGTGCTGGCGATTTTGTTGACTAATGGATTTGCAGTCCAATCTGGGCTGAGTCAGATGGGCCTGGAGGCTGGAGGCGGGGCCTGCGCGTGTTCCCCCCGTGTCCACAGATGCGAGCAGCGGAATTAATGAGCATGTCTCTTGGTGGCGCAGCGCAGCCCCACGCCCACACCCAAAAATAATAATAATAAAAAAAAAGCCAGCCCCGTCTGCACACTTCCTTCTTCCGGTCCAATCAAAACAGAAGAAAAATCGCCCGGCACGGTTACTTCTGCCCAACACCCGGTTCGCTTGGTGACTTGGCTCACCACTCGTGCTCGTGCACCACCGTTTTTGGCAACGCTGCATCTGCATGTTTCTCACGCATACTTCGGCCTGGCCCTGGCACCGGCGCGATTCGTTTTGATTTCACGTGCGGCTCGGGATCGGCCGGCTGCGGAATCTCATCGTCACTTCACGCACCGGATGGCGGATGACCGGATTCCTCCCAGGCTCCCAGCCCGTGAGAGAGAAAAAAAACGCGGCATAAACGCAGAAACCGGGTGGTGCGTGGGGGCATGGCATTGGCATGGGTGGAACCGGGGGGCGCAAGCGGGTCTGCGGGTGGGGTCTCGCATACTTTGGAGGCTTGGTTGGGCGGGAACCGCCGGGATGGACGCGCCGGTGAGCTCGCTGCCAGCATGGGGAGCCTCCTTATCGTCTCCTCATCCGTTGCTCCGAGAAACAAGGCACCGGCGGCTCCGACCGGGGGATGGCGCGCAAGCCGCCATTCCTTTATGGCTTTATGACGTTTCCCGGCGCCCGCTTCCTGCTCGTCGTAGGTTTGCATTTTTGCACGCCGCTCTAAGCCTTATCCCCTCATGCTCTGCCAGCACGGCTGCACGGGACCTCGCTGGAACGCCGTGGCTCGGTATATCAGATATACATACAACCATGATGCAGAATTGCAGATGCTCTGAGGTCTTTATCTGAAATAAAAGAAAAGATGCTCTCAGGTTTCGACTCATCAGCTCGATATTTTTCTTTCCCAAAGATAAAAAGGGAGCCCCGTGAGACCGATCGTCCCGCGCTTATCTGCGGCCCGTCGCTGTCGTGCCCGGAGCCTTGACGGAAACGCGCCCGCGGGGCAGGATTACACGTCCATCTCTGAGTTATGATCCGTGATCCATGACAGAGGCTCCATCCACACCACGAACTGAGACCCAACGTAGCTGCGCTGCTGCAGTGCACGCACTCTGTTGCGGCCCAGACAGGCACACGGCACAGCTTGTCACGGATCTCGAGCTGTTGATGCAACCGACTGCTCAAACTGATCGGCAGGGAGAAGAGGTACATGCGCTGTAGGGGTGGGCATTCGGTTATATCGGTTTTTTTGGTTCGGTTAGTTCGGTTTCTAAAGAATTCGGTTAGTGAAAAACGAAAACCGAAATCATCTCTGAAAGTATACTAACCGAACCAAGCTCTAGCTAATCAATCAATTCATTCAATTGAACAACAGTACAACAAATAGAGTGAAACAAATGAGCTCAATCAACACACAGCAAATCGAACAAACAAAGAGTCAAAGAACAGAACGAAGCACATACGTTACACGAACGCTGGGATTCCATTTTCTTCAACCGGCTGGCTGCTAAGACAGCGAGGGATGGGCGACGGCGAGGGGATGGACGGCGACAGAGAGGGATGGGCGGCGATGGGAGGCGGCGATGGGAGGGGGCGAGGCACCGATGGGATGGGAGGCGAGGTGCCATGGGATGGGATGGGAGAGGCGGCGGCGGCGATGGGAGGCGGCGCCGATGGGATGGGAGGCGAGGCGAGGCGGCAAGGCGATGGGAGGCGAACGGCAAGCGCGGACGGCGAGGCGAGGTGGCTCGTGACTGGCGAGTGGCGGCTGGAGCCTGGAGGCCTCTGGAGTGGAGCGGCTAGGGTTTACCCACGGGAGGGGAGGCGGAGGGGATCGATCAGGGGAGTAGGAGGGGCCGGGGAATGGGGAATAGCCAAATGGGCCAGCCAGCCTAGGCCACGTGCGAGGCAGCGAGTGTATGAACCGTTGGCTGATGGGCCTGCAAAGTCTTAGTCATATTGCATTCGGGTACCTCGGTTTTTTCGATTAACATGAATTAAAAACCGAACCGAAACCGATACACCGAACTGCAGCGAAACAAAAACCAAATAGAAATCGAAAAACCAAAAAACCAAACTTTTCGGTTAATTCAGTTCGGTTCGGTTTCGGTTTTCGGTTTAAATTGCCCACCCCTAATGCGCTGGCGGGCGCAGGGTTTTAAATTTGAATGTACAAAGAAAAAAACGAATTGTAGGGCTTAGATCTTAGAAGAAGGTGATGATCAGAGGGTGTCAAGTTGGAGTGAGGGTAGAGGAGTAGGGCTCAAGCGACGGCTGATGGGCAGTCGGCGACTCTGCCGTCGGCTCGGGCGCTTGGCTCTAGACGCTTAGGCAGGACTGTGGGTCACGGGAGCCAGGAGACGGTGCGCGTGTAGGGGTTGGGAGCCTGAGACGCTGGGACCGTGGGTCATGGGAGGCAGCACTGTGGTGAGCGCGTTGCACACAAGTGTTGGAATTTGGCCCATGGCCAATAGGTCCATTCATGAAAAATGCCAAAGCATATAAAACTTTAGTACCATCTTACTAGTTGGTGGGATATCAACTTATAAGGGAGAGCTTCCAACTCCCTTTGTCATGAGGCACGTGGGAAGTGGAAGTCTATTTGCTATAGTCACGCGCGCGCGATTATGCGATTTACCGCGTGACTTGTGACTTCCACTTCAATTTTTGTGGATCGAACAAACGGTTCGCAACGTGCGTGCGCGCATGCAACGTGCGTCTGTTCTGAGTGGGGAGGAGGTTACGATTTCGAGGATAAATCTCCAGGAGACTTCACTCGTCTTTTCTGATGTGTTGAGTCCTCGCGCGACCTCGTTCCTCGTCAACCTTCCTCTCGGCGTGCACTTGGAGGAGGGAGAGCAGGATCTCCGATCCGGTTGCTGCTGTGAGACCTGCACGGGAGGGCGGCAATTAGGTTTCTGGGCAGCGCGACCGCTCACGCCGACGAACCTCGACGTCGACTACTTCCTCTACGGCCGAACGTTTCCTCTTCGCGTTCTCCTCTTCGCCGATCCCTACGTAAATTTCCTCCTCTGACTCCAAGTAGCCGCGAGTGCGCGGCTAGGGTTTTCTTGATTGCGAGTATGAATTGTCTGTTGTATGTCTGCTTGGTTTTACTTCTGGTATGTCGTATAATTAATTTCGGAATTGGTATAATGCCTATATTTCCAACAACAAGTGTTAGGAGGCAGCGGGCCGATGGGCATAGTTGCAGTGGCCAGTCACCGGCGGCGCGAACATGCTTTTGAAGGTGCAGGCCGGTGCCAGCGACGGGACTTGGAGAGTAGGAGGGAGCCTGGACTGTGGCCGACAGCGGCTTATAGGGTTAAAATATGTCAAGGTGCATGGACGTGTCAAGCAGGGGCGTTTTGGGCCCGTGCAGGCTGTGCGACCGCACAAGGCCCCTAAAATCAAAGGGCCCCCAATTTTAAATAGGGTCTATATATATACACATACATAAGAGATTTTATTCAGGCCCAAAACTTCCTAACAGCCTACTCGGCAACTCGTCTAGCGCCCAGCCCAAAAAAAGCATCGCTCCGCCTCCCATCATCGACTCGCGCGGCGCGCTGGTCACTTGAGAGTGGCATGCTAGAGAAGATTGATTATGAGTACATCATTGAAGATTTCATTTCAAAGAACACTAAGAGAATGACGATTTTCAAGTGAAGATTATATAGAAGGTACAATACTTAGTCCATACTGCTATAATTGATAATGTAATACATTAATATATATAGCTGTTTTATATTTTGGTACATTAAGTTAGGCCCCTGTTTATTGTTTCGCACAGGGCCTCTAAATTCCCCGGGACGCCCCTGGTGTCAAGACGGAGAGGGCGGATTTGAGCCCGTGTGGGAGGGGACATCCGAGTTTATGGTGGGCTGGTCGGGTCTTAATCAAATAGTGTCGAGAGTCGAACTAAAAGAGGCTATATATATATAAGAAAATTTTTCTAAAAGAAGTTTGGTGTACATATATACACCCTTGGGTTTTCTTGGGCCCGCCCCTGGCTACATATGCAGTGTGCGCAGCGATGGTAACAGGCGAGGACTTCTCCTAGAACCCAAACCGTAAGCACATCACTGATCGCTATGCACAAAAATATCCTGGCCTTGAGCTCGATCAACAGGGAGCTGATTGCCCTCTCACTCCCAGCTTTCACAGCTGGGGCCTTAATTACAGGGCCATTTGGCGCACAGGAGCAAGTCAGCTTCATTGCGGAAACGAAGGGCACGAGCTGGCACGTGGGAGCGGTAGGGCGTGGCATGGAAGCGCCCGTGTCCGATCCTGATCACCGTGACCAGCCGACCTTGCTCGCCGAGAGGGACGCCACGGCGGAGCGCATCCGGGAGGCGACGTACAAAGATTCAGTGTGTCTCGGCACGGGCGAGCTGGCCTCCGATGGCTGATGCCGACTAACACTGCGCTGTGTCTCCGGTGCCTGCAGCTGCAACCCTTGGCTTTCCTTTTCCTTATCCGATGGAGCTCAGTTAGTCGTCGTCGATCGTTCAGGCGAGCATGTGTCTGGGGCCTGGGCCGCCAACGACTTGATGGGAGTAGTAGCGATCTTCAATCAATGCAATGCCCGGATTGGAGTTCCCGGTCCATCCAAACCGCAAAGTACAGAGAAGCCTCCGGTCGTGTCCCTGTCTTTGCTTCCTGTGGCTAAACTGGGAGCCTGAAGGGACAACTCCATCGTGTGGTTAAACCTGGCTCTGGGGGGAATCTTGCAGCGGGTGAGTAGCCAAAGCGGCCTACCACGACTCCCATGTGCTCCCCGAGCCCGCATATTGGAGTCGATTTCATATAAGCTGAAACACTGTTTTGATAAGATGCGTATGCATGAGTGCTTTACATCCCTGTGCTGTGCATGACCTGATTGTGCATGACTGCGTATCAGTAATTCAGTATCCAGTACTCCATTCGTACGATCGCACGAAAGAAAATGCAATTTTCAGATGAGTAACGATATCTGATTCAGAAGTCTATTTGCCTATAATCTCACGTGCTTTGCATATGGATTCTTGTCCATTCTATCTGAACTAGTACGAATGCAGTATTCTAGTGCAGTACCTGCTGAATCAGAAGATTCCAGAGCCGGTATTGATTATATCCGATGCATACATATATGTCGATACATGCACATTGGAAATGTGAAATTATGCACATTGATCTCTTGGGGAGTGGAACAAATGCACAATTGTAAACAATAGCTTGTAATGAAGGTACCGTCCAATTCTTAAGTTGTGCATTGCCCCCACAAGGTCACGACAGGAAAAACTTCACAAAAATTCCTACAGCTAGCAACGAAACCGGTGTTCCTACCCTTCCAAGGTTAAGTACTTCAAACTGACCAAAACTTTTACCTCACTTAATGGTGATGTACCTGTTAGTACCATGCTTGGCCCAGTGATCCTTGAGGTCCACTGGTATCGACAGATCACAACCATCCGCCGCCAATCGGCTGAGCAGCTTTGTGAACACACTGCCGCTCATCTTGCGCCCACCCAAGCGAGCATGGCGCTTGTTTGGCAGTACAGGAAGGGGGTAAATGGATAGCGTTGTTGTGCAGCACGCAGATTGCCACCCGCCATCACCCCACTTGTAGCATTGCTGATATTTTCCCGTGCAAGAGCAGACTGGTGCAGGCATTGTAGAGTCGTCAAATGCAACTTGGTTGAGCCCTAGGTCATCTACTTTCCATGCTCGCCGCTTCTTCTGTGTAGGTGGTGCCTGCTTGTTGAGATCTTCACCTACAGATTCAACTCCCCAGTCATGGCCTGACTTTGCAACCATCACTTGCTTACTTGGATTCTGACTGTCACTCCTCTTAGTCTTCCTTTTTGTCTTTGATGGCTTGGATGGAGAACACTGCACGTCGGTGCCATTTTTTTTTCGCTTTGCCTTCCGGGGAGTGACAGTACCACCAGTTGCAACTGGGACTGCCTCGTCAGGTTCAAACTCCTTCACAATGTAATGCCTGTCCGATAACTGCTGATGTTGGAGATGATAGTTTTGCTTCAATTGCTGGTGATATGGAGTTTTTGTCCCTTGTGTGGCATTTGAGCATCCTGGTCTAAGATGGTCTATGCCATTGTGATGAACAAAATGAAGCGCAGATAAAGCATTGTTTCGCTCCATTAGTGCACTATCTCGCTCAGCAATTGCAGCATCCCGCTGAATGAGTGCAGTGTCTCTCTCAGCTATGGCTGCTTTTTTCTCAGCAAGAGCTATGCTTCGCTCTTGAAGAGCCTTGTCCCGCTCAGACATAAGAGTCATAATTTTCATGCTATCTTTCAGTGAGCTTTGAGGTACTATCCACTGTATGGAAGTAAGATATAGATGTTAAGCGAGAAGTAATGTGCTAGTTTGCATGTTTCTTTCTTTATTAAGAAAACATATTTCAGAACCAATGGTCTTCTGTATAATTTTCAATTCTCATGTAACTTTGCAAGTGCACATCAGGAAATTGAGTGTAGAAAGGACAAAATTCATAAATATAGCATTGATTTATATGAAAAATCTGGTCGGTGTGCCATCATATAACTTAAAAAGAAGTGTATGCCCTAAAAAAATTCACTCAAAGAACTCTAGTCATTGAGTCAACAGAAAGAGATGGGATGTTGCAACAAACAAGAACGATATAAGATCAATGACTTCAAAATGTAAGAATTTCAAAGCCCCTCACAATGTGTAGCCTGGTTATATCAACTTGAAAAAATCCTTGACTCTCAGTAGTGAACTAAAGTAATTACTTTCAGGCAGAAGTCCATTTTAAGTTAACCCATTTAACTTTCATGGAGGTCCAACCCTCAACTAAAAAAACATTTGAATAACACCCTCAACTTTTAATACCAGTGCAAATAACCAATCAGCCTGGTTTTTCACTGATGTGGCAACCAACTAGGTAATATATGATGATGTGGAAACCCAGGCAGCTACTCTCCTCTACCTTCTCCCCTCCTTCTCTGACCTCTCTCCCCTCTTTGTTATGCAGCCTGTACCTAGGTGGCTCAAGTTCACTGGTGAACAGACGTAAGCCTTGATGACATGAAACACCACCACCTGCAGTGCCATCTTCCACACCAGTGCCACGCTGCCACATATGCTTGCCACATGGCACCACACTACGCAAGCCATGGCTCACCTCCTGTTCCATCCCATGAGCACCCACCACAGCCACTTGCATAACATACGGAGAATAAGATGACTGAGCGGCGATGATGGCACAAAACACAATTTTAGACCATGGTAGCAAAACATGCCAGCCTCAGGAACTCACAAGCAAACCTTTGAAACAGGACTAGTGCAAAATAAGAACCTATTACTTCTTTTTCCTTTATGGGCAGTTATGAGGAAATCGATTAAAGTGGGAGGGCTCACCAACAGCGTCACAGATTTCTGAAGCAGACCATAGTTTAATCTCAGGATGGGATTAGTACTTGCTAAACACTTCACGCTTTTCTTGGATTTGATAATGGGTCAAGATATTCAAGGTATTTACACTTCAAGGAACAAGTCCATTTGTTAACCTCAACTATCTGAACAGTCCATTATGCACCCAAACTACAAAACCGGTTCGTGACGTGGCAAATCCTTGCCTATCAAAACCAGACCATTTAACACCCCAAGTGCTTTTCCTGATGTGGTCATGTGGCAATGGTTTTGCCTACGTCACTTGCACACATGGCCTAGTTAGTATTTTTTGGACTCTAAAAGTTATAGAATATTCTCAAAAAATATTTTGGTACATATGGATCAAAAAAATAAAAGTGTAGAAATTGTTAATTATTTTATTTTTCTGTTAAATTAATTTTAATATTTTAGTCAGGGGGTATTTAAACACTTAAATTTTCTGAAATATTTTTTCCATGATCCTTATGCACTAGAGATTTTTTTTGGAATTTTTATATAATTTCATAGTAAAAAAAACCTAGTTATGCCACATATCCAAGCGATGTGGACAAAATCACAAAACCATATGTCATGTCACCAAAACCACCATTCCAAGCCGCCCAGGATGTAAAAATAATAATGGTTTTGATAGATGGGGGCGTTAAATAACCAGTTTTTCTAGTATAGGGTGCAAAATGGACTCTTATAGTTGAGGGTATAATATGGACTTATTCCTAGTTTCAATGGTCTCACTGCTGCATGCATAACTAATGAGTTTGAGCTTTGTTTGGGCATCATGGCCGGCCAGCCTATCTGCTCTGTTGGAGCTTGCTCACACGGATCACAACCATTGTAAGTCTGACGGCAACCATACTGCAGAGTGCATCACTGACAAGTTTGAGCTCCACTGGGCCTTATGGGTCATGACCACCTTGACAACAGGTTGGGCTTGCTGTTGGCCTGCTCCGTTTCTGCTGGAGACGTTCACATGGATCACAGACAGTGTGTGCGCCACCAACTCGCCATCTGTTCCCTCTCCTACTGTTGTGCAAGCAGAAAAGCGTACTCAACTTTAATTAAGACTAAGACTATTTCTTGCCATCTTCCATGGCGAATTACATATTGACCGCCATGAAATATGAATTGCATGTTTACTGCCTCATTGGGGGTCAGGAAAGGAAGGAGGAATAGCCAAACAGGAATCGTGCTAATGTGGGAGATGCCTTTTATCATCATGGCAATGCTAGATGATTTGAGCGGCCAACAAGAAAAAAGTCACAAAACCACCAGCTAAATTCTCATTGAAGGATAATTTGCACTGGTAATGAAAGATGAGGGTGTTATTCAGGCGGTTATGTAGTTGAGGCCTCGAGGTTTGTAAAATAGACTTAGACATGATAGTGGAGAAGGCAAAAAATGGACTTCAACCCCACTTTAAAAATGTCTTAGTATTGTGCAATCCTAGAAAGAATTATCATATATATCTGCAACTTAACCAAACATAACCAAATAGTAGTAAAATGGTTCTCCAATCCCCCACTAAGATAAATATATAATAATAATATCAGATGAGCATAATAGAAATATGTCCTGGTTTAACTTGGAATTATTTATACCTGGCCATGATATTGTTTATAATGATCTGTCTTGTGTCTGGAATTCTCCCTCTCTCTGTTGTCATCCATACTAATGAACAAGATTAATGTGCTGTTTGATTAGCTTCAAAAGGTTGATAAGATGAAGCATTAAATATCTCCAATCAATTTATGCTTCAGTCTTCACTTCAAACAGGCAAATCTACCTATGTTCAAAAACAAACTGTCATTGGTTGTTGAAAGATTCATCTTGTGAATAGGTTTAACTGGAGTAGCTCAAAGTAAAGGAAGATTGATAATTCAGAATATCTGAACTCAAGTGGCTAGCAATCAAAAAGCTAGGCACAACAATTGTACAGAACAAATATGGCAAAAAAAATCTTTAAAGGTGGTAATGCTCATTATCATAACAACCATGTATTAATGGCAGCAAGTGTTCATTTAGTGATCTGTTCTTTTATCTTGATACCAACAAAAACAAAATGTGAGGATAGGATCCGTAATGCTGGTCAATAATCAAACGCATGAAATAAAATTGCAGAATGCATGCTACCGATATATGGTCACTTATTACTTTCACAATTCTATCACCTTAAAGCATCCACATTGTATTGAATCGACGTAGGTTTTTGAAAAGCGAATTGACATAAGTTCAAACCCATGCAACCTAAGCATTCAAAGAATTGACAATCTTCTTTATCTAACTAGCCAAGTGTCCATGCTTTGCTATGAATAACAAAATAATGTTAATTTGCATCACATCATGGTTCAAGTGATTGGCATGCACTTAGCTCAGCATCCACCCTTGTTTGCGTCACACTTCTACACCCTCGAGACCGTTATGCACCCATAGAGCTACATTTTTTATCAATGGGAAGCAGGTGAAAGCACTTGAAACTATCCTTGTAATGTGCATACCATACCTGAATCACAAAGCTTCCTAAAACATCACAGCACCAAAATAATAAAGCATACCAAATGAATAGAAAGCATCCCTACAATATCTAGATTGTTGGTTGGAGGACTGGATGATCAAGATGAATGATTCGACGATCAGCACACCAATAGGCTCTTTTTTTATTAGAGCTGTATGGAACCAGCTCAGCCCATCAGTGAAATCCACGTATTAATTGTAAACAACAACTAATTTCTTTTTCCATCAAGCCGATTAATGGCCACACATGAGATGAATTAATGATTGAATCAACTTATTTAGCATCCAATTCCAGCTTTTATTTCTTAGGAATCAACTAGTCCAATTCATTGAATCAAAACCATTGGAGATGGTCCAAGTAACACAATGAGCATAGATGCTACCGGCATACCTATTTAGTCAAGTGTCTCAAAATCACATTTAAACTGAAGGTTGTCCGCAAATCAATAGATTCATGTCAAATATCCTCATCAAAACTCACAACTGAGTGTTCTTTCAGTCATGAATTTGGGCTACACAAGAACAGAGATTTCCACTAATAGTAGGCAGCCGCAGGATTATGGGTTAAATGAAGTTCTGGAAAGAACCTGCACGCATATATCACTAATGACTGTTGAGTTTTATGCAGCAATCTAATGTCATGTATGGGCCTGGGCCTCATGGACAGAGCTTTGTTTCCCTCGGCCCACTCAATTCAGTCTGCAAGAGAAGTGCCATAAAGAGCAAAAGGAAGAACACGACGGGGCATCGAAGAATCATTTGGCCGAAGCCATCCCTTCCCCCCCTCACCTCCTACCTCCTGCCTCTGCCTCTGTTTCTCTGATTTCCCTACCCTTGCTTTGCTATTCCTCGTCTCAACTCTGATCTGATCTCTCTCTAGATTTGTGGATTGGATCCTCCACATCTTGTATCGGTGTTGAATTGGAGTATTTTGGTGTTTGCTATTGAATCGAGCTCTCTCTCTTCTCTGGGTCATGACAGTTTGGTATCAGAGCTTGGCTCGATTGGGGAAAAATCCGGCTGCAAATCTGGGATTCGACCGGTAAAATCCCACGGTAAGGGTTTGTGATTTGCTCTCGCAATTGCAGTAACATCCCGATCCGGGTTCGGTTGATTCAGGGAGCGGAACGCCACGCCTCTGTTCGGGTAAGTGCACAAGTGCCCTCGCCCCAGTGTCATGGCATCGTTGTTTGGCTCGGACGAGGCTTTCGATGCGTGGATGGAGGAGTTCCGCGTCAAGTTGAGGGCAGTGATCAGTAAGCACGGACCTCATGAGCCAGCGACAGCATCCCCAACGCCCATTGAGTCCTACAACCAAATGGTGGCTGCGACGCCCACCAGGTGTTCGAGTCCATGCCCCAAGGCTACGGCTGCTCCAGAGGCATCCACAGACACTTCCTTGGACATATCGACAACAAAGGATAGCTCGCCGAGGATTGTGCCAACAGGAACCACGACACCCACCAAATGCTCGACGTTGTGCTTTGGCCACAAGGAGGATATCATGCTAGCTGCAACTACACCAGCGTCAACTAAACCATCTTCCTATATCAGCTACACAAATGAGGCTACAACATCGATGGCGAGGGAGTCTAGAGATTCCAACCGAGGCACTGGCAGCGAGACACCCACCAAGTGTTTGACAAAATGCCACTACCACGAAGACGAGGTGTTGTCACCACAGTGACCCCACCGCAACCATGACACTCCCTTGGTCACCTCCATGACACACGATCCTCGTGAAGACGGCGCCGCCAGAACGACCACCAAGGGCAATCGGTAGCTATCTCGGCATATGCACACCATATGTTTGAGAAATGTCGACCCATAAGGAGTCTAGTGCAGGGCATGCTCGTCGGTTCGAGAAGAGTACCAGAGTGCGCATCGATCGCCCGATACATTGGGCCATGAGGAGTAAGCAATGCAATAAGCAAAGCATTGTCGAGGCGAGCATATGGGATGAGCATGACATCCAGGTGGTTATTTTTCCCAGCCGATCGAAAGCTAGACATGATGGTGTCCGAATTTGGGAAGGGCTAGAAGTTGGTGGCGAAGCAAACTTGACTGTTGCTATCCAGGTTGCTCAGCTGGCACTTAAGAATCGTCAGAACAAGGAGCAGAAGCAAAGGATAGTTGTTTTTGTTGGCAGCCCAATAAAATGTGAAAAGAATGTACTAGAGGCAATTGGGAAAAGTCTGAAGAAGAACAATGTTTCTCTTGATGTTGTTGACTTTGGTGAACCTGATGATGGCAAGCCTGGAAAACTTGAAGCTCTTGTTGCTGCAGTAAATAATGGTGGCAACAGCCATATAATTCATGTCCCTCCTGGGAAAACTGCCTTGTTTGATGTTCTCATCAGCTCAGCAATACTTACGGGTGATGGAGGAAGAAGTGAATTTGCTGCTGCTTCCAGTGAAGTGTCTGGATTTGAATTTGGTGTGGACCCAAATGTGGATCCAGATTTAGCACTAGCACTTCGGTTGTCTATGGAAGAAGAGAAAGCAAGGCAAGAATCTGCTGTGAAAAAAACTGGTGTAAAAGAAGCATGTAATGCTGCATTTGTTCTTGTAGCTGGTGGGCTCGGTGAAAGACTTGGGTACAAAGGAATTAAGGTAGCACTCCCCAGGGAAACAGCTATCAGGAAATGTTTTCCTCAACATTATATAGAATCTATTCTGGCTTTGCAAGAGGCCAGCTGCAAAATGGTAGAGGGTGATTGCCATACAAAAATTCCATTTGTTATTATGACTTCTGATGATACGAATGCGCTGACTATTAACCTTTTGGAGTCAAACTCCTATTTTGGAATGGAACCATCACAAGTGAAGATTCTAAAGCAGGAGGAAGTGGCGTGTTTGTCTGACAATAATGCAAGGCTTGCGTTTGATCCAAATGACAAGTACAAAATCCAGACAAAGCCACATGGGCATGGGGATGTCCACTCGAGCAATGGAAGAGTACAGGCACAAAATGGGTTCTCTTTTTCCAGGACACTAATGGATTGCTCTTCAATGCAATACCATCAGCGCTAGGTGTCAGTGCCACCAAGGGATACAATGGGAAAAGGGAAATTGGTGAGCTCATTGCAAAGGCTATGGAGAAGAATTTGATGTTCAATGAGGAAAGATTTGGAACCAGTATATTTACACCTGCGTTACCAAGTCTAGATACCTTCTTGGTGAAGCATTTTTCAAAACTAGAAGGGGAAGTTCAGGAAGCAAGAAGCAGAAAATCACTTCAGAAAAATTGGTTGCACAAGTTTACTGCCTGCCAAATCATCCTAATGCAAAGCTGCTAGGGGAATTTCATATGCCGTGGGATCCTGGTGGCTGCGTCGGCTTGAGGGCAAGCCGATTTTCAAGGGGGCGACAATGTCATGTATGGGCCTAGGCCTCATGGACAGAGCTTTGTTTCCCTCGGCCCACTCAATTCAGTCCGCAAGAGAAGTGCCATAAAGAGCAAAAGGAAGAACACGACGGGGCATCGAAGAATCATTTGGCCGAAGCCATCCATTCCCCCCCTCATCTCCTACCTCCTGCCTCTGCCTCTGTTTCTCTGATTTCCCTGCCCTTGCTTTGCTATTCCCCGTCTCAACTCTGATCTGATCTCTCTCTAGATTTGTGGATTGGATCCTCCACATCTTGTATCGGTGTTGAATTGGAGTATTTTGGTGTTTGCTGTTGAATCGAGCTCTCTCTCTCTTCTCTGGGTCATGACATCTAACAGCCACAATCAAGAACATGGCAGGTCTCGGTCTCTCATATCCTTCTTAAACACTGGGGGAATTCGTCATCATACCATTATGTTGGAGCTAGATTGCCAAAATGTAACTCAAACATGCGCCATTGCCAAAATACCATTTATGCGCCAATTAAATTGGAAAAACTATCAAATTTTACCAGGGTTGGATTTAGCTATAAAACGATGCTATAAATTCGTTTGAGCTGAATCGAATTTTTGGTGGTCTTTCCAAGGGTGTCAATGACATGTACAAACTAGTAGCTAGCGTACTGCTAGCACTCAACGTGGCTGACAAGGGGGGTCCACATCTTCTTCTCCACTGGATAAGGAGGGGAGAGAAAAAATGGAGGCGGAGGATCTCCTTGCAGAAGCGGCGCTGGCTTCGGTAAACGGAGGCGGCGGTTGCTGCAGCAGTTGACCGGAGATGTAGCATGCAGTAACAGCAGGCAACGGAAGGCAGCAGCCGGCGCGGCTGCAGGTGTAGCAACATAGGCGCTGCTGGTCCCGCAGCTTGATAGCAACGGCGCGGGAAGGTGCACCGCTATGTCAGGAGTGCGACTGCAGCGGCAGCACAAGAGAGAAGGGCACAGCGGTGGTGGCGCTCCGGTGAGGGGAAAAAGGTCGGGGAGACTGGGAGAAGCCAAAGGAGTCGAAGAATCGGAGGCTCACCGCGCGAAATGGTCGGTTCGATGCAGAAGGGCGGCACCAAACTCCGCTGGATTCTTCGGCGACGAAATTCGTCACGCTTTGGCGGCGCTAGGGTTTGCTGCTCGTGAACCGACTGAGAGCTGAGGGAGAGGGGGAAAGAAATTCTATGCGGACCATCCGCTCCTGGTCCGCACCCAGGAGGTGGTGCGGACCCGCTCCCGATGGCCGACACGTGTCCCATGAAAATCACGGCCGTCGCTTCCATCCTCCCTTCCCCTGCTCGTGTTTCCTTCCTCCGTTCCCCTCGCCTCCGCCTCCCCCACACAAAGTTTGTGGCTGACCGATATTGCTCACCATCATTTAGCTATTGCATTTATTTTTCTCATTGCCGGTCATATGTATCGAACTAACTTGAATTGGGCACGATATAAAAGATCTTTTAAACACACTCTCCTCCGGAGGTCGATTAGGCGTGGGCATAAGGGCCTTTACGACACAATCAATAATTGATTCATTTTCAATTAGGCCTTGCTCTAGCTTCCTTAGGGGTTATTACTGACCCGCCTCCTCCTCGACGCCCGTCCGTCCCAGATTAGCCGTGCCCGCCTGCTCCATCTCCTCCAACATGCACAGGTGGCGGGGCCTCCTCGATCGAGGCGGCGACGGCCATGGAGCTCGCCACGAGCCATGTGCAATCGGAGTCATGCCATGAGCCCGCCGCCTCCTCCTCCGCCAGAGCTCGCCGCATGCATTTAACCTCGCCGCCATAGAGCTAGGGCGGTAGACACACAGCCAAAGGGGGTGACGAGGCGGAGGCTGAGAGACGGCGGCTTAAGCGGCATTTAGGAGGCATCAGCGGGAGAAGAAGGAGGTGAAGCGGCAACGAGCGGATGTCGGACCAGCCAAGCAGCCGGCGATTTAGACGGGTTGGGGGAGGAGGAGGCGGGTCGGGGGAGGAGGAGGCGGAGGCGAGGGGAACGGAGGAAGGAAACATGAGCGGGGGGACGGAGGATGGAAGCAACGGCCGTGATTTTCATGGGACACGTGTCGGCCATCGGGAGCGGATCCGCACCACCTCCTGGGTGCGGATGGGCCGCATAGAATTTCTTTCCAGGAGAGGAACGCGAGGGAGTAAGAGCGCTGAGGGAGAGAAGCGGCTAAGAGCATCCACAGCAGGTTCCCTAAACTACTGCAGCGATGCAATGACAGCGGATGGGGACTGCATTTACACGGATTGCAGCATTCAGCAGGCTCCACATCGAACAATTAGAGGATACGGAACGGCCGGCCGATCCCCAAATATGGAGACCGCAGCGACGTGTGCTATCGCCGCCAACAGACACCTCGCATCTCTCCCAGCGCAGGTGAAACCTCGCATCCTTCCCTAGCGGGTGAAACGACGACTTCGGCCACGACGAGGCGGGAGGCGAGCCGTCGTCTCCGGCTGGCAAGCGAGCTTGGGGTCCAAGGCGTAGATCCGATTCTTTGCGGGGAGAGCTCGAGAGTCGTCGCGGTGTCATCCGGCCTTGACGGTGCCCTCGATGTGGTGGGCCAGCATGAGCGGCCCCTACCCTGCCGATGTACACGTCGCCGCCGCCGCCCGGACAACCGCTTGCGCCGCTTTCTTTGCCACGAACTCCGTACCTCGACCTCTCCTCCTCCTCCTCCTCCTCCGCCCTCTCCACCTCACCTCCTTCTCTCTGCCACACAATAAACACCACGCACATCAAAACCAAAGCTCCTGCCGTTGCCTCATCAATTTGCCCGGAGCCGCTTGCTTGAGCTCCCACCGTCCCCCATGGTCGCCGCCGCCACTAGCTACGCCACGCCGCGCGCAAGACAGAAACCGCGCCTTGAGCTCCCGACGACACAACCAACCTCCACCGCCTTTGCCTTACCTCTCGTGCCGGCTGGCTCGTCCACGAGCTCGCCGCTTTCTGCAGCCAGCGCTGCCTCCACGCCACTCCACGCCAAGCTGCTGCCAATGAGTTCGCCACGCCATTGCAGTGCATCTATCCGCCGCTTGCCCACCAGACTGCCGTCATTGGAGCCCCGCCATCTGTCGACCCTCCCTTCCCTGTTTTGGCTGCAGGAGGAGGAGGAAAGCACTCGTCCCACTTCCGCCGCTTACCGGAATAAGTAAATGGGATTTTGTACCTTGAGCTCAAACTAATCTAAATTGGTATGAAACACTTGTCTGAGCTAAAACAGAAAATTTAGACCAATTTTGATCTACACTATATCATTAATTTTTGTTGTTTTACATAATTTCAAACCTGTGATTGTCATATATAATTAAACATCCATTCTTAAGTTGCCTTTGCACCACAGTTCTCCCCCACAAAAGCAAGTCCACAAAAGGAAATGGCGATGAAGCATTTTGTGAGAGACCTCATTTTCGGTAGTTCGAGAGCAGTTGAAGTGGCATACACAGCCACGATTGCCGCAATGCAGGAGGAGGAAGAACGTTCAAGGTCGACCCAGCGGGGCGGTTCGGTACCTCGAAGGAGGTTCATCGAACGGAATAGGCTGTGAAAGAGGATCCTAAGGCCTAGAGGGGGGTGAATAGGCAATTTTAAACCTTTTCGATTATTTGTTGATTAAGCATCATGTTAAAAATGACCCAATCCTAGTTTTAATTATCAAGTAAGCGGAAGCGATAAACAAATTACAAGGCAACTAAGACATGGCATTCAATTTAACACAAGCAATGCAATGGAAGTAAGTGCGGGAATTAAATGAGAGAGAGTGACACGGTATTTGTTTGACCGAAATTCGGAGCTGCAGCTCCTACTCTCCGTTGAGGCTACCCCTTGCGCACAAGGACCGGCTCACTCTCGAGCCTAACGCCTCACTTACTCTCCGTAGTCGTTCACCACTCCGTGAGGTGGACTCACACCGCACACAAACTCGAGAGTAGCCACACGCCAAGACCTACTCCCAAGCCCACACCTCCACGAAGGATGCCGTCTTCAAAAGTAACAAGCCCGAAACGCCCCGATCATGCCGGATCGAAGGACTTCAATGAAGCTCGGTGTTGGGGTTTAGTGATTTGTGGCTTTGAATGATTTGTGGGTGGAGGAATGGCTCTAGAACACCTAGTTGATGAGCAATAACTGTGGTAGGTGTAGAGAGCAGTAAAACCTCAAAGAAGCTAGCCACTAGACAAATATTTATAGCCCCTAGAGCAAACTAGCCGTTGTTTTTGGAAGAGACAAAAGAACTAGTCATTAGCCTTTCTGGGGACGTCGTTCGACAATGACTCTTGCTCATCGAAAGCAGTTTATCGGACGCCGTTCGGTAACCACCGGACGCCGTCCGACAGAGAGAAAAGTGTAACATCCCAAATTTTAAACTCAAAAATTTGGCATGTTAATTATTTTTAAAATCATGATTAAAGCATGTGTGCATCAAATTAAAATTCAATTAATTTGTCCAAGGGATTTATGCGGAGGTAATTTATAAAATAATAATGTTTAACCGATGCATGACCATGTGTAAAAAAAAAAAAAACAGTTTCACAAAAATAAAATAGAATGAAATAAAATATTTGCAATAACTCTGGAAAGATATTTGGGAAAACCGCCGTATTTAAATGTGCTTGGACAAAGTGCTTGAATGTATCTGTTTATATCAAAATATATTTTACAACCTATCCGTATCTTTGCAAAAAAATTGAAAAATAAATATCATTTAAAATGTAAATTATCTTGCAAGGAAATAAAAAAAATCAGAAATGTTGAAAAACCTTTTCTTCCTTCGGGCCGACTCCCTCTCCCTCGGCCCAGCGCGCGCCGGCCCAAAGCCACGCTGCGCCAGCCGCGCCTCTGCTCTCTGCCTCTCCGGGCCCGCGCCTAAGCCTAAGCCTCTCTCTTCCATCGCTGACGGGCGGGGCCCACCTCTCTTCCCCGTCGTCTTCTTCCGAGCACCACCTCTCTCTCTCTCTCTCCACGCGTGGCTCCCTCTCCCTCTCTTCTCCCCTCGGCTCCGCCGCGCCGCCGTGGGACCCCGCCGTACCCTAGCTCCGCCCTGTGCCACCGGCCAACCTTCCGCCGCGCTGTGCCGCCCATGCCGCCTGTCAGGATCTTTTTCTTGCCCCTCACCCGGACCCGGTCTGCCGCATTGTCTCATCACCATGGCCGTCGTCGCATCCATCCTCCTGTGCGGCCACAGCACTCGTCCTCCGCGCCGCTGTGCTTGGCCGTTTGCAGGTAAACCTTCAATGCCGGAGCGGCCATTGCCCCGTCGCCCCCTATTTAAGCCGCCCCTGTGCCTCCTTCTTCCTCCACCGTGCCCGCTCTGCCGCAACCACACGCCGGTGAGCTCCACCGCCTCTGTTCTCGGATCGCCCTTCCGCCCCACCGCTCACTCCCCCTTCTCATTTTCCCCCCTCCATTGCAGTTCCCGAAGGATGGTAGCACACGGTCACGCAGGTTGTGCCGCTCTGGGTTTGAAGCTCGCCGGTAAGCTTCGCCCGTCTTCTCCTCGCCGTGAGCCCCGCCATGGCTTCACGCTCACCACCCTCTCACCGTTTCCGCGCAGGTCCGAAGCCGCAGCGCTGCCGCCGTAGCTCCTGCGCCGCCTCCGCTCCTCTCCTGCGCGCTGCTCGCCTGGTACGCCTCCGGCGCCGCCGAGACCGTCGGTGGCCTCGCCTAGACTCGCTCTACCTCCCCTGCCGGTGAATCGAACCGCGGTCGCCGGAATCACCTGGCCGTGTCCCTCTCCCCTCTCGGCGCCTTGGCCAGAGGAGGAAGAAGGGGAGGGCCCTGTCTTCTCTCTCTCTCTCTCTCTGTGCGTGGGCTGGGCCGAATCGGTTTTGGGTCAGCCTGCCAGCCGGAAGAGGCCCCTTTTCCAATATTCTGTGAACATAAAGTAAAAAAAAATGAACTAAAACGATTTTTATAAATAGCAAGTGACGAATAAAAATGCTAGAAAATTCCTGAGAGTACCTTGGAGCATTCTGTTTTTAAAAATTTTATCATAGCGTTACCATGAACATTTTTGCATATTAGATTGGGTATTGATGTTAGGTTTTATATCTTGCCTTGTACATATAATAAAAATAAGCAAATACTAGGGGCATTCATTCATGTGCATGGAAATCGTTTTCATACATTATGTGCATAAGAGAGATATTTTCTATACCTGAGTTGTATAGTTTGTGCCTTGCATGTGTTGCAGTTTTTAAATTATTAAATCCATTTTTTTTGGATTATATAAAACCCTCTAAATTCGTAATAAATGCAAATACAATAAAAAAATGCAAAACCACTTTCTGAAAAATTGTAAAAATGTTATTTACCTCTGAGCATGATTTTGCACCAAGATGATTTTCCTAAAATTCATTATTAGCATAAAAGGATTCATTATCACATGTGGTTTAAAACAAATGATTTTCTTATAAACAAATATTATAAAAGTGATTTTCATGATTTGCATAAAACTAAAAGTTTATAAAAATAATTTGTATTGATTGTGTGTTTGTATGCTTTGTATGTATGGCGCGTTGCTGGGATTAGGGTCCGAAAGGCCCGTAGACCGATCTGCAGCCGATGATCAGCCGTATTCGAAATCCGACCAAGGCAAGTCCCCCCCTTTGATCATATTGAGAAGCCATTTTCGGTTATTTAGAAAATATTTATTAGATTTGAAAATATGCATGCTAGTTTAAAGGATAAACGCCGTATTTGCTAGAATTAGTTATTATGCCAAATAGAAAAGGTAAGAAATATGGTAGAATAAACCTAAGGTTAAAAATATGAATTGCTCATATTTAAACGCCTTGTTGAGGTAGGATAACTGCTTAAAAATCATTTATGCGAATGATGCAATCATTTGTGTGAAATGAGATATTGTTGAGAAATGTTTGGGAAGGATGATTTAAAGGATAGCGCGTCAAGGGTGATGCTTGATAGGAAAAGATTTTCCTCTTACCCCAAAATCTTTCCGACTAGGGAGATATTTTGTCGGTTAGTGCGATATGGCACCGGGTTTCTTGGGCTAAAATATAAACTCTCCCTAGTCTAAGGACCGCTCATCCTATAATCCTATGAGCGGAGCCATTACAATGCGACCTCGAGCTTCGGTATGGGACGGACCCGATCGTTGGCCCTCGTGGTTGATGGTCTTGTGGCGAAACATCGTGCAGGTGCGTAGCCTCTCGAGGGTAAAGCGTACCCGCTCTGCAGAGTTAAAAGCTGTCATGATAGTCGTGCTTTCATGGTTATGAGCGTCTTGAAGGGTGATTATATGGTAGATTCTTCATTTTAAAACCATTTTTTAAAAAGGATTTAAACAAAGGATTTGAGAAAGGTTTTGAGAAGGATTTCGTTTGAGCTGGGAGCCACCGGTGATATTCCGAAATGGGCGACGGCCTATCGGAAAGTGTCACGCGGAAAACCGGACCTAGCAAATTTAAGAAAAGAAAAGAAGAAAGAATTTTGAGCTAGCAGCCACCGGCGATATTCCGAAATGGGTAACGGCCTATCGAAAAGTGTCGCGAGGTAACCGGACCTAGCAAGTTTTGAGAAAAGAAAAGAAGAAAGAATTTCGTTCTTGCTATGGCACTGAGGCCAAGTGGCAAGAACCGTTTGCGAAGAGCCCAAAGAAAATGTTGAGATTGAAAGTTTCGAACTTGCTTTGTTAAAACTAGGCTAATAAAGGCATTTCCGCAAAATATCCTAAGCCCTCCTTATACTAAACCACATTTGCATAATTCCCGACTTGCGAGTACAATTTGTACTCACCCTCCTCTTTCTCCTCCCCTTTTCAAAATTTCAACAGCTGGTCCATCTGAGTATTGCCCGCCGTTCGAGGAGGAGGATTCGGATTACGACGAGGAGGCGTTCTCCGAGGAAGACTATGAAGATTAGGGTTACACGTTCCTACAGCCTTCGTGCCTGTGGGATGAATAAAATTTTAGATGTTGTATTAGGCCTGTATAGCTGTGTACTCTGAATTGCGGCCTGTGAGCCGTTGTTTGTATTTGTACTGGACTATGTTTCCTTTTTGTAATAATTAGATCGTTGGCAATGTTCCGTTTCTGTATAACTATGTGTACTAGCCATGATCCTTGGGACTAGTACGTGATTACGCAGGTGGAATCCGATCTTGTAAATCGGGTGCCGACAAAAAGCTCACTGAATTAAGCTGATCGGACACCGTCCGGTAACTACCGGACGCCGTCCGACAACATCTGCATCTGCAGGTTTGGTGGTTTGGACGTTGTCATTTGTTCGAGACGCCGTCCGACAGAGAATGATTTTCTGATGAAAATACTCGAGTGTGTGGGAGAGTTTGGGAAAGGTTTACTCTCTCTCTTGAAATCTCACAAAGATAATTTTAGATATTTTTGGAAGAGGTGGACTAGGAAACCGATTTTTCGAGAAGTCGCAAAGATCCGGCATAGTCCAAGAGATTCAAACCCCTTTTGAAATCCGACAAAAATAGAAATAAAAGACCTAACTACTCCTAATCTATACGTGACCTCATCTCTCGCCCGGTCACGCACTTAGAACCTTGGAGCAGCTCCCAAAATCGTCGAAGCTTCAAATTAGGGTTTTACGTGATGCCGAGTCTTCGCTAGGGTTTCGAGAAGTCTAAAAACCCCCCTAGCACTTAATATTAACTATATTTGACATTAATGCCACTAAGAAAAATTAGGGCTCAACAATGCTCACAGGTTGGAAGGTCATGAAAGGTTGTACAACGACTACTTCGTGGAGAATCCAGTATACCCCGAAGCTATATTTCGGAGGAGGTGAGCAACATTTCTTAATGCAAAACATTTTATTTTGAGTTTATGATAACTAATGTGATGATTGGTAGGTTTCGTATGAGGAGGGCCTTGTTCCTCGCATTGTGAATCTTGGTGGAAGCAAATGAGGACTACTTCAAGCGTAAGAGGAACAATCTTAGGAACACTTGGTGCGTCTGCGCTGCAGAAGGTCACGGCAGCAATCCGTATGATCGCATACGGGGTTTCTGTTGACTCTCTAGATGAGTACATGCGTATAGCAGGCTCTACGATCCTAGAGAGCACGAAGCTATTTGCCAAAACTGTAGTCGCTGTATTTGGCGATCAGTACCTTCGAGAGCCCAACGAGGAGGACACCAGACGTCTCCTTGCTATGGGAGAGCAACGTGGGTTCCCCGGCAAGCTCGGGAGCATAGATTGCATGCACTGGGAGTGGAAAAATTGCCCCACGGCATGGCATGGTTCGCACACAGGCCACGCCAATGCCCCTACGTTGATCCTTGAGGCGGTTGCTTCCCATGATCTTTGGATATGGCATTCCTTTTTTGGAATGGCTGGTTCAAACAATGACATAAATGTCTTGCAACGCTCTCCTCTGTTTTCTAGGTTTGCAGATGGTCGTGCCCCGGAGGTCATGTATGTTGTCAATGGGAATACATACAACATGGGGTACTACCTAGCAGATGGCATTTATCCAGAATGGGCGTCATTTGTGAAGGCCATATCTGCACCGCAAGGCAATACAAGGAAGTTGTTCTCTATAGCTCAGATGGCCGAGCCCAAAGAAGTGGAAAGAGCTTTTGGGGTGCTTCAAGCTCGGTTCCACATTGTGAAGGGGCCAACTAGATTTTGGGACCCTGAAACCCTACACGACATAATGACTGCTTGCATCATTATGCACAATATGATTGTCGAAGATGAGAGGGACATAACTTCGCCAGATTGGAGTTACGAAGGATTTGAAGGATTGGTGTCACATTCCAGGGAGTCAAACCCCTTGTTGAAAAATACATTACTAGGTATCAGGGAATAAGAGACCCACAAAAGCACCATCAGCTTAGGGAAGACCTTGTTGAGCACATGTGGCGATACCATGGATCAGAGTAGTTTATTCTATACTAGTACAACACCCGTGCTCTGCCACGGAACTAAAGGGGGAGAAAGGAAAACATAAATCGACTGATGAAATTATAAAGGATGAAATATGATGTGATGCATGACAATTTAGATGATCAGTTTATCACAAAATTCTAAACGAGTAGTGAAAATTATAGTATTCTACCTAGTACCTAAATATAGGGTTCCAACATGGAAGTAAACACTATATTCAAGCTCTAGTGAACAAAACTTGGTTAATAACAAATACGAACACTTCCATGTTTCAATGAATTACCAACCAAATGGCCCAATATGAGGATTTCAATGAATTACCAACCAAATGGCCCAATATGAGGATCCATCGTTGTTACTACTAAAAGCTTTTAAAAAGGGCATCGTTTTGATGTTGAATGATTCTCCTTGATTCGAACATTCACTCTGAAAGAAATAAAGCATTCTACAAATAATGCCACTATGCCAAGCAATAAGGAGATCATGGGATTTGGAGTTACAAAGTTAATTGCTCAACGTATTTGGCTAGAATGCATATCTGCATGCTTCTCCATTTTAGGCTAAATCATCTCAGGAATTCTATTTCACTAACGCCTGCAAATTGATAAACTTTTTTTTGAGAAAACAAATTGATAAACTTGTGTCCCGATCTTCACTTGGATATACTACTTCAATTTTCTGTTTAAGTCTTCATGCTAGCTCCCTTTAGCAAAATAAATCTAGACTGGACCTCCTTCACTCACATGTACAAGCACCAATGGAATTAGAAGTTTAGTTCACAAGTTAATAAATCATAAGCAACACAAGTGTGCATTCTCACAAGAAGATGTGATAACAGTTGTGCATTAGAAACCTAGTCTCTTTAACTCGATAAAGGAAAAAAAAAATCAAATCTATAATTCATATCGCTGCGGTTCTTAATATCCAGCAACTGACATATCTTTTTACACAATATCAAAGCCTATTCTGGTTACTTTCAATTATACAAAATACAATAAGGAGTTATCATTTTTCACAATATCAAAGCCTAAGAACCTGCATCCTTTCAAAGCCAAAAACAACATTGGTAGATAATAAATGTAGTGTCATCTTCATGACCATACGGGGCTAAGATATTATTATTAACCACCAACATGGGTGCAACACACATAAAACAGATTCATTGGGGAAAAATTTGTCGTAAAGATAATGAAAGCAAACACATCACATTAAAAGGCTCATGGAAGAGAATTTTCAGAAAGACGCACACTTTGAACTGCACAATCTGAACAGACATCGTTTCCATGCTTAGTCGCTTATACCAACAGTTTTCTGGATCAGATACAGCTGCCTATCCCATGCTTGGCTGTGACCACTGGCTATCCCATGAATGAGGTAGGCACAGGCTCAGTCTATGCTACTATGGCTGTTTCATAAATATGTGATCGGCGAGCTCGTCGGCTCGATCTCGGAGACACGCACCTTTGTGACGGCGTCAGCTGTGCAGTTTGGCTGTCGCTCCATTCGATGAAATGGCAGAGCATCTGTATGTGATCGGCATAAAAAACTAACCCCATCCAAATAACATAGTGAGGAAGGCCTAGGTTGTAGAGAGTGTTGCAAGAGACAACTCAAGCCCTACAATTCAAAGAAAAATGTGCTGAAATGGATAGAAGAACACCATAAAAATCATGAACACACGTATGTCCATTATAGCATATAAAAAAGAGCAAGAATAAATCATGAAGAAGAGCTAGGCTTTCTTATATTATGACAATGCTACCTCAAAAAAATATCTGATGCTGGCTAAAAGATGTAATGGAGATTGCTATTAATAACAGCACTTGTTTTAGGGGATCATTCATTTGAGACGATATTTCATTTCTGCATCCCATATTTAACACTACTGTGAGAGCTATAGCAAGTAGTCTGGGTAGTGTTTCTCTCATTACTCTCTTCTGCACTGACACATCTATTTTTTCAATCTAACGATCAATTTTCGTATTTCATTATGAAATAATTCCATGAGTTAAAAATCTATTTCTTCAATCTGCATGTGATCTCTACTCCTAAAAAGCACCTTGAAGATCATTGAGCAGCTAGGTTCATCCTGGGCCTGAAAAATGTTGGTCGAACAAAAAAAAATGGAAACAACTGGTCATTGAAAAGATAGTAATCTGAAAGGAACAAAAAAAAATTCAGAGTAGAAATTTCTTATAGCGTGAATTGATTGAAGTCTTAATCTTGGGGAGAGACTTTAATTCAAGCATATTTGGTTGAGATTTTGTGAAAAAAAACTATTTTATTCAAACATTAACTTGGTATGAAAACAGCCAAGTCACAATTCAAATAAACAAAATCTCAAATGAGATTTTTGGTAAACGCTTTGTTAAAATAATTACCGACACGATTTAACGGCGGCGCTTAGGAGCCAGGCGCAGCGGAGGACGGACGGCGGCGGCTGCCGTAGGGAGAGCGACGTCGGCGAGGTCAGTGATGGTGGAGGCGCGGGCGTGGGCAGCGAGGCCAGGCGCGCCAGGCGCGCAGAGGACGGACGGCGGCGACTGCCGTAGGGCGAGCGACGTCGGTCGAACAGCGGCGGCGACTGTCGTAGGGCGAGCGATGTCCACGGCATTATCTGGTATGTCCGAAATTCCACCATTTTAAATCTATGGTGTCATGGCATACCAAAATTTTAAAGATGCACAATCCAAAAAGGGCAGTAATCTCACATCAACAAGTTTCTCAGGCCGCCCATTGAGCCCTCCCTCTCTACACTGGCGCTCACAAAGCCACCACCCAAGGAGATCTCTATCAACATGATGCAAAGAGCCAGTGATCGCAAGAGCACCAACACAACAAAATACTGCACAGAAATATATACAGGATGTCAAGGTTATCTGACATCAATTAAGTTAGCTTGGAGAGAAATAAAAGGAGATAGAATAATCGTGTGAGAAAATGTAAAATTTCTGGTCACCATGGGAATATTTAACTTTAGTACGATGCTATGGCATGCCAAATGAAATGAGCTATTGAAAGTTGTTAGGATGCAACAGTAGAAGTTTGGGTTAATTTCACTGGTGCCATTTTCAAACACCCCAAAACCGCGCTTGCCATTTTTCGATCGCCTCCCTCAGCGTTGCCATTTCAACCTGCCATCTCACTCAAACATGCCATTATCAGGGTTTACAGGGTAGAATACAAGACAAATACAAGATAAATACGGGCTGACAGGTGGGTCCCACCTGTCAGCCTCTCCCGACCGCTTCTCTCTCTCTCTCTCTCTCTCTCTCTCTCTCACGGGCCACGGCTGCCGCCGCTGCCCTGCACGCCGCTGCCGGACCGCCGCAGCTGGAATAGCCGCCGGACCGCCGTCGCCGGAGTCGATAGCCGCGAGCCGCCGGAGTCGAGAGCCGCGAGCCGCCTCCTCTCCCAACTCCGGCGAGCAGGCCCGATCCGTGTCGACGCGCCGCGTCGGTGCTCCCACGCCAAGCTGGCACATCCGAAGAGCTCTCTAGCCCCGCCATCCACCTCCCCTCGCCGCCGGCGAGCCGGGCGACGAGTGCCGCCAAGCTCCGCCGCCTAGCGCCGTCGATGTGCTCACTCCGGCACCGCCACGGTGAGCCACCGCCTCCAATAGCTTCCCCGTGCCCCCCTCTTCGATATCCCTCAACTTCCCCGCCGCCGCACTCCTCTTCCTCCTACCCTGCTCGCCGCTTGCCGGAGTTGGGAGAGGAGGCGGCGCTCGCTGCTGTTGGCTCTGGCGGCGGCGCTCCGGCGGCTATTCCGGCGGCGGTGCTCCGGCGGCGGCGTGCAGGACAGCAACGGCGGATGAGGGAGCTCGCCGGCGGCCAGCAGTGAGAGAGACAGGGGAGAGAGAGAGAGGGGATGAATAGGATGGAGGAAGAAGAAGAAGTGTGGAGTATGACATGTGGGACCCACCCGTCAGATGTATTTCCTCTTGTATTTTGATAATGCTCCATAATGGCATGTTTGAGAGGAAAAACTCACTAAAATGGCATATGTGGTTGAGGCGATCGAAAAATGGCAAGCGCGGTTTCGGGGTGTTTGAAAATGGCAACAGTGAAATTAACCCTAGAAGTTTATATCTTTTCTGAATGGAATGACTTTATTCCTGTAATTTGCTGGTATTATGAGAAGTTAATTAATCCTATTGTATCCCAGGATTAGCGGATTAGCTAAAAGTGTGGTCCAAAATTAGCAATCCCATTCTCTCTTTTTCCTCTGGAATATAAATAGGAAAACAACAGATAGACTGTATTTCATTATATGATTAAAACAATAAATTAAAATAAATTTTTATTCGTGTAACCTAAAAAGGATTTCAGAAAAATCCAAGTTAATACATACTCTGCCCAGCATGAGACTCCCCTCCTGCCATTGCTCCAAATCCACCATCCACATTTTTACAGCTTACAATATATTCTTCAGCTTCCACATTAATTTTATGCAGACGGTGCAGTAATGATAAGGTGCATATGGAAATATAGGAGAACCTAGAAAAAAAATGTTTTTAAGTTTGTATTTGTACCTCATATAGCAGTTGTGATCAAATAAAAATATGGGAATTCCAAATGACCATCAAGATTTTTACCAGTGTCAACTTCGCCCCAAATATCACCAGAAAATGATCCATCCTCATTTTGAAGTCCAGAAACATCTGACATAATTTACATAAGAAATAGCAAAACACGAGATCACATTGAGAATGTGGATACTTGAAATTATTCAGGAAAGTACAGATCTAAGGCGAAAGGTCCAAAATAAATACATAATTGCTGTTCATAGTCCTTAATTTCATAATTTACAGTGCTCAATTTAAGTCAATACTACAAGACAACGAAGAACATAGAGCTAGATGCTGAAGCAGATCATTGTTTCCAGATTCAGCTGCAGCATAGGACCAATCATCCATCAGACAGTATCACACATGTTGTATCCTGAATGCACCAGTAGATCATTGTGTGATGGTGCAGCCAGTGAGGAAAATTAGTGGACAGAGATTCTATGGTGCAGGTTAACGTATATTTTTTTAGGTAATGCAAGTAAAGCTTTCGGCCTCTGAACCAAGCAGGGATGCATACAGCAGGTATGCATCTGCTTAACATATGCGTGTAAAGAATAGGGCATTGACAAGCTAACGTTTGCAAATATACTAAAACAGCATGAACCTAACTCAGATCTCGAAAAGGATACAATTAGCAACCTTGTCGGCATCAAGCACATCAAGCCGATCAAAGAGGCACAGAACCTGCACGGCGCTGAGCGTGTAGGGGACGGGCGGGTCGTGCCCAACGTTCCCTCCGAATCCACCTGCACAGCCCCAAGAACACCACCAAATCAACAAACCGCCCCTCAAGGCTCCCCAAGGCACAAGACCACCCAAAAAACGATAGTTTTTTTTACCAGATTCGGGGTGGTAGCAGGACATGATCTAGTCAATGACCTCACCGGCGTCGACGACGTGGAGCCTGTGGAGGAGGTCAAGCGTGGTGAGGCCCCAGTAGGCGCCGTTGAGCCGGATGTGCTCCATCACCAGCGCCTCGAACGAGTCCTTCTTCTGCGGCCACAAGGGAGAGGAAGGGGGATGTTGAGTAGGCAGCCGGCTCGCGAGCGGGGGCGGCGGCGGAGGAGCCTACCTTCTCGACGGTGACGATGTAGCGGACGTGCTTCTCCGCAGCCAGCTCCGCCTCGTCCCCCATGGCTGCCTCCGCCGCCTTGTCCGTGATGCTGCTGCTGATGCTACGGCAACTCCGCTCGTCGAACACCTCCACGGGTTCCTCCTCCGCCGCGTCCTCATTCCCGAACGGGTTCGGCTCCCGGTCCCATAGGCACGACCTCCCTCCTCCTCCCCTTCCCCCATCGCCGCCAAAGCCACCGCCGGGGAGGCCGAGGAGGCCGGCGGTGGAGGCGCGCGGAGGCGGGGCGGAGGACGTGGGAGGCGGCGGAGGAGGAGGAGCGGCCTTGGAGGTGGGGAGGGACGTAGGAGGAGCGGCCGGGCCCCGCACGGCGGGGCCATTGTACGTGGGGGCGGGGGCGGAGGGGGGCGTGGCGGCGGGTGAGGAAGAGGGAGGGGCGCGCGGCGGCGCGGGTGGGGGAGAGGGAGGAGTCGGCCGGCGGCGCGGGTGAGGGTGAGGGAGGGGCTGCGGCGGATGAGGGAGATGGAGGGGGTAATGGGATCGCGGCTGGGGCGGCGGGCAGCGATTGGCGGTTGTTGGGAACCCTAGCGCAGTGGGAGCTCGGTGGGATGGCAAGTCAGATCGGACGGAGGAGAGGAGGCATCACGACATGGATGGTTCAGATCGCAAGTTGGCACTACCACCACCACGATCACAAGATGCTTTAAGATAGTAGAGATTACTATCATGGCGATATTTTGTTATGTTTATATTTCAATGTCTATTTTACTATCATAGAAGCTGATCAAAGAAATCTATGTATATATGACAATGTTGTTTGTTCAAGTAAGCAATGGATGCATATCTAGCAAACATAAATATGCCAATATTTACATTTTACTCCACCAAATTTATTTTACGATTCATCATGTATGCTATTCGTACATATACTTACCATACAAATACATATACCGTTCGTGTACAAGGCGGTTATAGTAGTTTATGGCAAAAGGAATTAAATATATGAGTGAGAATATAGAGAACGATGTTTAGAGATCCTGCTGGGAGTGTTCACAGTTATAGGGAAAGAATCATTTTAGGGAAGGTAGTATTTAGTGATATAGGGGCTACAAAATAGAGAACCTCCTGTGGATGCTCTAAGCGGTGGTAGGCGATGGGGGCCGAGGTGATGGGCGTGGTCGGACACTGTAGGAAACGGGATGGGGCGGCGCTGGATGAGGGGAGGAAGGATCGAAGGGAGGATCACTGCATAGCAGCATAGGGCGGGATAATTTTGGCATTTTACTCTGTGTTCATTCTCACGGACTTGGACGGGATTGCTATTTTTTGGGTAAGGGTATTCAAAGGTTGTGGCATTTTGGCAACATATTTTAGCTATCTAATTTAAACATACGTGATGTTAAATTTTTCCGCCGCTTGGCGGTCTCTTTAGAGTTGCCAATTTTTTAAAACAACTAAACATGATGGTTACACTGATTCTGCACAGAACAAAAGACACAAAAAGTGATAAGCTCTATGCTCATTTCTTAGTGGTTCCCCAATTCTAATTCCCTTTATATGATCTAAAAATTCTAATTCCCAACAGGCAAAAGTAATCAGATTGAAGCTATTAAACAAAAAGGAGGATTTTTTGCAAAAAAAAAAAAAGACTAGAGATTGAAAACAAAAAGGAGGATTTTTTGCAAAAAGAAATGACTAGAATTTTACCGGTGAATGTTGAGAGAAATGTGGAAGCAAATAAAGAAGAGGGGATGGTTTGTCTTACGTATGCATAGCAAAATTATGAGAAGACAAGAAATTAGTAAGTCATGGGCCTAATTGGTTGGTGCCTAGCTATGCCACACCTAAGCTCAGCCAAGTGTGACCAGCCACACTTTTTGTGGCAGTAAAATTGGGTATCACACTTTGTGGCAAAGTGTAGCAAAAAATGAGTATATGACATGTGGGCCAGCTAGTTAAGGAAACGTGGCAAGCCACAAATGTGGCAACAAACCAAACACGAGCCTAACTCAGTCAAACCTGCCTAGCTTAGGCGTGGTTAGGTGTGGCAACGAACCAAACAGGCCTTAAAAATCAAGATTTCCCATCTCGCCTGGGCCTCAGCCCTGCCTTCGTAAACCTATCCACTCTATTAAAATTGCTTAGAGCCTTCGTAAACCTATCCACTCTATTAAAATTGCTTAGTTGAATTCTATCTCATACGGTCACACACACAATCACACACACCCCCTTTCCATATCCTTTTACTCGAGGTAGTTCTTGCTATCAAGTTAGGGCACCAGATGACTAGAGCCAAGATCAATCGCGTGTTAATAGAATTTGATAATATTATTTGTTTGGAGAAGATTATGCATAAACCTATGTGTCGGTGTCTGGGAAATGCGCCTCAGAGGGCCGCGGGTCCACGGACCGGCAGACGAATTTGTAGTTGGAGTGAGGCCCAACGACAACCCTTCTCAAGAAAGGGCGGCCCGAAGCTCATGGGGCTCAGATCACATGGTCTTCGAGACAGGCACAGGTGCGACTTGACGATCCGGGTACAGATCCGTTGTACGGTGAGAAAGAGAGGGGAGAGAAAGAGAGAGAGCAATACAAACCGTGAAGACACAGACGATTTACCTGGTTTGAGCCCCACTGCCGGGTAATAGCTCTACTCCAGCTCTTGCTGATTATATGGTGGAAAATAGTACAAGTGTGCCAAGACCGGGCTTGAAGGCACCGATCCTGAGCTTACAAGGGAGTTTCGAATACTCGGGTGGCTAAGGACTATAGCTACTGCTGAGGAAGCTTTGGATGCGTGTGATGCGTGTTTCACTGTGCTGCCTTCGGATCCCCTCGAACGTCCAAGGATCCTCCTTTTATAGGCGCAGCGGGTCACCCGGAGCTGATACGGCGGGCCCCGTGCCCTTCTCTGCTTTAGTGGCGGTGCCCTTGTCTCATTCCAGGGCTCCGTCCTGTCCGTGGTCTGCAAAGAGAAGCTGGTCTGGTTAGTACTGGACACGTGTTCGTCCGGGAGTACCTATACAGAGGAGAAGCCTGCTTTAGGGAGAAAACACTTTTCCTTTATCCCCAATATGGCATTGACTGGACCGAGCCAGCCTCGCGCCACCCGTTGGGAGCGTCGCGCAGCGTAACAACCGCCGCTGCCTGCCTAAGAGAGCAAACGACAAGGCGAGCTGTCCGCGCGCCTCTCCCCGGGCTGCGGATTCCCAGGGAGACACAGTTCTTCCCGTCAAGGCCGGGGAAAGTGAGGTGGGGCATGACAGTTGTCGCCACCTGTCTACGGACATGCGGACTGCCCACGGGACCCTCTCCCGGGTTAAGGATAGCCCGAGAGGTGCGCCACGCTCCTGGCTGTGACCCAGGGAGGCGCGGTTGACCTGGTCAAGCCCGGGAATGACCCTGTCAAGCCAGATGTTCCCTTCAGTACGGCCAAAGACGGCCTTTTGGGCCCTTTGTACGTGCGGTGGGCCGGTACGGAATCGGTCCAAGGCCCACCTCAGGATGGGTCGCTTACGAATCACCAACACTATGCCAGATATCAATGCTGAAAATTTTGGCTAACCCGAAGAACAACATGTCAGTGGTTACAATCACAACATTGTAGATTACTGTAGAATTGCGGATATATACCCAAGGTAAGATGTTGGCTGGTTTGAAAATCTCAACATCTCTGCATGGATTTTATTTATGACATTTGAGGTGCATGCAGTTGTTGAGTGATCCGAGTTTTTAAATGTTGGAGGGTTCGAGGAGTATGGTTCAAAGAAATTTTTCAAGTGTTGCGAGTTGTTAAGAGTTGGAGGGTTTGAGAAGCATCGGTTGGAATAATTTTCCAAGACCCTTCGTTCACCCCCCTCTGCGATCAGCATAGCTTGGTTCCACGTCATCGGATCCCTCAACGCTACATAAAAAGATCTGTTCAACCAACACATTAATTTGATGGCATATATATTACAGGATTGGTTTGCTGTAAACTAGAGGAGCATCTAAAAGCCATCAGAATCAAACACACTTCAGTGACCTTCTTCAAACCTCAACGAACATGCAGCCACCAAGATTTTGCGGAGCAGTATAATACTTGTTTTTTTTTTTACGGAAAAATACCCGAAATAATCAACAGTTAAATAGAAAATTAATAAAATAATCCACTGAAAAAATTACAAAAATAACACCGGGTCCCGCCACCCGCATGGTCGCCGCCACGGGTGTGGTCATTGAGCAGCCGCCGCCACCAAGTGGCCGCAGCAGTCTTCCAGAGGTGCATCTCCGTAAAAAACATTCAGTGGTGTCTCCATTTACGTCTGTGACATGCACGTATTCATTCATATTAATATTAAATATATGTTTTTTTATATTTAAGTATTATTTCAAACATTACATAAAATGTTAGCTTAAGTGTTTAATACATAATATGTTTAAATACGTGCTGAACATAGAATATAGCAACTCGACTAATACTCCAAACACCCTAATTATTAACTAAAATGTCACTAAAATACGTACAATTATATTACTATTTTGCATGCTAAATATAGATTAATTTCCCTATTATGTTTAATTAAGCTAACAAGATAATTACTATATGAAAAAATATAGTCACTGTTTTTAACTACGCACACTAGCATTAATTTGTCGCTAATTATATATAATTTTAGGCAGCACGTGCAATTAAAATTTAAACATTTATATATTACATGCTATAAAAATTCACTAATTTCCATTATATTTGTAAACCATTTTCTCGCCTTACATAACTAATTAATCACTAATCATAATTTAAGTTAACCTAACACAACATGTTTATGTTAACTATAAAAGTAATGCATACCTGACGGTTACAAGACCGATCGGTTCAAACTTCCTGAAAGAATTAAAACATGCGTAAATTAGACAGAATATACGAAATTAAGTGGTCATACTAAACTTGCACTGTATGTGCTTCTTACCTTGATAAATCTGGTGCATCTTGTTCTTTGCTCTCTGATCTTTGGTGCGTGAATGCGGTCTTGTGCAAAATTAAGAAAAAAAGAGAAGCAAGAGCTAGGTGCTGGTGCTTAGTTTAATTAATTAATTAGGTGATGGTGCTTACTTTAATTAGCATTAACAACATACTATGCCAACATTAGTATAGTCAGATAGCCCTCACATATCAAGATTACCATACTGTGTATATAATATATACATACAATTTTAACTACTAATATGCCAAGATTAGCATACAATACTACTAGTAAGATTAGCATAGAATATTATTATGCCAAAATTAACTCTTACATATACGTACCGTAATAACACTAATTATTAGCAAGTAGATCAAATTTAAAATCCAAAATATTCCCTCACGCTGAAAGCAAAAAATATCAGCGAAGTGACACTCCTGGTAAATCCTGAACTGAAGTATCAGCGAATAATATACCTGAACTGAAAAGAATTGAAAGTAAGAGAGTGAGTGTGTGAAGGCTGCTCTGCTGTGTGTGAAGCCTGCGAGTGTGTGAAGGCGAATGGCAGGACGCGATATATATACACTCAATTTTGTGATCACTGTGACTTCTAAACGGTATTAATTAACTTAAATCGTGTAATTACTATTTGATTAATTAAAAAGTTAGCACTGTTTTGTCGGTAAGGGAATATTTTATTATTTTTATCGCACTATTTTGTCGGCGGTGCAATATTTTAATATATTTTCCGCACTATTTTGTCGGCACGAGTTATTTTATTATTTCTTTTCGCACGGTCGGCCGGGATTAGCCGGTGGAGCAAGACTGCGCCACCACCACCGGTGGAAACGACTCGGCCAAGCACACACCGGGTGGCGTGCTCTCTGCTTGCCACGCCCGATGGCGGCGACCATCTTGAGTGGCGGGACTCGGTGCTATTTTGTAATTTTTTCAGTGGATTATTTTATTAATTTTCTATTAACTGTTGATTATTTCTGGTATTTTTCCTTTTTTTTTATACTAGACACATTGGCGTCCAAAAGTCGCTTTTCCTCGGGATCTCTTGAATGAAATTAGGGAACGAAGTAAGTAGATTAGATAGATTTAGTAGAATTTCTATTTCCTAGTCTATAAGGATCATCTAGAAAGCGAGGATCTTTGGTTCCGTTCATGTACTTTTTTTGAGTGTCTATTTATTTTCGATTGGTATCTATGGATTGATCACAAGCCGAAATCTGGTTAGAGCTCTAATATGTCTTGAACTTATACTGAATTCAATTAATCTAAATCTCGTAACATTTTCTGATCTATTTGATAGTCGCCAATTAAAAGGAGACATTTTCGCAATTTTTGTTATAGCCCTTGCGGCTGCTGAAGCAACTATTGGACTATCCACAAATTTCGAAGGGGCCTCCTCCCTGTGTTGAGAAAATCTTCTTCCAATTCGTCTTCATTGAATTCATTTCAAAAAAATGCAATCGGTACTCAAAATACTTCAATTGGTACACCTAAGAAATAGGCCAATTTGGCAGCTTTTTGTTCAATTTCTCGTGGAGTAAAAAACTTATCATCAGTACGAGTCAAGGGAATGACTCCCTGGCCCCGGATTTCCATATAAAGGATACGATGAGGATAAAGACCCTCTTTAACCTGAATTCTAATTGATTGGATATCCCGCATAAGGAATCGAAGGTGGGAGTGGGTCCTTCCATAGCATCGGGTAACCATACGTGAAGAGGGAATTGTGCGGATTTCGCAACTGCACCAAGGAATAATAAAAAAGTGCATAAAGTTGTAAGTAAAGAATTAATCCCATTGTTAGGAATCCAGTTATTAGCTATTTTAAACAAATCCCGAAACTCTAAACTACCTGTTATCCAAAATAAACCTAAAATTCCTAATAGCAGACCAATGCATTTGAGCCAAGTGCCCAACCATAGGTAGGCACCATACATTATTATATTGATTCACTGTGTTGGAAAAAAACTTTAAACTAAGAAAGTGAAGCAATGGCTAGTTGTTACAAGAATACAATCCTTTTTTAACCTTTGAACGATGGGAAAGAGAGAAAAAAAAATCTTGAGAATTTGTATGCTGTATATGTATGATGGTATCGATCCGCATACAGTACAAACCAAACAAAGAAATGACTCGCAATTTTGGTCAATGTCAACAGTCATTCCTTGTAATTAGCACTTGGGAAGATCAGACGGCGGAGGCATCAGCTTCTGGTCCTGCAGCGGCCCATCGTTGACCACCCATGCCATCTTCAGCCCCCAGCTTGTATGCACCTCCAAGTGACAATGCATGAACCATACGCCTGCCACGTCACAATTTTTCATTAAAAAGGTAAACAAACAAAGCAAAATCCATTTACAGTATAATAACCAATTTATTACTATATACAATCCTCGAATCTACGTCAGATTAGGTGACTTCGAGCCACGTGTGAAGCACGGTGATACAGGCTCACATGCTAGTGGTTCCAAAACACTTCAATTTACGTTAGAGGATATGCATCTGACAACTCACCCGGGTTATCTGCGAAGAACCTAATGGCGACCCAGCCACCGGCGGGGACGCCGACGGTGTTCCGTTGCACGGGGTCGAGCAGGTTGAAGCCGGCAGGGTCCTTGGCCGGGTCGTAGTTGCCCCAACCCTGCCCCACGACGAAGAAGTCGAAGCCGTGCAGGTGCAGCGGGTGGCTCTCGGCGCCCTGGATGCTCGTGTCCTGCAGCACCACCTCCACGCTGGTGTTATACGGCAGCACCACCACCTTGGTCCCGTTGGCCACGTTGGTGTTGTTGGGCGGCGTGCCCGTGTAGTTGAACGGCTCCGGCGGCACTGCGGGGAAGTCCGCCGTGTACACGCCGGCGGCATTGCCATGGTAGTGCGCCTCCAGGAGCGCGGTGGCGGGCATGTCGAAGGTGACGTTGTTCATGGACGCGGCGAACTTGGTGTCGTTGGTGGGACCCTTGCATGTCTGGTTCCCCGGGCACGGGGTGGTGCCGAGCCCCACGGCGAAGAAGAAGGGCCGGTCCACGCACCGTGGAACGTTGGCCGGGTACTCCGGGCTGGCCAGGCTCCGGAGCCTGGCGCTGTAGTTGGCGGCGAACGCCGTGTCGTTGAGTGCCGGCAGGTCGGGCCGGAAGAGCGGGCGGGTCTTGATGTGCCCCGGCGGCGCGTACTCGAGGACGGCGGCGACCGTGGTGTTGTCGAAGGTGCCGAGGCCCGTGGCGTAGGGGCGCGCCAGCATGAGGTGCGTGGCCGGCGGGCACCCCTCCTGAGGGTTGGCGCGGAGGAGCACGTTGGTGGTCTGCCCCGGCGTGATCAGCACCACGTCGGTGTCGAACGGCTTGACGTACGCGGCGTCGACGTCCACCACGGTGAGGGTGTGGTTCGCGATCGAGAAGAAGAGCTCGTCGTTGAGCGCGGCGTTGATCAGCCGGAGCAGGTACCGCTCCCCGGGCTGCACCTTCAGCTTGAACGTGTCTGCCAGAGCGCGCAACGTTAAACGCACACCTGACCTTTTCTGCCGAAAATCCACCGTTTTTCTTTTCACCTTTGCTCGAGCAGTTGTAGAGTGGCCCTGGAAGGCCGTTGATGGTGTACGCGTCAGAGACGTTGGGGCCTCCGCCGGTCTGGAGCGACTCCGCGATGATCGCCTCGGGGTCCGCGTTAAACCACTCCCCTGCAAGTATAGCAGCAGCAGGTCGCTGTTACGGAGCACGGCCACGGCCACGCGTGGAGACGAGAGCGTGTGAGCACGTACCGAAGATGAGGGGCACCTCCTTGTGGGGTTTGGGGAACGGGTAGGGCACGCCGGCCTTGGGGAGGATGACGATGGCGCCGTAGAGGGTCGCGCGCATCCAGGAGACGTGCGCGTGCCAGAACAGGGTGCCCCTCTGCCCGTCGATGGTGAAGTTGTAGACATAGCTTTGCCCCGTCTGGATCGGGCACTGCGTGATGTACGCTGGCCCGTCTGACCACCCCGTCCGCATCTGCCTCACGCCGTGCCTGCACCCAAATCTACCGTGAGCTACTGAGCTGAGTTGCCATCGTATGGCAGCCGGCTAGGAACAACTCTAGCCCACCATTATGGTTTTTCGTTCCGGTTTTGTCCGAACCCAGTCGCTGGGTCATGACTGCTGGCGGTTGGGCCCGGCGAGAGCTGCGACCTGACATTTGATCGGGCAGGAGCCGCTCCCTTTTTATTTTTGTGTATTTTTGTCTTGGGTTTTGTTAACTAAACCATACACTTACTTTCTTTCTTTGAGAAAAACTTGTTACTCAATAATAGAAGTTGCAATGTACGGAGTACATTAAAATGGAAGCCAATGAATCTTAGCCGTAAAAATTACTAACTTCTAAAAAAACACTACAAAAGAATATGATTTGTAATGGTCCTTTTTGTAATACGCTAGTCTCGAAAAAACTTACATGGAGTATGCGACCTTATATATCCTCTCCTATTGTAAAAAAGCACTATAAGAAATTTTAACACTGACATTAGAGGTAAGCTTCTCAAAAGACAAAAAACATGACCACTCAACTCACATACGTCTCGCCATAAGCCTGCTGATGAATCTCAATATGAAATAGGACGTGGGTATTAACTACGAGCTTTTATTTAATTTTCAAGACTCTTTGGTTACATACCGTGGAGGTCAGAATTATATTTTGTTACTTTTTTGTTTGTAAGACGTGGAAGGTTTTTTTTTCAAAAAGCTAGAACGCTAAAAATATTATCAAACTTGAAATACTTTTTTTACTTTTGGGGTGTTTTATTATTAAAATTTTATTTTAACAACTTCCCAATAAGTTGCATGTAGACACATATACATTATAATTAAGGACCGGCATAGTGGCAGGTGGTTGCTTTTAGTTTTTCGCTTGTCCAAAAATAGCGGGCACATACTAAAAGACAATAAAAACATGCATATCAATTTTATTGGAATTATAAAATATATCCATGTTTATCCTAGCATCCCCAAAAAAAGACTTACAAAACAAATTTCCTAACAAATAAATTAATTAATGATTTTTTTAAAAAAATATTTTCAACTTATATAAGTAAATTTTTTATAATAGAAAAGTCCACAATCGAACTAAGTGAAAAATAGTGTAGACAAATAAAAAACTAGTTGACTGCTTTAAAAAAAGATGACTGCTATTTAGTAAATATGTTGTGATTATAATAACAGCCCAGAAAAAAAAGAGATCGAAATGTAACACATATTTCATCGGTCGTGGATCTAACGGCTCGGACGTGCATCTATCGGACATGGTGTCCGATGCCCATCATACGGTCATGCATGCCCCCCATCCTGAGATAGCGCATCGATGATTTGTTTTTGCAAAGGTGTAGCGGACGAGTGACGATAGCCCGGTGCTCGCAGTTGATCACTAAGAACTGAATTGATTAAGATTATAGCTGCAAATATTTTACCAGTGGATGGTCACGTTGTCCTTGACATTGTTAACCACCTTGACGACGACGCGGTCACCTTCCCTGGTGACTATCTTCGGTCCGGGGAACTTGCCGTTCACCGTCGGGATGGCGCGGGTGCTGCACAGCCGCGTCACCTTCTGCATCGTCACCTGCAAAACCCCCAAAGGTGCAAGAAACAACAGCCACACGTTCACATTTTCAACCGATCGACCGGTGCATCTCGCTAGCTTGCTTGAAATGCATATAACATGGCAGTATGGCACGCACATTGAAGGTGTAGTATCTCGTCTTGCCGGCGAGCAGCGGCTGTGGCAGCGCCGCGAATGTGGCAATAATGAACAGGAGCAATGCGAGGCAGTGTGCACCCATATCTCTCTCGCTCGATCGATCGATCTCTGATAATCTTGCAGATGCAGACGATAGATGCTATGTCATTGGCAGGTAGCTATATATATAGGGAGGACGGACGGCGCCACTGGTTGTTGCAATTTTTATTAGGTGGCGATTTAATATTTTCCCTCTTTTCCTTCCGATGGCAATGGAAAAAGAAGATGAGAAGCATTAGGTGGCGTCGAATATCACAGGAGATCGACTGATAATTGGTGACACACGAGTGAGAAAAGGTGGCGGCTGGCACCAGCGCTTTTGCTGGTCATGTACAAAAGAGTTGGGTCGGGCTGGGTTTTAGAGTGCAGGCAAAGTAATTGTTCTTGTCGACGCAGCTACTGATCACACATATTCTCGAATCCCCAATATCACTGGTCGCTTTTTTGATCGAACAGTTCCGAACCAGAGTGCAGCTCAAGAATCGTGATGCGGCAGCTCTAATTAATCGTGTGTGTCCCTGGCTCCCAGCAGCCCGCACGCACCGGCGGTAATGGGTGAAAATAGGTTGGATTATATGTATTCGGGTCTGGATCAGTATCTGGTTTTTATTGAAATTTGAAAGTCATATTTTCTATCTTAACATATATGGATATGAATATGGATAGAAATAATATCTAGATTTTTTCAACAGTTACGGATATGATTTAGGGGCTATGGTGGAGATACCGGCATCCATCGGATATATATACATCCGGTTGTTTGTTGTCAAGATATCTATTATTATAAACAGAGATAACAAAACCACCACATTTATCCCTAAAATAGTAGAAATTCTCACATTAATCATAGAGATAAAATAATCTATTTCATCGACTAAGTGAGACCAAATTATAACTGTTTAGATTAAAAAAAAGAGTCCGAAAAGTCCATATCATCAAGTACAATAAATAAGTAAAAAAAATAAAGAATCTATGTCAACTACAAAGTTATAAAAGAGAATCTTCACCCTCAAATAGTGGATAGTAGATTTAACTAATCTTAAAAGAGTTCGAATATAGTAAAATAATTAGTTTTTGTCTATAAGAACCGGAGTCTGTTTATATATATATATATACCCGATCCACTCTATGTAAAAGAACAACACCCGTTAAAGTTAACGCATTAGCAAAGCTATAGCACAATCGCCGTGAATCGGTGGCCAGGACGATGTGCCAGAGCCGTCAACGATGATACCGCAATGGGCGAAACCAACGTAGATGAATCGGTTTCCCTAAAAAAAACGTAGATGAATCGGTGGCCAAGATAAACCACTGGCAACGACATGAGAACTATTTATGCATGGTGTTCGTGTGTGCATGCAGAAGAGAACAAAGCTAGCGTTTGTAGAAAAGCATCATGAAATGATTTTTTTTTAAAAAAAATATGAGGTCAAAAAGAAACATTCATATTTTTTTTTTGCAACAGGATGTCACCACCCCACTTCCATTCATTGAACAAAAGCAACAATTACATCTTACATTTTTGTCAGTGATCTCACCGACTTATTTACATCTTATACTCTTTTTACAATCTCTCAAACTCTCACAGCACCCTCTTTTTTCTCTTCTCAATCCTCCTCCTTCTCTACTTCAATTCAGCTTCATGCGACTTGTCCTCTCGCAACTTCATCTTCTTCTGTGCACGGCGTCCTCGTTCGTGCTTGTTCTTCTCCATCTTCTCTTGCTCCAGCTTTCTGCACATGGTGTCCTCGCCGGTATTCTTCTTTTCCTTTTACTTCTGCACACGGGCTTCCCCTTACTTACGCTCAGTTCCCTGTTATATTGCTGCATCTGCAGCACCGGTGAGAGACGCGGGCCGGCCACTCGAACCCGCGCCAGTGAGTTGGCCACTGCCAAGTCTCACCACTGGACCATTGTCCAGTCTCAAAGAAACATTCACATCACAAAATATATTTTTACACATGGTTCTCTTCCAAGCGTGCATGGTTTAAAAATAATTGTGGCGAGCATGGATTAAAACAATTTGCGGCGTGCATAAGTGCAACGATGGTTGCGAACTCAACTATTATTTTTTTCTTACACTATCTATCTATCTTCTGCACAAGCAAGATCCAATGAGCCATCCCATTAATTACTAAAATATCAGAATTTCCAATATTAATTAAAAAAATATACACCATCGATTTTATTGCAACCAAGTTACAACGGCTTAGATTGAAAGAAGTGTACATATCAACCACAATAAAAAGTAATTAAAATAAGAGTTCATGTCAACTATGAAGTTAGAAAGAGAGTCTATATGAACTAAATAAAAGAGACATAAATTTTAAAAAATCTATTATCACGCAAGTTAAAAATTCAAAATAAAGAATAATAGAAATAAGCGGCCATGTAAAATACTAGAAAATACTAAAAATTATCACATCAATTTAGAAAGAAATCTATCGTTGATAATTTTCTTTCAATCCATGAATAGTGTGCACCTGTGTATTAAATAAGTCGATGTGCACATCTTGAGAACTAGCAACACGGATTGTCAATACAAGTTCAAATCGGTGGACTGCATATCGATCTATACATAAGCATAACAAAAGGAGAGTCCAACTTTACTATGTACTAAAGGAGACCAAAATATATCGGTCCAATTCTGCAAATGTATCTATATATCTATGCGTACAACAAAAAGAGGAACCAAAACGTAAGTATTAACTAGATCTGAAAGAGCTAGCACGTTAACAAAAAAAATCAGAAATCCTCGTATTAATCCTAAAAATTCCTATGTTAATCGAAGAAAAAGAAATATCTATACCATCAACTATAGTGGAATTGGATTATAACGGTTTGATTAAAAGAAAGAGTCCACGTAGACTACAATAATAAGATAGAAACAATTTAAAATTGATATACAAAGAACAAGAAAAGGAATCCATCAACTACATGATTTTAAAAAGGAAGGCGAGATATTTGCTTGATACTAACTTTATTAGCAAAGTTTTAGTTGAATCGAAGTATAATTCTAATTCCCGGTGGCTCTTATGTATCCATGAGAAGACCGCTAGGCAACTCAAAACATTCATTGCATATGAATCTTTGTGTGAGATGCCTATGTGGTTGGATGCTAAATAAACACGCAGTTCGTAGATAAAAAAAATCAAGAACGAGATGATCGTGTGTTGTCCAATTGAAACCACAGAAGGGAACTCTTATGCACCTTCTGAACGATATAAAGATCATGGAGAACGAACGACTCAGAGGCCATAAGTACTAATTGACAACAATAGGGATGAAACACTTGCACATTGTTACAAATAAAAAACCTCAAAAAATAAAGACCTATGAATCTTTGTGTGAGATGCCTATGTGGTTGGATGCTAAATAAACACGCAGTTCGTAGATAAAAAAATCAAGAATGAGATGATCGTATGTTGTCCAATTGATACCACAGAAAGGAACTCTTATGCACCTTCTGAACAATATAAAGATCACGGAGAACGAACGACTCAGAGGCCATAAGTACTAATTGACAACAATAGGGATGAAACACTTGCACGTTGCTACAAATAAAAAACCTCAAAAAATAAAGACCTAGGAGGTGATGAGTCAATGATGATGAGAAGCTCATAATATGTGCTACTATACATCGAAAGCTTATGGAGGAGATGCTTAATCGGTGCTATGTATGAAAACGCCTAAAGATTGGACAACCAACGAGTAAGGGATTCAGAGGCGAGATGCACGAGAAGCTATCACGGGCATAGAACTGCATATCAAAGACCGAGATGAAGACATCTACATACGTGTAGCTACAGATTGAAAGTCCCACAAGGAGACGATTATACAATGATGCAAATCACAAGGCCCCATGATTAAAAGCTCTTATGACAGACAAATCAGAGGTGATGAGAAGAGAAAGCACTCGGAGGAACATCTCATTGAACATAAGTTTTGAGAGGAGACACCTATGCGCTACTACATATAGGATTACTCAAAAGATTACAAGTTTAGCGATGAGGTGAGTAGATGTGGTGAGAAGCAGACTACTGGAGCTCATGGCGAAGATACGCACTCTTTGTTGCTCTATGTTTATCCAGAAGAAAACAACAAGAAGGAAAAAGTGATGCACAAGTTTTCAAAACATAGTGGTGAAAGATAACATAAAAGAATAATTTATCATGATTCCTATGATGCTCATATGCAGTACAACCACCATGCTCTAATTAAAAGCTAAAAAACTAATTATGACGGATCTATTCTTCATTATGTTGGTGTCCAAAGTGCACTTTTCATATATATTATGTTTGTGCCTTGTCAATGTTGTTTCATGTTTTGTTTTATGATTGATTATATTATTAGGATCTCATATAAATTTTTGCAGTTGTGTTCTACTTCTTTATTATTACTAGCAAGCGTGAATGTGCAAAGCATGTTGTAGTAATATATCGTGAAAACAATGAACCACTATTGTATTACGAATGATGCAATGCTTATATCAACAATTTGTAGAAAAAAATTGACAGTTAGGACACGTGCATTTTTCTGTTTTTCTATGTCTATACGGAGCAGGTGTATGAGCATTACTTATTACATTGGTTGTTTCATTCAATTGATATTGACGTGGGTCATCTCATGAAGCACCTGAACAAGCAAAATTAAATAACATTAAAGGTTATAATGAAGAAAACTAAATTGTCATCTCAATCCATTTACTTGGGTAAAAAAGAAAGCTTACATGTAATGGAGTGCGTCACAACAACACATCCTTGTAAACAATATTTTTTATGCTCTTCCCATATGGATCGATGTCATCCACTATCTTTGTTAAGATTTTTGTTGTCGTCCTGGAAACACCCCTAAACAATGCGACATATAATTGACCATGGGCAAACATGGGATTTGGAAGGTAGACTACTACATTTGGGATTGTTTGTCCTTAAGCCTTGTTTATGGTCATAGCAAAACTTAGTCGGATGGGGAGCTATTTTATTTTGAACTTAAAAGGAAAGAAGCATCTTTAGACAGAGAAAACGGATGTGAGGTTTGAACACCCTAGTTCCAGCATGTTGTCCTGCGACAATCTCTGCATGTATTGCGTTTCTCATGAATGCTTTTACCATCAATCTTGTTTCATTACAAAGCCTATTATTCGGATCGAGATTACGAAGCAAGATGACTGGACAATTTACCTTGACCTTAAGAACATGAAGAGGCAGTCCGTTTGTGTTAGACAGTTGAGGAACTCATTTGAATACTGATTACATTGGTCATTCTCAACCATGTCGAAGTTGAAGTAGGTCATTTTTTTTCAGGAAACCGCCCAATCATTATAGCGTTGAGCTCATCGACATAGTCATTCCTCGTTATCGTACCTTGCCTTGACATAACCGTGCCTTGTCTTCTGGATTTGATTGGATGCATTTGGAGTGCTTGTGTATTGAGAAGAAGATCCTTGTGTATTTGTTATATCACACAAACGTTTTTAGATATGATGACACGATATATTTATACTAAAGAAAATAAAGTATGTAAGATTTATACATGTTTAGAATCAAATTAATATTCTGCATCATCAGAAAGTTAAACATGGGCGCCGATCAATGTAACAACTAACTTTTCTTCTGTCAGATGCAATCATGCACGTGAAAGAAATCTCAAGCAATATGACACATATAACTATATCTATGCACATATTCACACTCAAGCAATATGACACGTAGAACTCATAAATCATGAGCAAAAATTGAAAAACTAATCTACTCACTACTTAGGAAGGATAAACCCGCATGGGAAGGACCGCGGTTGGTGGAGAGGCGAGATGCCGCGGGCTGTGGCGGGCTGCAGAGGCGGGTGGCGGCGGTGGAAGAAGGAAGAGGGAGGATAGAGATCGCGGTGCACCTGTGCTGGAGCTTTGGGCTGCTAGCTGAGGGCGAGGAGCGGCGGTCCATGGCGATGGCGACGTGAGGAGCGGCGAACGTCCAGTCGCGCAAGGAGCGACGAACGTGAATCGGCTAGTACGTATGTGAATCGGTTAGGTGTATTCGTCCGACTAGTTGTACTGTACGTGCGTCGCTGGCCGGTTAGACGATGTTAACGTGATAGGTTTAGATAGATGGAGTGGCGAATGTGGGTAATTTAAGCGAAGTTTAACCGATACAACTCACAATTATGACTGTTAGATGAAGTTAATGGACGGATGAGATATGTAGTTGTATATAGGCCAAACTGCTCAATTACAGAGTAGCTTAGATTTGATTCAAATAGCTTTAGAACTTTTGCGTAAGTTTAGTGCATTAGATTTTAGCCTAGAGCTAGTGAGGTCTTTAGATCCGCCTATGCATGGAAGAGTAGAGGCGAAAGTAGGGGAGGTGGACTCAATTAACCGATCAGGGGCAGGGGACACAGCGGTGGGTCTAGTGGGGCTCCAGCCCCACCTACGCTGTCTATGATAGTGGAGCCCCACCTTAGACCCACCTATAATTTTTAATGTGAAATAGAAAGAAAGAAGGGGCTAAACCTCATGCTTAGGTCTTGAGCTAAAACTTTAGTTCCTCCTTCTTTTTTTTTTTTGCTGCGTGCGCCCCTGATCAAGGGGGCATGCATTGGGGTACGTCCGGTGATATGGGGAGTGGTTTAGGGTAATAAAATCGACCAGGTTTATAAATTTTTAGAAGGTTTCCGTGATAAAATTCTGCCCGAATTGTTGGCGGGTTTCAGCTGTTTCTGTCGCAACAGGGAAGTATGAGAAGGGCCTTGTGAATCAGGCGCCCGGTGCATGTGATCTGATCTACAGTGTGCACGATTTGTTGCAAGATCGGCATTCGACACTACCATTAGGAGCATTCTTTAGCTACGACTTCCTTGTCGTCACGTCAGATCGGCGGTCAAAAAACTCCCACAGCTTCATCCTCGAGCGCGCGCGCGCGCGCACGGAATGACTGACGAAACAGATTACAACGCTTCAACCTACATGGCTCTGTTCAAGGTGTTCATGGGGTCATCGCGATAAGATCGGCCAAAGGCAGAAGTGCTGTTTGATCACTAGCTAGGCTAGGCACCTACCTTGCTCATGATCGTGTCATGGACTCATGAAGTCATGGTTAGTGAGTATCGCTTGTCCAAATCCCAGTGCTGGTTTGGTGCAGCGGCTGGGGGTGTACAGTGTACTGAATGGAGTGACCTGCATCCTGCCCCGCGTTGGTTGGCCGTCGTCCGAGCGCTTTGACCATTGGTTTGCTTGTAATCGAGCATGCATGTATCTAGGCGTGTAGCTGAAACGTCAGACAGACTTTCCAACAGGCGGCAACTGAACCACGCACCGTGCCCTTCGGTGCTTTGCCAATCACCAGCGTCCGATGCCCGGAGAAGAGCGCAGGGTACGTAAACGGATTTGATACGATCTAAATATATATAGTTTCGCACGCGCGCATGCATATTACATATACAGGTGGATTAGTGGATTACTCCATCATACTATCCAAAACTCTTAGTATATCTATATATTCTCCTCCTGCAATCTGAATTCTGAAGTCTGAAGTTAGAACAGCACGGGCCTGGCCGGCTCATGGCAGGCAGCGAGGCGATCGATAGAGGCTGGCATCCAGCTCGCACGCACTAGCTGTACACCGTTACTCTGTCGACTGTCGTTTACCGTCCACACGTGTCCATCTAATGGAGCAGGATCTTCCTGACAGGGCAGTTCTCCCTAATTCCACTTGCAGGATTAGCACCATCGCACCATGTGTTCTTGTGTTGCTTACAGGCACGACGACCAAGGCATGCCCTTTCAGCGAGCTCGTTCCTGTCTGAAAAGTTTAAAACTAATCTAGTCTTGGACATCAAGGAAACGGCTTTGAGTAAAAAATATAATCTCGCGCAGTGTTAACTGGGAGAGCACACAAAGCAGGAGATGGTTTCTGGTGGGTGACAAGCGACGGGACGCGCGCATCTGATCTTTGGCTTTTAGGTTGCTGGCTCGCGGGACAGTGACGCCGCATCCTATTCCGATTCGCGAGCTGCAGAGGGCAGAAACCGGGATGGCGAACGTGCGTATCCTCCGTCTCCTCGACTCCTCGTCGACTAGAGCTCGCATGATGCTTCTAATCTCCGGTGCTATAGATCACCGGCTAGCTTATTTACACTAGTTTGCAATGCTGAGCAAGAAACGGTACAGGTCAATTCCAGCGATGTCCACGTATTTATCCGAGTGACAAATTTCAGGCTTCATCTATATATTTAACGAGCTTGTAATAATTTGTCACTCTCGGAAACCAACTTAATAGTTGAGTGGTTGTTGTAGATAGCAGCATTCTAGGGTAGTAGGGTGTGGTTCTGCAGTAGACCTGGCCAAATGCTAGGGATTGAGACTTTAGTTCGCAACTTAAGAGCCAATATAGCGTTATTAAGGTTTTACACCTCCATTGGCTTTCACTTTTGCAATCATAATTGTAACTTGCTAAACCTATCTCAAAAGCTCGGGACCTGTTTGGCGTCATATATAGTTATTTCTAGTTTCAAAACAAAACTATGATTTCTTAACATACCATGGTTTTGAAAACTTTGTGGTCTTTGATATAAAGTTTTGGCATGCATCAAAACTTTGTTTTGATGAGAACCATGTCTTTTGTCTTTTTAGTTTTGGTAACTCCACTCTATTTCTTATTGATTTATGATCCAAATTCAGTTCAATTAAAGGAGGCCAATTTTTGATGGAGCGGAGCGGAGGCTATATATATATATATATATATTGGGCTGGGGTTAGTAGGGCGTGTTCTACAAAATCTACGGTGAAATTTTTCAATCCGGACCATACATTTTGTTCATCTCGATAAACTCTCCTAGTGTACCAAATTTTACAAATTTTTGATTTTTTTTGCTATTTGTTTTGTATTTTTCAAAATCAGCCTAGCATTCTAAAGTATTCTGGAGCGTCTATTTAGGCAGTCGAGAAAGATTGATGGAAGTTCTTTCTCTCTGGCGTTTTATAAACTCTCCTGATATCGTGAAGTTTCGTCGACCGGTGCCTATGGTTTTTCCCCTTCACATTGGAGTGGTTTTTCACATTAAATTATGTGTCTCGATCTGTTTGTGTTTGATCTACTTCATTTTTGCTGTGCGGATTGCTAGCACATGTTTTTTCCTAACTTTAACCATTGGCTAGGGTTGTAATTGCTCTTCTCTATTGTATTTGATCAAGATTTTATATCCATAAACCATGCAAATAAAGCACCTTGTAGTTCTGGAAAAAAAAAATAATGTAGATGGTGTTAGTTCAAAGCATGGTTTTGCATGCATGCATTGTAGAAACCATGTTTTTCTTAAACAAAGTTTTCTCTAAACTTTGATGCTACAAACCCTTATTTTTTATTTTAAAAAAAGGTTTTGTTTTTTTAAGGTACAACGGGCGCACACAACTCACACCGCACGCACGCACACCACAACACACGTGCTTGCGCGTCCTAAACACACTCTAGAACCTGGTTAGAAGCTTAGGGCTTCTCTAGTGCGGGCACGCACTATCCCACTAAACGTGCACGCGTGCGTACCTACTATTAACTTAAACACACTAGAACCCGGTTAGAAGCTCAAGGCTTCCCGCACTGTCCTACTAAACGCGCACGCATGTGTATACCTACTACTAACTAAACCTAGGAAAACCTAGGAGGTGCGACACGGCGCCGAGCCCAGGGGGCTCGAACACGCGTGGGCAGGTATGCCACCGCAATACCTAGCCAACTGAGCACGGCTCAGTCCGCAAAAAGGGTTTTGTTTATATTACGCTAACTTACCCCTCGAGGGTAACCAAAAATGTGTATATTAACCGTTGAATGTATCAAAGATACGGTTAACCAGAACAACAGGTCATCTTCTCTCTAATCGGAATGAAACACATCATTGATCCTCTTCCACGTCTCCTGCCATGATCTCTACATCTTCTCCTCATGGTTTCCAAATAACCAAATCGCAACAAGCATGCATGGAAGGCGGCAGCTGGAATAGAGAACGTTCTCTCTGTTTAATTCATACTTACAAAGTTGTGAAATTTTGTTTAAATTAACTTTGGTGAAAAAAACTTCATAATTTTGTTTTAAATTTTTCCAATATTTTTGGCTATTTATATTAATTTTACTTACATTAATTTTGATCCAAATATTCCATATGTTTGTCTTTTTAGAAAAACTACTATTGCATCTTCATATTTCATAAGCTCATCTCTTAATTAGCGCACACGTGATGATTGGTGGACACACCTTAATTAACACATGCATGAACGGATTTTTATTTTTGGTGATACGGTGATACCTTTGTTGGACAAGACCCATGCTTCGAATAATTGGATCAGTAACTATAAGCCGACTTATTAAGTATAAGGTTTAACATGTACAATGGTCTATTAGCTGTATATAAGGTTTGTCATAACGTATGTGCTTAATATACCCAATGATAATTATGGGTCATATATAATGTGGGCTCATTGGTAGTGCAGATTACATATGATGAGGGCCTCGGACTTTCCTGTGCCTCTACCAGACACACTATGGGACGCTAGCTATACAAAGGTGGCGGTGGAAATCCATGCGTGTGAAACACTTTATTCTCTACTAAACCCTAGTTATCATCTCCCTCATTGGCACGCCACAGCTAGCACACCACATGTTGACGGATTCTAATCTGTATACGATACCGTAGAGGCGCTACGTTTGTGCGCTAATTGAAGCGATCTTAGAAGACAAAATCCAATCATAGACAGATTTTGAACGTGATCTTATTTTGTCGATTGCCGTTGATGCTGAAGGAATTTTGCTTCATTGGAAAGCTTGTCTCGTTAGCTTTCCGTCAAGTGGTATGACGTCAAAAGTTGATTCCGAATGTGGTCGAGGTGTCCGTTTGAAGATAGACTTTTCGGGGAGGTGGAGCTCATCACGAAGGTCGCCGTGGAGCCTAGCGAGGACATCGACTACCAAAGGGCAGCAAGGTGTCGTGGAACAGTTCTAACCATCGAGGAGGAGGCATTCAACTCGGAGTGAACGACTACTTCTGTACAACTACTACACATAGATTGATTGAACCAGCTTCATCGACTTGTCTTTACTGCAATGAGCGTGGAAAGGTAACAAGATTTGTGGTCAATTACTTACACGGTGTCCTAGGTTTTTGTAATAGAATTTTTATTCTGTGCTAGCGTAGCATCCCTGTGTTCCCTTTAGTATGATGATGCGGAGGAAAGAGGGCATATAAAGAATTTTTTGGCCATCTCCAATGCGATAGTCTACTCTACATGATAAATAAGAAATTTTATATGAGAAAGATGTTTATAAAAAAGTGCAACCATTTCTACCATTGTATATGATGTCTTTAATTTTATCTTAGCTGACATGGATCAATCGTCTATACCACTATAGATTCCATAATATGATAGTCGATTGGTTATGTGATGACAGATGACCTATTACCCCTTAGGAGATAAGAGCCATCAGGGCACTCCCAATACCATATCATCAATCGTTTCTATAACCAACACACTAGGATGAATTGCTGAGGTGGAAAATAGTTAATGAGAAGAGGAAATCAAGCTACTTCTTACATGAGAGACAGGCTATATCATAAAAACAAGGGAATGAAATAAGAACAAATCCCCAGTGGGGCATTACGTCATTTCTACATGCCTACAAATAAATAGAGAAGAATATGAACACACTGGGAGGTTGTATACTTGTATCTATATTTGTTTTTATATAACATGGCGTATTTAAAAATGACATGAAAACAATGCATTGGGAGTGTCCCATGTCTTTGGATCAAAGCAGATCGTCATAAAAAATCTGAGTGATTTGATTATGGATTTAAAATATCTTTAAGGGCTTGTTTGGGAGACCGATTCCCCGCCGGGATCCCCTCCAATTCCCTGGGAACAAACCCACGTTGACCAAACCCGCGTGGATATTTCTCGGCACTGTTTGGATGAGGCGGGGAAAGGGAAAATCCCAGCCAATCCCTGCCAAATCCCAGGGTAGAAAATAATCTCCTCCTACCTTGTGGACATTTTCCCCGTGTAACCGATGAGAGCACGACGATGATGCTGGCTTGGACATCCACATCTTGTCGCCGGCGATGGAGGAGGCGACGACGGCAATGGCACTTCCCGGAGGAGGAAGCGACGCCGGCGCTCCCCGAATGAGGAAGCGGCCACAGCGATGGTCCACGAAGGAGGAGGCGACGACGGCGGCCGCGTCGCTCCCCGAAGGAGCAAGCGGTGGCGGCGGCGGTCCTTGAAGGAGGAAGCTCCTCGGAGGAGGAAGGAACCGGGGCAGCGGCGCTCCTCGAAGGAGGAAGCTCCTCGGAGGAGGACGGAACGGCGGTGGCGGAGCTCCCCGAAGGAGGAAACGGCGGCGGCTGCTGCGGTCCACGAAGAAGGCGGTGGCGGCGGCGCTTCGAGGATGCAGCGGCGGTGGCGAGGCAAGCTCCGGCCAGCAATGGCTCTCCGGCATCAGATCAAGAAATCGAATTGGGAAGAGAGGGAGAGACAGACAGACGAGATATTTTGGATGGGATCATGGGAGAGACGGGTCACGGGGGAGCGGGGGGATTTTTTCTCAGAGTTCCATATGGACCATAATTTCTCCTCAAGGGATATTTGTCCCAGGGGGTATCGTCCCCACCTCCCAAATGAGCCCTAAAATGTTTTTCCCCCCACTTCGCATCTCTCAAGAGAAGCAAAACGGGAGCAGTCGAAAAACACAGAGGAGCTCTCCAAACGTGATTATTCCAAAAGAGAGTGCTTTCTGCGCCCTTTTTTCATGAAATCATGAAAAGGTAACCGATGAAAGTAATTTCACGCCTATGAAGTTTACCGTTAATTTATTTACTAACAACTGGGAGCAAATATCTTCAGCAGGGAGCTCCACCTACACGAAACAATGAATTAAGTTTAACGGAAAGCGATGCACTTGTTCACGACATTTGACATCAGTCGAAGCAACCTCATCAGCATGTGCTTGGAAAATAAGGAGCGAGAGGAAAAAGGATTAAAGGGGGTTTACGATGTCCCAGCCTCTCAGGGCGAAATACGTTTTGCCAGCGTCTTAAGGTGCAGCGTCAAATCCCAGGTGGTGAACCGGTGAACTCCTTGTAGGAATCGCATTAACGGGGAATACATCGACCAAAGAAGCGGGTTGCTTGCGGTGTTGATTTTGCTTAAAAGGCAAAAGGAGCTGTTTTGACATTAATGGCGTTGATTTATGGGCAAACTATTGCGCTCTTTGAAGGGAGTGTTTTAATATTTAACTATTCTTTTATCAATCTATAGACTGGAAGTGGAAATCTACCGTTGAGCACGCCAACAACTTTCTTACCTGCCACGTCCTGATTCTACTGTATCACCGTCCTGATTCTACTGTGTCACTGTTTATTACAGTTATTCGCCTTTGATCTTTTCGGCTTAAATTAAATTAAATTGAAATTTATTATTTTTATGAACCAAAAGATGTAATACTATATAGTTATTTTTATAGGGTTTTAGATATATAACTTTTGTAGATTTTCTAAAATATTCTTTTATAAATTTTGACTCTCCATGACATTTCTCGATGAATCACAACTTTTTTAGATTATTTTTTTAGCGACTTTCAACTAAAAACAGGCCTTGATCCCTGCCATTCGCTCGGCTTGCATATATATGTCCACCCATCTGGCTCCTCACCCGTGAGTCCGTCACTAGGGCTGGACAAAAAGCTCGGGCTCGAGTAGCCACTCAAAATCGGCTCAAGCTCGAGCTTTATTTGAGCCGATCTCGAGCTAGGTATTGAGCTCGATTATATCGAGTCGATCTCGAGCCGAGCTCGAGCTGCTCGAATGCTTGAATAGCTTCTCACTAAGCGACAATTCCAACCTTTAAACGGCCTATTTGATAGTACTGTGAGCTCACTGGTCATTGTTTAGCACTACACTTTTATGCATTTAGACTACAATTAAGAAATATTATTCGATGTTAATTGTATCATGTTATTGACTTAGTATTCATATTTCAGATAATTGCATTGTAAATATAAAATCATAAAAAATGAGATATTTAATGATTTTCGAGTCAAACCGAGTCAAACCGGTCTCGAGTTTGAGCCTTGCGCCTAGCAAGATATACATTCGAGCCAAGCTCAAGCCAAACCGAGCTCGAGCCTATACATGCTCAGCTAGCTCAATATCGACTCGAATCCACCCCTATCCGTCACCCTCCACGGAGCGGCACTGCATGCCTTGACCGCCATCCGTCCCTTGCCCCACCTCCACTCGCTGCCCACTACATACCCCCCTGCTGCCCCTAGATGGTGTCTATATACATATAAGTGAAGGACATTTGCCCGATATGAGAGAAATTAATAAGAATATTGTCAAAATACTAGTGAAACGTCGGTGATGTACTAAAGAAACATTTTTCATTAATATTTTAAACATATGTTTCAACAATAACTTGAAAATTTGTTAACTCAACACGCAAATATTTCAAAAGGTAAAGGAAATGTAACAGATATGTCGGGGATTAAATCACGGCCCATTGCCATGGCCCACTCCCTGACGGCCCACTCGAACAGCCTACCAGGGCTCAGCTCCCTGGAAGGTTCTATCTGGCCCATATGCGTCCTGCCGAACAGCTTCCTAGCTGGCGTGGTGCGTAATGGCCAAGGAATCGTGTTTGAGTCCGACTCGAACAAGGGTTCTGCACGGTTACGTGAAGACCCGGACGTTGGTTTCCCGGATTGGATTAGGAGTCGTGATCCCCAAGACTAGGAGTATGCCTTATCTACCTCGGGATATATTTGGCATGTACTGAGTTCGTTACGATCTCGTAGTTAGCCCGGCCCGATATTCCCTCGGTAGGTCGGTTTGCTCAGCACTATATAAACAGGGCCCCTATGGCGTTTAGAGGGACCTGGGCATTGAGTTTTACATCTTAGCATCTAGCTTAGAGCTTTGGCGCTTGTACACGCATAATCTCGCCGAGACTTGTTCGTCTCGTCGAGCCACCTCTTGTATTCATCCCTGATATATAAGAAAGGCTGGACGTAGGGCTATTATCTCTCCCGAGAGGCCTGAACCAGGATAAAACCCCTGCCTCTGTTCGTTCTTTGTTAAGTGGTTGTTCGGCGTGTCTCCTATCTCCTCTTTAAAGAACCTTCGTTGACTTGGGTCAATATCCCAACCGTCGACAAGATATTTTGTAAATATTTCATAGTAAATTTTCACCATATATAAATAAATGTTTTACAAGGACAACACAAATAGTTTGTATCATAGGTGTTTCGCAAAGAAGAAAGAACAAACAAATGTGTTAGGGATTGAATAAGTCCCACGGTAGCTAAGCCCTAATAGCAACACATGCCCTTAAGCTATACCCAATGATGGAGTAGTTCACGTTATCATGAATACTTTGGGGTGAAGATTTTGTGATGAGGTGATGACCCGGCTCTTTAGGCCCTGTTTGTTTGAGCTACAGCTTCTCTAAAAGCTGCTTCTGAAAAAAGCCACAAAAAACTAGCTTCTGGGAAAGCTCATATCACAGTACAAATTGAGCTTTTGGTGGCTTTTGGCTTCTTTGAAAGCGGTTCTAAAAGCTGGCTGTTTGTTGAGCTTCTAGCTTTTGAGGCTAAAAGCTGGCTAGAAGCTCAAACAAATAGGCCCTTAGTCCACCTGAGAAAAGCTCTCGAAGTTAGGAGACAAGTTAGATAAGTAAATAAGTCAAATAAAATAAATTATAAAGAACTGAGCCTAAATCTAGCTTGCATGTCATGAGTTGCTTAGCGAAATAATTAATTTTTTTGGAGGGGGGCATGACCCCAGTTGGCCAGAGATTAAGCTCTGCCACCATATAGAGCATCCTAACTACATTCATGATTTACTGAGCACTCACTTGGAGCTGTTGGATCTAAAGATAAGGGCATATAAAATGCAATAGGGCATATATCAAGTTATCATGTCACACATAAATGGTCTTGAACACAACTTACAATGTGTATGGAAAACATTTTCTATATAGACAGCTTCTCCATAATCAACATCAGCCAGGATTGAGGTATAGGGGGCCAAGCAGACCACCAAAAAATATATGTGTTATATGTGTATACTTTGCAAAGAATGTGTTAAAAAACATTATATATACTACTAGCTCTGGTCACAAAATTTGAAAGTATGAGATGCATGCTAGTCAAAGTTTTTATACTTCAGTTATGATTGCTTGGCTATATGACATGTATGAACATAATTGTCTCAAGAAGTAATTCAATAGTATTATAGTTTTAATGGTTTTATTACAATGATAATTAGTGATTAACGTTGTGTTTTAGAAATTGCGCAAAGTCAACAAGATCAAATATTTGGGATTGGAGGAAGTAATATATGTTTTCATCATTTAAAACAAAATCAAGAAATAAGATATATGCATCCCTAGTAATTTGAATTTTGCACATTATCAAGAGATCGTATATAAGCCAAAGTTCATTTGAATTGACTTCTCTATTTGTTCATTTTCAATATAGCTTACTCTATCGCGTTGAAAAACTTATATTTTATTTGAGAACAATATACTTTTATATACCACAATCGTAAGAGTTTGATAAAAAAAATAATGCTTAGATAATGAAGATAAGGTTTGGACAGTTGCCAATTAGACCTAAAATTATGACTGCTAAGCTGTATTTTTAGACTAAATATGTATGGGTAGTAGCGGGTTTACATTTCGTTGAGGGGGTCAGGCCTCTGCCAGCACCCCTCTGTCTCCGCCCCTGATCAACATATCTTGCTACCCATTCTACGGTTGATTATAAATTTATTGACATCTTAATTCTGTGTCTCTCTCTTATTCACATCACCCCTGTCCTACCTGGCACAACTTATACTTGAGGTGGAGTATCGTCGATGGTCTAAGCAGGTAAGATCACTTGCAGTCATTCTGCTTGCGGTCGTAGTGGCAAGTGGCGAACTGCAAGAAAAATCCACAAAACCATGGGCTACTCTTGGATATCCTTCTTAGTGGGCCGTATGATCAAACATAGCCCTTGGAAGCCTTTAGCATGGATATTTGGCCTGCGTCGGCCCGTCCCGATTCCGGCATCAGTTAACCGCGCGCATGCTCGGCTCGGACCCAAGCTAGCGATGTTGTCCACGGCCTGTGGTAGGAATATATATATCCGAGTGGAGACTGGAATCTCTGGACTGGGTTGGCACTCCAGTCTCACTGTTCCACACGGGCACATTTTCGGTCCTGCACAATGGACTCCTTCATATATACTACTCCTCCGTATGTATTTTCGTCCTGCGCATTTTGATACCGGGGCCAGGCCCGTGGGGAATAGAAATATAAAGGATGGATTTCCTCCATAATGTATCATGACTAGGTTGGTATGCGCGCCCGCGGCGCGCCGTAGACAATGAATTTTGAATTAATTTTTACATTACGTACGTATTATGACTAAGGTTGAGGACTACGTGATAGTATAAACAGCCGAATAAATCAGGTTTGGTGATACGTGCTTCGAAATAGATACGTCGGCTATGCTTTTCGATGGGACGGCCATTTATTTGGGAGTTTCTGGTGAAAAGAAATCTAAGAATGAAAAGAAAGAAGTGATTAGCTAACCTCCCTATCATAATTTTTTATCCATTTTCTATCTTCCTTGTTTTCTCTAATCTTCAAATGTCGATCCAATTCATCTTTTTTTTGCATTCCAAAAAAGTGAGAAATAAATGGTGAGGCATTTCTATTTTTTTAATGCGTTGTTAAAAAGGTAGAACGAAAGAAAAGAATGAGTTATTTGTAATTCGTTTCTGAACTAAACCTAAAATTCTTAGAAAGAAATTTTTTTTATTCTTTTATGGATCCTTATAAAATATTATGACGCACTTGTGCTGCCGTAAAAATCTAAAATTGAAAAGAATGAAGCGATTGGATAACTTCTCTACCATAAATTTTTATCCATTTTTATTGTCTAATTTATCTGTAAAGGTTTGGTTTTAAAATAATTTTTTTAGTTCGACATATTCTTTTTATGGATCCGTACGAAATACTACGACGCATTTGCTCCGTCGTAAAAAAATAAAAAAGAAAAGAATGAAGTGATTGCCTAACTCCGGTACCATAAATCTCTACCCATTTTATTTTCGAACTCATCTATGAAGGTTTGGTTTGGAAATTATTTTTTTAGTTTGCCATAAAAAGGTATAATGAAAGAGAAGAACAAGTTATTTCTCAATCCATTTCTGAAGTAAACCTAGAATTATTAGCAGGACATAATTTTTTTATTCTCTTAATGACCCGTACGAAATATTACGACGCATTTGTTCCGTCCTAAAAAATTAAAAATGAAAAGAAAGAAGTGATTACCTAACCTTCCTACAATTATTCTTTATTCATTTTCTATTTTTGTTGTTTTTAAAATGTTGATTCATTTCTATTTTTAATTATTTTTTGCATTCTAAAAAAAATTAAGAAGTAAATGCTGATTCATTTTCTATTTTTTCATTTTTTCGCATTGTAAGAAAACATGGCAAATAAAAGAGAAGAGAAACGCACGCACGGGCAAGCTCTACCAGGTGAGCTACGCGCGCTGTGTTAAAGCATAATTGGGGAAAAGCAATAAAGACTAAGAGGCAGCTGAGGTAACCAAGTGACCAACCGACCCGCCTTGTTTATTCCCTTGCGAACAAAATTATTTTATATATAAAGAAAAAACGGACAGCTAGATCTCGTCATCGCTGGCGATCGGACGGCTATGACGACCGGCATAGAACGCGCTAGCGTGCAACGCGCTAACGCTAGCGTAGCGCGTTGTATATAAGAAAAAAAATGATAGCGTACATGATATAAGCGGGCTAGTAAGGAAATCCGAGCGCGCACATACTGAACAGGATTTATTGCATGAACGTGTGTGCGCTGCTGAATAAAAGAGAGGGTAAGAAAATAAATATTCAATTAGTCGTAAACACTTATATATAGGTAAGGAGATGTGTATGGGTTAGCGGTGAGCGCGAATGCTCGAGGCGCCACGTCGTCGCGTCTGAAGCGCGAGAATGCTCGAGAGCCTTGACGTCTTGAACCCAGGTTGAGGCGGTCTGGCGGAGTTCGCAGCGACACGTAGGCGGCAACACGCGTCGAGTAGCGCAGCGAAACGAGATGGTACGTACAACGCGCGCTGTAGCGTGCAACGCGCTAGCGCGTTGTATATAAGAATGATGATATGCATCGGCATGTGGTTGCGGTGCATGATTGGGATTCAGGTCCAAATTTCATGATTTTAGAGATGGCCAGTCCTGTTATAGCAACCATGGTGCCATTTTAAAAATACAAAACGCCATACCTTCAGATCAACTTGACAGGTATTATGAATAACCAACTATTAGTATCTCTGCCTTATCACAAGCGATATGACGCAAAAAGATTCTGACAGCTACAATTGTTTTTGGAACGAGCAGTTTGGCCGCCATTTTTGCTGTTGGCCTTTGGTGCGTACATAATCGTCATGTCTTGTCACATGGCATGTGTCTTCTGGACGACTGGGTCCTTTCAGTTTCAATCTCTCGCTCCGATCGCATTCAGTTGCAACTTGCAAGGCAAAAGACGCTCTGTCTTTTTCTTTAAATTTTCTTTACAATTTAGCTACATTTTAAAAGGTTACTTTTCTCTATCAGCTATTTGCTATTTTATCGAAAACTATATTATTTTAAAATGTTTGTTATGGTTGCTAATGTTTTTGACGATGTGAAATTCCATGTTTTTTTCCTAGCTATGCATAATTAGCTTGGAATCACAATTGTGATGCTACATGCATATGAATGTCCGTTTTAGTTTGAGAAATGCTAAAAAAGACAATATACCATTTCTCTCGTTTCAGCCATACAACGCTAGCTCCTTTTTCCTCTTCGCAACACCGTCGCCAGCCGCTTCACCTTCGAGTTTTGTGTTTTCCATGCATCTCGGGCATAGATGGAGGTCAGGGGAGGGGATGGTCCAACGGTAGAGATGGGTTTATGGTGGGTCGGCAAGGCGCCGACAATAGCGATGGAGCCGCGGGGCCGGATAAAGGCGGTTGGGGGAAAGGGGATTACGTCAGCGGCCACTTAGGATGGGTGGGGTAGTCGCGGCGGTGGTCGGAGGCAGCGAGAGTGGTGGGGGAGGCGCACGGAGGTGAGCGGGAGTGATGACAAAGGTGGAGGGCTGGAGGCAAAGTTAGAGCTAGAGGCAGGAGAAACAAGATGAATACGGGAGGTGGGACGCGGTCTCCCTACTTCTTTGGGCTATACCGGTGGAGATAGGGCTGGAAAAATAGCTCGTAGCTCGGCTATGCTCGGTTCAGACAGGTTTGGCTCGACTCAGAGGTGTTTCCGAGCTTGAGCCAAACCCATTTTTTGGGCTTGTTAAAATAACGAGCTGAGCCTGACTCAACTTGTTTGTGACCGAGCCTAGTTTGGCTCAGCTCTGCTCGTTTACATATTTTGAACGTGAAAACGTCTCTGACTCGTGGATCAGCTTGGCTCAAAGATGTTACCGAGCCCGAGCCAACGCACTTTTGGGGCTCGTAAAAATGCCGAGCCGAGTGGCCCGGCTTGTTTTTTTTTTCCAACCCTGTGGGTTGGAGACACCCTCCAACCCTGAACGGGTAGCTGCTCCCTTTAGTTTTCCATACAACACCAGGTAAACGCTTTTCAGGAAAGAATGCGTATCTTCTTTTTGCGTAATGCACCCATGCCATATGGTTGTGGAATGCGAATTTCCATCTCTCTTGCTGACATGTACTAGCACGAGCCACTAGATATAAGATCTTTGCTAGCTAGGTCTTGTCACTTGTGCAGTTGTGCTGTATTCTTCTCAGTTTTCCATTCAGCACGAGGCAACGCGTGACGGGCGAGATCAATAATTTTCGCTGCACGTAAGCACGTTGCCAAGATATGGGATCAGAATCGCTCCAATAGATATATCCTCACGTGCAATCCGCGTACTGCGTGGTCATGTCCGAAGCCAGAGATACTCCACTGATCTCTGGCTTACATTTTCAGACACTGACGGGGAAATATCATCAACCGGCACCGTAGCACAGAATGATCTTGGCAGCTAAAACGGAAAGCGGCCACCGGCCTCAGAAGTCAGATCTCTGCGGTTTCAGTTGAGAGGGTCGGCGTTGTCTTGTTCGATCTCTCACTCGACGTCAACAGTGAAGGATCGCCTCTCCATGACGGAGGCTGCAGTGCTAAGCTGAAAAAGATACAGAGAAGCAGGCAAAGTTTCTGAATTTCGCACAGCGTTCTTTGGCAGGTTCCTGAGTTACTTATCCATGTCTTCAGAGTTCAGATCGACTTGGGACTTGGGAGTCCTTCTGTTTCATGAAAGGCAAGGCCGCCGACGCGGCGGCGCACCATTGCCTCTCACCGTCTCACGCTGCGAATCTGCGACAGGTGGTCCTGCGCTATGGTCTTCTCATGATATTAGGGCATCTTAGTAAGAACACATAAGTTACCTATAAGGACTCCGCATCAAATTTTTTACTTATATGGAGAAGAGGAGAGAAGATAGATCAAGACTAGTTCTTAATTGAGTGTCAGTTTAAAATAGATTACAATTACAATATGTATGCACAATATTACATACATGTTAATATTAATTGAGATCATCACAATCATTTAAAAATAAAATAAGTGTCGATCAATTTTTTATATAATTGTACTATAATTATAATTATATTAAAGTTGCCATCATTAACAAGAATAATTTTAGCCTTATCAGTGTGTAATTTAAATTGACTAAAACAAACATGATAATTTGAAATATAGAAGAGAAAAATGTGAGTATGTATATTTGGCAAATTTATGTAGTCATAAAATATAGAAAACAAACGAATAAAATAAATATTTGATAAATAGTAATGCAATTTTAGTGTTACTAGAGTGTAACTTTAAAGTGACTGATAGCTAAGAATTAGCAAATCTGGTATTAATTTAGGTTTTGCTCTTTTGCACTGGTCTGAACGGCTGAACAACTAAACAGCTGGAATGACTGATTTTCGAGAGCTTCTCAAGATAGTCTTGAGATTTTGGATCTATTTTGTTTGATTTTTTTAAAGCGTTAGGACCCACCTTCAAAACATCGAAAAACGGACTTTAAAACCCAAAGCATGTATTTTTACAAAATATAGTTAAACCGTTAAGCTGAAAAGAACAGGGCTTAAATTTATAAATTATGCTATAGTAGTTCATTAAAGATGTTGTATATATTTACTACTTATAGGTGACATGTATATTTCTTGTGTATAGTAATTGACTCCACGATGAGAAACGCCTTTGGCCTGCAAACGATAATCGGAGGCCTAGTCCTGTAACGCCCGGCGCTAATAATTCGAGAAGAAAAGTCAGTCTCCCCCACACTAGTAGCATTACATTTACAGCAGAGCCGCAGAGGCTGCACTGCACATGCACCGGCACTCGTCTAACGCCACTCTGCTAGCCTGGGCCTTTGAGGGCAACTTCCGATACATTCGCTTCAACTTTCAGCTCACCACGTGGAGGCCTTTTCCCAAGCAGAGCCGCCGTTCACTGAAGTCCCTGCAGGTGGCGCCCACCGCTTGCCAGCTCGCTGGCCGTGTAAACACTAAACATCGCGGCTCTTGTGTTTAGCAAAGCAACCAGTGTTCTTTCACCACGCAACCCGTGTCTCGACGACTCGACGCATGATCGGGGCAAACATTGTCGCTTCTGACGGTTTAAGGCTGGAGGATGGGATGGTTATAGGCCTTGTTTGTTTCAGATTAATATTAAGTTGCGTTTTGTTGTAGCAAATTTGTAACCCCCCTCAAAATACGTTTTAACGAGTTTTAAAAAATTATAAAAAAAATATTTTACAAACTTTAAAAAGAACTGTTTAAAACCCAACAAAAATGACTACAAAACATTACATCATTTGGCTTATACAAAAATAACAAAATTTCATTTAATTTAATTTAATTTAATTTAATCCGAAACAAACAAGGCCATAGTCCGACGAAAGCTCAAATCTGACATGACGGAGGTTGAGTGGTGCTGGCTAGCTCCAAGCTAGCCACTGAAACCCACCTATTTTAAACCGAACTGAATGGTCATGCACAGTGGCGGAGACACAAAATCCAACAAAGAGGGCTAAAAAAGAAGCATCTAAACGCCGGGACACTAACTCAGACACGAACAATATACCGATGTCCACAACGCTCCAAGTCTCCAGCACTTTGTAGCTATTTTCAAAACTCAAAAAATATATATATAATTTTTTTTGCTCTTCAAACTTTCGTTAAGTTCTCATATTATAATTTTAATTGGAATAATGTAAAATGCACAGCAGCAAGGGATTACAATCGTGGGCACATGGAATATGGTGATTGTAGACTCACCGTGGCTTTAGTCTGGGCCTTTAATTACTCTACTGAACCTATTAGACTCACAATTAGACAAATCACACGTTACAATACTTTTTAAGGTCATGCATTGTTCAACCGATAATACATACTCCCTCTGGTGTCAAAAAACTAGTCGTTTTAGATACAATTTAGAATACCAAGGCCCCTATAAAAGATTAGTTGATTCATTAATAGGTAGTAATGAATTTATGAAAACTTTTCCTATGGACCAATAGATGCACCTGCATGCCTTTCTTTTTGGCTTTCCAAATGTCTCATCTAATTACTACTCTAGATGAAAGGCTAAAACGACAAGTTTTTTGGCACTTTGGATAAAAGGCTAAAACGACTAGTTTTTTTTACATCGGAGAGAGTATACATGCTATATGTTCTTGTTTCCCACCACCGGGGCTGAAACGGCTCCGCCTCTGGTCATGTGGTTAGGGATGCAACCGGGGCTGAAGTTGCTGAGGTCGGGTTCGCATAAGAGGTTCACAAACCCAGACCCATGAGGAAAAATCCAACCCATACTAGCTTGTACCCATGTCCATCACGCCTTTCCCCGTACCCGTGCTCACCCGATGCCCGTTACTCGTCTGGTACCCACTACCCGCCTGCCCAATATATTGCCAGCAACACAAAACAACAACACGACAGCATTGTAACACCATTTCAATTGCACAAATAGCAGCATTGCATCAACATTTCAACACAAAACAGCAACATTTCAGCGACATTTTAGCACTTTTGCCCGTACCTATGCACTTGTCGCCGGGGTTGGCCCGCAACACGTTGGGGTTGGGTGGCAGTCGGGTGACCTATGATCCAGCCGCCAAGGCTAGGTGGTGCAGGGTGGCGTCGGGGTTGGAGTAACTGAGGGGGTAGGCCGAGCACATGGCGACAGGGAGCTGTGGCTGTGGGGAAGCACCAAGGCGATGTTTGGTGGTGCAGGATGGCGTTAGGGTATGATTGGGTGGTGGTGGCTACAAACTGAGAAGTGGGGATTGGATTGGACATATTTAGGGTTAGACGGTGGGTAATTGGGCAGTGGACTAGTGGGTATACACTATACACATGAATCACTATACTAACTAATGGAGCCCACATGTTGTATTGCGGGTAACGTGTTATCGGTATATGTACCTAATGCCCGTACCTATAAAAAGAATACCTGCAGGTAATATAATTTCTTATACCCATATCCGTGGATACAAAAACCCTTATACCCGTACCCAACGGGATTTTATCCATGGATATTTACCCATATATTGATACTCATTGCCATCACTACATGCAGTGATGGAGGTAAATGCTGTGATTTGTACTACGGTGCTAACTATGAAGAATATATGAAATCGAATATCAGCCAATTCACACTAGAAAAAACTACGTCATTGCTGGACGCACAGCCCTTGCCACTAGGTGAGCTGAGGGTGACAAGTACTACGTAACTGCACTGTGCCAGTGTGAACAAAGCTGATCTCCATAGGCCCATAGGTAGGGTAGCTTAATTTGTCCAAAGTGCTGTAGTAGTTGAACAGTCCCAAAATACGACCAAATGGATCTTCCAATCTTTTAAATTGACTACCCCCGATAAACAACGCCGAGCGGCTCGGAGCCATCACTGAAACATAAACAAAACCGTAGCGTATCAAACTGAGTACAGAGCGTTCATACCGACGGCTCCCTATGGCGACGACGCCGATCCTACGGCAGCCATGGCCAAGGTCGTCGTCAAATTATTTAGAGAACATGCTATACCATTCTAGGCTTTTGGAACAATATAGTTCGTCCTCGCCCTCGCCATGCTACATTGCTACTTTCCACGCGCGTGCATCGTATCGTTGGTCCATATCACGAGTCTTGACGACCTGTTGTCCACATTGCACGGTGTTCTTCACATGATTCTCTACGTGATTGTGGGTTTGCCCACATTCATGACCTATCTTCAAAAATCAACTAGTCCCATATATATGTTATATTTTCTTAAATCTAGAATTTCATGATTTTATATCAATTCCATACGAGCTTCGTTTTATGCAAAATAAAGTTCATAATTCATTTCAAATTAAGTTATACCTTCCTTTTTTTCATTTATATTTCTTTGTTTTTATGATACAGGAGACTCATTTTTTATTAATTCAATGATTGGTGTATGGACACAACAAGCTCCTGCATGATACTCCATGATATATGTCCAATTCTCGATGATCTATGATACCGCCATGTTGTGATAGTAGGGTCTAGACACTAAATGAAAGCACACGATACTAAATGGTACCATACCTCGACGATGGGGACCCACGTGCTGAAAACCACATGATATTTAGATGATATCATATTGCGATGATGGGACCCCAACTGATATTATACGATACTATATGAAACCGTTCCTCGATGATGACCCTCTCCATGATGTGCCATCTTATGAAACCACATGATACTAGGTGATACATACCATATATCGGTGGTGGGGCCACATTATGAAACCACATGATACTTAAATAGTACTACTATAACTTATTGGTGGGGCCGCTTTATGAAACCACATGATACTTAGATGATATTATACTTGATTCATCGATGATGGACCCACCTTATAAAACCACATGATACTTAGTTGATTCCATACCAGATTCTTGTATGGTGTGTTCAACTTATGAAACCATATGATACTATAGTTTTATAGCGGGACAAACGTGATGAACATGTTACTTGATTATATATAGAAAATATTTTAAAATCTATTTTTATTAAAAAGATAAAAAAAATCACTGAAACCCGAGCCGAAAAAGTCCCACGTAGAATGCATCCAGCTTGCATACGGTTCGTCGTGCCGAAACGCTCGGCTTGCACACCAGCCAGATGATTGGTTGGGAAGCTGTACTATTTTTTTTTCGAAATGGTACAGCATTACATAGAACCCTTATGTGTGTCCGCGGTAGCACCGTGACACCAACCATAGAATCGGTCTACTGCTCGGTATGTACGTGAAAATTACTCCCGTTTCTGGCTGTTTTGGCTTTGACACTCGAGTATTTTCAGCGGTTCTTTACCTGGCGGCTAGAATCGGCCGATCTGGCGAGAAACTCCATGTGCTCATACCACTTCGATGGAGCAGCGTCGACTGCTAAGGAAGTAGTTTTGGTTGGGGGAGAAGATATGCCTACGTTGGCGACGCCAATAAAGCATGGCAATTCGCGCACATGGTTCTTACACATGTTTGGCATGCTCCATCCCACATTTGAATTTTCTTTTCCTTTTTTGAGATTGATTGTATGTAGGGGTGCTAATGGGTTGGGGTGGAATGGGTTGGGTTTTAAAATGGGTTGTTTTGGATGGGTGGAAATGGTGTTGATGTTGCTAATGGGTTGGGGGTGGGGTGGGTTTTAAGTTGAAATGGGTTGGGGTGGGGTTGAAAAGGTTTGGGTTTAAATGGGTTTAACCCACGGGTTTGTATTAAATGAATTCATATGGGTTCTATAACATATCATAAATTTTTACATGCTGGTTCCATCTATTCATTTTGACCTGCCAATTTGCACAAAGTTGCTTTTCGATATGTAGAGTTATAGCAAAAAAATCAAACAATTTTGAAGATTTTTTATGGTGTGAACGCGAGGTTTTTAAAAAAACTAAGCTGTTTTATAATAGAAATAGCTATGGGCAGCCTAAGCCAGTCCAATCTAAGGAGTACACCAGGCCGACTTGGCCGCTTGGGCTTTGATATATAGCCCGCTCATCGGGCCGGGACCGGGTCCGAAGAAAACACGAAATAGCACTGGGTTGGGCTAGGCTTCGGGTGGGCTGGGCTTTGGGCTGGGCTCGAGCCCAAAACTGAGAAAAGATGTCAGACCGGACCGGGCTCGGCCTAGTCCCGCAGAACCGGTTTTTTCAAGCCCGACCCGAAACACGACAGGCCTTTCGACGGATCAACTTTATTGAAAAGTACGAAATTTTACATATGGGCCCATCTATTCTGTTTGCCATGCAAATCTACACAAAGTTGCGTCCAAATGTATAAAGTCATGACAAAAAAATTCAAATGATTTTAATGACCTTTTATAGTGTGAACGCAAGGTTTAAGAAAAAACTAAGGTGTTTTTCTTTATAAAATCTAATCTTCATATAAAATTGGGTTGAGAAATGGGTTCAAATGGGTTGAGAAATGGGGTTAAACCCATATGAGAGGTGTGGGTTAGATTGGTTTGGGTTTATATAACAAATGGGGTGGGTGGGGTGGGTTGAAAAAAGTTTTATTAAATAGAGTGGGGTGGATATGGGTCGGATTTAAACCCATGAGCAGCCCTAATTGTAGGGTTGTCTAGGAGCATCTACATCTCACACTTTTTCTTCACTCCATTTTACTATTAGCTACTCCATCTATCCTTACCTGTAATTCCGTAGCCTGTATGTAGGAGCTGGTGAGCAGCACAAGGCCCACAGGGGGCTGGGCCTAGGAGTTCATAACGGCCCAGCTAGGTATGGCATAGGCCATACCGTTTCATAATGGGTCCTCCACCCCTCTCTAAATTTCCTTCACATTTTACACTACAAAATAAAATATTACAATATTTTGCACCATCTACTCTATTCAAAATTGCAGTATTTTGGAGTGCCTGCTACGGATGATGCAACTGATTCGAGTGTTTGCCATTTTAGCTTCCGCTATGATCAAGTAGTTGTTGCCCTTAAACAAATGGAAAAATTGGTTACACAATATTATAAAAAAAAGTCGACATCACATCATCAACTATGATGTTGCCCTCTGGCCTAGGAAATCGGGTATCTACCCCCTGAAATACGTCAAGTGGTGCGAATACCCCCCACAAGCGGTGTTGTGGGTGGGTTTTTCACTGGCAGTCTAAGTGGAGGGTTTCGCCACATATGCGCATGCACATGGCATTTTGGCTTTGAAAAATATTTTCCAGTAGGCTCACATGTCGTACGCTTCCTTCTCTTTTCTTCCTCTCTCCCTTCTCTCTCTTCATTGTTTCTCATCTCCGCTGTTCACTAGCTGCCTCTCCTACATTACCATCATCAGGAGCACCAAAATGGCCTAGGACACGCCGCCGCCACTGCGGCGCACACGCTCAACACCTTCCTCTTGCACAACCTCCTCATGACCTCCTCCCCCTATGGTTGTCTCCTCCACTACACCAGTCACGACTATGTCCATGCCCATATTCTCTTGCCATCTCTCCGTTATGCCTTTCCCGCCGTCACGCTAGCCCCCCGCTAACGCTTCACCCCATATACTACTATAGGCCCTATCGTCGTGTCCCACGCGCCTTTGTGCTAGCCCTCCATGCCCTGCCACCATGGCCATACAATGTGAGGCTAACCGCGGTCGCGATCAATTCCTCGTAGCATCACCTTCCCAACATCCCATCACCACCGCTCCCACTGCCTTCACTACCCCCTCTGGCGCTGCCTTCTCATGAGCTTCCAGACCAGCATCAATAGACCTCGAATACAAATACACAGCTCCACTAGCACTACCACTTGTCTACAACGCAAGGAGCCACGGATCCAAGTACAAATCTCTTGTAATTGGTGGTAACTCAACGAGGAAGGAAGCCAGTGGTGCAACACCCTACAATCGCAGCAAGCAACACACTAGGGGGGAGCCTGCGGTAGCACGCCCAGAGATGGCACATGTAGAGCGCGGCGAGTAGCTTCGCCAGCGGATCTACTATCACTGCCATGGCCACCATATCGTCAGCGACACAGACACGCAGCCTCTCCTCGACGCCGTCGCTATCGATCGGTGAGGAGAGAGTCACGAGGAGTGGAAAACGAGGAAAGTAGGAGGTGAGGAATTAACTGCTCGTGCGCGGCGGTAGCAAGCATTCGACATGAGAGGTAGCATGTGAGAGAGAGAAAGAGAGAAATCAAAGGAAGAGAGATGAAGAGATAAGGTTGATATATGACATGTGGGATCCACATTTTAAAAGAATTTCATGGATGAAAATGTGATGTGTATCAATTCATGTGGCAATATGGTTCACCTTAGCTACCATGAGGGCAAAACAATCCTCAAAACCAAATACGGGGGTTGTTTGAACAACTCAAGGTATCTTTTGGGATGGATATCCGGTTTCCCGGACCAGGGTTTAAGTATCTGCACCAGTATAGTTGAGAATGTGAGGTAGACTTTTTCGAATTATAGAAAGGTAGTGGCTATGCTATATGTTCATAACAAAACATGGTTTTTCTCTACACCAATGCAAATGGACATATGCGGCCCTAAACCACTCTAGTATATTTTTTCTCACTAAATATTTTTTTAAAAAAAAGGTGAAACAATCTGGAAAATCCAATACATTTTTAGGTGTTAAGCACAAACACGTGTATTCAGCTCAAATTATGAAATTTACTATTCAAAATTTGAAATGCTAAAAACCATAATTAAGTTTCAAAAAAGACTAGAAAAATAAAAAATGAATAATTGTCGATGTTTCGGATCAAATTATGAACCAAATGTTTTTATATTTGAAATGTCAAATTTAAATAAATTACGTGATCATATAAATTCATGAGAATTCAGTATTTCAACTAAAAAAGCATTTGGCTTAAAATTTGGTGTGTTGAATATAAGTGTATCTGACATCGTAACATTTATTCATATTTTCTTATTTGTTTTTTGTTTAAAATTATTTTTTAAAACTTCGTTGTCTTTTGGCATTTCAAATATTAAATTTTATATATTCATATTTTAGAACTTGGATACACTTGTACACCTCATGAAAATATTGGATTTTCTATTTTGTTTTTTATTTTTTCATGTTGAGAAAAATATGCTCGAATGGCTTAGGGCTGCACATGTCATTTCGCAGTGGTATAGAGTAAAGCCTTATCTTTTAAAACATATATAGTATAACCACCACTTTTAGAGTGGCACGTAGCAAATTTTCTTAAAATAGTTTAAATGTGAGTTTAGCTGCCATGCATATCACCATTCTGAATTGTCATTTCGGTTTCCAGCTGGCTAGCCCCACCCAGCGCGACAGGCATCTCGTTTGTGAATGGAAAGGTCGCAATTTTTTTGCTTCCTTCCAAGCAGCAAAAATGGACAGCAGTACCAGGCTCGACTGGAAATCGATGACCTGACAGTCTCACACGCCTTAAGCTGCCAATTAATTATGTTAATCTGAAGGCTTATGTGATGCACTCTGTGTTCCTGAGCTACTAAAAAACGGAGGCGACCGATTAAGAACCCCAAATGGCTACCAATGATTAGCCACAGGGCACTAGATCATCGGCTGCACGCCATAGCCTAATGCGCTGTCTCTGAATTATTGAGCCGCGGACGCTTCCCTGGATCAGTGATAAACTGATAATCAAACACCAAGGCGATCTTATCTTTAATTCCCAATAATTCTACTCAAGAGGCTGCTCTACGGACTCCCAAAATTTATATTGGCCCCAGACTACGACGTGTTTCTGCCTTTCTGACAGCGGCAACTCAACCCTTGCCAGCATATGGGAGCATGAGGAGGAGGAGGAGCTTGGGGGGTTTAGAGGGCACTATTATTGGCCGCACTGGTAATTTGGAGGGCATGGTTTGGTCCTGCGTTGCTAGTGCAGTCCGGCAGGCAGGGGCTGCATGCATCTGCATCCATGCCTGGCTGTCTGGCATTGTGCATCGCAGCTCACTGGCAGCACAGCAAGCAGAGGAATTATTGGCGCCTGCCGGTGAGCTTGAATCATACGCAGCCGTACTGGGCTGTACTGCCGGAGATATTTGTGCTTTTGTTGCAGCCGGTGGCCGGTGGCTCCTCGTTTCAGTCGACCTACTTTAGAGGTTCCAAGCACGACACATCGCCTAATCCTTTGTTTAGCTTCCAAAAGCGTCGAGGTCTCGCGGGAAATAGTAGGGCGGGAGGGATGCTCAATAAACAGCGCCTGACGTCCACCAGGTAAAACCGGCACCGTCGGTCTTTCCCCCCCTTTGGCTTCCGCATGAAATCGACCCGTCTAATGTCTAACCAAAACCATGTGCGAAGTTGAACGCGCATGCATCAGTCGCCCTGTAGCAAGCTAAACAACGGCGAGTCGGTGACGCGATGGATCATCCGTGGTCGCAGTAGAAATGTCGCGGGGTACTGCACGTACTGACAGGTGGGCCCACACCGACGGCGCATGGGGGGATCCAAACGGCGACTCATCTGTCAGTGCGGGCGCAGAGTCACTTCACGTTTCGCACCACTATTCTTCTTCTTCCTCTTCCCGTGGACTAGCTAGCCTCGCCGCCTCGTCGGGAGATATTTCCGGGCGGGCCGGCCGCTGCAGGAGAACGTGCAGGCGCATCCCGCTGGGCGGCGGCAGCAGCATGAGGAGGAGGCACGCGTCAACGTTCGGCGATCCGATCCCGATGCTGTGGACGAGCGCGCGCGCGGTCGCATCTACTTAAACCCGCAAGCACGCGCGCACCATACGTACTAGGCGATGGCGCAGAGCACTGCAGCAGCGCCGCCAGGCCACGCCACGCGCGGCACGGGCAGGGGGAGGGGAGTAGGGGACCAACCAGCCAGCGGCGCGCGAGGCGAGCGCTGCGCGGAGGAGGAAACGGGTGGTGCGGCGCGGGCGGGCCACGACGCGCGCGCCCCAGCCAGTCAGCCACGCAACGCCGCGCGGCACGGCATGTCGCGAGTACATACGTACGTACCGAGCGTCCCGTGCGCGCTCGTGCTGTCGCAGTTGCCCCGCTGCCCTCATGTCAACTCCCACCGAGACCACTCGCGCCCCGCGCGCTAGTGCGACGGGCATTAGCCGATGGTTCCTCCTGCATATATCTATCTTACCAGGCTACCCTACTGTTGAGTTGTGCTAAAAGAATAATTTGATGAAGCTTCCTGTTCTTTTCGGGGGATGTTTGGTTGAAGGGAGTTAAGAATAGAAAAAGAGAATTCGTAAATGAAGAAAGTTAACTTCTTTTCTTGTTCGGAAACGCTTGAGGCCGGACGGCCGGCACATCCAGCCTCGCGCGCGCGCGAAACGCGCAAGTATGCGCTGTGCCGGCATGCAGGTGGGTTCCACAGAATTTTTTCTTTTGATGACCATAATTTTTGACTGAGTGCTCTCATCCATAAACCGTTTGCACCAACGTATTCCTCGTATTTTTACGAACAAAACAAGATATATGTTGCCATATAACTCTTCAAACTTACCTGATGAAACTTGGGTTTCGCCTACTGAAACTTGGATTTCATATTCGTTAAACTTGCCGAACTGTCAAGTTTCATCAGGTTTAATGCAAGTTTCAACAGGTTTCATCCAAGTTTCTTCAAGTTTCAACAGGTTTCATCCAAGTTTTATCAGGTTACATCCAAGTTTCATCAGATTTCATTAGCACACGGCCAAGTTTCATTAGTATAGATGTAAGTTTCATAAGTGTCTTCTCCTAGTTTCACATCAAAAAAATTTAAAAAAGTGAAAAAAAATCAAAAAAATTTAAAAGTATTTAAAATGGGTTGCTCTCGATTTTAGAAGAATTATGAAATTTATTCCACTTATTTTGAACACTGTTTGAATTTTACACAAAAATCAGAAGTTTAATTGAAAAACTGATCAACTGCAATGACTAACAACGAGGGAACATGCTAACTAGTCTATGCACGCGGGGAGCACGGCGGCGCGTCGGATCCGCGCGGTGTCGACGATCCAACGGACCAGGCTGGTTCGGCACGCGCGCCAGGCGTCGGACGTCGGACGCCTGGCGCTCGCCTTTCTTTGTTTCAAGGGAAATAAAGAGAGAAAAGAGAGTTTATAACTAAAAGAGAGATAATTAAATTCCCTAGGTGGCCTCTGGTACATGAACTTCTACCCATTTTTCTATCCTTTTATCCAACCCCATAGTTGTCAAACAAGTTATAGGATTTACTAGAACTTCATGTTCGTGTCTTACAACGGAATACAAAAAAGTAAAAACACATATCAATATATAAGATTAGAATATCAAATATTGATTTTAATAATTAGAAAATTTGGAATCAAACTGGCATGTATAGTGCTACTTGGCTGATCTCAACGCATGTGTGTGCGGCGCGCGTGGCGTGACCCAACCTAGCATGGTGACTCTCGGTGTGGCTAGGCGTAGGGCCTAGAGAGGTGTGACGCAACACAAGTAGGCTTCGCGATTTTGGCGCACCTCAGAGAATTGATGGTGCGTCCCATAGAAAAAAGATTTACACCGTCCATCATTGTGAGTTCAGATTATAACGGTTTAGATTAAAAGAAAGAGTTTATATCAATTGCAACAAAAAAATAAAAATAGAAGTAAGAGTTCATGTCAACTACAAATTAGAAAAGCTCCATATCAACTGTAATAAACAAATACAAATTTAGAATAAAAAAAACTATATAATTTTTGAACTATTCGCGCAAGAACATTATGCTCGTTTTTTCTTTTTAAACAGGGTTGCACAAAAGAGACTAGGTAAAAATTATTCGTTATTATTTGGAAATCACTACTAAACTGTTAAACTCTCATGTATGCGTGTTTTTCTATTAAAAAAAAAACTAAAATGCGGTTTGTTTGTGGGGCAATCCATCATCAGGTAAAACATTGCACGGGTGCTGAGGGTTGACCAGCCTGGGCATTCCGGGAGCCACGTGGACCAGCGCAAGTATTATCAAATGATTTGGTCCAATAATTGTCCTTCCAAATGATTTGCGTGCCAGTGGCAATCCGTCCCCAACTTCCCCTCACCTCCCTTCCCTACTACCACCACTAGCCATTCACAATCAACAGGTCAAATTCCCTCCTCATCAAGGCACAGGCCAGCACGATCCCGACGTCTCAATGCAAACTTTCTTTTTCTTTCTCTTCGTCTTCCTTTTTTACCGGAGGCATGTACCGGACCAAAAAGAAACGAAAGAGAACGAGGGGGATACCGCGTTTTGGCGAGTTCGCATGAAAAAGGTAAGAAAGACAGGGCCGAAGCTGTTCTGAGCAGTGAGCGGTGACTGCGGCCGTGGAGTGAGGAGGGAAGAGGCCCAAGTTCGCTGCGCGTACGCGACCACATGTCCCCCTTCCTCCCATCTGATCCAACCATTTCAGATTTTTGCCGCCTGTAAAAAGCCGTAGCCTCGTGATCTCGGGATTATCCGTCTTTATATTACTAGCCTGGGGCATTTGAATCCGACGACAACAAGTAATCGTGGCCGGGACTTCTCTCAAAAATTGTATTTGTCGTCTCTCAGTACAGAAACTCAACGACAGTGGCTTCAGAAATCTTCTGCTCTGCGGTGTCTTTGTGGCAACACAAAAGAAAATATAAAAGGCAAGCAGAGAATTACGTCACCTCTCAAAGGGATTACGACACATTTCTTTTTCCTTTGATGATACCAATCAAAAGAGCACAAATTGATTTGCAAAAAGATCCTCGTTTCAGGGGACCATTCCCACAGATGTTGTGAGCCCCACCCCATCTCGCCCCAAGCCTGACGAGCGAGCGAGCACACATGTGGGTTCTCCCTTTCCTTTCATTCCCACAAGAGCTAGTGGGATGGAGCATACTCCACTATTTAAGTTGGTGACTCCCACCTTCCACTAGCAATATCGTATTAAAGGATCCAACTACCCCTTTCATACATGGGCCTTTAAGTTTTTTTTTTGAGAAATTATCCTCAAATACATGAAACTGGCCCATCTATATTCTTACAGAAAGGGCTAGTTCTATGTCGCTAGGCCAAGCCCGTCCTAGCCAGACATTTTTCCAAACACTTGGGCCTGACCGATCAAAAGCTCAAAACCCAACAATCTGGCCTGACAGCCAAGCCTTATGTGACCTAGCTCAAAAAAATCGGACCAGGTTTGGGCTGGTCCACTAGGCTGGACCACCCATAATGATGTCTATTAAAATCAAACCCAACATCACACTAAAACCCATACTTACAAAAGGATATGTTTTGATAATTGATACTCAATTTGTTGGCCTCTCTCTATACGCTAAGGAGAAACACATCCACACTTCTACAGGGAGTTCTTAGACTTATCTAGCCAACCCTCTCACACACATGGTCCTTTTTTTAAAAAAAAAAACTCAAATTTTGAGCCAAAAGTAATTATGTCCTTCGCCCTCCTCCCTCCCTCCCTCTTCCTCCCCTCCACCCGATGACCACTATACCCTACAACGTGACCATGCTGACATGACTGTGGTCAATGGCGAGAACACCATTGGGGAGGGCCCAACTCAACCGAGGTGGAGAGATGGAGTGAGGGAGAGAGGAAGAAGGACCCGATTGCTTTTGTTTCAAAAAAATACATGATTTTTTTTTGTGCAAAATACCATGTGAGAGAGGGTGAGTTGCACACGAATCTTGGGGCACAACCACGACCCCAATATAAAGCCCGAGAACTACTTCTACAAGCACAAACAACCTGCTCATATTTCAACCTGACCGACCTATTTCTATTATCCCATTTATAATTTCACTTTAAAATGAATGTGTCAAAGAAAATGACCAACTATCGTTGGCCCGAGCCACACAACAGATTTCTAAGAGGCTGCCTCGCGAAGCAACTAGGTGAGGCTCGCCATGCAACTAGAGGAAGCTGAGTTTAGGCAAAGTAACTAGCTTGCAAACCGTATCTTGGTCTTTTTTTTATTATGGGGCCCCCTATTTATAGTGGGGCTTATTTTACATTTTCCAATACAAACTCTCTGTTCCGGGGCAAAGGAAGGACGGGAGAGTCTTTTCTAGGAAAAGACTTCTTGGCCCTTGATTTGCTCTCTTAAGCGAGGGTGCTGAGGGAAAAACACCCTGTGACCTAGGGCAAAGACCTAACTACCCCCACGCCTCAGCTAAAGCAGGGTTACAAAGAGTATTATAGGAGGACCCGGTTGTTACGGCCAGCTTGCATATCCGCTGCCACGCGATTTGATTCCTGACACCTGTTGCAGATTGTGCGCGCTGTTCCCTGGTCTACTAAAAGTAACTACAAAAGTTAGAGCTAGGCTAACAATACATGTGCAAGATACATTTTGAATGAGTTAGGGCGGATCTAAGGCCCGGGCAAGGTGGGTAACTGCTCGGGCTCCCTCGCAACCCCCCATGCGAACGGAGAAGTAAGCGTAGGGCGCGAGCTCTGGGGCGACTAGTCACAGAGCGCCAGAGCTGAAAGCGCCAAGACGCTGGTCATTGGGGCGATTCTTGACTGCGCTGGGTGATGACATTAATTTTATGGTTTTTTTAGGTATGTGAACAATGAAGAAAAGGTTGTTGAACGCTTTCTTGCTCTACAACATGTCATCGATACTACATCCGATGCACTAAAGGTAGCCTTGTTTGGTCTTCTTGATAAGTACGACCTATCTATTTCAAGGATACGAGGGAAAGGATACGATGGAGCTTCAAATATGAGGGATGAATTTAATGGTTTGCAGAAAAAGTTTTTAGATGAAAACCCATATGCTTTCTGTGCGCACTGTTTTGCCCATCGGTTATAATTAGTGATTGTCTCGGTTGCTACTTGTTGCTCATCTATTCATGATCTCTTTGAGTATATCTACTTGATTGTGACAACAACAAGGGCCTCTTGCAAGAGAAGGGATGCATTAGTAGAAAGTCATCATAAAAGTATTTTGTATAATCTTGAAAGTGGTGAGATATTTACTAGAAGAGGGCAACACCAAGAAACTAATCTTGCTAGGCATGACGATACTAGATGGGGCTCTTATCATACAACTTTGATTCCTTTGGACCAAAAGTGGGATTCGGTAACTTATCAAGAGCAATTGCACAATAGTCTTAGAGATGATTGGTTCAATCATTTGATGTTATGCTACACCGAGAGGGATATATTCAAAGCACTTGATATTGCTACTATAATGCGACAGTTTCAAAGTATAAAAACTCAAAAATTGAGTTTGCCTTGTATTTGAAATGATTAGCAAATTTGGTATGTGATGCTTTTTAATACTCTAATGGACATATAATTTTTATGTTATATACTGTGCTAATCCCTTTTTTCTTACAGACTGTCTTATTCTTATGGGTTGTCCATGTTATCATGCATCGTACTCGAAATAATAAACTTTTATATGAGGTATTGTTCTTATATTTCTATGCTTTTCATTTTAAATGTCCGTACGTGCATCAGACCATAAATTCAATAAAATAATTTTTATCAATTTTTATGAGCGTGTGCAATTGTTATCAAATTCTGTGAGCATATGCAATTGTTTGGTATTTGGTCTTTTGTGCATCGTAGCTTTGCACAGGCTCCTCTAAAACCCTGGCTCCACCACCGTATATTCGGTTGGTTTTTATATAATGGTATGATGCTTTGTTTGATTTATTATAATTTTAGATAATACAATAGTCTCAATATTTTACATCACGAGTGTGCACAAACTGATTGGCTTGTTGGATGAGATAAATCTATGAAAAAAGTTGTACCACATGGTTCGTTCCAATCGAGACAAATAATGCCACAAGATTTTTTTAAAAAAAACATTAACACATCGGTCGAAATAAGATAATTCAATTCATCCAACCAAATACGTAGTAAGAAAACTCCGTATTACATTATGTACCACACCACACCGTACAAGTTCGCAGCCTTTCTGCATGCAATTAATCAACACGTACTGTAACAGGAACCCATCTCATGGTGTCAACTGTTTGGAGTGCCCGTTTTGGAGTGCCCGTTTGGTACGGGACATATTTTGAGGTCGCATTATTTGCCTCAGGCCACACGTCACGGGGGAGGCAATGCCCCGGTCTCCTCTATTAATTCGTTTGAACAACTTCCTCAAGCTGTAATGCGTCATCGCGTGTATCTGTGTGTCTATCGGGCAACGCATTCTCTGGTCTCTTCTCCCCTCCCGCTAAAAAAAAAAAAGAGTTACAAGTAAGCATACTACTAAAACAAGAACGATTCTCTCTCTTCTTCGTCAGGAAATTCCCAGGCTTGACCTCCCTCCGGGCAATGCATGGCAGGTCAAAAGTCCAAAAACATACGAGAAGAATGCAGGGGCAATTCGGGAAAGGAGGGGGGAAGAGAGAGGGACAAATCGCTCACGCATTGCTTGCAGGGCCAATCATTGGGCGACAGCTGGGCGGCACTGCCCCGGAGGCTATTAACAAACGCGGAGCCCCCTGTGGTTAGCGAATTTAAGAATCGCTAATCAGCTGCTAAACTAACCACGACTGCAATCTCAATTACCGGCGCCATGGTTCGATCGGCTCCCCCTATTTAAACCCGCCCATCCCTACCTCCTCTCCTCCCCCTCCGCCTCGCGCTCTCTCTTGAAGGCTCGAGACCGGCCTCTTTCTCCCTCCGTCTCCCGCTCTTCCGCCCAGCGGCTGCTGCGCTGCGTTTGCGCCTGTTGCATTGCAGATCGCGAGGGCCTGCGTTGCTAGGTATGCCCGTGTATCCATGGCAAATGTGGCTCGGTTCAGAGCTCCGGTGAACTCTTGCGCCGGAGGGAGGGGGGAGAAAAGATGTGGTTTTTAGTGGACTGGAATACTGGATGGAAACGACGATAATAAAATTATGAAATTCTGAACCTGGGTAAAATTTGCTGGGAGAAGTAATCGACGGGCACCTGCTAATTCTCTGATTCTTTCTGCAGCTCTTGCGTCGCACCGCCTGAAACCATGGAGTTCGAAGACCGCTGCCTCAAGGTCCAGGAGCCCAAATTCGACTGCCTGCTCTTCGGTAAGCTGCTAGTTCCAGCGAAATGTCACACTCTCCATGTCTCTTCTTGTTTGTTTCTTTGGTTCCTCTCCCCTTTTTTTTCACGGAATGCAAGGGCTCTTACTCTGTTCTTGCCTGCGAAACCCTTCAGACCTCGACGACACTCTGTACCCACTGAGCTCGGGGATCGCAGCTCATGTCAAGAAGAACATTGGGGGTAAGGTTTTCCTTCCTTTAGACACCTACTGCTATCTCCCTCTTCTTGGACGCTTAGCGAGTGAATACCTCAAGCTTTATTCAAACATTATTTGCCATTCTGTTTAGATTACATGGTTGAGAAGCTGGGTATTGAGGAGAGCAAGATCGAGAACCTTGGCAATCTGCTGTACAAGAACTATGGTACGACGATGGCTGGCCTCAGGGTAAAAAATTGCACCTTTCCTGATCCCTTCTATTGCATCGGTGATTTATTCAGAGTACTAAAAAACTCACCTTTTTTATTGTTGTCCTTCTCTTTGAATTCACCAGGCAGTGGGCTATAGCTTCGATTATGACGAGTACCACAGCGTTGTTCATGGAAGGCTGCCCTACGAGAACATCAGGTCTGACCCTGTTCTGAAGCACATTCTCAAGAACCTGCGCATTCGCAAGCTCGTAAGCTTTCCCTCTGAAATTTCATAGGCTCCTATCCTCGCATATATTTCCCCTGTGCTAAGGGCTAATGGCGCATACGTGTGCTTCAGATATTCACCAATGGTGACAAGGTCCATGCCGTGAGAGCCCTCAAGAGGTTGGGCCTGGAGGACTGCTTCGAGGGGATCATCTGCTTCGAAACCCTGAACCGGCCGTGCCCGTCGCCGGGCGACCAAGAACCCAAAATCTTCGACATCGCCGGCCACTTCGCCGGGTCAGGCAGCGCCGACGAGCTGCCCAGGACCCCCGTCCTCTGCAAGCCCAACGTCGACGCCATGGAGGAGGCCCTCAGGATCGCGAACGTCAACCCTCACAAGGCGGTAAGAAAAGAACCTGAAACCCTGACCGCCTCACGCACAGAAGTTACAGTTACACCCACATTTTACAACATCTCTATATAACTCGCTTGCTTGCCGCAGATTTTCTTCGACGACAGCGTGCGCAACATTCAGGCAGGCAAGCGGATCGGCCTCCACACAGTGCTGGTAAGTCAGCGGCTGCCGATCCTCTGAATCTTTTCGCGAGAAAAGAAGAGAGAGAAGAAGTTGCGGTTTCTGCAGCTGTGCGAGGACTAACTAAACGTACTGCTGTGCGTACTGTGCAGGTTGGCACATCGCACCGGGTGAAAGGCGCGGACCACGCGCTGGAGAGCATCCACAACATCAGGGAGGCGCTGCCGGAGCTGTGGGAGGAGGCCGAGAAGGCGGAGGACGTGCTCTACTCCGACCGCGTCGCCATCGAGACCTCGGTGACCGCGTAAACACCCCCAGCTTCCCGCCGCGCACCGTCGGTCCCTCTACCGAGACCCCAACGAACAATACAAGAACGATCCAAGAAACGTCGCCTCCGGCCAGGCCAGGCCAGGCCAGTGATCTTCAGGTGGAATTAAGCATCGGCCACGGCCAGGCTAGCAATTTCCAGCACAAGAGGAGGGGAAGTACTCTACGGGGAGTGGTGCAGCATGTACGAGGGTAGACCATAACTTGGTGGTCCTAATATACAGCATATATATGTATCGGTCGATCTGAAGCTTTGCTTGTAAATTACTACTCCTAGTAGAAGTCGTAATAAAGAAAATGGAGTTTACTTGTACGTGTTCCTCTGTTATTGCGCGCATTTGTCTGAAGAAATTAAGGAGTTAGCAGGAGCGACAAGTCTGTTTGCTTTGGATTTCTGACCAATTTTGCCCCGTTTTCTCCTGTTCCTTGATTCTTGATGAATCAGGCTCCTCCTCCTAGCTGTTAAGCCGAAGCGGCCAAAGCCATCGTGGAGACGACAGATATTCCGTGTACTGGATGGTAGCGCCCGTCGTCGTACGCCAAAAGCTAGCTCGAATGCTCCATGGATCTCTGCATGCCTCTATGACTATGCTTTTGGCTTGCAGGCTTGTGCTCCTTGGAGGTGGAAAGCAGAATCCATCCATTGATCCATAAATCCATTCCACACACATCCATCGACCTGCCGGGGACGCAACACATAAAAGAAAAGGGAAAGGGGCCGTGCGTGAAGCATGTGAAAGCTTCCCAGAAGCTAGGCTACAAACTGCCCGGATGTGACATAGAGAGGAAATTGCAGATGGGTTATAGCGTGGATCACCTTGAAATTAACCCGGTTTCAGGCAATAAATTATTCAGGTCAACATCTTTTACATGCTGATCAATTGATCGACTAGACTCTTGCATTGCCACGTTATTGTCGTGTATATATATCCTGCATCCAGCTAGCAGCTAGCTGATGGAAGGGGATGAGAATTAAGGAGCAGTTTGACTAAAATTACCTGATGGTTTCAGATTAGTTAATTGATCGTGAAAACTGGCGTGTTCAAACTGTGAAAAAAAAGTTGAAGAGAACCACCCCGAATCCCAATGTACACAGAATCTATCTACTATATATACAACAAAATAAAACAGAGGTAACCTGTTAATCTTAAAATACTAGAAATTTTTATGTTAATTACATAGAAAACTAAAGATCTACGATGTTAATTGGTGTGGGTCTAGATTATAATATAAACTATAATGAAAAAATACAAATTTAGAATAAAAATTAATAGAAATAAGAGCCCATTCCACATTTTAAAAAAAAGTTGTATCGGATACAACAAAACAATAATAAAAGTTTAGAATAAAAATGATAAATAAAAAAGATGTCGGGTTAAAGTAAGAGTTCATGTCTGTTATAATAAAAAGTACTCCCTCCTTTTTTTGTTTGATGTTTTGACTTTTGAACACATCTTTGACCATTCGTCTTATTAAAAAATTATGTAAATATCATTTATTTTGTTGTGATTTGTTTTATCAATAAAGATACTTTAAACATGACTTATTTTTTTTGCATGCTTGCACTAAATTTTTGAATAAGACGAATGGTCAAAGGCATGCTCAAAAATCAAAGGCGTCAAACAAAAAAAGGAGGTAGTATATAAATTAAAAATAGAAAATAATAGAAATAAGAATTTATGTTTAATTGAAGGATTGAGATAATTTATTGTGCGTTTGTGCTGGACACCGTTCTCGTTATAATAGTATTAGAGCATGCCCAAAGACGCTTTGTATCAATGGCCAAGATCGAAGATTTCAAGCCCATCAGCCATATATGCGCCCGCTTGTCCGCATGCACGAGTCAGTGATTTTTTTAATCACTCGCGCGCGCAGCTTTGCATTAGCGATGCTACCCTGATTTACAGGGTATGCTGGGGATGCTCTTAGTAGTGATGACCTTTGGAGTGCAGTGAAGAACCCAAAAAGGGCTATATGTAACCTACCCTTTTATGATGCGAGGAACCAGACAGCAATGGCCGTAATACTTAACTGGCAAATGACATGATTGACGAGACGTCTAGTACCCTTGTTTTTATGCTGTTGTTAACAATATTCAGTGTGCAAGTTGGTGCAGCGAGACAAGCCTGCGGAAATAGCCCGCCTCACCCCCCGGGGCCTTTCCAGTGATACTTCGGACGCACTGCTGTTAATCGATAGTTTTATCTCCCAATAATTAAACGGCGACTGGCTGGAGCCCGAAACCAGCGCGCAATGGCCGATGACTTTAGGGAAAATGACAAGGGACCATCAGTGCAAAGCAGCCACAGGGCTAATAACTAATCAGAATTGGTTTTCTTAATACATATTATATGGCGGCCATGGAACACACTCTACACATGGATATCAGCACTTCAGCACCACGCCAGTTCTTTAGTTCTCTAGCCGCGTGAAATGCCCAAAGTTTCTCACTGGACAGGCATATATAATTACACTACTAGAATAACAAGATATATAGGCTGTAAGCTGTGAGTGACAACAAGAGGATGTCGAGCTCCGCATCCATAGGTGGGCATTTCTATAGCTTGTTTTTTTAATGTGTGGCGTGGCACAAAAATGTGGTCTACAAATTCTTACAGTATAGACAGGGGCGGACGCAGAACAAAATAGTAGGAGGGTCAAACAGAGTTATCTTCTACCTCTAAACCCTCCTTCTTTTCTTTCATACCCTAAAAATGTTATGGGGGGAGGCTGAGGGGGCTCCATCGCAACAATGAAGGTAGGAGGGTGGAGCCCTCCAGGACTAATCTTAGATCCGCCTCGAGTATAGACTACTTATGATAAAGTTACACATAAAATGAGAGGATGACATGTGGACTCGTGAGTCGTGAGCATGTAGCGTGAGGCCGAATCATCCATGCCAACTTTGTAATTAGTTAGTCTTATTAGTGTCGGCCCTTGTGGGGAGCGGCCTTTTTCTCCCCCCACCCTGTACTTTTCTTCCTTTTGATCAATGCAAGGCAGCTCTTCTGTCCCTTTGCGTCAAAAAAAACTTGGTTGACAAGCTCACGAGCATTATTTATTTGTCTACCTCTGCTGCTTACTCGTCATGCGGCTTCACAAATCACAACTTGAGATCTTTGTTCAATTTATTTGTACGGCCTTGCTTCGATTTATTTCAGTTTGCTCCATCAGCTGCTGAAATGAACAGAACGGGTATCTGAAAAGGAGTCAAAGGACATGAACCGTCCGTGGGTAGCGTAGTGTGTACCGGATGAGAAAAACAAGCCAACAGCGAAGGACGTTGCTGCGGTACCACACGTCCACACGGCCTGTCCCGTGGGGAGGCTCGTGACGAAGCAGCACTTCTCTGGGAGAGAAGTTCAGAACAAGTTCTATGCAACAATCAACTGACGTGGACTGGACTCTCGACAGAAATGTTCGAAACCACTTGCATCGAAGATGGACTGAAATATGTATGTTCGATTTCCGTCCGATTCATCTGTGGTCCAAGAAAAATGCGTACCGGAAGTGTTGTATAAGCATGTCATCGCCGTTGCATATGCAATAATCAAGTGCCCGGCAAAAAAATTTATATTTTAACCCTTTTAAAAAAATAATTTTATTTTTAACTCCTCGGAATTTTTTTTTTCAAATCTAACCCTTTTGGCATCGGCAATTCAGCAATTTGGCCAGAACAGATGATTCTGACGCGCCATTTCACATGGCGCAGGCAGAGGTCTACTGTTGCCGACCGGTCGATGGCCAATGGCCGTGGAGAGGCGTGGGTCCCACCTTGACGCGCCAACCGCTGGCCCAGCGTCAAGGCCCTTTTGACAGAGTCTGCTGGGCTCTCTTTCCTTCTCTCTCCTTCCTCCTCATTTTCCCTTCTCTCCTCTTCCCTAAGCAATCACCTAGTCCACTAAAAGCACTTGATCTCCATCCGGGAAGATTTGTTGTGGGGAAAAGTTTTCCTCCACCATGATAGGTGATCTTCTCTTGATTAATGTTTTATTGATCCATGTTTGACACATTTTTGATTGCTTTAGGGTTAGGGTTAGGGTTAGATTGTGTTTTACGGTTATTATTGTAGTATTGATTCTTGTATTATGAATCCGTAGTATATATGTGTAGTTTAATGGTGGTAGAAAGTATGTTGAATTTTATGGAGACTTTATATTTTTAATTTAATGTAGGGAATAATGTTGATAAAGGAAGGCAAGACTCAAATATACGGATTACCCTAGGAGTAAGGATGCTCCAGTTCGTTCCTCGCTTTTAGGTTCCACTTTGTGAGCACGACCTTCCTGCGGAGATTCAACAGTCTAGAGACCCTGATACTGCCGGTAGAGCCTTCTACACTTGTGGTATAAAGCACAATAACAATATACAGTGTTCTATTCGGTAGTGTTGTTTTTTCGAGTGGATTGATGGCCCGAAATGTTCGATCCGAGAATCCGCTCTTTCCTGGCGCCCATGGACACTAAACCAAGAAAAGATTTTAGGCGTTGGATTCCTTCTCGTGCAAACCCACCAGAAATGACAAATGAGGAGAAGGCGGTCGCAAGTGCGGGGAGAGCAGTACACCCTCCTTTATGTCATTGCAGTGAACGGTCTATCTTAGTAAGGCCTAACCCAGGGGTGGACTTTATCCCATTCTTCCGTTGCCCGTACAATGATTCAGTAAGTGTACGCATGTCATTTTCTATTTAAATTAATGTCATTTTGTACTAAATTCGATAACAAAATGATTTTTCCGTAGGATGGCTGGCCTTTGTGTGATTTTCAGGAGTACATTTATGGTCTCAAGTCCTGTTGGCCTTCTAGTGCGGAAGTGGAGGCCTTCCACTCCGGGGATAAGAAATGGCCATGTGAGGAATATCCACCCACTACTTGTAAGTGTGGGATACTAGCCCGTACAGGTGTTGTCCCATTGGAACTCGGGTATGGATATTATTGTGGCAATTCTTATGGTGATTTTTGGGTACGTTATACTTGCACAGCTCTTTTTTATTTGTTCGTATATTTCATTGCATGTTTCGTTTAATAACTCTTACGGTAAATCTTGTAGGAGGGAAGGACATGTGATTGGGAGGAATATCAGGGGCAACAAACTTTTGAAGCCAGAATTCTTAACTTGTGCGAACCTGAACGAGAGAATATAGTAGAGAAGAGGAAGGAGAAGATAAGACATGAGCATGGTGTGCTCATGCCGTCCACCAATGACAAAAAGAAGGTCTTGGATGACATGACGAGGGAGTGTGGCGTGCCGCTACGTGGCTCTTCACCGCTTCAGAAATAATGGAATATTGGAGAAGGTATAGGAGGAGGTACCCACCTGGAGTTGACCCAAAAGAGGTGAAATATCAAAGAGAGGTGGCGAGGCACCAGAGGGAGATGGAGAAGGAGCGCGAGCTTGAGCAGTACAGGAAGAAGTTGGTCGAGGGTTCACTCATTGATCTAAATGCCAATTACCAGCCTAATTCATGGGAGGGTTATTTGCAAACGGTTCAGCGCAAGAAGACGAGGAGGACGGTGGAGATGGATACCATGAGGGCTCTTGTTGGTAACCTGCCTCATATCGTGCCGGATGATGATGACGAGGATCGAGAGGAGTGAGATCGACTTGATTTGATGTCGTTATGTAATATGATAATGAACTTAGTATGTTGTCTCCTATTGAACTGTTGTATGCAGTATTCTGAAAACCTCTGTATCTTATTTGAACAATTGAAAATTAGATGTTATGGTTGTCGTGATTCTAATTAGTGTATCTTTCTTAAAAACAAATTATGTGGTTTTCTGGTGAGTAGTATCTTTAATCGTACCTGCGCTTGAATTTTACGAGAAAAATAAAGTGTTCGTATAGAGAGAAGCAAATTAGAAGGAAACCCATGCTTGGAGGAAGATGAGGCACTCTGGTTTGGAGGAACAGGCTGTGCGGCAGTAGAGCACTGCCGCGCCAGTGGTATTGACGCGTCAAGGATGCACTGCCGCTCCAGCTGGAACTCCAAACCAGTGGTTGTCGTGCAGTTCTGGTTTGGAGGAATAGGCTGTGCGGCAGTAGAGCACTGCCGCGCCAGTGGGGTTGGCGTGTCAAGGATGCACTGCCGCTCCAGCTGGAACTCCAAACCAGTGGTTGTCGTGCAGTTCTGGTTTGGAGGAATAGGTTTGTCGCGGCGAAGAAAAACGACGCCGCCCGATGGGGTTGGCGCGTCAGGTAGGCATTGCCGTTCAAGCTGGATCCCCAAACCAGTGGTTGTCGTGCGATTCGTTTACGACCATCGGTGTCGGCGGCGAAAAAAACAGCGCCAGCGCCCGATGGGGTTGGCGCGTCAGGGATGCATTGCCGTTCAAGCTGGAACTCCATTCCAGTGGTTGTCGTGCAGTTCTGGTTTGAAGGCATCGGTATGCGGCGAAAAAAACAGCACCGACGCGCGAAGAGGTTGGCTCGTCGATCACCGTCGCGCCGAGGTAAGCGGCGCGGCAGTGTTGAGCTGACACGCCAAAAGGGATAACGCGGCAGTGGCTTCCAGCACAAACCGACAATACTCGAGCGTGGCGATCTCGTAGTTATTTCTTTGCTGATCGTTGTGGCAGTGAGGCAGTGGCTCTAGGTTTAATACTCCAGCATGGTTGGGATTTCAGAGGCTTTTGCTCTTAGTCAGAGTCGGCGGAACAAAGCACACATTCGTACGGCACATATGACGTGTGGGGAATGGCAAAATACCAGAGGTTGGGAAAAACGCTAGGTACCATAGTTAAGCTCCATATCATCGAGCATAATGTTATACATACATGCATACAAGCCACAAGCTAGTACATCCATACAAGTCACAAGATAGTACATCCATACATGCATACAAGTCACAAGCTAGTACATCCATACAAGTCACAAGCTAGTACAACTCGAGCTCAAGGCCCCGGCGTATAAGGACCCCTTGGACGGCGGATCCTTCCAGGATTTGTCTGCAGCACGTTGTGGCTACCGACGTCGGCGGCGTCACGGTCACGCCTGCGCCTCGCGTAAGATACTACTACTAGTGGGGGGGTGGATCCGCTGGGGCCCTGTATTGTATGGCAGAAATGTTAGATATGACAGAAAACAACAAAGAATTCACGAGATCACTTCAGATGTCTTACCGCTCCTGGGGTGGGTCAGGTTCGACTCAGAGGAGCATCGAACATCCGCTCATCCCGATTGTCTTCGAAGCCGGGTCGTCGGCGGAGGAGTCGGAGTCGTAGTCTTGGCAAGATCTTCTTCATCGGCCACGGGCGGCACGGTACGCTTGCCACACCCCGCCGCAGAGTCTCCGTAGTAGCTGCGGAGGACCTGGCCGACCGTGACGGTGTGCGTGGACCCGTGCCCCCTTGATAGACGGGGGTCCGGTGGCTTGACGACTGGGGCACCGCGACTGGCTGTTGACCCATATCCTGCTGGGTCATGCAGCTCATTTTCTGAGCCATACGGCGGCATGTCCTCGTCACTCTCTGTAAATGGCCAACACAGGAACAAGCGTATTAGCATGAAAATCAATTGAACTTTATAACATGCATACGGTCGTACCTCCGTAAACGCACGCAGGGCACCACTTTCATATGCACCCGCATTGCCAAGAGCGACCCCAGCCTCATTGGAGAGGCGTGCCAGCTGCGTAGCCTGTGAAGAGTAACAACAGGTTAATGTAGTGCATGGAAGAAGGCGACATAAAATTCATATCCGCGTGGTTTGTAAAGATACGTACCATGTAACGCTGCAGTGGGGCTCTCTCGGGCTGCACACCCTCCCGTTATCAAAGTTATCAATCGGCTCTCCCACCGCATCCCCAACACGTGCTTCAGATCTGACCTGCATTCCTCCAACTGTGCCCAACTCCTGTGTCAAGTGCTCAACAGCCTCATCTTCGTCATCAACAGTTTGCACAGCTTGTACGGGTCTTTCTAATGAGCTACTCCCACGAGCGATCTCAACCACCACCTCCCAACAACTGACGTTAGAATTTTTCACAACCTCTTTGTAGCTATTCCAATCCGACTTCGATGAAATCTTCAACATCACGTAGTGTGCCCTAGCCTTCCCAAAATCAAATCTTCCTTGTAACAATAGTTCGCCCTCACCAACCCCACGGCTCATGAAAGACCGGCAACGGAAAACTAAATCATTAAAACTCGGGCTCCTATCAAACAATACCACATCTTCCTTCATATTCTCAAACTCTCCGTTTTCTCTGACGGTACCACCATAAAAAAAACGGACTAAACGATCCATCTACAAAATTTAAAATAACAAATACAAATCGTTTAGACCTATTACAAACATCACTTATACCAAATTTAAATGACATACCCGTGCATGCAATTGATTCTACACGTTAATAACACGGACAGTAGATGCAACACGGTGACCACGGTGCTCAGATCGATCTAAACATGACAATATGGAACAAAAACCAAGTTTTTCCTTCGAACCCTAACTATCCAAACCCTACGAAATCACGGTTAATCGAGAGACAAATCGGAGAAACAAGTTGGAGGATAACCTTAACAGAGGACGGAAGCGATTTCCCACCGGAGGAGGCCGAGACGCAGGCATCTATGCGCGGCGGCGGCACGCAATGGCCTTGGCGATGCGAAGCGGTATCGGGCGAAGAAAATGTATGGCGCCTGCGTCTCAGAAGGGCCTTGGTGGCGCGTCAAGGTGGGACCCACACCTCTCCACGCTGGCGGCCATTGATCGGGGCCGCCAGCGTGGCACCTCTGACGCGCCATATGCATTGGCGCGGCCAAAAGGGTTAGATTTGAAAAAAAAAATTTCGAGGGGTTAAAAATAAAATTATTTTTTTAAAAGGGTTAAAATATAAAATTTTTTGTTGACCCGGCCGATCGGCACAACTCAACTGTTCAGCACTGCTCCTACAGTCCCCTGCCAAAGAAAAGCGCCCACATACTATATGCTTGGAAAAAAAAAACTGACAATGCCAACTGCATGACTACCATATTACTATGATAAGGACGGTGTCCCGTGCATTTGCATGACTATAAAATTTTTCAAAGATCACAAAAACTTTTATAGATACAATTCATGCCTAATTAAAAGGGGTAATTCTTTTATGATACATAGCACCATACAGATCTTAGTTATCTCTAATATAGTCTAAAACTAATTATAAAAGATATTAATAACACTGATATCTCTAGTTGTACATCGTTATATCCAGCATTATCACTATAGTTATCTTGATCTTCAACTTTTTATTGATCTCTCTGTCAACTTTGCTGGTGATAGTGCGACTCATCAACCACGACTCTAACACCAAATCCTTCTCCTTTGAGCTATAATATGTGGTGACTCTACCTATAATCCTATTTAACAATGTAGATAGATGTGCTATTATTCTATTTTTGTTCTATTATATTTTATATGGAATCATTTTCTATCTTTTTAGTTTCATTACTCTTTTGATATGGGCTATTTTTACAGTGTCATAGTTATTATGTTTTTTTTGTTATTTTCCTTCATTTTTTTACTATTAGTATAGTTGATATGAACTCTTTTTATTTATTTATTTAATTTTGTAGTTGATATTGACTCATTTAATGTTCTCTAGTTGGTGTGAACACCTTTTCTATTTTTTTGTTATGAATGTTATTTTTTATTATAGTTGATATATACTCTTTCTCTAATTTATGGTTGGCATGAAATCTTCTTTATATTTTTTTATTTCAAATTTATGTTTTTATTATTGTAGTTTATATAGACTCATTATATCTTTGTATTTGACATAGACTATTATCTTTTATTTTATTTAGGTTTTAAGTTTTTTTAAATGTGGTTGATATATATGGATTTTTTTCTTTCAACCTAAGCCGTTATAATCAATGATGGAGATTTTTTTCCTGCGATTTACGTGGAAATCTCACAAATTAACGTGGTGGCTCTATCTACTCTAAAGCCAAACCTGTTATAACAAAGGGTGCGTCCGGAGTCCGGACCACATATGTTAATCTTAGTTGGATCTCGGCGCACTGATCCTGGTGCGCCAAAAGCACAAATGAAACAGCGAGTGTACGTGAGGAGCAGGCAATTGACAACGTTGATGGAAATGGAATCCGGGAACATTCAGCCCCCCATTTACATCACAAACACGTACATATAGCCAGCGGCAGAGCAAAAGAGCAAGAAACAATGGCGCGGCTCCATAAGAATAGCCTATTCTGTGGCGTTCATCCCGGGCCTCCCCGGCCGCTCGTTAACGTGGGAGCCGATCGCGTCGCCGTCTCTCGTGGATTATTAGTGGTGAAAAAAACTTTAGGCCGCGCGGTGCCGGCGAGCAAAGGAACAAACCAGCCGGCCTAGCACGCACGGCCGTGGAGAGTGCTCGCCTCGCTCCTACCTTTCGGCCCGCATTTTCTTTTTCGCCTGATTTTACTTGTTCTCTTCCCCCGTCTCTGATCATCAGCGGTCGGAGCGGAGCGGCCGCGTCGCTGTCGTCCTAGGAGCCGGGGCACGCACGAGCTCGCCGCAGTGCGTGGCTCACGTGATCACGTCCTTGCTGGCTTGCTGCCCTGCACCTATGCGTGGTTCCTTGCTTGTTTGACGTGTTTCAATCCACGCCCCAACGAACATGTTCGAGAAGCTCATCCTGGTTTAGGCCTTGTTTGTTTTAGATTAATGTAGAGTTGCGTTTTGCTGTAGCAAATTTTTGACCCTCTCAAAATACGTTTTAACGAGTTCAAAAAATTATGAAAAATTATTTTACAAACTTTAAAATCTTATTTAAAACCCCAAATTACTACAAAACATTACATCATTTGGCTTATACAAAAATAACAAATTTTAATTTAATTTAATTTAATTTAATCTGAAACAAACAAGGCCTTAGCCGAAGTAAAGTGAATATTAGACTAGCCTTCAAGATATTTTTAAATCTCTTTGTGAAAACTGGTCCCATCTTTTTTGTTACTTTTCAATGTTTTAAATAGCGGGCTATAAGTTTTAGCGGGGCTCTTCTCAAACCGCTAAAACAGGTTAGCAGTTTTCAAAAAAGAGATAAAAACATGGCATATATATGCCTCAAAGTGACAAAGATAAAAGTCAAAAAGCATTGATTTCAGCTAGTTTTTGTCCAGGTCAAAAGCAACATAAGATTAAGTCATGATCATACGAGTTATTATTTATGAGTACACCAGATCACAAAAACAAATCCATCACAAACACAAACATGACAATAGAGTAACTGACAGCTAACAAATCCATCAAAACAGAGTACCTATTTTTGGCCGAGACCGGCGCTGGAATTTGAGTGGGCTTTAGTTTTGACCTGCGAGCTTCAAACCCTGAATGGCACCACTAAATGCTATGTCCCACTATGCATTTTAGCGCGCTAAATTATGCTATTGCGCTCTTAGCCATGATAGCGAACATATGTGCAATTGTTTAGCGTCTACACATCTAAAACACTATAGCGACACTATAACCCGCTATTTAGAGCATTGTTACTTTTAGAAGCTTTTAGAGGTAGGTGTATGAGAGAAAAAACTAAAGTAGTTTTTTAAAGGATTTTTTACACTCATGCCATTATAAAGTTCGGTTTATTCGGAATTGCCATTACGAAATGCATATTTATATTAATGTCATTTTTTTGCAACTATCTATCACAGATGCCATTGTGGAGCATTTCGGGGGATTTACGAATTATACGTGAGCCAAATATGCAAAAAAAAAAAACATAAACTACATGTGGTGCCCATATGTCATCATCTCCCCTTCTTCTTCTTTCTCCTTCCTCCTCCTACGCTCTCTCTCTCTCACACTGGAGTGCCGCCGCCGCCGCCGCCTCACCGCCATCATCGTCGCCGTAGCCTCGTCGCGCCCCTCGCCGCCGCCGCCATGGTATCAGCTTCATTGCTTCATGCCGCCGCCGTGTCTAGCTCGTTGCTCGCCGCCTCCGCCGTGTCCATCTCGCCGGTCGTCGCCGTGTCTAGCTAACTGCTCGCCGCTGCATCCATGTCCAGCTCGTCGCTGACGCTGCCCATGGAGAAGAGAGAGAGAAGGGGAGAGGAGGATGGAAGGAAGAAGGAGGTAGAGGATGATTTATGGGACCTAGCCGTCAGGTGCGTATTTCTCACGTATTCGGATTTGTATACCGTAGAAAATCCTGAAAAACCCTGATAATGGCATTCTTGATAGATTGTTGCAAAAATAATGGCATCAATATAAATATGCATTTTGTAATGGCAATTCCGTAGAAACCAAACTTTAAAATGGCATGTATGAAAAAAAACTTTTCTAAATAAGTATAGCCCGCTCAGCACATGTTATAAATATTTCATCTGCTAGAGCTTTAATTTAGTAGGGCAAAAGCTTAATGGATGGCATATCATTCTAGTTAGGATTGCTAATATTCAATTATAAGTCAAGATAAGACTAACTAGGATGGTGCCCCGCGTATTTGTGCGGCTAGATTTGTTAGGTCATAATTACATATGTTAGACATATTAGTTTTAGCAATTAAAAACGTGTCATTATAATTGATGTTGTTTATTTTTCTAATAAATTTGACTAAAAAAGTTATCATTTATACGGCTATAATTGAAGACCCACTATAGATTTTTCTCCAATTAATATAATATGATATATAACCTTTTAATCAGAGCATAATAATTTTATTGCACCTGATTTTCTGTTATTCTCTATCGATATGTTTAAAACACATGCATCCTTTTGTTGTCATGCAGCGAGTGAACATATGGAGAAGGGCGATGTCTAATCGATCCAATTAACTCATGTTTTGCCTAACATTAATCCTCTACCCAATCCGATCACATGGCTGGTACCGAAACTTCTGGGAAGTTGTTGTTACCAATGCTGTCATTTTAGGACGTTGGCGAGGAGTCTGCACTGCTACCGTACAATTATCCGTGTCCTCTATGAGTCTATGACCTACGTACTACATCATATCGTTGTTTCACAAGCTATTCTAGCCTAAATCCTGAGCTAGCTACTGGAGATGGCCTTATAAGTAACGCCATCAATGGTGATTATCTAACTATTTTAACTATTTTTATATGATGCTGATGTTTTTGTATTTGGTTAACCTAATTAATTACCGTTAGGGCTAACAACTATATATGGGTGGGCTCCCATGCGATCGATTTCCTCGACATGAGATGACTCGAAAAGGCGATGGCAACACAAGAATTATACTACCGGAAGACTGGCAGCTAGGAGATAACCGAGGTGAGCTAGGTGCCCTGCACAAGTACATGTAGGCATTGCTGGAACGGATCGAGCTAGCTACACCCATCAAGCCAGGTCCAGCTCAGCGCTTATCTCCCAGATGCCTTGCTAGTGGTGTGCGTTTACTCAATAATGATTATACTACTTAACTACCGGCGAAATCCAGGGATTAATTCTGATGGAGAGATGCGAGCATCAGTACGCTAGTACGTACGTGCTACATACGTGTGCAGGCGACGAGCTGACGTGTGTGGCCGGCGTGGTGCCCCATGGGAGCGGGGCACGGGACAAGGGAGGGAGGCTTTCGCTGGTCCACGAGCGATCTCGTCTTGTGCATAATTGCTTGCGCGCGCGGCTATGAATGCGCGAGACTGAAGAGGTTTCAGTTTACAGTCGTGATCGCCTCTCGTTTGGAATCGTCTTAGAGGTGTCTCGTCATGCAAATATGCAATCATCGTCGGCTTCAATAATGTACCTGCAGCTGCTTGGATTAATGTGGATATTATCGTATTATGTTCGTGGAAATCATGCATGTGAAGAACTTTATAAAATTTCCGGATGATTTCTGCGCATGGTTCCACATAGTAGCCGGATAGCCGCCGGCCGGGGTGCTTTTCAGACTAATTAAAATGAATGTCGACAAAGAAGATGCAAAAATAACTTATTCTAGACGGGTGTTTTTTTTTAACCAAAAAGGAGCTAACAGCGATAGTCCTCCTTTACCAGAAATCAGAGGGGAATATTCTTCCACAGCGGTTGTGTTTTTGCTTCGAGGTCTCCACCATTTTTGCTGTGCGTTACATGCTCGGTTGCTACGCAGTATGACCTATAACTTTCTTATCTATTAGAAAGAGAGTATAGCTTATATTTTATTTGGATAATGCTTATATGCAGACGCCCAACTGCAATAGATTAATGCATTGTCCCGCGTGACCCTCTTACACTATGTAGACGTGCAACACTCAGTTAGACACTACATAAAAACCATACAAAGGTGACAACAAACAGGTGTTTATGACTGTTGTCTGTACACTTCAGTAGAAAAAGGTTAGACTGTCACTTATTTAGGCCTTGCGCGATACAGCGTTGCTGCGCGTAGCGTAGCGTGCCGATTTGAATTTTCGGCCGGCGGCGCGCGCAGCAGCACGTTACGCGCAGCCAAAACGCACACGCTTATAGTCTTGAACCGGACCCGGTTAAGGATCTATCACCTACGAAAGATCATAAGTGACAGCTATTAATTGGACCTGTCACTTAGAGACGGTGTAACATCCTCAATTTTTCAAAGCACTAATTTTAAATTATGTTTATAATTATTTAACAAAATCATGAGAAAAATCTTATTAAAACTATAACTAAAGTATTTACCATAATATATTTAAAGAAGCATAATGTTAATATGTTGAAATTCCAAATTAAATATATATGAATTTTTAGTTAATAAAACATGAAGAAAATAAAATAAAATAAAATATATATTGGAACACCAAATAAAAACTATTTACCAAATGGTATTTAAGAGAGTATAAAACCAATATAAATATATATGCATATGCATATATATGCAAATATTTTTTTCCAAACAATAATAAAGAAACAAATATGAATAGAATTTTTATACACATGGATTTACAAAAATTTTGGCAAAACAAAAATTTGAGATAAAGAAAAAGAAAGGGAAGGTAAAACAAAGCAATAAAATTTTATAAAAAGACTTCGGGCCGAAACCTCCATCTCAGAGCCCAGCTCCTTCTCAGCCCGGACCTCCCTCCTCCCGCAGCAGGCCGACCCAGACAAGCCCACGCCGCCGTAGCCACTGCCTAGCGGGGCCCACTGTCAGCTCTCTCTTCCTCCTCCCGATCCCCTCTCTCCTCTCTGTTTCTCTCTCGCCCTCGCTCGCCTCTCCTCTCTTCTTCTCTGCTCTCCGACGCCGCCGTAGATCCGTACCGAAGCAGGGCCATTGCCGAATTCGTCGTCACGCGCCGCCGCCGTCCTCGTGGACGTCGAGTCCTAACTATTTTCTACCCCGAAGCCCGCCGCCGTCGGGCTTGACCGCGCCATGACGCCAAGGTCGCCGCCGCCCTGCACCGCAAGACCTTGCCGCCGCATCCTAACCCTGCGCCAACCACTTCGTGGACGGATGCAGGCCGCGTCACCTATAAATACCGAACCGCCGCGCCTCTTTCCCCCGCCGGCGCCGAGGGAGACGAACTTACCCGAGCTCGCCCCGTTGATCTCCTTGGCATAGGACGCCACCAGTAGCACCGCCACGCTCCTTTCTTCGTTACCCCTCATCCAATTTCACGATCCGCCGCCGGCAACGTCTTGCCGTCGTTGCCGTCTCCGGCCGAGCCGCCACCGCCGCCGAGGGCCCAAATTCTCTCGGTAAGCTATCTCTTTTTCCCTCCCTAGCGAACGCAGACTGCCTAAATGCACCTGAGAAACTCTCGCCTCGCCGGAATGACAGCCGTCGCGCCGGCGCCGCCGTCGGAGCAGCCACGGGCTCTGCCCTGGGCCACCGACAGGCGGGGACCGCCTGTCAGTCCCAGCGAGCCCGTGGGCGCGTGCTGCCGTGCGCACGGGGTAGCAGCGAGCCAGTGCCCTGAGGCCCAATAAGCTAATTCAGCTGGAAAACCCAATTAAATTCCTTTTAAATTCCATCAAGCACTCTAGAATTCATAACTAATTCATACTAATTCAGAAAAATGTCAAATAAATTTTATTAAATTTATAAACACCCCATATTTCAAAATAAAATATTCTCATACAATGAAAAAGTTCTTACACAGATTTAGCTAAGAAATGTAAATCCCTTGGCTATATAATTTCTAATATTTTAATTAATAGCAATAACAATACAATATAAATTTCAATAAATTCAGAAAATATCCACCTTTACAAAATACATGTTTTCATACACTAACATTTTCATTTTCACAAATATACTTAAAGAATTAAAATTTCTGTATTTTTAGATACTGGTGTTTCTGGATTGGACTGTGATATTGGTTTATCGTCTGACGCTGCATTTGATGGCAAGTCTCCTTGACGCATATTCTATGTTTATGTTTGTTTGTAAAATGTTTGTGAAAAATTTGAAGGTAAGGATTGCATGATATTTGCTTGAATAATTGTTTGGGAAAAGAAATATTTAATATTTGAAAAAGGGAAAATGATTTCGCCCTGTTATTATTATTTTTAAAATCTAGAGCTGTAAATGATATTTGAGTTCATTTTGTAGCAAGATACGTTTATGATGAAATGATGGAATTTGGTGAAAATGATAAAATATATCACATGAAATAATGGCTACTTGGTTGAAAAGGTTGCGTTATTTCATGTGGGATGGAGATGAGACTTTGAGTTTGGATTTTGGTGATATGAAAAGTTGGAAAATGAGAAAATAATGCTTTCGTGTTGAAATAAAGATTTTGGTTTAATAAATACTCATTTGACTGATAAGGAAAAAGGCTACCATTAGGGTACGGGGTTACCCTGGAAAAACGGAGTCCGACGCCTTAATCAGTCTAAGGACTGTTTTCCTGTGAATCTATGAACCGGGCTCATACAGTACGACCTCGGAACTCGTCTATGGGGACGAGGTTAGCTAAGTAAGCCTAGGAAGCTACCGGAAACTATTCCGATTTGAAATCGAGATGCCAACGAATGGGAACTCGGGCCGATCCTTGTACCCCCAGTATCCGGTCATTCGAATGGTCACCTCTCCGTGATAAAATATTGGACAGCGGGATGACCAGGGTCGGTCACACGTGCTCCATATTTAATGATAAATAGTTTCCAGTAGATTTCTCGAAATAACTGGCTTTGTGCTGTGCGTCTTTGGAAAAATACCCGAAATAATCAACAGTAAAATAGAAAATTAATAGAATAATCCACTGTAAAAGGAAATCACGAAAATATCCTCGGTCCCGCCACCCGGGTGGCGTTCACCGAACATATGGCATGGTCATTGCTGCCACACTGAGCCACCATGACTTCATTCTTGCCACCCCGGGTGTCATGCCCATTGTCCCGCTTTCCGTATTGCATGTGCTATGTATGTATATAATATATGTATGCATGTGTTATATATGTATATGTATATCTTGCCCATTTTACTAATATTATATTTTAATATAAATATATGATAAATATATACTAAATTATTATAGTTGTCCAAAAATATGTAGTAGGTGGCGTGTAATTTTATTGATAATTGATTAGTAAAATGGCATGTCTAAAATAATTTACGTTGGGAGGTAGGTTTCGTTCGAAGAAAGCCTCCCACAATTTTTCCAAAGATCAGATGAGCTCGTAAGATGACAATGACATGAACCACGATCACACACGCACACGCTTCTCGCTGCACCTTCCGCTCAATTTGCTCCGTTGATTGACCGAGACGAAGACCACAAATGACTGGACCTTCTCCCATGCCACGTTGCATGTACGTGGCGATATTTATATACACATGTGACCGGATAGCATATGGCATATATACATTATAATATATGTATAATATAGATATATTTATATACACATGTGACCGGATAGCTTCTCCTATAATTTTAATATATATGATAAATATATGGGCGAAGTAAAATTTGATACATGTATAAGCATGTGAATATACATTTTAAAACTCAAAATTGTATGTAATTTTACAAAATTGCAAATTTAAAATTTTAGCAAGTGTTAATAGTCGTTTGTACGGCAAACTAAATTTTGTAAAGTTAGAAGCTATGAGATAAATAAAAACATTAAATACACGTAAAGTGAATCTTGTCATGTGAATAGGCGTGTCGTGCATAGACTTGTTAACGGCAAGTGGTAAGTCTAAGTAGTAGTAAATGCAACGTCACTAATCGCCATAATGGTCAATGCAATGTTAATAATTGTATGGAGAATAATTTCATGGCCAAACCGCCGAATGCACATAATAACATAAGTCCATCAATTACATTATTACACTTAGCGCCGACGACCCCTTGTCGTGTATGCACTTGGGGTGTAATGGTCGTGGATCGTCAGACGTCGTCCAAAGAATGAGAGAAGGTCCAAACCGAATTTGATCATCAGTTTGGTCCGCGGTTGGGATATACCCAGGCTGTGAACTTATGGCGTACGCAGACCCACCAAAATATGGAAAACCCCCCATCATGCTTTGTTCATAAGGGGTGGCTTGGCCGTGCACAACCTGTGGAGGGACCGCATAGGGGGTTTGCTCCCGTGTTGCAAATTTGAAGGACCCCATGGGAGTTTGCCAGTTAGACCCCCCAGGCTGTGTCGGATCTGGTATAGGAATGTTGCATCCGCCCAAGATATCTTGAAAGCTAAGGTTGGATGCAAATGCACTATCCAGCATTGATCCTCCCATGTTTGCCCAATTTGCATCAAATTGGGTATCTTGTGTCTTCGCGATAGTTATCGTGGTTTACAAGACGGCGCTACGTTAATATCAATCCTCCTCGTGACTGGGCCACCGGAGTTGAAGAATGGTGGTATTGTGTTGGAAGGGTGTCGATGTAGAGGCTCGGGAGGTTGAGATTGTCGGCGTGGGCCGAACCCGTGGTGTACGCTGTCCATGGACTGTGATCTCGCAGGAGCAAGCAGATCTTCGGAGGAGGTGGTGACTTCGGTTATGCGGTGCATGATTCTTCTCGGATCGGGGTATCCTTTCGCGATCTGTCGCGATCTATGCCCGCCGACCCCTAATCGCTCCGTGGCGAGATCCCGCCCTTCTAATGAGGGCCTCAATGAATTTGAAGAAGATTGGCGGTCCGCTGTGTTTGCGATACAAGCTCCGTTGCATGGCCATGCAACGAATCGACCTCTGGTGCGCATCAACCATGTTATATGGTATTCGAAGGAGGTATGAAGCACGCAATATAGATGAAACTATCGGAGGCGCACGTCGTGCGAACATGGACTCGTTGGGCATAACCCTCCGGTTGTCGGCGGTCTTCTTCTTTGCTGTGGTATCGCAGTGACATCCGGTCCTTGGGTGGTACCATTCCATGTACCCCAAATATCGATCTCGTCTTGTGCTCTATCGGGTACCACACTTCGTCAAGATAACTCGATCCACCGCTTCGATGTGGTAGCTGTGGACATGGGCCCAATCACGGTTGCGCCGGTTGAACTAAGCTGAAAAAACACTTGTACGCTATATTATGAGTGGTACAAATATATTCAAATATTTAACTTATGATGCATACCCATGGGAGTTGCGGGATGCCGGCGGTGGAAGTGGAAATGTTTGCCGATAGCCAAATTGCCGTTGAGCGCGTTCGCGAGTATCCTTCCACGGCATTCATGCGGACTAGATAATGTGTCGTCATCCAATAGTCTACACTCTCGGTGCGCGTGCTAGCCGACCAAGCCCCGTGGCAATATCATAGGTTGCCGGATGGCGAATGGTTCCCACGTAACTTGGTCATATACCGGAAGGTCTAGGTCGACACAAGCCGCGTGTAAGGCGTCCCGTCTACTAATTCTCTCACCATCGCAACCGTATGCAACCATCTATATCCCATTGTTGGTCTACATGCCGGGGTCAAATCGGCGTCTACATGAACAGGATAGTATCGTCTTGGCGTGTTTGGGCGATTTAGTGGCAAATAACTCCACGACCATAATTGGATGAGGAGAGGACAACCCCAAACATCGCATTCGGGGCGACCGATGGCATGCGACACATAACTCCGGTATGTATCGCCAATCTGGCAGACCATAAGCTGCATTTTCTCGTAGTCCTCATTAAATAAAGCTTCGTTGCATAGCTCTCGAGCTACGAAGACTAGGTGAGGGTATCTGATCACCGTTGCCATTTGTGAACATGACGCCGGCGAGGAGGTAGTACTGAGATACACCTCGTAATGCCGCAAGACGATCGCCTCTTCAAGATTGGATCGGACACGGACCACCTCGTCAAGGTGCTCGAGCCATGAGATCGAAACACCACAGTCGCTTCCATTATATTCAACTTCAAACTGCGCAGATTTAGAATAATATTTCATAGGATAAATTTATGTACTAATTACAAATTTGCAAGTGAAAAAGTAGACACTCACCTTTCTTCGACATAATTTTTCCATGTTTGCTCGCTTGGTTTGTTGACAACGAAGACCCGCCCGAGATGGGCAACCACGTGAGCATGGCCACATCCTTCAATGTAATTGTCATCTCACCGACCGTAAGTGGAACGTGTGCGTCTCGGGGCGCCAGTGATCGACCAGTCTTGATGATAAGGCCGGGTCTAGTCTTGGTAGCGGTGTCGACGGTCATTTCCTTGTGGGACCCCATTAACGGTGAGTGCCCACGGCAATAGTCCGGCACGGGCAAGGAACATCCAAAAGCGGGCATCCAATTGTTTGATTTGTCGTGATGCCCTCAATCGTAATGTTTGCATCTACAAATAACAATATCATAATGTTAGCTAACCATGTTAATATGAGATAATTTTTATGAAACATGCAAACTGTTCATTGCCCTCGCACCCATTTCTGCGACCTATGGCGGAGTCATCCGTCGGAGAAGAATCATGGAACCTCCATTGTCTATCTTGTAAAAAATATTATAGTTATTACATACGACAAATAGTAAAACATCATGTGACGATGATTTAATACAAGTCTTTTATTAAAACTTACAAGTGACGATAGCCAGAATAATATTGTACGACAGTGAAACAAGAAGTGAGGATATAACGAATACAACTCTTTTATTAAAATATGACAGTGATACAAGAATTGCCAGAATGATATTGTAGGACTCATCCCTGATTTGGACAGCGCCTACGGTCATGTCCTGGCTGTTTACATAGCCGACAGCGACGCAAACCATCTCCTCCATCGGCAGCATCCATGTCACCTTCAAAACGCGCCGTACGCGGTCTACCTTGTGCAACACGCTTCGTAGTGGGGAATGGATGGAAGGTAGGCCCTTCTGAGTTTTTATATCCCCTCTCGATTAATTGGCTGCATCTTGGGTGCCCATGTTTGTCTAATTGCATTCATCGAATAGTACGGAGAGACGTATTGGGTGCCATCGTTGCCAGCAAGATCTCGACATGCCGCCATGACGTGCGAGCATGGGATGTGTTCGAGGCGGGGTTTATTGCAAGTGCATACAGCCTCATACTGGCCAAGTTGGCACTTTTGTTGATTATCTCTGCGCTAAATCTGTCATGTGCTTTCTCTTGCGTCCACATTGAATATGTTATTCATACGGTCATATATTGACGTCGGTGGGCCGAGATTTACATCGACGCCTCAGTAGGATGGCTTCGGCGAGGGGAGAAAGTGCTTGTGATTTGCATGGCCGCCATTTCTCGGTCGCGAAATAATCTCTTGTCCTAAAAAGATCATCTCAATGATAGTGCATATTGGCGGGCCGCGCTCCTCGTAGCACATTATTATCGACTCACTATGTTCGTCGTCATCACCGTATATCTGTCTGAGACTTCTTAAATTCTGATCGAGCGGAATGGAAACTAACATTGTAAATAAATCTACCACTTAAAGGCGCCATCGATTGTCATGTACGAGCCCATTTCTCCGCCGTTTTGCGCTATCCATCGAGCAAAAGTAATTTTACTGGCGAGTGACTTGCTCGCCCCTAGTATTTGAACCCCGATGTGCTTTGCTCTTCTGCGACCATTTTCTGATGCGTTCGTTAATATCATTGAAAAGCGCATTGAATTTGCGCTGTTGGTTTTGCATGCACATTGTCTTGAATTTCTTCACTAGGGCTTATTCTTGAATGCGATGTATAGGTTCGCCCCGGTGACACATGCACCATCGAGAACGAACGTCTGCCACATTGGGGCATCACCGGTGGACAATACAGGTTACACCATGTAGGATTCCACGGTGGCGGTCGAAATGACGACACTCCGGGGCGATCCGTGACAACGTGAATCTTCGGAAGAGCTAGAAACCACAACCACCGTCATTGTTCTCGCTCTCCACAAAAGCAAATGCCAGAGGCAATATCTGGTTGTTCCCGTCAACTCCAAGTGCCGTCAGTAGAGCACCATAGTACCTACCGGTGAGGAATGTCCCATCGACACAAATGACAGGACGACAATGCCGGAAGGCCTCTATGCACTGGCCAAAAGACCAAAACAGGCGCATCAGGTAGAAGTGGTTGGGTGCGACACTTCCATCGGGAGATATCTGACCTCATGGGCAGAAACATAGCATGTCCCAGGATTGGTCTCCTGTATCTTGCGGAGGAGACGGGGAGCCCAGTTGTATGACTCCTTATAATCCCCGAACAACAATTTCAGTGCCTTTTGCTTGGCTCGCCATGCTTGGTGATATGTAATCGACATGCCAGTGCGGTTCTGCACCTCGGCCATTATGGAGTGTGGTTTCATTGAGATATCGGCTTGAATAGCAGTTAGCAACATCTGCGCTATGAACTTCGAGTCCACATTACTGCTAATATTGCGTACCAACTCCTCCGTACACGTGTGCGGCTCGTACCTACTGATTATGAAGTGGTGCTCATATTTTGGGCGATGGGCCCGAACATGGAATGAGCACTCCGGCTTCTTCACGCACTTCACCTCGTACACGGCCGGTCCGGACCGTGCCACGGAGTGCTCGCGCCGTGTTGTGACACCAAAGTTGCTGATGAAGTGTATGACCTCATCCTTCGTGCTAAACTCTTGACCCACTGTTATGTCATTATGCATATACCCCCATCTGGAAATATTCGAGTGATCCCCGATCACCCAATTCGAAGCATCCAGAGCGCGATAATACGCTATGGCGGGCATCGGGTCGTCCTCTTCTTCGACATCGTCTTCACCCCCTTCATCGAAATCATCCCCTAACGCATGTGCATCTATCTCTCCTTCCTCCATTGAGATATCCGGATCCGTGTCCATGCCGAATGGCTCGACACCGGGCGATGCCATACTACCAATTGGGTCCTCCGCATACCCTTCTGGCACTTCCTCATGTGCACTCTCTTCTACGGTGTTGCTAGGCCCGCCTCCGATTGTCTTGCCTCGGGCAAAGACGTACACACCTAAGTGGTACCCTCTTCTCTCGCCTTATTAACATAGTACGTCCAAGTGACTTATTTCTCGGTGGCCACGGTTTGTATCGTACATTGAACTATTTGGAACTGACATGGCCTAACACCGTGTAGAACAAGTTTGTATTCATGACGGTTTATCACGGAGATTTCGAGCTATAACCCTCGCCAACATTGGCGACTCTATTGGCAATGTTATTGTGGTGCGCAAATGGTGCATGTGTGCATGCTTACAAAATTCCTTGCATTGGCACGGGTGCATCTCCGTAAAAATAGTCAGTCTTTGTCTCCATTTACGTCCAGTAACATGCACGTGTTCATTCATATTAATATTAAATATAAGTTTGTTTTATATTTAACTATTATTTCAAACATTACATAAAATGTTAGCTTACGTGTTTAATACATAATACGTGTAAATAAGGGCTGAACATACAATATAGCAACTCCACTAATACTCCAAAGACCCTAATTATTAAGTAAAATGTCACTAAAATACATACAATTGTATTACTATTTGCATGTAAAATATAGATTCATTTCCTATTATGTTTAATTAAGCTAACAAGAAAATTACTACATGAAAAAATATAGTCACTCTTTTTAAGTACGCACACTAGCGTTAATTTGTCGCTAATTATATATAATTTTACGTGCGTGCGTGCAATTAAAATTTAAACATTCATATATTACATGTATAAAAATTCACTAATTTCCATTATATTTGTACATCATTTTCTCTCCTTACGTAACTAATTAATCACTAATCATATTTTAAATTAACCTAACACAACAAGTTTATGTTAACTATAAAATGCGTGCTGACGGTTATAAGATCGATCGGTTCAAAGTTCTGAAAAAATTAAAACAAGCGTGTAAATTACACGAAATATACGAAATTAAGTGGTCATATTAAACTATCACCGTATGTACTTGTTACCTTCAGAAATCTGGTGCATCTTGTTCTTTGCTCTCTGAATTGGTGCGTGCTACGGTGCTTATGATGCAAAATTAATAACAAAATAAAAGCAAGACCTAAGTCTTTGGTGCTTAGTTTAATTAATTAATTACGTGATGGTGATTAGTTTAATTACCATTAACAACATACTATGCCAACATCGGTATAGTCGATAGCCCTCACATATCAATATATACATACAATATTAAGTACTAATATGGCAAGATTAGCATACAACACTGCAAATAATATTAGCATAGAATATTATTATGTCAAAATTAACTCTTGCATATCGTGCATAATAACACTAATTTAGCAAGTACATCAAATTTAAATTCCAAAATATTCCCTCACGCTGAAAGCATAAAATATTAGCGAAGTCACACTCGATGAATCCTCAACCGAGGTATCGTGAATAATATACTGAATCCGAGCAATCGAAAAGAACTGAAAGCGAGAGAGTGAGTGTGTGAAGGCGCTCTGCGGTGAAGCTCTGCGTGTGTGTGAACCGAAAGCGAGAGAGTGCGTGTGTGAAGGCGCTCTCTGCGTGTGAAGCTGCGGCGTGTGTAAAATTAATCGAAAGCGAGAGTCTTTGCGTGTGTGAAGGCGAGCGGCGACGACGCGATATATATAGAATCAATTTTGTGATCACTGTGACCTCTAATCGGTATTAATTAGCGTAAATCATGCAATTACTATTTGATTAATTAAAAACTCAACACGATTTTGTCGGTGAGAATTATTTTATTATTTTTGGACACTATTTTGTCGGTGAGGATTTTTTATTATTTTTTCGACACTATTTTGTCGGTGGAACATTATTTTAATATTTTTTACGCCTTGTATTGTCGGCAGTATTATTTTAATATTTTTTCCGCTAAGTGCATGCAACGTCCGGTTAATTAGGGGACATGGGGCATGCCACCCGGTGGCGGCGGTGAAGTCTGGCCGTCCGGGTGGCGGCAACTCAACGCCACCACCGGGTGGCGGCGGTGAAGCCGCCACCCGGTGGCGGCAACTCTGCTGCGCCGTCCGGTGGCGGCGGCTAAATTCTTGGCCGTGCCGATGGCGGGACCCGAGGATATTTTCGTAATTTCCTTTTACAGTGGATTATTTTATTAATTTTTATTTAACTGTTGATTATTTCGGGTATTTTCCCTGCGTCTTTGGCTTGTATCCCCGATACTCTGACAAGCACGCACTAGCAGTCGAGGGTAAAGTGTACACACTCTGCAGAGTATTATATAAACTATCATGATAGCCGCGCTCTCGGTCATGAGCACGCTTGGTGACTGTTCATATGGTAGCTATATCTACACCTCTCACCCCTGCAAAATACAAAAACATATTACTGATTCCAAGGAGACAAAAAGAGACATTTATGATTCTTTCTTGGATTTCGATGATTTTTACCCAAAGAATATTGTTAAATAAAGAAAGGTTTTATGTCGAAAATTTTGGGAGTTTAAAATAAATAAAAATGTCATTTGTACTAATAGTTGCATTTTGTATATTCCTTAGACTTGTGGAGTACAATTATACTCACGTTTCTTGCTTTTATTTTTCTTTTCAAAAACCTTTAGTTGGAGAACCGTCTCAGGAGGACAAGGAGCTCTTCACAGCTGGTGACTTCGAGGAGTATAATGAAGCTTAGGCTATGTTCTACTACCATCGTGCTTGTGGCGTGTAGTTTACAAGATTAAATAAATCCTGTGATATAAGTCTGTACCTTAGCGAGTACGAGTATCAGTATTCCGCTGGTTATGTTATGCGTCGGTCTGCGTACCGACTTGATTATACTATTTCGGGCTCTAGCCCTATGTATTCGAACTTTCAATAATGGCAATGTATCTTTCTGTTTTAAGACTGTGTGCACTGGCAATGATTCTTGAGACTAGTGCGGTAATACACAGAAGTGCACGGTTTTGTCAACCGGTCCTGACAGACGGTTATAGTGATTTGTCTGGGTGACTGATTCGTGCTCCGTCACTAACGAAGGTTATGACCCGTCACTAACAAGTTGTTTTCGCGTAACGAGGGGCGCCATGCCTTGGGGGACCCTCACGCAACATGCAGGACTTGGTCATCTCTCACATGTTGCCTGCCTCATCCCTTTATGATCGGTCATTTAAAAATTTTAGTGCTTTTCACCCTAATGTTGCAATGTTACAGTGTTCTAATTCAATTGTTGCAGCAACTTTTTTTAATATAACGTCTACTTTTCAATATTGCAATGTTTACTTCTAAATGTTGCATTGCCTTTTTCAATGTTGTAACATTTGGTTTAACATACCATGAGATTTTGTTTAACATGATGCAACATTTTGTTTAACACACTACATTTTGTTTAACTCGAACTTTCAATTCCTGTAATCCTTGATCCAAGGTTCAAAGTTACTTTCCTTGAGTTTCGGTTTCAAGCATTCGGCGCTAAGGCTGCATCGAAGCTAGCTAAAGTGATGAAGGTTTTCGATGGGTTGTATAATGAGTATTCAAGGTTGAATGGATGCCACTTGGAATCTATACAAGATGTTGAAATGGGTGTAGATGGCACTGATCCATTAGCAGATTTATTTAGCAAGCATTCTCACATATTTTCATCAAATCAATTAATTTGTTTCCTAGATGCCAAAAAGTATGCCTGAAGTTTTCAGGTGCATGTGATTGCTAGTCTACTCTTGTCTCCAGCTCCAAACCATCGGAGTCCCTGCATTTCGATTCTTCGTTTCATTTTTCTCAGAATGGAAGCATTCATGTACTGATCTATGCTTTTCGCTCATCCTTATTATTAATAGCATGATTACTCCGTATGACGGGTCCGGACATATATAGTTTGCTTAATTGGTCACATTAGCCCATTTTACTCGACTAACGATCTCGTATAATATGCTACAGGAGAAAGCGTATGAGGAGAGCGAGAAATACAAGGAAGGAAGTTCATCTGGAGAAAGCTAGAATGTGGAAGGAAACCCGTGAAAGGTTTCGCGCCATGAAACACAGGCTGCATTTCGTGAGATTATGCATTTGTTAGTTTCGCCATGAATGTGGAAGGAAACCCGGTGAACTGTGCTTGTCTTTGTAAAATTGACGGCCTGTGCTTGATCGATTTAACCTTTTATTGAGATATTTCTTTCATTAAGCATTGGGCGACTTGTTGCGTGATAATTTAAATGTATAAATGGGCCGACCCTTGTGACCCATTGGGTCAAGAGGGTCACAAGCATGACCCTTTGGGCCGACCCTATTGACCCCTTTTTCAGCGATGGGTCATGTGGGTTGGACCCAATGGGTAATGGGCCGGCCCATGCTCATCCCTAGCCCATGCATGCATGCAGTTGCTAATGTTGTTGGCTGCCAGTGTTGTTATTTGGGCTGATCCAGCTAGGTTTTTATCCACCCATAGCTTATAGCCCGACGTTGGGTTTTGGGGAAGGACAGACCCCGCGCTTTAAATCCCGTCCAACCAAATGACGAATTTAGTTAGATAGCCCCCCGACTACTCAAATGCCTATTTGACCGTTTGACGAAAATTGTAAATCTAGCCAGTTGAATGGGTGATATTTATATCATGTCCAATGAAATGACGAGGATTGTGTATTTATTTAAATTTAATAAAAAATTATTATTTATTTATTTAAAAAATAAAATATAAAAAATATTTTTAAAAACGGAGATTTCTGAGGTAGTTGGTGACTTGGCGTCGTTCGCCAATCACCCTCCTCCCCCAAGGTACTATGGGCTTCCTCCCGCGTCAGGACCTAGGACGAGCAGGTGAAGAAACGGTCGGGCCGCGCGGGGTACGTTCGTGGCCCATGGGCCTAGCACCCTCTGATAGCCCATCTAAATGCGACGATTACTCTTGACGTCGTAGCAAAAAACAGATCCATCTGGTGAAAGATCTGGGCCGCGCGCCCAGTGACCGTGGACCAGCTCAAAAGGGCAAGACACATAGATCAGTGGCAACTGCTAGCTAGTCAGCCAGAGCCAGGTCATAGGGAATATATCCACTTAACTTTATTCTCATGTAATCATCATGGAGATTTATAAATAAGAAGTATGTACTCGTATTAGCTATCAGTAGATCTATTAAAATTCATGCTTAATCTTGTTACGTGTGTAAAGGCCTTTTCTAATTTAAAATTTTAAAATACGGCTGTACATTTGTTATTTTTTATAAACAAACAATATATTATTGTGTAGTTATTTTTGTGAAATTTTAGTTGGTTCTTTAAATTTTCTTATAGTCCTTAGAATTATTTTTTTATAATTAAGACTTCTCTTGAGTAGTCACATTTTTTTCAAATTATAATTTTTAGCTGGTTTCAATAAAGTCATAATTATATCCTATAGTCCACTGTAAACTCCAATGAAGCCTTTCTATAACCACGTTACAGATGTAATCTTGGTGTATCGATGCAGGTAAAATTTTATGTAATTAACCTCTTATCTTGGTAGATAATATGACCCTATTATATAATTGTATATTTTTTCTCTGTTTAAGTGATTTTAAACTTAGTTTAATAGTACAACAGATAGATAGATGATCTCACAGCAGAAGTTTCTAATTATTCCTTGATTTCGAAACTGGAGCAAACAATTTCATTTGAGACTTCGTAGCGAAGAAAATAGAGCCATCAATCTTCGTGCGGCCACTAAGGCCTCGTTCTTTTCAGCGTATCGTACCGTTGCGTATTACTGTAGCAAATTTTGTTATTTTTATATAGCCTATATGTTGTCATAATTTACGACGATTTTTTTGTGACTATTAGTAGTCGTTCCAAAGATTTTAAAACTATTTTTTAATTATTTTTTATAATCTTTAGATCTCATTTTGAGAGCTCGTAAATTTGCTACAATATTACGCAAACGTAACGATACGCCGAAAAGAACGAGGCCTAACAAAGGGGATTTGGCCCTGTAGAACGGATTAGAAATATAGGCGAGGGCACGGTGGTCATCTCGCCTACATCCAAGTCCAACGACAACGCCAACGCCCCGAGGCCCCGACCTGGCGTCCTGGCGTGCCCTTTTCTTTCAGCCACCCGCGACAGTTCCAATTTCTTCTCCACCTTTTTTCAACACGGCGACGTCGCCATCGCCATCGCCGCCTCAGCTCCGCGCTCCCCTTACCTCTCTCTACGTAGGTAGCCGCCTCCGCCTCCCGGGCCCTCCCAAACCCTAACCTGTCCCCTCGAATTCCCTCTACCCGCGCGCCGCGTGGACGTACGCGCCTCCCGCAGATCGCCGGCGATGGGATCCAAAGACCAGGACGGGGCCGCGTCGTCCGGCGGCGGAGGCGGAGGTTTCTTCTCCTCGATCGCCGCCGGCGTGCGCAGCTGGGGCACCGCCGTACACAAATCCGTCAACGGGTGAGTATCCGCGCTGGCCTGCTTCCTTCGAAACCTCAGATCCGCCTTGTGAGCTCTCCCGTTTTTATTTCGGGGGTCTGTGTTTAGAACCCCGCACGAACTGATCGGTGCGGATCTCCGCTCTTAGGCTTCGTGATCTGGCGCTCCCGCATCTGATCCCAGCTGACCGGTGGAGTTGATCCGCGTGGTGATTCTGGAGAATTGTAAATCGCCCGTTTCATTTAAATTCCAAGCTCGGGGCTTTAGTGAACATAGTTTTATATGGTAATCTTGTGATGGTTAGCTTAGTGATCGCATTGTTTGATGAGTACCTTAGTGGCTGTATTTCTATGTTTAGAAATACCGAAGAAATATAGTGATCTGTGTGTTAATAAATGTCAATCCATCAATTATTACTTTATACTATGAGCAAGTGAACGCTATGTTAAAAGTTGATCTTTTTATGAAGTATCTAGTCTAGTAGTATGTAATGTAATGTCTTCAAGAGACATGGTAAAATTGTTGTCATATTGAAATAGTTGCATTTTTTTAATGCGTGAATTCAAAACAGACAGAATATTGTTTGTACTGAATTCTGATGCAAATGGCGGGAAGTATATTTTTGTCTGGCTTGTAAATGAATCTCCACTTTTGACATGTACATTAGTTGGTGTCTCTTCACTTTATTCTTATTTATTGCCTTTTGGAATTGAGTCCTTCTGAAATGTGCATGGCTATTGGTTGTTTGTTGACAACTGTCACAAAGATATATGAACCCCCACTTTTACTTGCGCGTCATTTGGCATCTCTTAACGTGATTCTTATTTATTGCCCTTTGTTATTGAATTCTTCTGAAATGTGCAAGACTATTGGTTGCTTGTTGATATCTGTCGTAAAGGTATTGCCTTTTGGTAGAAAGAATAGTTATGTCGTTACTTGGTACTCTAATGATTTGTATGCTACATGTAGATTGGTTGGCTACGAAGGGCTTGAAGTTATTAACCCAGATGGAGGCACGGAAGATGCGGAAGCAGAGGCTTTGAGGGGACGATGGAAGCAGGAGGTGAGTATCAGTGAATTAATGAGAATAGTAATTTTATAATTGGAAAGGTGTAAGAATAAAATTGAAATGTTCACATATGAGGAATAAATTTTGTATGAACCTTCAGGTTTTTATTGGAGAACTTCATTACTGAAGCTTCTTTTGGCTATCTGCACTTCTTTTGCATAATTAATGACGTATGGTGTTTGGGGCTATTGTGCTACTATACAAGTACATCACATACAAAATTTTGTGTTCAGTTCAACTTTCTGGGTTCAAGTAGACTAAGCGTACCATAACTATATTAAATCTGGATAGAATTTGAATTTTGCTGGTACTTTTGTTAAAGTGAACAGACAACTATGTTTTGTAATCTATACTCAGAAATCACCCTGGTATACTCCCTTTTAATCTGAGATCAGTACTGATTTTATTCTAATGAATATCTTGGTGGTCTTGAGTGTCATTTCATTATAAGGTGCCAGGTCTGCTCTTTTGACAAGCACTACATAACAAAATTGTTCTATTAACTGGATTTGGACGTGATAGTTCGTACTGGACAAATGTTTCTCATTCATTTGCCAGAAATATCACCTATCTAGTCCGCTGGACCCTACATCAATTTATTCAACTAGTCACATATTGACGCGTAGAAAACACCATATCTGCTTTGGAATTTTGATTTTACCTGAATATTAAATGTTGAACTCGTAATGACAATCCACTCATTCCTTAACTGTAGGATCTATAAATATTTATCATAGATCCCCTACTTTCTATTACTAACGAGAAACTGGCATCACATATATATTGGGGTTGCTCTTCCATTAAACAATAATTTGTGTTGTACTAATTGCTACTATGAACAATAATAAATAGATATTTATCATAGATTCCCTACTTTCTATTACTAATGAGAAACTGGCATCACATATATATTGGGGTTGCTCTTCCATTAAACAACAATTTGTGTTGTACTAATTGCTACTATGAACATATGGTTTTTTTTTTTTTGTTGAGATTGATTAATTAGTAATGGCCGTCATGTTGTGCACTAAACTTGTGTGCATGAGGTTCTTTCTTGAGCCAACTGTCACTCTAAGCTTATCAGGTTTGTTACCTTGAGTAACAAATCTATTATGTCCTTTGATCCCACTTTGTATTTCAGTTGCACAACATTATTGTGTTTCTATGCTGGTTTTTGACATTGTAGTTTATTTACAGGATCGTGATAGTTATTGGAAGATGATGCACAAGTACATAGGATCAGATGTTACGTCCCTTGTGACACTTCCGGTCATCATTTTTGAGCCGATGACAATGATTCAGAAAATGGCAGAGGTTTGTACTACTAAGTTCTGTACTGTTGTTCTCAAGGTTTTTACATCACATCCCAGGCTCCCAGCCCTTTTACCTCCCATGAAAGTGTTCACAGTTGTTTGATCGTCCTTGCTGAAATTATTTTGTGCCTGTTTGTTTAGCATAATCTGAACTCTGGAGGAGTTGTAGTAGAACTTGGCCCCTTTTAGAAAATTATCGCTCTCAAGGTAAAACAAACTTTCAAGTTACCATATTCCGATAATACTTTTAGTTGTAAATTATGGTTATTAACCTGGACATATATGAGCCAGGAAAACTTACCTAGCATGTCACTTCGCACTGTCCTTTTCCTGTGTTTACTGTTTGGTAATCCAGATTTGGTTAACTGTGATGTAAGAAGACAAATATTGAAAATGAGAAGTGAAATAACGTATTGAGAATTTCAGCATGTTCAAAGTGTCTTGAGCTTATTTGGCATTTTGGCTAGAAACTAATTTTACTTTTTTAGTCCTGTTTTTTATCCTGTCATGAAGCCACCTCGAAAAGCTCTTAAAAATAGCATAAACGGAGCGAACCAGCTTCGAGAAGCAGATTGAATAACATCTAAAGTCTAGCTTAACATACAGAAAATGTTTTTTAGCACTAAAATTTGTAATTTTGTCAAATTTTTGTCTCATTGAGTCAATAAGGTCCCTACATAATCTATATGATTATCGCTCGCTAATATTTCTGCTGTTTGTTGAATGCAGTTGATGGAATACTGTGAACTTTTAGATAAAGCAGATGAATGCGAGGATCCATACATGCGTATGGTATATGCTTGTAAGTTCTCCCTTTTCCTCACCAGCAACACCGTTTCAATGCCATATCCTGATTGTCTGAGCTTTTAACCCAATTTTCCAGCTACATGGGCTGTATCAGTCTACCCTGCATACCAGCGTACATGGAAGCCTTTCAATCCTATCCTTGGTGAGACATATGAGATGGCTAACCACCAGGGTATTAAATTTATTGCTGAGCAGGTTAGTAATCTGAAACTATTTTATCGGAGAAACCTTTTGCATGCAGCTTTTTGTTATGAATGAAGGAAAATCTGCGTTTTATTTACTGTATGTTATCTTTGATGTTTTTTGTTTGTTATTTCTCAGGTAAGCCATCACCCTCCGATGGGTGTAGCTCATGCTGAAAATGAGCATTTTACTTATGATATTACATCAAAATTGAAGACCAAATTCTTGGGGAACTCACTGGACATTTATCCAGTTGGAAGGTAAAATGCTTAAGCTGTACTCTATGGATAAGTGTTTTGTATGTCCTGAAAGGTTTTGCACTACTGAAGCTATGGATAGAAGTCAACAAACTAAAATCTATTTTTTTGTGTTTCATAGAAACCAGTCATATAAATCTAATCCCCGGTTTATCCTGTTTCTGCAAACAGGACTAGAGTGACCCTTAAAAAATCTGGTGTCGAGTTGGAATTGGTGCCACCACCAACAAAGGCCAACAACTTGATATTTGGGCGCACTTGGGTAGACACTCTTGGGGAGATGGTCATGACTAACCTGACAACTGGAGACAAAGTTGTGCTTTATTTTCAACCATGCGGCTGGTTTGGGTATGACTATATCTACCTTCATTTTGCTGGTGCATCTTTGGTTTAGTGAAAATTGTTGCAGCATATTTTCTGTCCTGCATCTTGTATTGTAATCTTATCCATTAATATTTTCCTTAAAATTGGGCTCGCCTTTCTATACCTGGGCACTGATTTCATTAGGGAAGGGTGGGACAGTTTGTTCAACACTCCTAAGAAGGGGGGACAATTTTTTATTCTTTCTAATGTTTCGAAAGCTTTAGATCATTGTGCTTTGTCTAAGCCTGTCCTAATTTCAGGGCTGGACGTTACGAGGTTGATGGATATGTATATAGTGCAGCTGAAGAACCCAAAATAATGATGACAGGCAAATGGAATCAGTCCATGAGTTGCCAGCCATGTGATCAAGAAGGTGACCCGCTTCCAGGAACGGAGCTAAAGGAGGTAAAGGTCTTATTTCAATATTTGCATGTAGGGAGGATATTTGTTATATTAAGGCGACGGCACAATCTCGCATTTGTGTCTATGCACTGAACCACTCAAATTTACACTTACCCCAGATCTGGAGAGTTGCTCCTACTCCGCCGAGTGACAAGTACCAGTATACATACTTCGCACACAAAATAAATAGTTTTGATACGGCACCAAAGAAGCTATTGGCATCAGATTCCCGACTGAGGCCTGATAGGTATGCCCTTGAGAAGGGCGACATGTCTAAATCTGGTGCAGAAAAGAGCAGGTAACTGTCTGCTTTTCTCCTACTGTCTGCTTTTCTCCCTAAATCTGCATTGTTGTGGGGAGCATTTAGCGATTACTCCCTCTGTTCCAAAATATAGGGCGTGCATGTTTTTTCAAAAGTCAATGTTTGGAATCTTTGACTAATAATTAAATAAAAATGTACATTTTAGTATATGCATGTAATATATTTAGATCCGTATTTAAAAGTACTTTGATATGATGTTAGTTTTTGTAGTTGCTAATGACATATTTTGAAAGAAATTAACGGTCAAAGTTATACTTTGAAGACCGTGCCAAAAATTTATATGCTCTATATTTTGGAACGGAGGAAGTACTTTACAGTTGGCATTGCCTTTGGAGGGTCCGCGGTTGCCTTCTGAAATTTAGCCTTGTTCATGTGAACTTTCAGGCTTGAAGAACAACAGAGAGCTGAAAAAAGAACTAGAGAGTCCAAGGGCGAGCAGTTTACTCCAAAATGGTTTGACTTGACTGAAGACATCTGCCCTACTCCCTGGGGAGACCTGGAGGTGTATAAATACAACGGCAAATACACCGAACACCGGAGTACTATAGACAGCTCTAGCGTCGTTGAGGAGACAGACATCAGTTCCATAGAGTTCAACCCGTGGCAGTACAGTAGCTCATCTTCCCAATGATTTTCTCCAGGCTCTGAAGCTACCCATCTATTTATCATCCAAAACGCTTCCAGACCTTACCTTCGAGCTTTGAGCCGATCCATACCAGCAGTTTCGTGCCTTTGTAGTATTATATTACCTTCCCTTTTTCTCTTCATCTACTGCACAGTTCAGGAAGTGGTGGTGTATTTGATGTAGTCCAGTATCATATACTGTCGATACTGCCGTTAATCTAGCAGAAGCTGCAAATTTTCATTAAGCTATTATTATTTGCATGACACGATCACAACCGAGAAAACCCTAAGATCGTTCATTCCGATCCATAAGATCATCACATGGAATTTTGTGAATCCCACATACAGCTAGAGAATTTATTGTTTTAGGATCGACAAGATCATCACATGAAAGTCAAATAATCCTCAGCCTCGGGTTGATTCGTACCTGGCACTTCCAGCCGGGCTCATCGCCTACAGGGTTTTACTGCTACAGAGACAGCACGGGAAACCTTAGCCTGGCCGAAAGCTGCAGCCATTGGCCCTCGGTAGCTTTGAAAGTGTGTACTTGATCTGAGACTGAGGTGCAGACGGGGCATGGCTAGCTGATTAATGGTGACAAGCGGTCGTGGGTCATGGTGTTCGATGGGCGGCACTAAATGGCATTGTTCGGTGATGAATGCCTTGTGGCCCCCCTGCGTCTGGCGTCTTGCATTGCAGCTCGCGATGCGTTTGGTGCAGTGCGGCCCGCCCCGGTCGGTCCAGGCCTCACCAGACGCCATGCTCAAAGGTCAGGTGAATAATAACCTGGGTTAGTGATGTACAGGAGCCAATTTGCAACATGAGAGAGAGAGAGAGAGAGAGAGAGAGAGAGAGAGAGAGAGCTGTTCCCTTTCCTTCCTGTGAAATTCTTGCGTTCCACGGTCGAAAAAAACAACAATTTCTTGTATGAACCTAAAAACATAGGACATGTACAATAGTACAATACTGGCGTAAAATTTTGCTATTTACATACCTAGAATAGTAAAAGTTTGGACGAGGGCTAGCATTTGGAGACAACAATAATCACGCTCTTATGTGATGGCCTCAAATTCCTGGCGATTCAAACAGGCACAGGTATTCAGCTTACGGTTGCCACCAAGTACAGCATTCGTAAGGCTAGATTAGCTGAAGAAATTTCTCGCCTAGAGAAGCAGAATTAACCTCTGCGCCTGGCTCGAAATGCTCTTCTTGCCTGGCTACAAGAAGATAAAGGTCACGTGGATCCGTACGTACGCAGCGAGCGAGCGAAGTGGAAGAACGGTAGCCACTTGTCGCCTTGCAAACATGATTGGATCGAGCACGAGTGGCGCCCCGCGGCGGGCCTGTCCGACTCACAGATCAGTTCTGCAGCTAGATCGTGCGGCGTGCGTTGGAGACGGGACAAACCTGCCACTGGATGAGCGTGAAATTTGCTTTATCCCCTCGTCATTTCGCTATAAATCGTCGTGCTTTCCCCCTGTCAGACATAACCCGCGATGTATCAGTAAGACCCTCCTTAACAAGAAGACAAGCAATGGAGCATCCGTCCTCCAGCTATCTCGTCCATGAGTCGGCGCCAGTTCTACTTAGAACGGGTTGAATTTAACAGATTGTTCCAAGTTACCAACTTTTCGAAGCTTTCAAAGCTCAGCCATTCGGCTTCGGCCGTTCCAAGTAGGTAATACATTGGAGACACTGACAGTTTTAGTGCACATTGTGATGAATAAGCTGGTTTGCCGAAACACCTATCCCCTACTATCACTGACAGGTGGGCATCAGGATGGAGAGAACCTAACTGTCCCTCTCTGCTGCAGCTGGGCGGCCACCATCCCCAGCCCAACCTAAACCACTTCAGCCGGGGATCAAGGGGTGGACCACTCCCTCCCCAACCTTTGGATCTTCGGGTCAGTAACGCCTCACTCTTTCCTTCAGACTGAGATGCTTCACATTTTCTTTCTTTTCCCTCCCCCAATAAACCCATCGCCATCGCACGAAAGAAAGAGAGAAGAAAAAATATACGAATCGAGCAGGAGCAGAGCAGGCCACCGTGCCAACTACATGCCCGAAGCACACACACGCATGTGCCGGGTTGGCCCATGCAGCTAGCTAGCCCCGACTGAACTGGAGAGGGGAGGCGCGCGCACGACAGCACAGCGCAGCACACGAGCGCATCGATGCATGCAGCAACAGCACACATGCATCTGATCATGCGCTCATCAATCGCATAACCAGCACTGCCACTGATGATCACCGACCGGCCAGTGTCCTGAGATCAGTTTTCCAGCGAAATCTACGCGTGTTTCCTGCAGTTTCTTCCAGGTTTTCACCTCGCTTTTGGCCTGGATCGGGTTGAAGAAGCAGAAGAAGATGATGGCAAAGGTTTCTTGGCGTGTGCCTGCCATGGCGCTGGTCCGGCGCATCCGCCTTTGGCCATGTCCAGGAGGGAGAGCGCGGCGCGCCGGGGACCAGCTCAGCTCAGCTCCCCGGTTTAAAATGTTTTGAACCGCCTCATCCACATGCATCCATGTGTACTTGGAGGCGACGCATTATTGGTTGGCTCCACTGCTCCAGGGCGCCTTGGATTGGATCACGGATGGATGAAACATATGGATGAGAGAGGCAGAGTGATCTCCTTCTTTGTACGTGTGTGTGTGTCTGCAGTCTGCATCCACTGTCATTGTGGAGGAGGGGAATCCTCAGGTTCTAGAGATGCTGGCTCAATGCTCTCGAAGCTCAAATCTACATGACTACATCGCCAGCGAAAGCTACGTGCTATTGCATTTCCAAGATCGATCGTCATTCGTCACGGCTCAGTTCGGGACACGGGAATTTTATTTTTACGGAGCTATTTGCAGCAGCCGGGTTCATTTGGCTTATTTGTAAGATAATCATCGCTGTAAACAGGAACTCCTTTTCTTTCTGCTCATGGACTGTCCGATCATAGTATGCCGTTAGATGCGGGGCCCCGCGGAATGGAATCTTTGCATGTACAGATCGCCCCCATCGGGCCAGTGATCTTACATCTGGGCATGCAAATGCAATGCTTAATCCGGATGCAAAAGCGACCACACTTGATTAGCGTTTTTTTTTGAAGCGAAAGGCGGAGAAATGCTGCGCTGCGTTGAATCAAAGTAGAAGGTTTATAGGCGGGGAGACAACGGCCCTTCTGTGGGCCTTGAAACAAAGGTTAATCTATTACAAAATCGGCCATGACCCCAAAACCGCAGGTCATCTGAAGGTGGTCGAAGAAGAAGCTAGGTCGATCGATCTGGCGAAAAATCCGGTTGTTTCGCTCAAGCCAGATGTGCACACGGTTGCGGGGATTTACCGAAAGCATACCGGGAAGACCTAATCCGTAGGATGTCATTCGCCCACCACACTTGAAGGCATGGACGAAGTTCCACTCTCGGGGTTCGATTAGGTGTTTGTAGCGAGGCGATAGACGTCCCCAAATGTAGGAACTGAACGTGCATTGAAGAAGAAGATGTTCTGGGGTTTCGAGGTTGCGAATACAAAGGGGGCAAAAATAGTTATTTGGTAGTTGTCGCCGGAGTAAAGCGTCCGCTGTGAATACCCGTCTGTGAAGCAGCAACCAGAGGAAAAACTTGCATTTGGAAGGTGCCCAAAGCCCCCAGACCTTAAAGAGAGTTGGTGTGGCGACCCGGCCCACAAATTGAAGTAAATAAGCCGACTTGACTGAGAATTGTCCGTTTGTAGTGAAGTGCCAAAGCAGTTGATCGGGCTCATTTGGGGACAGGGTGGTTTGATCAATCCGTCTGAGAAGATCGACCAGCTGCGGGATCATGACCGGGGAAAGGTTGCGCCTTAGGTCCGTTATCCAGTTGTTGTTTGTGACGGCATCAAGTACTGATCTGTTTTTTCTGGATGTTGCAAGGAATAGTGTTGGGGCTATCTGATTTGGAGCGCAGCCGGAGAGCCATTTATCATCCCAGAAGGAGAGTGAGGCGCCATTGCGCAGGATCGCGGAGCATCCCGCCCGCAATGGTCTGCATCGATGTCAGAACGACGACCATCACAGAGTGGCGCTTGAGAGGACTTGTTGAGCGAGCAGTAGCAGACCTTAAGAGCCCGGCGAAGCGGGAAGGTCTAAACGCCGAGGTCCCCAAGCGAGGTCGGGGAGCGACCGTGCTCGATTAACCTCGCCCCACCGATGGTTGAATCATCCTTTCCACAACCAAGATCGGCGGATGGAGTCGATTTTCTTGAACAGACGGAGGCGGTTGAGCAATGTAAACCGGGGCGTAAGTTAGCGGCGAAAGGATCGCCTTGAGAAGGGTGAGGCGACCCTTTTGACATTAGCGGCCCACGCCCGGTAACCCGAGGCTATCTTGTCTATGAGTGGTGAAAGTGGGCGTGGCGTAGTCTCTGGTGGATAGCGGGATCCCTAGGTATTTGATAGGAAGGTGGTTTTTCGGCGAGGAAGTCGTGCGAGATGGTATCGAGTCGAACTCGTGACATCCGATTAGCACGACCGGCTTTTAGAGAAGTTTGTGCGGAGGCTGTGATAGCTCAATTCTCGGAGGATGGCGGCGAGGTGGAGACATCTTCCTGGAAGGTGCAAGAAAATTGCGCGTCGTCGACCAAAAGCGAAATTCGTGTCATATCTTGTTGTTGGATCCCCGGATTTGGGATAGGGCTCCAGTTTCAGTGGCTCGACGGAGCAGGGCGATTAGCGGTTCGATGGCAATATTGAAGAGCAGGGGGGAGAGAGAGTCTCCCTGGCGCAGACCCCTGCCATGGTAGATTGTGTCAATGGTCCGACCATTTATGAGCACCTTAGATGAAGCGGTGGAGAGGGATAGGGAGATCCAATCACGCCAGCGGGTTCCGAAGCCGCGGACGCGGAGGTTGTCTAGGAGGTATGGCCAGGAAACTGAGTCGAAAGCCTTTTCGAGGTCAAGCTTGAAGAGGAGGGCGGGGGTCCGAGTTCTGTGTAGGGTTTTGGCCACGTTTTGGACAAGGAGGAAGTTATCTTGTATGTGTCTTTTCTTAATGAAAGCGCTTTGGCAGGGTGAGATGAGCTCGTTCATGAAAGGGGCCAAGCGGGAGGATAGAATTTTAGTGAACAGTTTACCCACGCTATGGATGAGACTGATGGGTCGGTAGTCGGATGCGGAGACTGGGCTTTCTTTTTTAGGGAGCAAGATAATGTGGGCATTGTTGATTGCCGTCAAGCCGGTCCCATCAAGATTAAAAATGCATTGGAGGGCTGCTAGGAGATCCCCACAAATGAAGTCCCAGCAGGATTTGAAGAAGTCCCAGGTGAATCCGTCCGGCCCTGGAGCTTTGTCGTTTGGGAGGGACATAACGACAAGTTTGAGCTCTTCCAAGGTCAACGGTTCTTCAAGGGAGGATAGATCGACGGTAGGGAGGCCCAGGAAGTCCCAGTTGAAACATCTATTGGCGGTAGGGTGATTGAGTACGGAATCTTGACCGAAAATAGAGTTGAAGTGGTGGTGCAGCCTATCCGCTATGTCTTGAAATTCCGTATGCAGGCCGGAGGGGGATTGGAGAGAGTGAATGAAGTTTTTCCGGCGCCGGCCGTTCGCCCTGAGGTGAAAATACTTGGTGTTGGCATCGCCGAGCCTTAACCAAGATAGACGAGATCGTTGTTTCCACTTGATTTTCTCAATGGCGCTTAACCCCAACACTCTGGTCTTAAACTGGCGTCGTAGAATAATCTCCTCGGGTGAGAGTGGCCGCGATTCCATTGCCACATCCAATAAACGGATGATTTCCGAGGCCAAGGCGAGCTGGAGTTTGATGTCCCCGATCTGGGAGCTGCACCACGCACGAAGAGTTGAGGCGGTTCGCTTGAGCTTGGAGTTGAGACGGATCATGGGGTGAAGGGATTCTTGGGAGGGATTAGTGCACCAGGCTTGCTGCGCGACCTCTAGGAAGCCGGGGATTTTGAGCCAGTAGTTCTCGAAACGGAAGTGCCTCGGTGGACGAGGGAGTTTTTCGATGGTGGCGGCGGGGGACGTGGGTCCGAGCTGGCCGAGGAGAGTGGCAAAAGGCAACATGATGGAAAAAGGAGCTTCCAGGCTGTAGTGGCAAATGCCCGGTCTAAGCGAACCAGAGTAGGGTTGGCCTGTTCATTGCTCCAGGTGAAGCGCCGTCCAGAGAGGTGTATTTCACGAAGGCAGCAGTCGTCAAGCGCTGCGTGGAAACGAGTCATGAGTCGGCGGTTAAGGTTGGAATTATTCTTGTCTGAGGCCTTATAGATTAAGTTGAAGTCGCCCACGATGAGCCAGGGGCTGTTGAAGTGGGAGGCAATGGTTCGCAACTTCTGAAGGAAGAGGTCCTTCTCATGCTCCATGGTTGGCCTGTAGACATTAGTAAGGATCCAACTGGATTGACCGGTTGTAGTGGAAAATCGAGCGGATATGGAATGTTGAAGGATGAGGGTGTCGGAAACTTGAAACGTGGAGTTGTCCCAAAAAAGGAGCAACCCTCCCCTCGTGCCTAAGGCTGGGAGTTGCAAATGACCTCGGAGTCTATGGCCGCAAATCTCCATTAGGATTTGAGTGGAAGGATTTGCTAGCTTTGATTCTTGAATAGTTAGGATTGTGGGGTTGTGGGAGCGGACTAGGGAGGCGGCGATGTCCCGTTGGCGGCGATGTTGAGGCCGCGCACATTCCAACTCGGGATCTTCATGGAGGACACCAAATGCATACAATCAGAGGCGTGGAGGAAGGCTAGGCCGAGGCGTCAACCGCCTCATGGCCGAGCTCACTCAGTCCACCGTGGGGCGCCAAAGGCCACAAAGGTCCGCCATCAAAGAAACAGTGGCACGATCGAGCGGCGCGGAGAGAAGCGTCTGGAGCTCGTCTGCAGGGTTGTCGACGGCAACGGAGGAGTGGATCCCTGCCGTCGTCGAGAAGGCTCTGGGCCTTGCGAATCGTAGGCACAGAGGAGGAGCCAACCGCGCGCGGCGGCGTCTTGGCGGTGGCGGCGGAATCTGCGACGAATGGATGTGGGCTTCTTAGGCAACCTGAGAGGGGTGGAAGTCAAGAGTGGAGGGGGGGAGGCGGCGTGGCCAAGGCAATTAGCCCAAGGGCCGAGGAAGGTGGTGCGAGGTGGAAGGTGGCCTCGAGAACCATTGGGTCGAGGCCCGAGGTGAAGGTGTGGGTGGTAAAATACCGACAACCCCAGTTCTGAAAGGAACTCTGGCTCGGCAAGGTTGATGATGCCGAGGCGCCGCTGAAGCCGGCCCGGCGGAACCTCGCCGAGCCGCTGAGCCTTGTCGCCAGCAGAAGCGAAACCTGGCGAGGCCGCAACAACCTTCGTCGTGGCGTCCGCGGCGGTGCTAAGCGCGCCGGAGAGAAGTCGAGTGAAGCGTCGCCGCGGCGCTCGAAGCCGGAGAGAGAGTCGGAGGAAGCGTCGCCGCATTGGGCGCCGACTAGAGCACCCGCGAGCGAGAGACGAAAGCACGAGGCGAAAGCAGACGGCGCGGCCCAAGCCAGCGCAGCGAGCCCTTGCGCGAAGCGGCGACGAGGTGGATAAGCGTGAAGCGAAGGGGCGTGGCGTCGCGATAGAGCGCCAACGTGCTCGAAACCTTCGGAGGAGGAGCGGCGGCGGCGGAGGTGGTGCGACGAAGCGATTGCCATGGCGCCGGCGTGAGTCTAGCGGCTTGGGCCTAAGGCGCCGCCGCCTCACCTCGCTGCCCTTTGTCGAAGCCGCGGCGAGGCTCAAGAGGAGCGGCGGGGAGGACGGCGCGCCGGCAAAGACTGGGGAGGACGGTGTCGGGGTAGCCCAAGTTCCACGGGTGCGGCTCGAGAACCGGAATGCCGCCGTCCACGCGCGAGGACACGGCCGAGAAGTCCTCGACCGTGTCGACATGGACGAGCAGCCGATGCACCGAAGCACGGGGAGGGCGCGGACTTGGGGCGCCGGCGAACCTGGAAGCGACGAAACCGCCACCGCGGTGAGGCTCCATGAACGGCAAGGGCTCGACGAGCTCAAGCTCCACACTTGATTAGCGTTTAGCAGCTCGTTCCCAGAAGTAGAACCCACCCACTCACTGTACTTGCTCCCGTTAGCCGGTAGTACATGTCAATTTAGCTGTAAATTCGGCGTCTCCTTTTCACTAGGAAACAGATGGATTGGATGTGACCCAAGAAAAGAATATGCCCTTCCCTACATCTCTTTCTCTAAACTAGTGAAAAAGCAAGGTAAAGAGAGGCGTATATTTGTGTGAATTGTGGAGTCGGCAAGCGACCTACTCTTGAACCGCACATTACATTTGAAGAGACTTAACTGAGCCTGTTTTATATATGTTGTTCGTTTAATTGTTCCAAGTTCTTCTTTTTTGAAAAAAAGATGTTACTTTCCTAAAAAAACGAATTTTGCCTTTTCAGCGAGATATATAAATCAACGAATTAACCTGCTGTATTCTTGAAAAAAGAAACACCCAACCCAGCAGCATCCAAAGAAAGCATTTTTTATGTTCTTTAAAAAACATTTTCCTCACCATGTGACCTGATTACTACTCTACCTTAAGCGTATCAATCCATGTGATCTCCCAACCTGGCTACATTTGCTCAGCAAAAGGTAATTAGAGAGGAAAAAATAATTAGGTCTGACCTGTTCCTCCGGGAAGCAACAACCTGTTCTTGTAGAGTAGCATGGAGGTAGCATGTGAGCGAGGCTCCCCTTTCACATGACGGCTCGCTTTTCTTCTAATCAAGATTGGAAAGAACCAGTCTGGTAATTTTGTATCCTCTTGTCTTTGCTTTAAACAACAAAAATTAGTCACTCACCAAGTGGGCGTTTGTATACGTTCAAATTATAATACTCTGAAAAGGTTGCGAGGAATTTGAAAAGTATATTCGGGTAGGGCAGCTGCCGCTGTGTAGCTCGTTTTGTTAATCTCTCACCACCAATGGCGTTGGAGAATAATCTTAGGTGAGAGATGGCTACTCAGGCAGCTCTCTACATCAAGGTCAGGACACTAATGACAGGCTTAAAAAAAGAATTAGCCAGCTTCACAGAAAATGTCAACTCATAAGTTTGCCTCTAATAGGCCAAGGGAGAAAAATTAGTCAACACATGGGAGTATCTACCGTGCAATTTTCACTATGTATATGGTAGATGCAGAAATGCATGCAATTTCCAAGTTAGTTAATTTAAAGTGTTACGATCTGATGCAATGGCCTGTGTACGTACTGTTAGCTCTCACATGCAGATGTAGAGATGATCGGTGCTAACAACACCCAAAATAAAATTAAAACTATAAAATGCCAAAATAAAATTGATTATTAAATCGATAAAGTAGAGATTTGGAGGGGATTACGCACCCACAGGGACAAGATATCCTCTCCTGCTCCAGGCAGCTACTAGGAAATCACTTTTGATAAGCACATGTGATGAGGCACTGATGAACCGCACAAATCATGTGAGCCTTCTTGATCACTTGTTAAACCCTTTCTTAAACCCTCCTACACTCCAATGATCCAGTGGCACATTAGCACTATGCTCGTATACTCACATGAATAGCTCGTATACTCACATGAATATGAAAACTATGCAGAAAAAAAGTAATAGCATTAGCCGTGGCATTAATCAAATATGCACCACCCTTTTTCCTCTTGTCTTAGTTGGGAGGTTGGTGAGAGTGGCAGCTACTGCTCCCGGGGGCAGACAGCCAATGTGATGCACGCCTCATTATTCCCTTTCTCACCCAAGGATGGGTCCCTAATTAGAGGGTGGAATCCCTTAATGATTATCTTTCAAAAAATCCCTTAATGATTGGCTAATTTGATGGGAGAAAAATACTCCTTTGTAGCAACATGGGATCTTGTGGTCAGTAAGGTCGCCCTCTCAAGCAAAAACTATTCACACAATGCATCTCTAATGCTACTTAAGTGCTAATTGTTGTGCAGACCTCAAAATACATCAGTGGATTGTAGCTCAGCTAGCAAGGTGCTGTTCTGAATTTCTGAAAAAAACAATTGCCGACGTAGTTGATTAGATATTTAATGTGGTTTTATTTTAAGGGTGACCAAAGCGTTTTCTTGTTATTATCTTTATTTGAAGATGAAGATTGGACCCAACCACCAGCCGATTCTGACCATGCATCTAGCAGATCGGCCGTCAAGTCCAGATTGCTCAAGATGACGATATTATTCAGTATATAGACTTGGGAGGTGACCGTGACCTTTCCAATTTTCTGAAGCTTTCGATGATTGCGGTTAGATCAAACATATTCATCACAACTCTGCATGTGACAGTTAGTCATTGGTTTCCCCCTAATACGTAATTTGCTCTGAATCTGTTGCTTGTGCGTTTACAATAAGATCAAAACATGCATGGGGCATATGCCATGTGATGCATTAGTTAGTCCTTAGTTTCTCTCTCTTATGCAACTCATCATGTTGTATTCTACCAAGACATCCATGATAGTACTACATAGGCGATGAGAGAGAGAGAGGGGGGGGGGGGGGGTTAGGGTGTTAAAATGGCCTACTCTGAGCAGTAAACCAAACCAACAACAAAAGGCAAGGCTGGTGGTCCTAAGAGCACTTTTAATACATGGTTTCTTTGCGTTTAGACTTTCAGGGCGGATGGTTTATGGACACGGATAATTAATAAGAAAGAGGAAGAGGAGAGGCACTGTGGCGCAGTGGCAGGATGGATCTGTACGCATGGACAGTGATTGGCATTTAGGCCTGGTGCTTTCAGACGGTGTGGCCTCTACATCCCCCTTGATATGGCACATTTTTGCCCATCGCTAACTAACTGAAGAATGTGGTATGGATGCCACGGCCAGAGCCGGAAAACATCCAGCCGTTGGGGCATTTCGCATTTTGGCTCGTGGAAATGCTCTGTTTTGCAGATGAACAGACGTCTTTTTGGAACGGTCTGTCCCGACCGAGCCTTCTTTCTCCGCCTTCTTTGTTTGGGTGAAAATGATACAGTTGCGGCTGCTCCTTGGGATTCTTCTTTTCTTTTTTAAGAACAAGGGAGGAATGCACTCGCCCGCCGCGTGCTGGGAATGCAAGGTTTGCTTGGCGATATAAAACCGTTCCTGTAAAGCAAACGCTCTGGTTTTTTGAACCATATTTGAAAGGTCCTGAGGCTCTGCTGAAGCTTAACGTGTGAGCTGCAATCCCTCGAGCGTACAAAGTTTTGAGTGGTGGTATACATATTGAACTAACCATCACTTCAAGTAATCATACACTTCAACAAAAAAAGTACTTAATCATGTATGTACCATGAAAGAGTCACCCCGTACTCAGCAAGCGGATCATCACTGTCTCCATGGACCACAATTTTATGTAGCCAAATCACAAGATGTCTCTCTGCAATTTCGTGTGATATAAACCTTACGTTAGTGAGAGTATATGGTATAAACCAAAAAGGATCCGGTTATTATTATACGTTAGGATTAGCTAGGATTAAATGTGCTGATATGATTTTGGATTTATCTGTAAGATTGATTATGACTATTTTTCAATGACACTTTCCACTATACCATTGATCCAAATAATCTAATGCCCTCCATACAAATCTTCGCTTTCTTAAGAAAACCTCAAAATAAAAATATACAATCAACTCCATATGTATTCTACCGACAACGGCTTTTGCTACGATCCGGTGGTCTTCAGGAGGATGAAGATTCTCTATGCGTTCCATGCTTTAGTTCAATTGGCCAGAGCACCGCTCTGTCAAGGTAGAAGTTCTGTAAGTTTGAAATGGAATAGTATACATCTTTTCGCAAAATTCTGTAAGTTTGAAATTGAAATCACTATTGACTTTGTTCACCAATCTTAGAATAGAGATTTGATAATAACATTTATGCTACTTGACTTTTATTTCTAAATTTGTGGCTTATTATTTCTTCGTTGATCAGCCTTAAATTAAGATGGCATATTTTTGAATATTAGTACGTACATCTTATAACGTAGAGGCTAGAACATTTTTCAGTTTATTTAAATAACACGTACTCTTAAATTAGCAATTTGGTGCGGCACAGCTACACAAGACAGATGCACGTCGGTGACCCAATGTGTCTAGCGCACACCCCATGGGACTCTCGCTCTGGGATTAGAGAGAGCTAGTTGGGTGATGAGAAAGATGTCACGCAAGAGACCTGTAGTAAAGGCCACATGGCCAGCCTAGAAAAGCTTGTCTCTCGGTTTGGTAAGGGGGAGAGGGATTTATGAGCAGGAAAGGGGCATACAGTCAGGAAGGAGGTGAGGCCGTGAAGGTCGCGCAGCGCCTCAGCGGCAACTAGCTAGCGAGCTGCATCTGCGCTCTTTTTGTATGCACGCACGCACACCACGCACGCACGCGCTCGGGCGCTGGACTTTGGCTCGCGCCGTTGCGTGTTGCCCACCTTGCGCGCACGTCAAGCAAGCGCCCCGTCCCCGTACAATGCCCCACGTTTCCGGCGGCCGGCCACCGTGCAGACACCACGGAGACCGGCCTGCAAATGCGAGCTGAGCCGCTGACGGGTGGGCCTGGTCGATCGGGATGAGAGTGTGCGTCTTCTTCGCCTAGAGCACTTGCGTGATCAGGAGGGAAGGTAAAGAGAAGGCATGGCTTGTAAAACAGCTTGGTTTGATGGGCTAGATTCATTTTTCTCCTTTTCACGAGATGAAGCAAGATGTAAAAAAAAAACAAAAAAAACGGAGCCACTGCCGCCATGTACCGACCGATTTCTGCAAGTTTCTCTTTCTTTCTTTTTTTAGTAAAAGGGCAGGAGCACTGCCATTCCATAAAGACGAAAAGAAACTGTACAATATACAAAGGCGGGGAAGAGAGGGAGGGGAGGGAAGGGGGTGGGAATTACAGGGGAGGATTACAGGGTAAGATTACAGGAGGGGAAAGCCGCATTCCAGACGGCAATCTCATTTTTGATACGACCAATGACTTGGGAGGCGGACATGGTCTACTGGTGAAAGATCCTACGATTCCGCTCTTTCCAGATCTCCCAGGAGGAGAGGATGATGAGGCCGTTTGGGGGGCGAGGGATGGCCTTGGGAAGGTTTGCCTGCCGGGCGATCCACCAGTCCAGGAAGGAGGCTTGACCGGCTGACGGGGTGTCATGCTGCAGATCTGCCTGCCAAATGATGGCTGAGAAGCTATAGGATCCAAACAAGTGGTCGATCGTTTCCGGGGGACCTTCACAGAGGCAGCAGGATTGATGATGAGGCCAGCCCTTCTTGGCCAGTTGGTCGGTGGTGTTAATGCGACGAAGGCTCAAGGTCCACACGAAGAATTTACACTTATTCGACGCCAAGGCGGACCAGATGGAGCTAGCAAGAGGGGGGTCGTGCTGCCTCTGAACTGAAGAGTATATGCCGATTTGGCGGAGTAAAGGCCGGTGGAAGAAGGGGACCAGGTGATGTCGTCCGGCGCGTCGGAAAGTGTGACATGGCGGACCTTGCTCCATAGGAGGATGGATTCCGTAAAGAGCGTGGCGGAGGAGATGGGGCCGCAGAGCCGCAGCCAGCGATGACCAGGGAGGAGAGAGACCACGGTGCTGTTGCGGCACCTGGCTTGACTGAAGAGGTTAGGGGCAAGGAGGGCCGGAGCGGAACCGGAGAGTCAGTGGTCATTCCAGAAGGAGGTATGGTGGCCATCCCCTACTGAAAAGGTTGAGGCAGCTCTGAAGAGGTGGGTCTCTGATTTGGATAACACCATGTCGAAGCTTGCCCAGGAACGAGAGCGATCTTTACAAGAAAGCCAAGGCCAGCGGAGACGGAGGGCGCGGTTGAAGAGACCAATATCAAGGATACCCAGGCCTCCTAAATCCTTTGGACGGCAAATCGACGACCAGTTGACCAGGGCATGGCCTGCAGAAGAGCCCTCGGAGCCTGTCCAGAGGAAGGAGCGACGAACTTTGTCGATCTCAGCGATCAGCCACTTGGGGAGAAAGAAAATCGTAGCAAAGTAGGTCGGGAGGGCCGAAAGGATAGACTTGACAAGGGTAAGACAACCTGCTTTGGAAAGCAGGCGCCCCTTCCAGGATGGAAGCCTGGCGCGAACCTTATGAAGGAGAGCTCGCAAGTTTCGATTCGAGCTATCGTTGCTGCCACCGCGCGAACGCCGGTGTTCGCCGGGCACGAGCTGTCGTCGGCGTCGTGACATCGTCGTCACCGTGTGAAGCACAACCATTTGAGTTTTTTCCCAGCATAGCAATACAATTTTTCTCAAAAAAATTTATGGAAAATCATATAAAATGGATTAAACAAAGTTATAAAAATCGTCTGGCAGCAACGAGCAGCTGCTACCATCGTCGTCGCTTGAACACTGCCACCCATGTCGCAGAAACCGACTTAACTTAGCAATGCCTTTTTTTCAACATAATGATACAATTTTTAGGGAAAAATGAAGATACCGTTAAAACGGACTGAAGTTCAAGCTCGAGCGAGCTAGCAGGCGATCTCTAGAGCGACGGGCATGCTTAAGTAAGTGATCTCTTGAGCGTACTACGTGCTCAAAGAAAATAAGATTCGACCAAGCGAAGTGTATGTTTGGGTGAGCTAGGAGATGATCTCTTGACCGAACAACATGCCAAGAGAGTAATCTCTTGAGCGTAGTACATGCTCAAGAAAAATAAGATGTGCCCAGGTGAAGTGCATGCTGGGGCGAGCTAGGAGATGTGCTAGCAATGGCCGCGGAAGGAGACTGCGGGGTGGCTCGGTAAGGTTGTAGCTAAGGCGGAGGAGGAAGAGGCTCGGGCAATGGGCGGACTATTGGTAGAACCGGCGGCAATGGCAGCACGACACCAAATTTCGTTCTGACGAGCGCAATGCTGTAACACAGTGGCTTTCGATAGCAAAGACACAAAATTCGTCGGATTGTTGTCTCTATTCAAGGGCACTCCCTCCTCCTCCTCCTCTTCTTCTTTTTGCTATGTAATATATTTGGAATTTTAATGAAGGAGAAAAGTACTAGTTTCTTGTCCTAACTCCGCTGTGATGCAATGTCTCACGGTAGACTTAGTTTTCATGCGGCTCACTCGAGGGCTATCCTCCTTTTAGGAGAACATGCGTGTAGAATGGCGGACAAGCTATACCAAATCCTCCACCCTGGACTCCTCGCCACGCAGTAGTTGAGTCCCCACGAACGGCGCTGACAATTAGGAACCGAAGCTCGCTAGGTGCTGAGCTTACGTGTTGAAGCGGGGATCATCAAGACCCATTCTACGGCGTACTAGGGCGTTTGTCAATGAGAGTCTGCGGCAAACTAGAGCAAGCAACACAAAAGAACACAATACTTTTTTTGTACCTTGGTCTAGGATTTCCATGGCAGGAATAACATGCCTATGTGCAACACTCTATTAGCATAGTGGAAAGTACATGAGAAGCTCTACGGAGAGCGTTATCCAAGCCATGAAAAGAAAAAACTGGGCGAGTAAGAGACTCACCTTAGGGAATTAATGCTCCCCCTCCTCTTATGTTGCCTTGCTTGAAGAGAAATCGAGAGATCCCCTCTTGTCCAAGACACTCCTCATCCTATGACACTATTGCCTTGTCCCTTCGAGCCCATTATGCCTTGGTCAAAGGGAGAATAGCACTGATTAGGTCACCCTGTGTGTTTGACACACGGTCGTCAAGCTGGAGGGTGACCCTTTATACAAACAAATGAGGGTGTTTTCTAGTAAACTTTTGTGAATGATTTATGTATGTCAATGCAAGTTTTGGTAAACATATTCATATTTATAATATTTATTTTATTTTATTAAAAAATATGAAACGGTACGCCGGAATGGGCCGGTATCGGAATGTCCCATTTCAATAGAAAAACCGAAACGGACACCGGAATGGAATTGATAAGTTTGGTTTAGCCCATAATCATCCCACAAGCTCGACTCATGCCACATTGTGCTTTGGCTGCTACCCAATCCTGATACTATTCGTTGCCTCCTTCTTGTTCACCTTTTTTACTCTCTATATTTCATTATTCCATCACTATTCACCCCAATAGTGTTTCTATTGGATTGGGCTAAAACTATGAGATACCTTTTAAGGTGAAAAGTTAAGAGCTCTCGAAAAAGGCTTGAAAAAGGCTAAGTATATATATTTTTTATATCTTTGAGAAGAACAACTAAGCACTTCGAAAAATAATTACAATGTTTTGCTTCGTATATTATGTAGAAAATAATAAATTTTCGATGATGTATTTTAGTTTTAATATACGGTGAATCAAACAAGGCCAATGTGTTTCAAATTTCACTACTACAGTGATGACCCCTTTTAAGGAAAAAATATTTTCTAAAATATATAGATTAGTTAGTGTCGGGGATAAAATCACGGCCCATTGCCATGGCCCACTCCCTGACGGCCCAGTCGAACAGCCTACCAGGGCCCAGCTCCCTGGAAGGTTCTATCTGGCCCATATGCATCCCGCCAATGCCTTCCGACCGGTGTGGTGCGTAGTGGCCAAGGAATCGTGTTTGAGTCCATCTCGGCGGGAGTTCGCACTGCCACGTGAAGACTCGGACGTGGTTTCCCGGATTGGAGTAGAAGTCGTGATCCCCAAGACTAGGAGTATGCCTTATCTACCTCGGGATATATTTGGCATGTATGAGTTCGTTACGTACTCGTTGTTAGCCTGCCCGATATTCCTTCTAGAGGCTCGGTTTGCTCAAGACTATATAAACAAGGCCCCTACGGCGTGTAGAGGGGCCTCCTAGCACTTGATCTTCGCATTGTCGCGCCGGTACACACATAATCTCGCCGAGACTTGTTCGTCTCGTCGAGCCATCTCTTGTAATCGTCTCTGATATATAAGAAAGGCCGGGCGAGGGCTATTATCTCTCGAGAGGCTGAACCGTGATAAAACCCCCGCTCTGCTCGTTCTTTGTCGTGGTTGTTCTGGCGTGTCTCCTATCTCCTCTTTGAAGAATCTTGGTTGACTTGGGTCGATATCCCAACCGTCGACAGCTGGCGCCGACCGTGGGGACACGCAGATCGAGCATGTCGAACTCTATCAGCGACAAGGAGATTCTCCCTGAGGACTACGACTCGGCGGCGGATGTCTCTTCCTCTGCCAGATCGGATCGATACCTTCGATCTTGATCGCCTTCCAGATCTGGTTGATCTCCATCTCTTCGCGTCGGGCAGCTCTTCGCCCGGGCGCACGTCTTGTCCCCGCTACGAGCTCCGTGCTCGGGGGCTGGATCAACTTTGCGCCGGGCAGCTCTTCGCCCGGGGCGCGTGTCTGGTCCTCGCGACGAGCTCCGTGCTCGGGGGCTGGATCTCTTCGCACCGGGCAGCTCTTCGCCGGCGCTGGCTCTGATCCTCGCGACGAGCTCCGTGCTCGGGGGCCGGATCTCCTAGCACCGGCAGCTCTTCGCGGTCGCGTCCGGTCCTCCATGGTGAGCTCCGTGCTCGGGATCGGATCAAAACTCCTTCCAGATCACGGGGCTGTTCGCCTGGCAGTGGATGACGGGAGAGAGCTGACCAGCGCTTGGAACATCGACCAGCTTCGTAAGTTCCTCGTGTAAGTCTTTCGTTTCTTAGCCTCGCGTTTTTTCTCAAACTTCGCGCCTTAGTTCGTCCAAGTCTCTCGGGCTGCCATGTAAAGTTCAACCCATTGAACGGTGAATGTTCGCGCCCCTCACGCCTCTTCTCACCACTCGCCTTCTCGGACTACCTTACTCTCTGGTAACACTTGATGGTCGCCTGGTCTTGCGAACTCTTGGCTCCGCAATCTTAGGGTTTTCCCCGCCGTATCTTGTTTCAACAAGTTTCTAAACTCGAGTTGCGTAACACGGCATCCACCTCGCGCTAAGCTCGCTCGTAAGCCCTCCGCTGCAGAGGCACTTACCGCCACGCAGACAACCACTTGGCAAAGCTCGCTCGTAAGCCCTCCGCGGCGAGACACTTTCCTTGTTCGGTTACCTTGAATCGCTTAACTTACGTTAACGAGCGCTTCGAACGAGTCGATCAGATACGGTGTCGCTTAACTCTCTACGCACGTGCTTGAAGTCGCAAGTTCAGGTCTTCATGCATCGTCTGTCGGGCTAGAGCGTCGCTCTTTCTCTTGTGCACTGCTCGGTTCGCAAACTTAGGTCCTCGAGCAACCGCACAACGGGCCGGGAGTTAGGCTAAGCGTTCTCACCGTTTTCATAAAACTTTCTAGCGCTGTCGCCTTGCTCTTGGTTTCTGTTCGTCCTTGTCTTTTCTCGCTCTTTTTGCAGGAAAGCGCTTTCGGTCGACTCTCGCTCGATTCAAGCGCCTTTCGGCGGTCTTGAGTCGCTTCGGCCAGCTCCTCGAGGATCGCCTCTCCTCGGTCGATTGGGACTTGAGTGAATCTCGGCAACCCCAGACGCTTTCAGTTTTCTAGTTCCTTTCCTTAGCGTTGGTTTTCCAAAACCTCGTTGGCGCTCCAGCGAGAATGTTTTTATCTGGCGACGACTTGTACAGCTCGGTTAACAAAGGCGGTGCACCACCGATGGAGTTCTCGCCCACCGTAAGTCGATTCTCGCCAACGGGCACTCTGGCGCTAGTTCAAGACTACCGAGGCGACACTAACGCCGCACGGTCCATGCCCGGATAAGATTTCGCCTCGCCGCTTTTGCTGCGGCTAAGGTCTCGACGCCTTCTCCGTTAGCGGTCTTAGTTACTGTGGGCTGCACTTGTCCGCGACACGCCTTTTTATCCATGCTACGCCCTTCCTTGCACGGTAATCCGGAGCAATGCACCACCAACGGAGTCCCGCCCATCGTAAGTCGATTCTCATCGCAACGGCACTCCTAGCGCTCGGTTCGATTCGCCGAGGTGACACTAACGCTATCGGGGGCGTGCGGAAAAAATTATGTCTTGTGTGGGTAGGTCGTTTTTGTGTTTTCTAAAACTCGCTTTGCTCTTCTTGGAGCCTTTTCTTGCTCTTTTTTTCCCCTTGCTTTCGTTTCTTGTTTGTCTTTTGCAGAAATACAGAGCGGGGAATATCGACCGTGATGGTTGCGCGGTTCCGTGCTTCCCACCAAAACCGATGTTCCAGATCCTCTCTTCCGGGTTTGCTCGCGCATGCCCGGGGATTGATTCACTTCGCCCGTGTATGATTTCTTGCCTTTGCCCGTTACTGACCTTCACAGTTCGGCTAAGTCAAGGTGGTGCGCCACCAATGGAATATCGCCCATCGTAAGTCGATTCTCATCGCGAACGGCATGCCCATCGTAGTCGATTCTCATCGCAACGGCACTCCAAGTGTCGGTTCTGCACTTGCCAAGACAACGCTTAATCGCGCAAGGAATACGTCATGGGTAAAGCGTTGATTTCACACGCTCTCTTGCGGCTCGATCAGATCGGGTTGTGATTCACCTCGCCGGGCGGTTCTTCGCCGGAGCGCAGATTCGTCCTCGACGAGCTCCGTTTCGGGCCGGATCACCTCGCATCGGGCGGCTCTTCGCCGGAGCGCTGGCTCCTACCGCACGTCTTCGCTGGTCGTATTTTTCGTTCCTTTAACGAGCTCCGTGCTCGGGGTGGATCTCTTTACTGTTTCTTTGGCGAACAGACGCCTGGACCGGGTCACCTTTCCCATTCAGATGTATTGTCCGCTCCTAGCACACGATCTACGCCCGAGGCGATCACCTTCGCTCCCGAAAGCACGACGCTCGCCGAGAGCGCAATCTCTATTTCCTCGCAAGCTTTAGCCCGAGAGGTGGCTCCTATCTTTTCCTAGGCATCTGAATGCTCGGATGCAAGAAGACGAGTCCGTCTCGCGACTTGCTATGTTTATTCTCCCTAAGATCGATCTTACGGATGCGGTGGTACGCTCTTCACTACCAAGAATCCAATCCCTCCTTGATGACGTTCAGCCTCAAGGAGATGATTCGCCTCACACCGGGCAGTTCTTCGTCCGGAGCGCGCGTCTGGTCCCCGCGACGAGCTCTGCGCTTGGGGACTGGATTTCTGATTTCTGTATCGAAGGCTGAGTGCTCTGCTCGGACAAACGTTGCTTCCTGTTCGACGCAACAGAGTTGCTCGGCATTGGACGGGTTTGTTCGGTCTCGAACAAGTCTTGTTCGGTCGAACCATAACCTGTTCGGTCGTCTGTTGTACGTCTTTGTAGCAGGAAAAATACCCTCTTCGTGACTTGGAGTCTCAAGAGGAAGACCCCACTCTAGTGAGTCCTTCCACTTGAGTCTCGGGGGCTAGCTGTCGGGGATAAAATCACGGCCCATTGCCATGGCCCACTCCCTGACGGCCCAGTCGAACAGCCTATCAGGGCCCAGCTCCCTGGAAGGTTCTATCTGGCCCATATGCATCCCGCCAATGCCTTCCTCGACGGTGTGGTGCGTAGTGGCCAAGGAATCGTGTTTGAGTCCATCTCGAGCAGGAGTTCTGCACGGCTACGTGAAGACCCGGACGTGGTTTCCCGGATTGGAGTAGAAGTCGTGATCCCCAAGACTAGGAGTATGCCTTATCTACCTCGGGATATATTTGGCATGTATGAGTTCACATGTACTCGTTGTTAGCGGTCCGATATTCCTTCTAGAGGTCGGTTTGCTCAAGACTATATAAACAAGGCCCTACGGCAGTAGAGGGCCTCCGCACTTGATCTTCGCATTGTCGCGCCGGTACACACATAATCTCACCGAGACTTGTTCGTCTCGTCGAGCCATCTCTTGTAATCGTCTCTGATATATAAGAAAGGCTTTGGACGTAGGCTATTATCTCTCCGAGAGGCTCGAACAGTGATAAAAACTCCGCTCTCTGCTCGTTCTTTGTTATTGGTTGTTCGGCGTGTCTCTATCTCCTCTTTGAAGAACCTTGGTTGACTTTGGTCGATATCCTAACCGTCGACAGTTAGAAAACTTATTATTTCCAAAATTGCTTTTAAATTATTATAATTTTGTTTCCTTTTATTTCAACTACTAATCAAAATCGTATCCCTAAAATATGTCAATGTCTAAAGCATTGATTATTTGTGACAGGAGGGAGTGGGCTTAGATAATTCCTTTGTGCCCGTCCAGCAACGCGGGTGCATGACTTTCATTGTACATACCCCAACACGATTATGACATTGCCATTGCGGTGTTCGGCAAACGGTGACTGCTAGAGGTTTCAGCTTTCCAAAGCCTTCCCTTTGACTCCTCGAGCTACAGTGCGCGTGCACCTGCTTAAAATTAAGATCAGCCGCCCATTCCATGTACCACGACGAAACGAGGGGAAACGAATGGAAGGAAGAAAAAGAAAAAGGAGAGGGAGGGACATTTCTAAAGCAAGGCCTGTACTTCAGAGAGGGGGGCGCTAGCAATTCAAGGCTTCAAGCTAGCCAGATCTCTGGACGTACGTATGGATGGAAACAAAGGCGAAGTACATGGCGTTGCAGCAAAGATTGGCATCGACCATTAGCATATGGCGGTGGACATAGCTACTATGGCTAGCCAGTGTGGCAAAAAGTGAAAGACATCCCTTTCCTACAACGTTTAGTATCGGATCTCCGGCATTTTTTTTACCATCTTTTGGCAAAATCCCATATATGTTCAGGGCTGCGCGCGTCCGGTGTCCACGTGCTGGTGCAGGTTGGTGTGCGATGTTTACCACCATTTTTGTGGTTTTTTTTTCCTTCTGTGTTTCTGTTAATTTTTTGCCTTTTCTGGATTTTTTCCCTTTTTGTTTTGAAGGTCTAGAGCATATAAGAATTCCAAAGTGAGGTGGGACCAACCTAGCAAGATAGGTTTATTGCTTTGCAAGTCTTCTTCCACACCGTGCCAGTGGTTAGATGTATATAGCCAAAATACCAAACTGGGGAGGGACGTTCAAGACAAGAATAGAGAGGAGAAAACGTCTTTTGGAACGGGCACCCACCTCCATAGGTCCCATAGTCCCCATAGGTTCCTCATATCGCTTATAATTGACGGGTCATAGGAATGACCGGCACCGTCCCAAGCCTACATAAGTGACGGATGATATAGGACCTGTCACTAATGTTTATTTTAGTGACGGGTGTAGACTATCCGTCATCTACGTAGTGTCTCCTTTGTATGGTTTTGACGTAGTGACCCATTCTTCCACCCCTCTAGCACCTCCTCCCTCCCCACTGACACGACCAGATCCGCATCCATCTCCACCACCTTTTATTGACCAACCAACTCAAAGTTGAACCACCGGGCAACCCAACCCACCGCCCTTTTTACGCTGATACCCTAGACAAAGCGAAGGTACCACTACAAGTCTACAAGTCCTATGGGCGGGAGGATGGTGAAACCTAGACAAGTTGGATTGGCCAAACACATTGTGGACTTAGGGTTTAGGATCTCCATCGACACCAAACTCAATTGTTCAAACTATGTGAGCCGATTTGTCCTAAATCAGCGAGGAGGACAATTAATTTGCTTGATTAGGTTATTAATGTGAAAGACCAACCGAACATATTTAATCTTGAGAACAACCAAAAGAGTTAGCATACTCAAAGGATTAAAAAACTAAATTTATAGATTAGACCTAGTCCAATAGCATCAAAGATAATCAATCTATTATTATGCCAATATAATCAATTATGCAGAAGATCGTGAGGTAAATAGATTATTTGTTGTACTAACAAGTTCAATACAACGGGTAAATCTATCTACTATCTATATAAAACAGAGTTAAACGGAGCCACCACGTTAATCCTAAAATCCTAGAAATTCCCACGTTAATCAAAAAATAGTAGAAATTCTCACGTTAATCATAGAAAAAAGAAAAATCTACATCGCTGAATATGGATATTATTATGTAAATATAACGGTCAATATTAACCTCTCGAAAAATAGTAGAAATTCTCATGTTAATCAGAGAAAAAAGAAAAAATCTACATCATTGAATATGTATATTATTATGTAAATCTAACGATCAATATTAACCTCTCAAAAAATAGTAGAAATTCTCACGTTAATCATAGAAAAAAGAAAAATCTACATCGTTGAATATGGATATAATTATGTAAATTTAACGGTCAATATTAACCTCTATAACAAACTACTGAAGTTGATCTATATATTAGAGATAAACTCTAAATCTAATCAGATATATTATCTATATCTTAACACAAATCTAGCTGCAAAACGCTGCGGTCACCTTGCTCGTATATATATAAAGGAGGGAAAAGGAAGCCACCACGTCATTCACATCATCCAAATTATTTCAAATTGCTCGATCAATGGTGGGACCAAATTATAACGGCCAAGATCAATCAAAGAAATTCTCACATAAATCAAGAAAAAATAAAAGATCTATGTCGTTGATTTTGTGGGCCCGTATTATAACGGCTTAGATTAAAAGAAGAATATTAGAAATTCGGATTAAATACTAAAGATGATATAATATGGTTATTTTATCCGTTCAATCAACTATGGGAACAAATTATAACGGGATAGATTAATCAAAGAAAAAATAAAAGATCTATGCGGCTTAGATTAAAAGAAAATATTAGAAATTCATATTAAATACTAAAGTTGATATAATATATTAGAGATAAACTCTAAATCCGATCTGATATGTTAGAGATAGATTATGAGTTAGAGATAAACGCTATATACCAAAACAAATATAACCGTGCAAACGCGCGGGCCACCTCGCTCGTTGTAAGCTAATATGTAAATCCAATCTAGCTCATAGAACGAGAGGGTAGACCGTACCCTTTGTACGAAAGGGAGATACACAATAATATGGAGCAAAGGCAGTATTATAATAAAAAAACTGATGCAAATTCTTAGGTTGAATTAAACTGAGACAATATTTAGCTGCAAGCAACACCTGTGCTTTATTGTATAGTCAATTTAGATTTTAGAAGATGATGCACAACCAAATACCGCTAAGACGTAGTTTTAAATTATGGCTAAAACCTGCTTAAAATCACAGCGCTAATCGTGATTGCCCGTGGTTAATCGTCTCCGCGCAGCACACGGCTCGAAGCACAGGAACGGTTTTGTAATTCCTGGATTGGCCATGTCACTCGAGGAACGGGTCATGGACTCATTCATGGGCACGGCCGCACAAGCACGACGTTGCTTTTTCTTGTTGGTACCTGCTGCTGTTTTGGATCGCGTGGCGCACGTTGCTAATATTATCCATCCTGGCCCACCGAGCTAGCTCGACCGATCAACCGACGAACTCGCCTCGCCTGCCTGCCTCACCGTGCGTGCATGCAATATGCATGATGCATGCATCCCCCATGCCTCCATGCATGGAAGTGGTCTGCCTCTACGGCCCCACGTATGTATGCTTCTCTCTCTGACCAAAACAAGACCCAGCCATCTGCATGTATCAGCCGGCCTGCTCTGCTGTTCCTCCTGCCAATATCCTGCCTTGTGCTGCAGTAAAAAGTGGAAGGAAAGGGGCAGTCCTGGCTAGCACTACGTGCATGTGCATGTTCCACGGCAAAGCTTAAGGATGTGTCAGGCTGACAGTGCATGTCATTTCCATGCATGGATCAGGGCGGACGATGGGGCCGTGGCACCCTCTGAGGCTCTGACAAGAATGATCGGTGCTGCATAAGCCATGCAACTAGCCACCTAGTGCAATATGTAAGCAGATGGTAGGCTAAGGGTAAGCAAGCTCTCATGATCAGCGGCGCTGGGCTCATGGTCATGGCGTGCAGAAAGGAAGTTTTTTATGTGTAAAGTGGCAAACGTACCAAGGAATTTAGATTTGGCAGGGATGGATCGGAAGAATGGAGGGACAGACAGGCGTCCCCGCAGGCCCCCACACAGTTTCATTGCGATGCATGCATGCAGTTAGCCAGCCTCCCAAGTCCCACCCTACGTACGTCCCTACCAGTTTCCCGCCAGATCCTGGCATCATGGCATGATGGCATCATCCTGGTCCTGGCCCGAACAATGTCACGATGATGCCCGCGTCGTCTTTCGAAAGGAGTAGCTAGCATTTGGTGAAACCAAACAAGAAACTGCTGAAGTGCATAGACCATTTCTTTTCTCTGAGACTCAGCCATTTTCCTAATCTCCTGAAATGCCAAAACCGTATAACACGAATCTCAACTCATGAGTTTTGCAGCTAATAATTGAACAAGATAGGAATTAAATCCTCGGTTTTTTTTTTGCCATGCGCAAAAGTAAGTGGACAACCACCACCCGAAGTTTCGAACACCTGTATACTCTTCTAACGCGAACTCATGCCACGAAGACACGAACTCGATTCAGGCCCGGCCGTCCGGGACTCCAGGGATACGGTTCCCGCCACGCACATGCACCACGGCGCCACCGCGGTCGGCTCCCGCGAATCCTACCTGTCCTCCCACGTGTCACCGGGCCCACCCGCCACTCTCCCCGCGGGCCCCACGTGACGCCCTCCGCCCCCGCCTCCGCCTACGCGCCCGCTCCGCCCAAACGCACCCGAAAACTCGCGGCGCGCTAGGCGCATGCACCGCGCCGCGCCCGGGCAGGTGCGCGCGCGCCTCGTCCGAGCCCGTCGGTCTCGTGCACGCTCGTCCGCCCCCGCCCACCGTCTCCTGACGCGCGGGCCCCGCAGACGCTGCGGATTCCCCCGCGTGGACCCCACCACCGCGACCACAGACTACCGTAGCGTGACTGCGAGATGTGCCCGGGAGGCGAGAGATGATTAGCGAGCACCCTATCCTCTTATCTCCCACCACGGGCACCACGCAGCGACGCGCACGCCGTGAGGGGCTCGCCGTCGCCTCGTGTGGCCGGCAGGGCCGCCACGTACGCCGCCGCCGTCCCGGCGCCCTGACGGCGGCGATCGGCCCCACTCCCTGACGCGACGCCACGGACCAAAACGAGAACGTCACGTCGCTCGCCACTTCCCTTTCAACTTTCGAGCGTCCATCACCGGAAAAGGAAATGAAAATTAGGAAAAAAGCGCAGGGAACACAAAACTAATCTCGGTTTCATGCGCTCTCTCCTTTTCTACTCCCTGTATGATTGATGAAACCGAAGATATAAAAGCGACGATCAGAGGCGAGAGAGAAGTGTTTTAATTCCCTCTAATCTCGTCGTTATTATCCATCCGGTCGATCCGTCCTGAGCGGCTGCTGGGCGTGGGAGACAACGAGGGCCAGGAAGAAAATTTTCCCGGCCACAAAAGTGACCGGAGGAGAAGGCAACGGAGCATAGGAGGGAGGCGGAATGGCGGATAGGCCGGTGGATAAGCGTAGGGGAAAAGGACCCAATGGGGGCGTCCCGTGTCGACACGTGTGGCGCCCTTTTATCTGACGTGGCACGGGCGCCAAATACGCGGAGGGCCTGCAGAAACAAAATGGTCTACTGATGAACGGATCACCGTTCAACACAAGAGATATGTAATGCACGAAACTACATAAAAATTTGAATAAAATAAAATTATATGAAAATAATATGGAAGTAACACGAAACTATATGATGATCTTATGAAACTAAATGGAATTGCCTGAAACTGTGATTGCAACCGTGATAAAACTGCTGATGCATATAGTTGAAACCACTAAACGGAAATGACTAAACTGCTAAACGAAACTGTCTTAAACTATATGAAAGTACCTGAAAGGCTGAAACTACCTTACTGCCAATGCATTGCAACTGTGATCCGTTCTCCTCTACCCATAGACTTTTTAAAAAAAAGAATAAAAAAAATAAAACTCATAAAGGCCATGGCCGCGATGAAGCTCCACCCCCTGAAAGCCAAAAAAAAAGGTATTTCCACACTTGAAAATTAATACATTTTTGGTTGCTACACAGTAAAACTCATAAAGGTGAAACAAAAAGTTTTAGCATCCAACCTAAAAATATATGAAAGCTCAATAATGAAAACTCAAAATTTTGAGAACTAATTTTTTTGGCAGCAACATAGTAAAGTCTAAATGTCCAATTAACTCGATGGACGGGTTTATTGGTATAACCATAGTTATTTCAACTAAGTAAGAGCATTCTCGACGGCCCCACTATAGAGGAACTGTTGGGATGATGTAATATAACTTTAGAACCTATGAGTGTATCAAGTTCATTGGTGACTTTGGAACCAATATTTAACTTTGTCTGTGTTAGTTTATAACGAGATAAACGTCCGAGATTTGCTACGAATATATAAATATCATTCCACTGTGTCATTTTTTTTTGGGCTCACATCATCAACTCCGTTTTTAGCATTTCACACTAGATTATATGGCGCTTCTGTACCTTCTATTTTAGTGTATTCTAAGGTGTTCAAAATTCACTAAAATGCAATGCTCTGAATCAAAAAAACCAAAAAGGACAATTTTGATATATATGGAGCTGGAAAAAATTTCTCAAATACAAAACACTAAAATATAAAAGTAAGGCAAATAAATGAAAAGTAGTTTATGATTACACACTAGCTTCCTACAGACATACCTTCTTTCTTTCATTTTTTCGTTGAGAAGCCTAGCTGTGAGCATCGTTGAGCCCTAATTTTTATTAGTGGCATTGATGTCAAAATTAAATAGTATAAAGTGCTAGGGGGTTTTTTGACTTCTCGGAACCCTAGCGAAGACTCGGCGTTTTTCCAAAACCCTAATTTGAAGCGACGACAAATTTGCGAGCTACTCCAAGGTTTCAAGTGCGTGACCGGGCGAGAGAAGAGGTCACGTATAGATTAGGAGTAGTTAGGTTTATTTTCTGTTTTTCGTCGGATTTCAAAAAGGGTTTGAATATCTCTGATCTTGCCGGATCTTGGTGACCTCTCGAAAATCGGTTTCCGTAGTCCACTACTTCTAAAAATACCCAAATATCCCTTTGTGAGACATCTAGAGAAAAAAGAAACACCCTAAGTTCTCCCACACACACTCAAGCCTTTTTCTCTCGGAAACACCCTCTGTCGGACGGCGTCTGGGAGCCGCCGGACAGCGTCCGACCAGCCAGAACAAGTCGAAGTGCTCTCTGTCGGACGGCGTCCGGTAGTTACCGGACGGCGTCCGATGAGGTTCAATTTTGGGTCTTTTTCGCTGTCGGACGCGTCTGGCAGAAGGGTTGAGGGCGTCCGATGGTCTTAGCGCAGGTGCATTCCTTGCTGTCGGACGGCGTCCGGTGGGGACCGGACGACGTCCGATAAATCTCTTTCTGTGAGCAGTGGGCTCTGTCGGACGGCGTCCGGCAGAGGCTAACGGCTAGTCTTTTTGTCCTCTTCCGAGGGGCAACGGCTAGTTTTGCTCTAGGGGCTATAAATACCTATCTAGTGGCTGGCTATTTTGAGGTTTGCTGCTCCACTTCACCTACCACATTCATAGCTCATCAATTAAGTGTTCTAGAGCCATTCCTCCACCCACAAAGCATCCAAAGCCACAAATCATTAAACCCCAACACCGAGCTTCATGGAAGTCCTTCGATCCGACATGATCGGGGCGTTTCGGGCTTGTTACTTTTGAAGACATCCTTCGTAGAGGCGAGGGCTTGAGAGTAGACCTTGGCTTGTGGCTACTCTCGAGTCGGTGTACGGGTGACGGAGTTCACCTCGCCGGAGTGGCGGAACGACTACCCGGAGTAAGTGAGGCGTTAGGCTCGAGAGCGAGCCGGTCCTTGTGCGCAAGGGGTAGCCTCAACGGAGAGTAGGAGTTGCGGCTCTGAATTTCGGTCAAACAAATACCGTGTCACTCTCACTTTTGATTTCCGCACTTACTTACATTGCATCGCTTGTGTTAAATTGAATGCTATGTCTTAGTTGTCTTGTTATTGTTTATCGCTTCCGCTTACTTGATAATTGCAACTAGGATTGGGTCATTCTTAATATGATGCTTAATTAAGAACAATCGAAAAAAAATTTAAAAAAATTGCCTATTCACCCCCCTCTAGGCCTTAGAATCCTCTTTCAAGTGGTATCAGAACATCTAGGTTCTCCGGTTTTAGCTTCACCGCTAGGAGATGGCTCAAGAGGGGCCTAGGATAGAAATTAGAAAAGCTCCTATCTTTGATGGAACAAACTACAACTATTGAAGAATTAGGATCAATGTTACTTAGAAGCACTTAGTTATGATGTGTGGGTCGCTTGTCAGACCGGCTATCCGGACCCTCCGGCCGGAACAATTGCTCTTGATGAAGTTTATGCTAAGTACAAACGTTTTAATGCCATTGCTAGAAATGCTTTACTTTCTAAAGCTTATGACATTTGGAAGCATCTTAAAGAAATTCATGTTGGTAGTGCCGAGATGCTTGAGGAGAAGCTATCTCGAGCTAGAAAAAGATTTGATTAATTCAAGATGCTCCCTAATGAAAGTGTCAATGAAATGTTTTTTAGGTTGAACCCTATTGTCAATGAAATTGCCAGATGTTCGGAGAAGAAGGTCTTGGAAGACATTGACATTTGTCGGAAGATGCTTGATGTTGTTCCATTTAGTTTCAATCCACTTATGACCTTAATTCGAGCATCCAAGTCAAAACTCAAGAAGATGACACCGACAAAGCTTCTCGGGCAACTCAACTCATATGAGATGCGGCTTCTTAAAAGTGAAATGTCCCCGCTCAACAAGAAGTCAATTGCTCTCCCCGCCAAAGCCAAAAGTGGGAAGAAGAAGATTGAAGTTGAAGAAGATGATGATGACTCCGATAATGCAATTCCGAAGATTGAAGAATTGACCCTCCTTGTCAAGCGGTCAAGAAAGTTGATCAAGAAGATGAACTTCCGCGGTGGATCATCCTCTTCAAGGCGAAGACCTATCTCCGAAATGCATTGCTATGAATGTGGAGAGAAGGGTCACTTGGCGGCGGATTGCCCAAAAAGCAAAAAGAACAAGCACAAAGCAAGGAATCAAGAGGAAGATGAGGATGACGATAAGAAGAAGTACCGTCACTACCGCAAGAGCGATCACAAATCGAAGGAGAAGAAAAAGGCTCTTGCCGGTCAAAAGACCAAAAAGGAAGATAGCTCAACCTCATCATCCTTCCAATCCTCCTCCGAAGAAAAAGATACTAGAGCTCATGGGTTAGCCGGGCTTGCAATCAAGGAAAATGCTCCTCCGGCTCTTCCCAAGCAAAAGCTTTGTCTCACCGCCAACATACAAGAAGAGGTGATTGGGAAATGGATCACCGACGATGAAGACTCTTGGGCGGACTCCTCCGACAATAAAAGCACCAAGGTGTCCGGAGTCGCCATCAACAACCCTACACCTTCCATGTGTCTCATGGCACTAGAGGAGAAGGTAACAAATGAACACCTCTCTAAAAGTGAGCTTAAACTTTTGATTGATGATTTGAATAATGCTCTAGAAAAGGAAAAGTCTAAGAGGAAAAAGCTAATGAAAGTGCATAAAGAGTTTGCAAATGAATTTGAGAATTTGCTTGAAAAACATGAAAATCTAGAGGATGATTATGAAGCTCTAAATTCGCAAGTTGAAATTCTAGAAAATAAACTTGCTAGCTCAATTGTTGATGAAACTCCTCTTGATTGCTCGATTGAAAAATGCAATATTGGTGTGACTTGTGACTTGATTGACACCGTAAATGGTTCACTTAGCTTATCTCATGACACATCTTTGAACTTGTAACCCACTATCACACCTAATGCTAGCTCATCTTCACCCACTAGTGCTAATACTTTAAATGAAAATGCGTATTCTATTGGTACTTGTGGTGTTGCAAAATGTGCTAATGAGTTAGTTAAGGAAAATTTGCTTCTTAAGGATAGAATTGAGCAACTAGACTCTAGCTTGGCTAAATTGCTTGTGGGGAACAACTCTCTTGACAAGGTACTTCGGGAGTAAAGGTACACCTTGGGTAAGCATGGTTTGGGATTTCATCCCGGGGATTTGCCCAAGGGCGGTTAGGGTAAGCCCAAGCTAACTTTTGTTAAGGGAGGGATCCGTTGCCATATTTGTAAAAATGATAAACACAAAGCCATTGCTTGTCCTCTTGCAAAATCATCTTAATTCATGTCTAAAACTCAAGTGCTTAATGCTAGTTACATGCTTATGAGGAAGAATGACTCTATTTATGCGAAATATGTTGGTGCACCCAATGAAAAGAAAGATGTGAAGGCTATTTGGGTGCCTAAATGTTTGATGACTAACTCGAAAGGACCCAAGAAGAAGTCTTGGGTACCTAAAACCCAAGCTTGAAATTGTGTGTGTAGGTGAACTATAAGAGCGGTGGCCGGAATTGGATATTTGATAGCGGTTGCACCAAACACATAACCGGTAGCTCAAGCATGTTCACCTCACTAGAGGAGGAGAAGGACCCCGAACACAAGATCACATTTGGGGATAACTCCAAGCGAAAGGTAAAGGGTATAGGTAAAATTGCAATATCCAATGACCTATCCATCTCTAATGTGCTCTTGGTGGAAGTTTGCAACTTTAATCTCCTCTCCGTTGCTCAAGTGTGCGATTTAGGTTTTGATTGCTTCTTTTCGGTCAACGGAGTTCGTGTTGTTTCCACTAAGGATCAAAGTGTTGCATTTGAAGACACCTGATTTCAAAACTTATATTTGGTTGATTTTTCAAACCGTGAATCTTCTCAAATTAAGATTTGTCTTATTGCTCAAACTACTCTTGGTTGGTTGTGGCATAGACGTCTTGGACATGTTGGAATGGACACTTTGAAAAAGGTTTTTAAAGACAACTTGGTTGTTGGAGTGAAGGATGTCAAATTCGAGAAAAATCGTTTATGTAGCTCATGCCAAGCCGGCAAGCAAGTGGCTAATTCTCATCCGACTAAGACATTCATGTCTACATCCCGACCACTTGAACTTTTGCATATGGATTTATTTGGCCCAACCACCTATGCGAGCATAGGCGGTAATTCTTATTGTCATGTAATTGTCGATGATTTCTCTCGCTTCACTTGGGTATTTTTCCTTGCAAATAAATCACTTGCCGGTGATGTGTTTAAAAGATTTGCTTTGAAAGCTCAAAAGGAATTTGACTCTTTTATTAAAAAGGTGAGGAGTGATAACGGCACCGAGTTTACTAACACAAACGTTGAGTTTACTAACGGCACGAATTTTCGGCGGCATACACTCCTCAACAAAATGGAGTGGTGGAGTGGAAGAACCGTACTTTGATTGAGATGGCAAGATCAATGCTTTACGAGTGCAACACGCCGCATGCCTTTTGGGAGGAAGCCATCAACACGGCGTGCCATGCCATCGACCGCCTCTACCTCCACCGACTCCTTCACAAGACCTCATATGAACTACTAGTGGGACGAAGGCCCAACATCTCGTACTTTTGAATCTTTGGTTGCAAGGTATACATCTATAAGAAAAGAACTCATTTGGGTAAGTTCCAAAAGAGGTGTGACGTTGGTATAATGTTAGGCTACTCTTCTCGCTCAAAAGCTTTTTGCGTTTTTAATAATTCTACCGGGCTAGTTGAGGAAGCCTATGATGTCAAGTTTGATGAAACTAATGGCTCACAAAATGAGCAAGATTTGACAAGAAATATAGGTGATTAGTTGCCACATGAAGCCATGGAGTTGGGGGAAATTCGACTCTCACCGGAGGTGCTAAAAGATGAAGTCGTCTCTCCTACCACCTCCATCGATAATCAAGCTCAAGACACCTCTCCAACAACTCAAGATCAAGCGGTGGACGGAGATGCAAACTTTGAAGTTGATCAAGCTCAAGGGAGAGGCATTGATCTACAAGTACCCGTCCAACAACATCGCTCTCTTTCCAAGGATCATCTCTTAGATCAAGTCATTGGCAATCTCAATCAAGGCGTAAGAACCCGTTCTCATACCGCTAATTATTATGAGCATCACGCCTTTGTATCTATTGTTGAGTTTAGGACCATTGATGAGGCATTGGCGGATGCGGATTGGGTGAACGCCATGCATGAAGAACTAAACAACTTCACCCGCAATGAAGTTTGAAAGCTTGTAGAAAGACCGAAGGACCACAATGTCATTGGAACCAAATGGGTCTTCCGCAACAAACAAGATGAGAACGGTGAAGTGGTGCGAAACAAAGTAAGATTGGTGGCGCAAGGTTTCACACAAATCGAAGGACTTGACTATGGAGAAACCTACGCCCCCGTTGCTCGACTTGAAGCTATACGGTTACTCTTGGCATTCGCTTCTCTCTATAACATAACTCTCTTTCAAATGGATGTTAAGAGTGCTTTTCTAAATGGTTTTATTGATGAACTCGTTTATGTCGAGCAACCGCCGGTTTTGAAAACCTTAAACACCCAAACCATGTTTATAAGCTCACTAAGGCGCTTATACGGTCTCAAGCAAGCTTCTAGAGCATGGTATGAGCGTCTTAGGGACTTCCTCTTAGAAAAGGGATTTAAAACCGGTGCGATTGATTCCACATTGTTTCTAAAGCCTATTGAAAATGACTTATTTATTTGTCAAATATATGTGGATGATATTATATTTGGATGCACTAACAAATCTAAATGCAAGGATTTTGGAGAAATGATGTCCAAGGAATTTGAAATGTCGATGATTGGAGAACTCACTTTTTTCCTTGGATTTCAAATTAAGCAACTTAAGGAAGGGACCTTCATTTGTCAAGAGAAATACACAAAGGACCTCTTCAAGCGGTTCTCTATGGACGATTGCAAATCGATCAAAACACCAATGGCCACTAATGGGCATCTTGATTTGAATGAAGATGGAAAGCCCGTTGACCAAAAGCTTTATCGCTCCATGATCGGTTCGCTACTCTATCTCACCGCTTCTCGATCTGATATTATGTTTAGTGTGTACATGTGTGCTCGCTTTCAAGCATCCCCTAAAGAAGTGCATCTTATTGCCGTAAAACACATTTTGAGATATCTAAAAATCACTACTAGCCTAGGTCTTTGGTACCCCAAGGGAGCGCGTGTTGAGCTTCTTGGCTATTCCGACTCGGATTATGCCGGTTGCAAAATTGATCGCAAAAGCACCTCGGGGGGTTGTCACTTGCTAGAACGCTCACTCGTGTCATGGACTTCGAGGAAGCAAAACTCCGTGGCGCTATCTACCGCGGAAGCGGAATATGTAGCGGCGGGGAGTTGTTGTGCTCAACTCTTGTACATGACACGGATGCTTAGTGACTTTGGGCTAAAATTTGAAAAAGTGCCACTTCTATGCGATAATGAAAGTACGGTGAAAATAGCCAACAATCCGGTCCAACATTCCCGTACAAAGCACATCGACATCCGACATCACTTTATTCGTGACCATGTTGCAAAGGGTGACGTTGTGCTTGCCTACGTGCGAACGGAAGACCAATTGGCGGATATTTTCACCAAACCCTTAGATGAGGCACGGTTTTGCAAATTAAGAAATGAACTCAACATACTAGATAGATCAAATGCGTGTTGATTGGTTTTTGTGATTTTTGGGTCTTATTTGAATATTTCCATTTGCTTTTGACCCTTGTCACAGTTAGGGGGAGTTTAATTTCAACTCATGATCTCAAAACTCCCTCTAGTGGTGAAAAGATAAATTTGATTTTGGGTTAGCACATTCTTGTCCTATATTTCAAGCCAAAACAAATTTGAAATTAATAGACTATCCTTATCCTCTTACCATTTCAAACCTCTCAATTTGAAAAATCTTATCCCCGTTGAAAAATTTGCTCCATATGCATATTTGATCTCTTTAAAATCATATGGCATCAAAATTGTTGAAAATATTTGAAAAGGAGCCAAAATTCAAAAACATGTGCTTAAACTCTAAAGTGAATCCCTATGCTCGATTTTCATGCCTGTATGAGAAATCAAGTTAAAATTTGGGTTCACACATTTTCTTGGTCTCTAAGATCAAATTTGAGTTTTTGAATTCGATTTGGTTTCATTTGTCAAATTAAAATCTTATCTCTTCAAAATTAAAAATTTAAAAATTACTTCAAATTGCTCACGTTTGAATCTTCCTTGAATTTTGAGCAAAGATGGAGAATATCTCTTCAAAATACTATTTTTATTAAAAATCTTGTATTGGTGGGGCCCACTGGTCAGCAGTGCTTATTGCGCCATTTTCAGCCTTCATCGGACGCCGTCTGGATTCGCTCGGACAGCGTCTGACAGGATCTTGCTTGCGCCGCATACTCACTGTCGGACGCCGTCCGGTAGCCATCGGACGCCGTCCGACGAAGGTCAATCCGCGCTGCAATTCCTCTGTCGGACGCCGTCTGGCCTCTCCCCGTCCCCTTCCGACGAAGCTGCTTCGCGCTGCACCAGTACTGTTGGACGCCGTCCGATAACCGTCGGACGCCGTCCGACAGGGCCCAACCGTGCAGAACCGCCTTTAAACTTACCTCTCCGCCTCCCTCTCTCCTCATTTGTTTTCCATCTCTCCAAACCGGCGCCGCCCCTGCTCCTTCTCCTCACCGGGGAAGGCCCTCCGGCGACCTCCGGCGACATCCACCACCACCGGCGGCCTCCCCTCGTCCTCCTCTTCGATTCCCACCCCGGGGATTGAAGGTGGACGACCCCGTTCGTGCGCCTCGTCTCCGTCGAGCTCCCCTCCTTTCTCCTACCGGGAAGGGCCTAGGGGACGATCTCCTCGCGCACGGCGACTTCCTCCTTCCCTTCTAGGGCTCGGTAACGGCTTCCCGCCTCTCTTCCCGGCAAATTCCATTAATTACCGAGTTCTAGGTTTGAATAGGTTTTTCCCGCGCTCTTGTTTAGGGTTGGCTCGTGGTGTGGTTGGCTTGTGTGGTTGGCTTTTGGTCAGTGGCTCTTGGCTGTGAAATTGTTCGGTCAGTGGACACATTGTCAGAGGAGTGATCTGAGATGTCACGTTCTTTGAAGAAGTTTGGGAAGGCTCTGAGCAGGACCCTCAGTAGTCGTCGTGACAGTGGCAGCCGGGGTGATCCAGATTATATTTATGAGACGGCTAGCAGTGCCGCTCCTCCTCGCCCAAAAAAATCTACTCAAAGGAATGTACAGCAGCAGCATGATTCAGGATTTCATTGGACTCGGGTTGCGGGGTCTTCTTTCGCAACCGCCGAGGACGCCGATGATGACACATACGCTGAGGACCCGATTGATGAGGATGTCATTGAGACTATGGTCGCTGAGGACGACCCCGTGGATGATCTGGTCCTCAAGCTATCTATGGAAACTCTGAGGAAGAAGAGGTCTGTCACTTATGCAATATGGTTCCCTCAGCGGCGAGAGAACACCAAAGACTTCAGGTTTTACACCAAGTTCCAGAAACAGCTATACATGTGCTTTTCTGCCCCCAAGGGTGGTCTAAGAGACCCCCATTGTGTTGATTGGATGGAGATATCAGTAGTGGCAGGGCCTGAGGTTCACACCATTTTCAGCTCTACTCCAGGCCTGGCAGAATTGATTTCAAACAAGAAGTTGACTTGGAGCAAAGAAAGGGTCTGTGAGTTCTTTGCTACTCTACTAGTCGCCGAAGATGAGACAGAAGGAAATTACTATCACTCAGTTGATGGACGTATTCAGGGCATCACAGTGGCGGACATGAACTTTGTATTGGGCACCCCTGACTCTGGAATTGACTTAAATGAGATGGCCCTATGAAGATGACCTCTGGAAGGGCAAATATCCTCCTTTGGATGAAGTCAGATTTATGTATCTGGATCTTGATGATGAAGAAATCAGTATAGATAAGGCAAATCAATTGCGACAGGAGCCTGCCTTGATCAATCTTATCCTTCGAAGTATTTTGTTTGTTCGAGGTGGCAATCGCGACAGAATCCTTCCTATTTGCAGCTGGTTCATGTTATTTCTTCTGACAGGCAGGACCATCAATATTGGAGCCACCCTCATGGGAGAATTCGATGACGCCATCTTCAGAGAGGTCAATAGGGCACTACCTCTAGCTCCCTATATTGGCCTATTGCTTTCCAGGACTCAGCGCGTATCAGATGATGAAGTCAGGGGTTGGGACAACAGGATCAAAAAGCATCAGATGAAGAATTTCTTGAACTCACTTGGGAGCAAGCCCAAATTGGATCGTCCTAGCGATGATGCTCCTCCTCCAGCTCCAGCTCCTGCTGCTCCAATGCAGCCGTTTGTGCCAGCGCCTGGTGCGGGTTATTCTGCGGCTGCCCCTCCTCCTTGGTATGACGCGTTGATAGGTGAGATGAGGGGGCTGCGCACGGAAATGAGAAGTTTTCACACTGAGATGAAAGAAGAGCTAGCAGCCACCCGCAGGGAGATGACAGATCTGGCAGGGCAGCAGATGTATCTAAATGATGAATTTGCAGAGTTCAAGTCAGCTGTACAGTACATAGGTGCAATGTTCATGCCAATTCTAGAAGGGGCCAATCCTTACTCATGGTACTCTCATGCTCATACCAGCTATCAGGCCTACCAGCAGAATCAGGGTTTTCCTCGCCCACCTGCCTACCCACCACCGGTTCACCCTTGGGTATATCCTCCTCGTGGCTGCTCCTTCCTTTGTGCCTCCTCCACACCATATCCTCCTCCCGGTAAGATTCATTTTATTGGTGGAGAAATCATCGCCATCTCAACTTTTCTTTGCCAAATCCTCAACCGACCCAGCTATTTGATGATCCATCCTCACCTCGGTCGGTACCCTCTGCAGCTCATATGCCTTTGTTTAAGCGTCCCAGGGGTCAGGGCTCCTCTTCCGGCGGCCAAGGAGATGGCGGAGACGACGACATGGATCAAGACCAGCAAGATTAGGACCTTTTCTCCTTTGTGTCACTTGGTGACAAAGGGAGAGAAGTTAGAGGGTTAGTGAGGGGTAGTGAGATCGAGGTCTTGTTTTTACCTGTAATTTTGCTTATTGCCTCGATACTTGTTTAAACTTGTGTTTGTTACTCTAGTTTGTTTTATGTCATTTGAACCTTGTTGGCTTGTGATTTCAATTTTATGCATGGATTTAGGGGAAGCTTCTCTTATATGCATATCCTTGTGGTCGAGTTGTGGTTACCCTAGTTTTAAATTTGCTCGCATATTTATATTGCACTAACCCTGTTTGCAGCTCAAAAATTTCTTTCTCTCTTGGGTTGCCATCAAGTGCCACAAAGGGGGAGATTGTGAGCATCGTTGAGCCCTAATTTTTATTAGTGGCATTGATGTCAAAATTAAATAGTATAAAGTGCTAGGGGATTTTTGGACTTCTCGGAACCCTAGCGAAGACTCGGCGTTTTTCCAAAACCCTAATTTGAAACGACGACAAATTTGCGAGCTACTCCAAGGTTTCAAGTGCGTGACCGGGCGAGAGAAGAGGTCACGTATAGATTAGGAGTAGTTAGGTTTATTTTCTATTTTTCGTCGGATTTCAAAAGGGGTTTGAATATCTCGGATCTTGCCGGATCTTTGTGACCTCTCGAAAATCGGTTTCCGTAGTCCACTACTTCTAAAAATACCCAAATATCCCTTTGTGAGACATCTAGAGAAAAAAGAAACACCCTAAGTTCTCCCACACGCACTCAAGCCTTTTTCTCTCGGAAACACCCTCTATCGGATGGTGTCTGGGAGCCGCCGGACAGCGTCCGACCAGCCAGAACAAGTCGAAGTGCTCTCTGTCGGACGGCGTCCGGTAGTTACCGGACGGCGTCCGATGAGGTTCAATTTTGGGTCTTTTTCACTGTCGGACGGCGTCTGGCAGAAGGGTTGAGGGCGTCCGATGGTCTTAGCGCAGGTGCATTCCTTGATGTCGGACGGCGTCCGATAAATCTCTTTCTGTGAGCAGTGGGCTCTGTCGGACGGCGTCCGGTGCCCGTCGGACGGCGTCTGGTAGAGGCTAACGGCTAGTCTTTTTGTCCTCTTCCGAGGAGCAACGGCTAGTTTTGCTCTAGGGGCTATAAATACCTATCTAGTGGCTGGCTATTTTGAGGTTTGCTGCTCCACTTCACCTACCACATTCATAGCTCATCAATTAGGTGTTCTAGAGCCATTCCTCCACCCACAAAGCATCCAAAGCTACAAATCATTAAACCCCAACACCGAGCTTCATGGAAGTCCTTCGATCCGGCATGATCGGGGCGTTTCGGGCTTGTTACTTTTGAAGACATCCTTCGTGGGCGAGGGCTTGGGAGTAGGCCTTGCGTGTGGCTACTCTCGAGTCGGTGTCGGGTGACGGAGTCCACCTCACGGAGCGGCGAACGACTACCGGGAGTAAGTGAGGCGTTAGGCTCGAGAGCGAGCCGGTCCTTGTGCGCAAGGGGTAGCCTCAACGGAGAGTAGGAGTTGCGGCTCCGAACTTCGGTCAAACAAATATCGTGTCACTCTCACTTTTGATTTCCGCACTTACTTACCTTGCATCGCTTGTGTTAAATTGAATGCTATGTCTTAGTTGCCTTGTTATTGTTTATCGCTTCCGCTTACTTGATAATTGCAACTAGAATTAGGTCATTCTTAATATGATGCTTAATTAAGAACAATCGAAAAAGAATTTAAAAAAATTGCCTATTCACCCCCCTCTAGGTCTTAGGATCCTCTTTCACTAGCTACTTCTTCTTGAAAAAAAATATGTGCATCTAATAGTTACGAGACATTGTATTGTTGTGTCATTTCTTTACATGCTTTGATGATTTTTTTTTTGTTTAAGGTGTATAAGTATTTCAAAAGAACCTTAAAAAACACCCTTTTTTTTTTGCCAAATTCATAGCACTTCTAATCAAAATGTTTTTGGTATTGTTTATAAATAGTTGTGTAACGTAAAAATTTATGTAGTTTTAATTAATATTCTAACCTAGATAAAAACAATAGACCAAAATTCATGAATATATGATATTACTCTTATCTCACTTATCTAATGAATTTTTGAAACATCTAAACAACATTAATTGGACAATTTCATTGATGACATATAATGGAACAACCCACAGAAACAATGGTAGGTCAGGTTGCAAAGCTTCAATAATGACACATAAGTGATCTGCTGCTCCCATTGTATGTATCACATAATTTTTTTTCTTTTTTTTGTTCCATGTTCCTATCTCAATTTACATATCAAATTTGCCCTGTTTTAACATATACTTGTTTTGTGATGGTAATAGCAATTGTGCCGCGCCGATACGAGTAAAGTTTGCTAAAAATAAAAAGGAACATAATTTGGTTCGACTTATTTTTACTAATTTGCTATTTGGCGCAATATATTAGTTCGCTCGCCTATGTAGGCTGCAGGCGGTTGATCCTTTTGTTTTGCCTACATATTACTATTCTCTTCCACCTTTTCCCTCTTGGGCTTTGCTTCCATGTCACGTTGCGCCACGTTGCCATCGACATGACATCCTCCCTCTCTCCTTCTTCCTCACTAATGATGCCCTCTTAGGTTGCAGTTAGGGGTAGGGTTTATCTCGGCCCAAGGCTTAAAGGGAGGCAGAGGTCATACAATGGGAAGCACCGGTGTACGATGTGTGGCATTGTCTAAGTTGCGAGCGATAGAGATCGATACATAACATATCAAAAGTTAGAGTGCCTAGGGCATTGACAACCAAAGAAAGAGGGGCGGAGGAGTGAAGTGATGAGAGTATCGCCAAGCGCATGTGCTCGCCATCAACGAAGGGGGTGGTGGGGGAGGCACGTGGAGCTACTCTAGCGGAAGAAAAGGCGGGGAAGAAAAAGGTGCGGTGATGGTACAAATGACTTGGTCACAAAGAGATCTAGCGGACTGCTAAATAGTAGATCCCTTCTATTAAGAAATTGTGACTGTATGTGTGTATATGTATATTATTGGTAAATAATTAACTTGCAATGCATCTCAACAGCATAAAAATGGGACAAGTTAATTGAACTTTTCTGTTACGTTGCTTAAAATAAATGCTTCTTCCGTGGAAAGACGGAACGGGAGAAATGTTTATCCAATCTAAATCTTCACCTCTAAAACTTGACACTAATTGAACTAAATCTCACGAAATGCATATACAAGGAAATCGAAATTCAGTGTGTTCTATAGGTTATGCAAAACTAGTGTATCGACTTTTGTCAACTTTGTCATGATAGTTCAAGAAAGTGCCCATACTGTGACAATTCAGTAAACGAATTATTTAAATTCTAGACAAGTCATCCTAGCTTGTCTAGTTTCTCTTCCAGACATACAGAAACTGTGGTTGAAGAGATCAAGAGAGTAACAACCTGGCCATATTTTTTTACACCAATTCTGTGCCTTTAGAAACACAAAGGCCACGAACTTCTTATCTAAAAATTATCTGGTTGTGCTGCGTTGAGGAACCACCGGAATCTTAGCACCTTTTCGAGCATCACCCCTGAACATTCTCCTCCACGAAACTCCTAGCGAAAAAACTTTTATCAGAACAAAGTAAATAAATAGGAAACTAAAAGCCGATAGCCCCCAAATTAATCCAGACGCCAGAGAGAGAGACTGCAGCATCAGGCCTGCTAATTTTCACGTGTTTTTCCTAAAAACGGCCACTAATCTCCTCGCTAAACCGGTAAACCCCCACCGATTAATAAGGATCACTCCTCGCGTTCGTGGTCACGAGGGACTCCAGGGCCACCGGATGATCCAACGGCGGAGAACGCGCCCCCTCGCCCCGACGGCCCGGATGCGCGACACGCGGCGTGGAAGCCGTGGGCTCGCGGAAACCTCTCGCGCCTGTAGGAGCGAGGAACCGCGCGCGCTCGTCCGTCAGATCGGAGGCTTGAGGGCACGTGGACGGCCATAGAGCGCCGAACCGGTTGTTGGCGCGGGCGAGGAGACCGGGTGCGGGCGGTGGTCGCGTGGGGTTTAACCGGAAGTGGCCGGTCGTCGCGTGGGTGGTGTGGTGCAAGCGGGGGTTGGGTTGGGGGAGGGGGGTTTAAGAAGGGGGTTGGTTTTGAGGGGTTTTGGCCGAACCATACACCACCACCAGAAGAAAAAACCAAGGAGAGGAGAAGAGGAGGGGGAGGAGAGGAGGAAGAGGAAAGGGAAATAAATAAAAGGAGAAGCAAGAAGAGGAGGAGGAAGGGCAGAAGCGAGGCGAAGCCTGGCCAGGTGAGGAATAATCCCGCGGTTGGTCGTCGGTGGTTTTGATGGGATCTGTCCCGTCGGGCGCGCGGTGATCTGAGGGCGGTTGGTGGGGGGTGGACGGCGATCGGAGGCGGGCGCGGATCGCCGGCGGTGAGGTGAGTTTGATGCCGCGGTGTGCGGATTCGGGATGAATTGCGGTTGAATTATGGTGCTCCGGGGCTGGGAATCTCGTTCCGTGCTTCGGTTTGGGGTATTGGCCTGTCGGGGGTTTTGCTCCGGGCCCGTCCGATTCTCTCCAAATTATGCTCGCCTCGGCCCCGATCGGCGACCCCTGACGCCGAGTGCAGCGAGAGTTCGCACGGTTTCGGGAATTCTCGCCCATTACGGAGTTGTTTCCGTTCGGATTCGGCTCCTTTTGATGGATTTCGAGTCGAATTGTGTGAATCAGGGCCAAGATCTGATCTGTTTGCGAATTCTTGTTTGGTTCTGCTCCTGTGGGGCTTGCTGTTCTCTCCCTCTTTTTTTTTAACCGACGCCCTCGCTTTCCTTTTGGCAGTTGCTTAATCCTCACGGATTCCGATGCATGTGATTTTTTTTAAAGCCCTCTGTTTGATCGCTTGGCGTGCTGGTTTACCTGGCGAATTTATTTTCTTGGGCGCATTAAATACGCCTGAGAAGCAATTTCGCGGAAAAGGAAATTTGTTCTCTCTTTATTTGGATCACGAGGAGGGGAAGTATGAATTCTCTCCGTTTCCTCCGTTCTTCAGATGTTTGATGCAATTGCTTCGGTTTTCACAAGCTTTTGGAGCGCACTTGGTTTAAAATTCTCATCATTTTAGACCGGATCTCTCACTTAGGGACCTTGGGATTCTAAAATTTTCGTTAATTAATTGCACTGCTAACTATGATCGTTCCCTGTTTAGTTAATCAAGGGTTTATCCGAGATTTATCCTAAGTTGTTGCGGAGATCCCTATGAATGATCTCCTTTTTTTGTTTGTACTATATACCAAGTACTCGCCTTTCTTTTGGTAATTGCTAATGGGGCTCTGAACAATTTTTGTGCAGATTTGTGTTCTGGAACAAGCCATGAGCAGCGCAACCACCGGTTGTTAACTAAGCAACCCTCCCTGAAAATTATAAGCAACGGATGCGAGGCGCAGTAATGGTGTTCCAGAAGAGGTCGTCGTCAGAGATGGAGTCTGGCGGAAGCCACGTCGCGGAGATGCCTCACCTCCCGAAATCTGCGAGGGTATGCGGCTCTCAGCGGCATCCAGTTCGGTCCTTGGTGCTCTGGTTGGCGAGTCTGACGGCGACGGCGTTTCTTCTTGTTTGGTGAAATGTGCAGGGCAAGAGATCAGTTCGGAAGAAGGAGAGCCAGGGCCAGATGATGTGCGCGTTTGACCTCCTCGCGACGGTGGCCGGGAAGCTGCTTGATGAGGGCGAGGGCTCGCACGGGAACACGAGCGCTGGCTCCCCGGTCCTGCCTGCGTCCGCCAAGGATGTCCGCGTGAAGCAAGAGCAGTGCGATGAGGAGGTGAAGCATTACAAGAATGAGGTGATGGATCAGGATAGCTGCAATGAGAGTGCATTGATCTCCCACATCGCGTTCCAGTGGCCGGCGAATCACCATGCCCGGAAGGGAGAAGACCCAGAGGCGAGCAATGCTCTGAATGGGGATCCAAAGGCAAAGTCTGAAGCTGCGGACAAGGAATCCTCAATGATAAGCTGTACGAAGGCCGAATTGGGTTGTAATTTTGGGGCGATCGCTGATAGGTGGTCGCCTGAATCCGTTGAGTCAGGGGCCTTCACCGGCGATGCACCGGCAAATGTGATGGTGATGAATGCTGCAGGATTCCGTAAGAATGCCGCAGACATGTACAATTTGCTCGACCCAATGGATGTAGATGTGAAGCCGCCTCCTTTGGTCAGCTCTGGCAGCACCGGCGAGATGCCATTATATGGTGATAAAATTCGCCAGTCAATCTCCTTTCCAAGGGCCCCGAAGGGAGGACCAGGGTATGCTGTAGATAGAGATGATAACAATGATGATGATGATGATAAATCTTCCGGGTGCACTCATCCGAGCACCACCACTAACAGGGGTTTCAGGCCCAATTGTACAGCTAAGCATAGTAGTGTAAAAAAGCTGCTGACCTCTAAGTACAGGAAAGTTGTGGCATCCAGAATGCACAGAGGAGATCTTTCCTACAGTGGTGAGCATTGGAAGATCTAGCTCTAACTTCGCTTTTGAGTAGCAGTCATTGATACCATCCATATTAAACCAGCTTGATCTCACTTGAATTCATTGATATTGCCAGATGTTGACCGGAAACCTTCTTTCCGCAATAAGAAAATGTATTATACACGACAAAGGACACAAAGGAGTACATTCAAGCGGAGGAAGCAGTCAGATCGTCATACAACTCTATTATCTGATGAATTTGCAAAATCAAATGCAAAGTTTTCATCAAGAGACTCATATGCTGCTTCTTTGGAAGGTTTGTTTAACTTGTCCCTGTGAGTCCATCTTCATGCTATTTTCCCGCATTGTCATTTATTTATTGCCACATTTATTTTGCAGCAAACAAGGGGATCAATTCAATGCCATTCCATAAATCTTCTGAATCAAACGATTGTCATGGTATGTTTATTATTATGCAAATTCTTTCTCCTAAATAGTTAGTTCTGCTGGCGTACTCTTAAGATTGCGTGCGTTTCTCCTTGCAGTGAAACTTAGGATCAAATCTTTCAAAGTGCCTGAGCTTCTTGTTGAGATCCCAGAAACTGCAACTGTTGGTTCGCTGAAGGTATTTTCCAGGACATTGCTCCTGGTTCTTTGTCTGTTTGTGACTAGAAGGAGATGTTGCAAGGATTTTACCTTTTTCTTAACTCAAAAGATGTTTCCCTAATATTTCCAATACAGAAAACTGTTCTGGAGGCTGTGAATGCAATACTTGGAGGTGGCCTACGTGTCGGTGTGCTACACCATGGAAAGAAAGTCAGAGATGATAGTAAAACCTTAATGCAAGCTGGGATCGCTCATGATGATATGCTAGACAACCTAGGCTTTTCACTTGAACCCAACTGTGCACAGCATGCATCGCAGTTCCCTGCTGCTGATGATATCGAATTACTGGAAACTGTTGACACCACTGAACCCCTGGCAAGGTAACTAGCTATGTTCAAAAAGAAATCATTGTTATTTAATTATTCGATGCAAACTTTGTATATTTGTACCCTGGCTCAGACTGGCGTACTTTGTTGAATACAGGATTGCACCTGCTGACTCGTCTTCCAAGCATTGTGAAGTTGATGCTTTGCAGAAGCTTGCATTGGCTCCCGTATCAGGAAATTTTGAGGGGAATGATGATTATGTGCACTCTCCTAGGGGAATTTCATCGCCTGATAAAGTGTCCGCGAATTCACGGGCTATTATTCCAGTTACTCCGGCAGATTCCAATGCAGGAGCTATAGTTCCGGCAAATAAGGCAAAGAGGTCACCAGAACAGGGGCAACGTCGAATCAGGCGTCCATTCTCTGTTGCTGAAGTGGAGGCACTTGTACTTGCAGTCGAAAAGCTTGGAACTGGAAGGTACATTGCTTATTTCCTCGTTTAGTGAAACATTTAAGTTTTCTTTCTGCTTGGTTTCTTATACTATAGTTATCTGATCTCATGTAGATGGCGCGATGTTAAACTTCGTGCTTTTGACAATGCAAAGCATCGGACTTACGTTGATCTTAAGGTAATTACTGTCCAATGACGGACATTGACTTTTAAAACCTTCTCAACTCAAAAAAAGAAATATTAGCTATGCACATGGCTGACAATTTTTTTTCGTTGCTCATAAAAAGGGGGGGCAAATATTATTCTGGATTCAGGGATTGCTCCACATTGATATTATATGCCTTTTGGCCTCTTTAATTGTTGTGGCCAAAGTTTACACCTGAGGCTTTTAAGTTACTTGGCTGATGCAACAAACAGTTTGTTGTTTGTGGGTTTTTAGGTTCCTTGCACAACAGTATCGTCTAACCGTACTGTTTTTTGTGTAGAAGATTGCAGTCAGGCTCTTGTTCTGGAAAACTTCTTGTCCTTATGATTCAGTTAGTGCTGTCCTCACGCATCAGCTTTGTTGTTTGGATAGGTCAAGTGGGTAGTAGTGTTAGAATGGTTCACCTAGAAATAAAGGCGACCTATTCTGGCACGTCAACTAACTTGGTCTGCGCTTTTGAAAAAGTCTAATGAAAGGATCAGATAACCTTTCCTTTATTAGACTGGAAGCTTCTTGGCTGCTTTGCATTGCACTTGTAGGCAGCTGACTGGAACCTATTCTTTGGTCAAATTTGATGAAAATTGTCAGGTTTGAACTGCACGTACTAACCGTGTCAAAATTCCCATGGAAACAGGACAAGTGGAAGACGCTGGTGCACACGGCGAGCATCTCGCCCCAGCAGCGGCGTGGCGAGCCGGTGCCACAGGAGCTGCTCGACCGGGTCCTAGCGGCCCAGGCCTATTGGTCCCAGCAGCAAGCCAAGCTCCAGCCTAAGACGCCCCCACTGGCTGAGGCTCGCCTGCTCACCTAATAACCTGATCTCAGCTAATGGTCTCTTACGAAACCATTCCAGCTTTTGTATAAAGTCAGTAAGTCAACCAGTCCATTCAAAGGAGGTTAAGGAAGATATTAGAAAAGATATGTATAAAAAGGTACAAGAAGTATTTGACCGATTTGTTGTAATATCTACTCACCAATTATTCTTTTAAGCCAGGGTTCTCTCTCCTTGTGAATTTAACCAAAGGAAAGGGTATTTGATTTCTTTGGCAAACTGTACATTGATTGATGATGGAAGAAGATGATCCACGAACTGAGATCTGCAGTGACTACTACTAACTCACAATGTTTTGCAATTGTGGTTACAAAAAGAAGAGATTTAAGCTTCAGATTCTTTTGTTCAATTCATTTTGTTCTTTTGTTAGTGAATGAGAATGGTGGAAGGATAATCAGGAGGGACGGATCTTTGTTTCTTTTTTCTTCTTTTTTCCTGTTACCCTAGTTGTATTATGTTCTTTCACCAATCTTGTAGTTACATATGGGACTCCTCAAAATTGTACTTGATCATCTTAACTATATTAAAAGAAAACTGTTCTCTCTTTATACTATGTCTCTTGCATGTGATCTTGTTGTTATGATTAAAATTTATATTGACTCTCTAAAAGTGATCAGGCCTTACGCGCTTATTTATTGATGTCCTGCGGCAGTACTATTGCCAGAGTTTAATTATTGGAGATTCTTATCCACTGGCCTCAATCATAACACTCATGTGCCAAAAGTTTACTGCTGCCAAAATGGATTCTACATGAATTCATTATTAGTGGCGGTAGTTCTCAACGTGTGAGTTGCTGCCTTGATTATTAGTACTGCTCTATAAATTTCTCCAGCTAATATTTTGATTTCTATAGTACCACAAAGTTGACCGTACTCCTGGTCCCTTGTGTTTATGTTCGCTATCGACAGGTGGTTATGTGAAAAAAAAAAACTTGCTACTATACAGACGCAAGAAAGTGTCAGGGATTTTCACTCTAAACCCTATGAACAAACTGGCTCGAAGCACACCCATCTCCATCTGCGTGCACCTGGCTTGGCTAGCTGTTCCGTATTATGGAAGTACACCGTGTTTCCATGTGATGATTGAACGATGGAAGCTAGAATATTCCCATGTGTACATGGCGTGCATTCAACTTAGAAAAGAGAACAAGGCAAGCAGGAGGAGGTAAGCGGTGATGAAGCGAACCAAACATGCTGTCAAGCTGGCTGTTGCTTGTAAGTAACCTTATTAGGGGAACACCGACACCTTGCTCCTGTGCTATTGGCCACGAGCTAACACTACACGACTTTGTTAAAACAAAGCAACAATACTACACAAGACTTGTTAAAACAAAAACAATATAGTAGAGAGCCTTTACATGGCCAGCTGGATCACGATTAGTTGGGGATCAGATCCAGATCATGCCAAGCTCCCAGCCTAATCTGCACGGCACAGCCAACTGGGCCCAACTTTACGCGCCATGATCAAAGAGAGGCGAGGGAGATGTGCGACATGGGTATGTCGTCCCATCCATCCATTCATTCATTGGTGCGCCCATATGTGATATGTGCGCGCGTATTACATCATAATTCATACATGTGTGTGTATCGCTCACCATTACATCCTGCAAGCAAATAATTATTTATTAGGCGTCGCGTAGAGCGAGCATCTGGCCGGGCGGCGACGTATGTATTTGCGCCGCTGAGCCTAGACGGCACGGCACCACCACGTTCCCTCCATGTGGCTCTCGACCGCGATTCGGTCGTGACGCTCCGCCTGTTTCCGGGCAGGCGCGCGGAGCCGGAGGCAGGCCGGCGCGCCGAACCCACCACCACCACCGGGTTTGTTACGCCGAGATGGGACGGCACCCCTCACGTGACCTGCCCAGCTCGTGACATGCTCTTTCCGTTTGGAGAATGCCGGCCAATGTACGGTAACGGAGTATCAGTTTCTTACGGATAGTTTTACATGCCATATAGTTTTTTCAAATCGTTTCATAAAATATTAGGAGTACTATTTAGGGTGTGTTTGGTGGTTTCCGTCAGTTGAACCTGTATGAGATAGTATAAGTTGAATGTGATGGTTCCGTACGGTATGATTCAAGCGAAATGGTTGGTTGGTTGAATAGAATCATACAAGATTTTGTTTGGTTCTCGTATAGGATGATATATAATGGTTCAAATATTCAATACCATCAAATAACACTTTATATCTTGAGAAAATTTAACCTTACGCAAGATTTTATTTTGGATGATTTAAACTAAATTTAATTTAAAATAAAACATTCAAACCAAATTTAAAATTTAACATTCAAATTGGATTTTAAATTCAAACTACACTTAACAATTGAATGTCTAAATCAAATTCAAATTGAAATCAAATTTTGAATTCAAAATTCAAACAAAATTTAAGTTTGATTTAAATTTAGATTCAAAATTCAAGTCGTAGGATTCGAGCAAGTTATAAAAAATGATTTGAAATTTAAATTCAACCCAAATTCAAAAAATAAATTCAAATTTTATTTTGAAAACTCAAATCAAATTTTAAATTCAATATTTTTAAGGTGAATTGAAAATTCAAATCATTTTTAAATTCAAAAGTATTTTTGAATTAAAAATCTAAAATTTTAAAGCAGATTTAAAATTTAATCAAATTTAAAATTGAAATGAATTTGAAATTTGGTATGTTATAAAATAAAAAATATGAATTAAGAAGAAGAAAGAGCTTGCGAGAGAAAATTATACGGTGTCGTTCGACCAAATCGAGCGAACGAAGTCATACAACATATTGAGAGAATATTTTAATTTTTTGTATCCCACCGTTTAGAATGATTTGGTACAGTTCACCCAACCAAACACATGGATGGACACAAATTCTGTACCATCCCATACAGGAACCATCTCATTTAGGTAACCAAACACACCCTTAGTTTTAAAGAATCTTAAACAAGTATCCAACTACGGAGCGAACATTGATCATCTTCTTCTCTAGATCCGACGAGCCCTCGTCGTGCTCGTTGGATCTAGCCATCTAGCTCGCCAGGGGAGAGAGAGGGAGATAGATCGATAGAGAGAGGGAGAGAGGGAGAGAGAGAGATGGGTCTAGCCAGCGGTGGCCAACCGGCGAGAGGCAAGCTGCTTGGACCTTCAATGAGAGGGCAAACAAAGAAAGCTCGTGAAGAAAAAAATATCGAAATTGCTTCTGGCCAGGCGCCCGATTGAATCGGACGGCCCGGCCTTTCCATTCTGTGAATTGGACACACAGCTTATCCATCCCACGCGAGCTCTCGCTCTCTCCCCAAAGCGCCCCCGCACATCTCGTGTTGCTGTCGCGCCCTCGCCGCCAGCAGCGCATCCCATACCGCTGCGTGCTCTCCTCGGCAGCGCGCCGATCGCTACCGCCTTGAGCTCACGGCGTCCGTCGCCTCCGTCGCCGCCGTGGGCTTTGGGCCACGCCGCCGCGGCTGCTGCCGCCATCACCGTTGTCGCCGCGAGTCGCCGTCGCCGGAGAGTTGTCAGAAAGCCGACGGGGGAGGAGTCGCACATGGGGGAGCCGCGGAGGAAGAACCGAGGTGTGTTCCCTTCTCTCTCCTTCCACTCCCCCCTCTCTCCCTCTCTAGATCTGGATCTGGACATATTTGTTCTTCAAAAAACATTTACAAACATGCAAAAACACGCGAAAACATGTCAAGTTTGTTTGTTTTCTTCCAATGTTTTGTTTTCTTTTTGGCCATATTTCGGCATGTTCGTTCATGTTTCGACATGTTTCACCGAACAAATTATTTTTGTTTCAACACAACTCACATCTGTGTCATATTTGTTTTTTTAAAAAAACTCACATAAAAAATAGCCCGATTTTTTGCTACGGATCGGGCGCCCGATCCGTAGCACTGCCCAAAAAATATACTATGTTTGTACATAGCCGGAGGAAGGAAACACACTAGAAAACAGGGAGACAGTGTTCTCCCCACCCATGTGGTAGTTTCGAAGAAATTTATATAGTGTCGTATAATTTCATGTGGACGCCACGATAATATTTGTGAACAGTCATTGTTGCATGCCTTTACACTAACCTCAAACGTTGGAAGTTAAAAAAGGTCGGCATTTCTACTTTAGTTTTGTTCGTGGATTGGTATCCCCGACCATTCCTTCCAGAGGCAAAGGTTACCTTTGTATCATCATATTGATCTATATTGTATCGACGATGTATGTGTGGTAAGTATTTATTTTTTTTAGAGGGTAGCTTTCAGATTTTGATACAAAAACATCTATTGTTGATTTTAAGATGGATGGATAAAATGATTCAAAGGCAAACTTTTCCTTTGAGAGCAAATGCAAGGGATATCAATCCCTCTAGTGTTTTGTATGGCAAGTTATTACTACAAGCTTACAACTAAGGTTTCTATATGAATTCCGCAGGAATTGTACTGCACCCCATAAATAAATTTTTAAAATAAAGATGTCATCGAAACAATTTTTCATATGTGCCTCAATGGGAATTGTACTTCGCCCATGTTGGCTGCTGCACAAACATTGCCCTCTCATCCAGCTCTCATTGCTAGACAACGAGAAGTTATTAAATAGATATGCGAAGGATGACAATATTGATGAATGGGTCATTGAGGCCTTCGCAGCTTGCTTGGAGGGCTTCCATTCCTCTTCTCTTCAATTGCTTGCACACTCGATTTGTGCAACATTGAGCGATGTTGCTTCTTCCTAAGGTGCCGACCCTTTTCAACCCTTAAGGAGTAACCTAATAGTTTGCTAGGGCCCTAGGGTGTTGGGGTTTTCGGCCGAGGTCGTGTTGCTACTCACCGAAACGGTTGTTATGTGTTTGCTCTTTTTTAACTGTTTCTTTTTTTTAAAATAAAATGATTGCCCTTAAGTTTATAGAAGATGGTTGCGGTTAAACAACTAGGTTTGAAATTAAAGATGATATAGAAAAGCCAAAATGTTTTAATTCGATTTAATGAGATTTTTAACCGAGCAAAGCAAATAAGCTGTTGTAATAGCCAGCCAAGGCCATTTGACGTCGAACCTGGTTTATATGTTTATACTATTTCGTTTTGTTATTTAACCTAATTATGTGTGTAGGGCTGGGAGGTGTACGTCAACTGAGCGTAGTAGGTGACTAGGTGGTGGTGGTGGCGGTGGCGGTGGCGGGTGACGACGGCTACAGTGGCGTTTGCTTGGGTGCGGATTGACATTTGGATCAGTCCCTTTGCGAGTGAGTGAAGGGTTTATTATTAGCCGACTGTCAAAATTGTTCTTCTCCCATTATGTTAGGTATAGTTGCCATGTGCGTCTAGTTGTTATTATGAGGAAACATGCCTCCTGTACTCTGTTAAAATTAAAGTCGTGAATACATTTCAACGGCACAATAGTTTTACCGAGGTCTACGATATTTTTACGTTTCATAATATATATGTTTAGTAGTAAGTCTTAGCAAAATACATGAGTTTCTATGCCGAAGGGTTGGATTGTTTCGTCAACCATCTCTTTAAATATTGAAAACAATTGGTCTCGTATGTCCAATTGAAACGAATGCCATACTCAAAACTAGCGCATGGCTGCTAGCTATCTTTTACCCACTATCCTGTTTTAACATTTAATTTGTTGATTTATGATTTAAATTTAATCAAAGAAGGCCAAAATTCCGATGGAGCGGAGCGGAGGTCCGTCGTCGGGAGACTTGGACTATAGTGGTGTTTTATAAGCATTTCATGTGTGCTTTATTTGGTGTTTTATGTGGTATTTAATGGGCATTTCATATGTGTTATGTTTCATGAGTGTTTCATGTGCTTCACAAGTTTTTCACACTGTGGTTCACGTGAAACACTTATATCGGTCCTTCGCTAGCGTCACTGTTTTGTATTTTTGCTATTTAGGCCTTGTTCTTTTTAGCGTAAAGTTGAGTTGAGTTTTACTGTAGCAAAATTTGTTATTTCTATATACCTTATATGTTGTAATAATTTGTAATGATTTTTTAGAACTTTTAGAGTTCATATCAAAGATGTTAAAACTATTTTTTTAATTATTTTTTAGCCTCTTTAGATCTTTTTCAAGAACTCCTAAGTTTTGCTGCAATAAAACTCTACTTTACTCAACACTGAAAAGAACAGACTTTAATTTACGTCGTCACTCTGTTAATAACAGTATAGAACTGAGCATATCCCTGGACGCATCGAGTGCCAGACGGCGAGTGTGCCTTCTTTCTTGAACAATAGAATTATAGAACGTCTCAAAAAGAAAAAGGAGTTAGAGACCAGGCTCATTGAATCAGGCCTAAAATGCATTCCAATAGTAATCGCTTGGCACGTAAACGGTAGCTAATGGCAAGCCGGCAAGTTTCACGCACACACGGCGCACACGGCACACGGGGAGTTCATGCATGGTTCTTGGTGGTTCTGCTATCCTCCACTCTGGAAGGAGAGCAACTTTCCAGGCTTTACGAGTCCAAATTGGCGAGGCAAGGCTCAAGAGTACACCCATCCGCGTGCCACGAACGAACACGTGAAGAACAAGGACTCCGTGCCGTGGCCTTCTACCATCGGCTGCAACGCCGAGGTTTCCTGACGCCCTCGGTAATCCTGACACGGCTGTCGTCGAAGCCTGACGCCGTACGATAACGTTACAACAATTTAGAATCTACTAGTTACTCCTCCATATAGAATTATAGAACATATTTTGTTTTGTTAGAATAAAATCTTGATCAAATAATTATTTTATTAATATATCATTTATGTGATATAAAATCATATTCATAAGTAGGTGTTTTTAAATACAAATCTAGTAACATTAAAATTGTGTCATAAAATTATATATTATTAACAGAGTAAATTGTTGATCAATATTTTGTTCTAATGAAATAACATATACAAAATCATAATCGTATGTAACTACTTTTGAATAAAAATCTGCTAACATAGTGGCATAGAAATTATATATTCATGGAGTAAATTGTTAATAATAAATCTTGTCTTAACGAAATAAAATGTGTCTTATATTTTTAAATTAAGAGAATATTAAAAGATGACTAGCATGGAGGATACAATTAGGCCATATGTCCCATGGGGATGATACAATTAAGCTTCCGTTCCGGTGCGGGCATGTGGCACGCGGCGGTAGGGTGAGATGCCCCCGTGTTTTGACCTGGACGGGACATGGACCGATCGAGTCCACGTTTTGGACTCGGAATAGCGCGGTCTCACCTCTCACGCGTTGAGACTTCAGAGGGAGGCCGCAGAGTCCGGGATGTCTGATACCTGGTAAAAATATTTCTTTTCCGATGTAAATTTTGTGCCTGTTTGTACGATGGGATATGCTAGGCATTATGTGCCTAGTGTCAACTGATATAACCAACCATTTTAAGAGAACAGTAACGTGTACGTATGTGTTGTCTTCCACGCTTCGTGTGGCATACCTATTTGAGAGCTACACATGTGTCGCAACTATGGGCCTTGAGTGGCCGCGTGGCACTGTACCGCCTCTCCCAAAAAAATGTTTTTAAAGTACTGGCACTTGACATTCACAGTTTTTTGGGCCTAAACGATGCCAAGCTTGGTTTATCTTTAATGGGCCTATTATCGAACGGGTGTGATAGGGAAAGGCCTATACCAGCCCACCACACATGTGCCATGCAAGGGTGGAAGGTGGGGAATTTTTAATTTTTAATTATTCTATTATAAATGCCAATGTGCGGATTTATAACTCGCTTGTTGTGTTGGCGTTGGCGAGATGCGACTAATTATTTAATTTTATTAAATGTTTTATTATTTATTTGTTTTAAGAAATAAAAATTAAAAAATTCGAGCGAGGGAGGGAGGTTCCATCCCAACCTTATTATACCATCTTCTACAAATTAGGTCGTCCAATCCACACAACTTGTTCGTTGATCCGCCCAATGATCGGCATCGCCCAAAGTTATAGTGATTTAGAGTGATTGCTACGTATGCTCTAATCCAAAATTCTGCTTAGTTATAATTTTCTTTACTATTAGAGAAATTGTTTTATTAAAAAAAAAGAAGGCTCTGGAAGATGGTCCACCCTCAGACCCGGTGCGATCAACTCACGGGAAGGAGGGGAAGTGGAACGAACCAAACCCAGATCCCCTGAGCGGCCGAGCCCAATCTAGGGGAAAAAAATAACACACAAAAAACAACCCTAAACAAGCCTACAAGCTATTTCCAGGTTGTGCCATGTGGCGCATCGCCCCTAAAGAAAAAATCCAAGAAACTAATAGGCTGTTTGGTTGCCTTCTCTCACGAGCTTGGCCGTTCCGACTCAGCCAGGCTGGTGAGATACGGGATGTGCAGACGCAGAGACAGTGTTTGGTCGAGTGTTTAGTAGGCGAATATTTTGAAATTTAATTATTTTGAAATTTATATTGCGAGTGTGGTCTAGTTTTGTTCGAAAAAATGTCAAATATCCATTTTTATAATCGGTTCGGTAATCAGATATGCTAATAAAAAGATACAAACAAAAAAGAAAAAAATAAATACTTACCTGCTACATGGCAGCCCATGCATGGCTTGATATGATGACTGACTGTGGCCCCATGCGCAGAACACGAGGTCGGCATGCATTGCATCCAGAGAAACGTCCATTTTCTATGTTTCTCCAGAGTCAGGCTGCATGGAGAATCTTGCATCCACAGAGCCAGGCTCAAAACCAGATGCAGGCAACCAAACACAAGAAAAAAGTAAGATTCTGCATATATAGATGCAAATCTCTGTAAATGCAGCTAACCAAATAGCCTATAAAATTCCCCCCAAAAAACCAATTTTTGGATTTTCCTCTGGTAGTGATACAACTGAGCAGCCAGTATGGAATTAATGTCCGCTTCACCATACTGCACCTGCTCTGGCCCTTGTCGCCTCATTCTAACCTAAATAAGCATGGAATAAAAGCAACAGCATTAGCAACGTTTCTTGTAAATTCTGGTGACGATGAATGCTAAAATGATCAATTAGGAAAGCCCAGCAAACACAACATCAGCTCAGTGTTATATGAAGCCCAACAAACTACCATTGGCACGGTTCAAAGCTACCAAGACGTTGACACGGTAAATCATTATTCAACCCAAGGGAGCAAAATTGTACATCATCATCATGAACAAATTCTTTTGATTTTTATTTAGGCTTTTGCAAAATGCAAATACTCTATCCATTAGAAGGCATAAAATTTAAATGATCTTGTATATAAATATAAGACATGTATGCTATCTCAACGAGGTGTTTCCTCGTACAATCATATTTATCCTTTATATTATTTAACCATATGTTGGACGATAAAAAACATGACAAGCTAATCATTTCGACAGCCTAATAATTATTAATTAGTATTTTTCACAGATTAATTAAGGCCTGAAGTCAGCCTGGCCCAAAATCCGGCCCAACACGGGCAAACCTGTGCCCGAGTCAACTCTAAGGGGGGTCAACCGGTCATCAGGTACGAACATACAGACGACGACGGCTGGTAAATCAGAAAAGGTAAAAAAAAAGGGGAAGGAGGACATGTGACCGACGGCTCCTCTCTTCTCCCCCTCTCCTCTCTCTCTCTCTCCTTCTCTTCTCTAGGGCGACACGGTAAAGGAAGGGAGGGTTGTGAAATTTGGCGAGAAAATCGGTGTCTGACACCCAATTGGACGCTTTTGCATTCAACATTAATTTAAATGCCTTGAGATCGACAGGACATGCAATTTCTCTCAAGGTGACATTTTGGCCATTTCAACCATTCCCCCTTTTCCTATTTTCTTTTATTTTCCCCACATTTCCCCCCATTTTCTTTTCTTTTCCCATCCTCCCATATTACCTTCTTCTTCTTCTCCGCCACCATGGCCTTCCGAGAGCCTTCTTCTTGAGAAAGCCATGTTGTCATGTCACTTCATGAATCACAGCGTCGGCGGCGGCTTCGATGGCGCTTTCTCAAGTGATGGCGCTTCCGTGGCGACGATGCGCTCTTCGATGGCGCGCTTTCTCCATGATGGCGCTTGGCTAATGGCGCATGGCTCCCGACGAACCATGGTGGCTAGGAGAGAAGAAGAAGAAGAAGAAGAAGAAGAAGGAAGGAAGGAGGAAGGAAAAAGAAAAGAAAATTGGGAAAATGTGGGGAAAAGAAAAGAAAATAGGAAAAGGGGGAAATGGTTGGAAAATGGCCAAAATGTCACCTGGGAGAGAAATTCATGAGTCCAGTGTCGTAAGCCTCAAGGCGCATTTAAATTAATGTCGAATGCAGCTAGAAGTCCAATGGGTGTCGACACCGATTTTCCCCATTAAGCGGTGCCAGCCCTCCTACCACAAGCTTGGCTACGCTGATGGTTACCCGTGTTAGATTCTAATCTTAATGCGGAAGCGTGAATAAGGAACATTAGCCCAAAGATTAAACACCGAAAATTAAGATGCATTAGGGTTGCTCACTGCTGCTTGAAGTCGCCATCGGGTTGGTTCAAATATAGGCCGTAGGAGCCTGCTCGGAGTTGAGTCGACGCAGAGAGACGTAGTGGACGCAGGGAGGAGATTCTAATCTTAATGCGGAAGAGTGAATAAGGAACATTAGCCCAAAGATTAAACACCGAAAACTAAGATGCATTATGGTTGCTCACTGCTGCTTGAAGTCGCCATCGGGTTGGTTCAAATATAGGCCGTAGGAGCCTGCTCGGAGTTGAGTCGACGCAGAGAGACGTAGTGGACGCAGGGAGGCAGTGGCGTGTCACCTCGCCAGCGGCGACCTTCCTAGTGCTACAGCGCTCCCGGAATCGGATCGGGACTGAGAGGGGGGTGTTCAGGAGTCGGGAGTCTCACGTTGCGTTAGCCTCACGAGGCGCCGGCTTCTCTTATTTATCTACGTAGTAGCGCTGTGCACCAGGGGGCCGCAACCAATTGTCGGTTGTGTGCCCCCGATTAGGGCGCGATTAGTTAGGGACGGGAGCACGACGTGCTCCCCAAAAACAGGATCGGGCAGTTAGCCACGATCAAATCCAACATTATCCCACTTGATCGTATAGGCTAACATCATAAGTCCTCTCTTAACAAAATAATACAATAGAGCATGCATCGCAAAAAGCTATCTTTTCAGCTAATGAAATAACAATACTCATACTACATCATTCTATCTCGATCGGTAGTTCTTACGGGAGCTGGTTTGCATTAAGGCCCTCATAACCAGAATCAGAGGCTTCCATATAACCCATGCCGGCAACATGACCACATAAATGGGTGGTAAGCCTTTAATGAGCGGATCCGCAAGCATAGACTTAATACTTACATGGTTGACACTTTATAGTTTGATTCTGGATTCTAACATAACTCTTAATGTCAATATGTTCGGCAAAAAACACTGACATAATTTATTATCACAATATGACATATTTTCTACCGTTATGATTCCGGAAAAAATTCTTAGATGACATAGCCTGCCCGTTAGCCTTATAACATGTCTCACAATGAAAAAATACCATAGTTGGAGCTTTTCCACATGATAGCTCCCACTATAAGGGTGGAGATATAATCTAAAGTGGAAATCTTAATATCAACACACCCTTTAAAACTGAATGTGAGCATGTGATTCTTAATTAATAATTCCTTGATTTTGCCGAGTATCCCGATCTAAAACAAAAGGGCACATAATGCTTCTGGTAGTCGAAGCTTAAGGAATCGACATCATCTGGCTAGTTCTTAATGATTCCTTGGACATTTAAAAGTCCATGCTTATTTCCCTTTTAATATTAGGAGCAGGCGAGTCAAAACACTTAATCGATGAAATAGACTTTACTAAGGTACCATTAACATGGTCTAAAAACTGATAATGATATTTCTAAATTATATCACCAAAGAAGAGTAATGATACAAAGAACGTTGGTCAGTATGTAATCACAAGTCATTAAAAAACATATCAGTTAAAATTGAATTTCAATGATTCATTGTTGTAAACAGCGATGGCTAGATTACAACAAGAAACATCAAAACCAATGCAATAATAGCGGAAAAATAAATTTTAATGACTCATAATCATAAACAGCCTTGACCAGATTATAATCATGAACCATCAAAATCCAAAAATCCACATACTTAATTGGATAGTCCCAAAAATACAATATTAATTAACTTCGGTAAGTAAAAGGAGCATTAAATAATCTCATGGGATGACACATAACTATAAAAAACGTTAATCTCTAATTAAAATTTCATGTTGGTTCCATTTCAATTAGAGACAACATTCCTAAAATATAAGCTCCCACTAATTTTATCATTCTTAATAATATTCGTACCATTGTTAATGAGACATAAACCTTCCCCTTAGAAATGTGGCCTAAAACAAAATGCCACAATTTCGAACAAGTCTCATCAACAATATCTTATAAATTTCATCGGTACAAAAACAATATGGAAAGCAAACATGAATAATTGAATAAAAGTTAAAGAGTTAATACAAAACATCCACGGTCTCCGTGACCATCATAACTTATTCAACAAGTTTTAATTCCATAACCAATAAAAGAAATGTCACCATGGCACAGGTGCCAAAACATGCTAAATGGAAATAACTATGAGAGATCACTCTCCCTTCTGTTGATCCCCCTTCTTCTTCTTGTGAGGAGGATCTTCACGGTATGGAATTCCCTTCTTGGACAACCAGTTGATAAACGCCACACAATCCTTTTGTATGTGCCCACTTTTCTCACAAAAATAACATATAGGGCCACTCTCCAAGGATGTAGTGTTCTTCTCATCATTGTCCTCAACAGTCTTTGATGTGCTGTCAACATTCTCTTTCTTCTTACCCTTACCCTTATAGTTATTGCTTTGGGCTTTTCTTTTATTGTTGTTTCCAACATAATTGACATAGTCACAGCCCTCAGCTTTTAACCTCTCCTCCTCTTGTACACAGTGGGCAATGAGATCATTCATTGTCCACTTTTCTTTCTGAGTATTATAATTCACCTTTAAGGAGGTGTACTCAGAGGGGAGTGAAGTCATGATGAAATGAATCAAAAACTCATCAGAAATGGACATCTCGAGAGCCTTTAGTTTGGCGGACATGTCCGACATCTTAAGAATGTGCTCTCTAATGCCCCCATTACCTTTGTACTTAGTAGAGATGAGCTTCTGGATCAAGGCACTTGCATTAGCTTTGGAGGAGCCTTTAAACTGCTCCTCCACTTTCTTAAGGTAGCTCATAGCATTCTTATCATCGGGCATCGCGCCCCTAATAGCCTCAGAGATAGTGCCCTTCATGATCATCAAGCTGAGGCGGTTGGACCGCTCCCATATCCTTGATTCTTCATCATAAGCTTTCTTAAGTTCATCATATTTCTTCTTTTCCTTTTCCTTTTCAGGAGGGACAGGAGCCTTAACACGCATTGCATAGTCCAAGTCCATGCAACCTAATACAATTTCTATCCGCTCCTTCCACGTGGAAAAGTTATTCCCCATGAGAGGAGGGATATTGCTTATGTTGGCAGCTATTGAAGAGTCACCAGTTGAATTTTAAATATAGCACAGTTAGGAAATTTATAAAGAATTTAAAGGGCATAATAAACATTATAAGACAAAATTATTCTAAATCATATCACCGTTGGGTAGAAACGAAAAGAATAATAATTGTCTAAAATATGGCATGTAATCATAAAGTCAACGTTAGTCAGAAATCATGAAACAAGCCATCTTTAGGAAATATTGATATCCATTTAATCAGAGATACTAACAAATATAATGAAATTCCAAAAGTACCGTGCCATATTTATCATTATCTTCAACATAATTCATTTAGCATTTATCAGGACCATAAAAAATAAACAGTGCATAAGAGGGCAATTATCATAATCAACGGTATACATAATTAAAATTAAAACAGATGCACTGTTTGATATTTCAGCCTGAAACAAAACGGCGCATTAACAAAAAAATCAGCGCACTGTTAGCCCATTAATATCTCATGCGTACTGCTCCCATTTAAAAAAAAAAAAACCAGCGCACTATGCGTGCGGTCCATTAGAATTTGCAGCGCGCTGTCGGCCCATTAACCAGCGCATGGACGGGATGAATCCTAACCATCCAAAACATTGTACGCGCGGGATTGCACAGCGGCTGAACTAAGTGCTAGCTCGAGGAAAACCCAACTCAGATGCCACCGCCCCGATCCGTTTTTCACGGGAGCTGAGGGTAACGGCGGCGGCCTTGACGGCGACACCGAGCTGAGGCGGCGGCGCGGCCGCAGCGCGTGGTGCTCCGTGGCGCCGCATGCGAGCCGCAGCGGCGCGTGGAGGAGACGCGGCGGAGGGAAGGCGAGGTGGAGCTGAACACGGCGGCGGCGGAGGCGGCCGGCGACGCCCAGGAGGACGCCAGCGACGCCCAGGAGGACGCCAGCGACAAATAACAGCGGTGCGCCCAAAAATACCATGAGATTTGCTTGGATTTTGCCCGAATCGAAAAATTAGGGTTCATAAAAATTTGGGGGGTTTTCCAATCCAGTATTTTTCTCGTGAAATTGGGCCTTTTCTAATCCTTTTCCATCCGAAATTATTTGCAAAATTCTTCGGCATGCCGATAATAAGCTTTTAGGGTTTCGGTTGGAGGGGAAAAAGAGGAAAAATGATTTCGGGTTGGGGATTTCTTAGGGGTTTTGGCATTAGGATTTACCCAATCCGAAATCACCTCCTTCTACCTTCTAAACACATATTAATTCAATAATCCGTAAAGTAAAAAACTTTAATCCGATGGCTAATCAAGATCTTAAAACGTAATTAGGGTTTAATCGGGCTAAGTACTGCTCTGATACCAAATGTTAGATTCTAATCTTAATGCGGAAGCGTGAATAAGGAACATTAGCCAAAGATTAAACACCGAAAACTAAGATGCATTAGGGTTGCTCACTGCTACTTGAAGTCGCTATCGGGTTGGTTCAAACATAGGCCGTAGGAGCCTGCTCGGAGTTGAGTCGACGCAGAGAGTCGCAGTGGACGCAGGGAGGCAGTGGCGTGTCACCTCGCCAGCGGCGACCTTCCCAGTGCTACAGCGCTCCCGCAATTGGATCGGGACTGAGAGGGGGTGTTCAGGAGTCGAGAGTCTCACGTTGCGTTAGCCTCACCAGACGCCGGCTTCTCTTACTATTTATCTACGAAAATTTTTACTGTTTACCCTAAAATAAATCTGCAAACAAAAAAATGCCCATGCTTTATACTCAATTTCAAAAACTGTTTACCCTGAAATAAATCCGCAAACAAAAAAATGCCCATGCTTTATACTCAATTTCAAAAATACCCCTAGGTGCTCTGGACAAGGATGGCATAAAAGCCCGGGCGTCCCAGCCGAGAGCGGCATAAGAGCCAGGACGCCCCAGCCGAGAGCGCTAAGGGCTAGGCGCCCTGAGCGGGGGCGCCAGGGGCTAGGCGCCCTGGCCGGGGCAGCAAGCTAGCAGGCGCTCTCGCTGGGAGCGCCTAGGTACCGGCGTGCAGGATCCCGAGCGTGCAGCTAGCTAGTTTCCGAGCGTGCATGGAGGACAGGGCGAAGCTAGCCTCGTGCTGCATCTCTGCATCGATCTTCATGTGCACAGCACAACACATATACATGGAGACAAATTGTTTTCTGCCTTGTGTGCGTACGTATCCTAGCTGGAGCTAGCTAGCTGTCCCATGCGTATGTACGTAGCTATATACTACATACGTAGCTACTAGCTAGTGCTACGTACCATCCGTGCGTGTGTACTGTGTACGTACCTGGCACGCTCGGGTTAATTTGATTGAATGCGATTAAGAGACTTGAGAATTTATAATACATCCATGCACGCTCCGGTCCTGGAGCTAGCTAGCTTCGCCCTGGCCTCCATGCACGCTCGAAAACTAGCTAGCTGCACGCTCCTAGGCGCTTCCGGCGAGGGCGCCTGCTACCTTGGCGCCCCCGGCCAGGGCACCTAGCCCCTGGCGCCTCCGCTCAGGGCGCCTAGCCCTTGGCGCTCTCGGCTGGGGCGCCCTGGCTCTTATGCCGCGCTTGTCTAGAGCGCCAGGGGTATTTTTGAAACTGGGTATAAAGCATGGGCATTTTTTTGTTTGCGGATTTATTTTAGGACAAACAGTAAAAATTTTCTTTATCCACGTAGTAGCCCTGTGCACCAGGGGGCCGCAACCAACTGTCGGTTGTGCGCCCCCGATTAGGGCGCGATTAGTTAAGGACGGGAGCACGACGTGCTCCCCAAAAATAGGATCGGGCAGTTAGCCACGATCAAATCCAACAACCCTCTCCCCCGTCCTCAGTTTCCCCTCCACAGCAGCGGCATGGCCCGGGTCGGCGGCGCCCTCTTCCACCCTAGCTCGCGCGTGGCGACGACTCCCTATCTTCTTCCCCTCGGTTTGGCCTGGCACGAGTCGTCACTCGTCAGCCCATCCTCTCAGATCTGCCTCCTCATACCTAGCATCAGTCCTGTCAGTACGAGGCTGGTCCTTTGATTCCTTGATGGGCTGCTTTTCTAGACCAACCTTCAGGTTAGATTTATGCCCGTTGTAAAAGGACTGTGCACCCTGGCCCCCTTGAGCTGCACTAATTAGTAGTATCGCTAAGCACATTATTACATAACTGCATAACTATGATCAAAAAGCTATACTTTATATGTGATTAAAACATTCTCATATTTAATACTAATTTACAATTGCAGCACAACTACTCTGTTGCAAAATACTTAGTTCTCGTGGAAAACTCAAAAGAGGAATGAGTCAAAATAGGTGTAAATGTAAAATTAATTATGCCTCTAAAAAATATGCAGCAGATATTTTGCTACTGACATGTCAAAACAAGCAGTAGTACACTCCTTCGTTGTATGTATATGGGAGAATCTGATTTGAAATGTTTGGTCCACCTCAATCCCATTGACTCTGTCTCACCTTAGGGGTGGTATATCTTTGTTCCCATCCTTGCTTGCGAATCTCTTCCAAGATAGGTATTATCGTGTGTTCTTTGAACCCTTTGCTGTGTATGGTAGTGATGCAACTGAGCAGCCACCATGGAATTAATGTCTGCTTCATCATACTGCCCCTGTCCTGGCCCTTGTCGTCTCATTCTAACCTAAATAAGCATGGCATAAAAGCAACAACATTGGCAACACATTTTATAAATTTCAGTGACGATGAGTAATAAAATGATCAATGAGGAAATCTGGGGCCAGGAAACACATCATCAGCTCAGTGTTATATGAAGCCAAACAATCTATCATTGTCATAGTTCAAAACTATCAAGACGTTGACACAGTAAATTATTATACAGGCCACGGGAGTAGAATCGTACATCATCGTCATTGACAATTTTTTTGTTTTTATTTATGCTTTTATATAGTGCAAATACTCTATCCGTTAGAAGGCACACAATTCAAATGATTTCGTGTACAATGCTATCTTAGTGAAGTGTTTCCTCATAAAATCATATTTATTCTCTTTATTCTTTATCCATGTACATTTAATCATTATCGCGCACATGGTATTCTTGATCTCATCTTTCCAAGACAACTATATAGGATTGAATAAGTAATTTTCTCTCACTCCTTTCTCAAACTATCACTGCCTTAATTCTTGTGCCAAATCAAAATCCGCCTTATATTTATCAACGGAGGGGCAACAAACAAATAGTCCTCAAAACCGAATCAATTCGGTCAGTAAACGACACTTGGATGCAGATGGACTGAGGGGGAGGCGTACATGGAGAGGTTGGGGGAGAGTGACGGCAGCAGGTGGCTCAACGACGCGGTGGAGAGGCGGGGGAGGCCGGCGGTGGGTGGCTCTGCGACGCGACGAGGGAGACCGCCGTCGACCGATGGCTCGTGCACTATGTCGTTGCAAAGTACACGCGGGGCAGAGAAGGTGACGGGGAGGGGAAGGCCACGGCGGCTACGGCTGGTGGTGTGGAGAAGTGGAGGCTAGGGATTAGGGATGGCGGATGGAAGCGGGGTGGTGACTGGGCTGGGCTCCTACCGTGAGTCGGGTAAGTTGGGGTTAGCTAGCACGAATGGGTGGGCTGGGCCTATTTAGCAGAAGGTGGGCTGGTGGGAGGCGTAGGGTTTTATGATTTTATTTTTCAATTTATTTCTATACAATCAAGACTCAAATCCGAAACCCGAACTCGAAACGGAAGATCAGAATTCAGGTGCTGCGTTGGGGAGAGGATAGGCGCCGACCGCCATGGCCCCCTTCTGTAGTTCTGTGCTGCATGTGGAGGCCGATCTGGGAGCTTGGGGGAAATTGACAAAATGCCCTAAAGTTCGTCGCCTCTCGTTAACATGCCCAAAGTTCGTGGCTCTTTTATGTTTTGCCCTGTGAGGACCATGTTGTGATATTAATCTTTGAAACTAATCCCTCCTACCGCAATGGACAATCCTACCCCTGAGAAGAAAACTAATCGTTTCGTCGGGTCATCGTCGCGCAGACACTCGCCTCGCTCTGCCTCGCAGGCTGGGGCTTCCTCACTCGGTCGACGCGCTCCACGGCGACATCGGCTTCCCCGACGTTCTGCTCGCGCTCGCCTCATGCACACGTGCTGCGTGGGAGTTAATTTTGCATCTCCGTTCAATTGAAACACCAAATGTTTAATCATCTCGTCACTCGTCAGTTCAAGTCGAGATTCAGAGAAAGAAAGTAGGAACTAGATGGCCATGCTTTTGGGTACCATGAAAGCCGTCTGATCGAGCTCTGGAATTTCCCCCAAACAAGTGTTTTCCAATTGGTTAAGCTTTAATACGTACATGACATCTTCTCAACAAAATGATCAAAAGCTCCATATAAAGTTTGCAACTAAACCAATAAAATGTTTCTAGAAAATAATTTCTTCAGTTTTGCCTTTTCTTCTTGGGAGTAATCTTTTTTATGTATCTTGTAATTGGTTCTATTGTAGATATCCCCGACGCTTGCGATCCTCCATCTCCCATCGACATTGCAGTTTGGCTAAAGAAAGATAATATCATTATCACACATGAATTAAAAATTAAATAATTTCTTATATCATATATTTACTTTCTTGTAGGCGTAGAAGGAGTAGGAGTATCTGGTTCTTCACTTATTGGGGCTACCTTGCTTGAGCCTTCCCATGGCACTGTATTTCTTTTACTCATGTTTTTCCTATCAAGGGAAACATATATATTTATAAAACTGAAGTATACAAATATTTGCAAAGAAACTTAAAAGCAAATAATTATACCTTTTCTTTACACCATTCAGAGGACAACCAGTTTGCCTATGCCCTAGCTCTCCACATCTTTTGCATTTGTTCTTACCTCCGACTTTAACTTTTTTTCCTTGGTAACCTGGTTCTGTGCAAGCCTTTATTCTCAGTTTTCTTTGTCTCCCTACACCTCTTTTGGCCAGTGGTGGTAGCAAGAAAACCCAGGGTCCACTCTAGGCCATTGAGACTTGCCTGTTAGTGGTTCAATTTCCCCATGATATGCTGCTCTAAATCTATCCACTGAGAAATACTCATGCACGAAATCTTCCAACTTGATATTTTGCATTGCAGTCAAGACAACTAAAGCATGTGAACACGGCTTGCCCGTGTGCTGCCACTGAAAACAAGTACACTCATGTGTACGTGCCTTGACTACATGTCTGACGTCGTTCTCCATAGAATCTCTGACTTCAACACTCCATTCACTACATGCATGTGGCTTAAGATGACGTAATCCTCTAGATTTAGCATTCAATTCTTGGATGATAACCGGTAGTATTCTACCTTGCAGCCTTGCTCCAATAGCTCTCCTCTTTTTAAAAAGCTCCATAACCTTCTCCCGCAGCTTGTCAACTAATGTAACAATAGGCAGATCCTTTATATCTCTAATCCAACTGTTGAATGATTCGGTAAGGTTGTTATTTATGTAGTCACATTTGATCTCCGGATTGAAATAGCTCCTGAAAAACCATAGAATAAAATAAGTACTTGGTTTAGAGATATGAAATATTAATAATACCAACGAACATATAATAAAGATAAACTCACCTCATCCATAGCAAACTATGATAGTCCTCAAGGTACTTTATCACAGTTGGTTCAGCTGCAAGTACTTTACCAAGGTGGTGGGAAAATTTATCCTTGCAATATGCTCTAGCAGCAGGCCACATATTACTTTTAATGTCACCATGAAATTTCTTAACAAAATTTGCCATAAGATGCTTAAAACATTCTCTTTGCTCAGCTTGGGGAAAAACATCTTTGACTGCATGTTCTAAACCCTTGCATGCATCTGTGCACACAGCTAATACATGGGGATCTCCTATTGTCTTCTTTACTTGTTTCATAAACCATGTCCAATTTTCAGTATTTTCAACTTCAAAGAAACCAAAGGCTAATGGAAACATCCAATTATGCCTATCTAAAGCTGTTACTGCAGCAAGCTGGCCAGACCACTTACCATTTAAAGCAGTTGAATCTATGCTTATGTATGGTCTACAACCATTCAAGAAGCCCTGAATGCAGGGACTAAATGCAATGAAGAACCTTTTAAAGTAAATGTTACCTTTTACATTTTCAGTGTCAATTTCAATTACACTTCTTGGGGATCTCAACTCAATCTCAGCCTTGTAGTTGTAAAGCAACTGAAAGCTTTCTGCCCAAGTCCTATAAAGCTCATTGATTGCTATTTCTCTCCCCTTCCATACAGTGTCATAACCAATCGTAACATTGTAATCATTTTTCAATTTGATTTGTAGCTCCTTGGCACCCAAGTTAGGAGATAATCTCAACATAGGCACTGCCCTATCGGCCTCCCAGTTCTTAGATTTCATATTACTTTTCCTTCTGCTGCTTGAAGCACATACATGATCAGGTCCTATTTCTGTCACCTACAATTACAAACAAAGTAAAAACTACAAAAAATACAAATTAATAAAGACTTAATAAAAAATATAGTAACACATAAGATAATTACCACGATAGTTTCTTGCCCCTGCATCTTTTTAGCAACAATTCTCCAAGGGCATTGCATCTCTTTACAAGCACCAAGAAACCTTGTAGGATTGGACTTTTTAGTCTTTATGGCAAACTCTCCTAAAACGGCAAAATGCTTTATCGACAATCTAAATTGTCTCATGGAAGCAAAAGTAGAGCCAAGATTAACCGCTGAATTTTCTCTATCATTGACAGTGTGCTCTTCCTCCTCTACATCATCAACCAGTATATCTTCACCTTCGATGGCATCCTCCATAGCACTCTCATCCTCTATAGCATTAGTTTGTTCATCCTCCCTCAAACCAAGCAATCCATACATCTCCTCGTCGTCCATGGGAACATCAACATCATCCTCCTCTTTCTCGGGTGCCCTGTCTTATCATTGGGAAAATTCAGATCATCCATGTCTTCTCGATTACAATACTTGACCAATCAATCGAAGCCATGTCTTACTCCCTATAACAGGAAGATCATTGTATGCAATAGTTATACACAAGAGTATATTAAAGGAGAAATAAACCTGAACAATAGGTCTACACAAACAACAATAAGATACAACCTGTTAAATACATCTTTACTGTACTTACACAAATAGCAATCGGCTATGGTAGCTAAATATGGTTTACCGCAGATTTTTAAGGAATCAATGATTGGTTTCAGCACATACAGATTTCGTAAGCAAGCACGTACCTTTGATGGCCTCTGCGTGATGTTTCCTGCCACTTGATGCAGCGCCTCCGCGATGTAGGGAGTCCCGCGACGCAGTGCCTCCTCGCGTTGCCGTAGAAGAGACTCGCGTGCTCTGCGACGCCCCCGCGACGCCACGCCTCCTCGCCTTGCCGCAGAAGGCGACTCGCCGTGCGTCGCCTCACCTATCGTCGATTTGTTTCCTCGTGCCTTATCAAAACGATCTATTTGTTTTTTCTCAGGGGTAGGATTGTCCATTGCGGTGGAAAGGATTAGTTTCAAAGATTAATATCACAACATGGTCCTCACAGGGCAAAACATAAACGAGCCACGAACTTTGGGCATTTTGACGAGAGGCGACGAACTTTAGGGCATTTTGTCAATTTTCCTCTCTCTCCGGAACGCGGCACCTGAATTCTGATGTTTCGTTTCGAGTTCGGGTTTCGGATTCGGGTCTTGATCCAAACCTGGGTACCGTTTTGTACCATGTACAGGAATAAATTGAAAAATAAAATCGTAAAACCCTACGCCTCCCACCAGCCCACCTTCTGCTAAACAGGCCCAGCCCACCCATTCGTGCTAGCTAACCCCAACTTACCCGACTCACGGTAGGAGCCCAGCCCAGTCGCCACCCCGCTTCCATCCGCCATCCCTAATCCCTAGCCTCCACTTCTCCACACCACCAGCCGTAGCCGCCGTGGCCTTCCCCTCCCCGTCACCTTCTCTGCCCCACGTGTACTTTGCGACGACATAGTGCATGGGCCATCGGTCGACGGCGGTCTCCCTCTTCGCGTCGCAGAGCCACCCGCCGCCGGCCTCCCCCGCCTCTCCACCGCGTCGTCGAGCCACCTGCTGTCGCCACTCTCCCCCAACCTCTCCATGTACGCCTCCCCCTCAGTCCATCTGCATCTAAGTGTCGTTTACTGACCGAATTGATTCCGTTTTGAGGACTATTTGTTTGCTGCCCCCTCCGTTGATAAATATAAGGTGGATTTTGATTTAGCACAAGAGAGTGAGAGAAAATTACTTATTCAATCCTATATAGTTGTCTTGGAAAGATGAGATAAAGAATACAATGTGCGCGATGATGATTAAATGTAGATGGTTAAAGAATAAAGAGAATAAATATGATTTTATGAGAAAACATCTCACCGAGATAGCATTGTACACGAAATCATTTGAATTGTGTGCCTTCTAATGGATAGAGTATTTACACTTTGTAAAAGCGTAAATAAAAACAAAAAAAAATTGTCCATGATGATGTACGATTCTGCTCTCGTGGTCTGTATAATGATTTACTGTGTCAACGTCTTGATAGCTTTGAACTATGCCAATGGTAGATTGTTTGGCTTTATATAACACTGAGCTGATGATGTGTTTGCTGGTCCCAGATTTTCTTATTGATCATTTTAGTACTCATCGTCACTGGAATTTACAAAATATGTTGTCAATGTTGTTGCTTTTATGCCATGCTTATTTAGGTTAGAATGAGACGACAAGGGCCAGGACAGGGGCAGTATGGTGAAGCAGACATTAATTCCATGGTGGCTGCTCAGTTGCATCACTACCAGACACAACAAAGGGTTCAGCAACACCCTGATAATAGCTATACTGGAAGAGATTCCGGGCAAGCTGCTGGGGAACAACAGTATACCACCCCTAAGGTGAGACAGAGTCAATGGGATCGAGGTGGACCAAACATTTCAAATCAGATTCCCCCATATGCATACAACGAAGGTGTGTACTCTTGTTTGTTTTGACATGTTAGTGGCAAAATATCTGCTGCATATTTTTCAGAGGCATAATTAATTTTACATTTACACCTATTTTGACTCATTCCTCTTTTGAGTTTTCCACGAGAATTTAAAGTATTTTGCAACAGAGTAGTTGTGCTGCAATTGTAAATTGGTATTAAATATGAGAATGTTTTAATCACATATATAGTTTCTTGGTCACAGTTATGCAGTTATGTAATAATGTGCTTAGCGATACTGCTAATTAGTGCAGCTCAAGGGGCCCAGGGTGCACAATCCTTTTACGACGGGCATAGATCTGACCTGAAGGTTGGTCTAGAAAAGCAGCCCATCAAGGAATCAAAGGACCAGCCTCGTACTGACAGGACTGATGCTAGGTATGAGGATTATAATCTTCCTCATACATTTGAAGGTCTAGAGAAGAATTTCCATAAAGATGTTATGACGCTATCTAAGGAACTACATGATGCAGAGGATGCCGAAAATGCTAGGCATAGGGAGGTATGTTATTATGCATAAAAAAATTATGAATGATTCTGTCTATGTTCCCTACCGATAATAGCCTAACTGTGGAAGCAATACAGTAGACTATAAAGTATTAGTGGTTTGATCAATTTTTCTCCCTCATATCTATCGCCCCACTAGTGTCATGTTTCTGTTTCGTAAGATCATAATATCATTTGCTTCTCGCTTATTGAATCTCTATTTGACCATGGTATTCAGTTTGAGTTATGATTCCTTTTTTTTGGACGGGAGACAGTAGGAGAGGCTCCTACAGTCCTACCGTGGTATTCATATATAAGAAAAAATATTCATTTTGTGGTATGATTAGCCAAGAATAATTGTTTTCAAAACAGATTTTATGTTGCTAGCTAGAAACTGGAGAAGGTGTTTTTCCCCCTCATAGTCAGCAAGCATAAGCTATCCATATCTTGCGATTATAGTTTGCTTCAAAGTAGAAAGAAGTTACATTTCATACTAGTATCAATAGATGTGCATAGGCTATCAAAATAGCGATAGCACTATGATCTCTACCATTAAAAGGAGCTTGCGGTTTGTGATGGTGTGGTGGTATGTCATAACTCCTATTAAAAAATCATTGTTTATCATTTCTATCTACAAAAGATTTTTAAAATTATAATCGGGTCTATCCCAACAAATCATCCTTACGCAATAAACTTGTTTGCAGCATAACAATTGTTGCGTGCCTGATCCCAAGCACGCAACAAGTGGAGTTGCGGCCCTTAACGCGGGCAAATCGAGTTGTTGTCGAAACTAGCGTCTAGACTATTAATTGGAGCCACCGTTTATGAGATTAGATCTCAAATTACTCCATCGCTTGGATGAAGTAGAAAGATACATCATGCCCCTTTTATAGGGATGATCAACTTGGACTCTAAGAAAGTAATCCTAACTAATGTTATCACCGAAACTAATCCAATCTAATCCCTAAACAATAGCAACTACCTAATCAGCTGCTTTATTAACCACGCGCTACAGTACCGCTCGTACTGTTCATGGACCGCGTGCTTTGCGCAATCTTGTTTGAGCTCAGTTTGGCTCGCTCGTGTGGAGCATCCGAAATGGATTTATCTTAAAAAAACCATCCCTACGCAGCAAGCATGATGAAATCACATGCGACAGTTTTGGCTCACTAAATTCGAGCAAGTTTAACGCGGATCAGGTTAAATATAATTATTTGTAGCGGATCCAACATGTGGATTGCTTATGAGAAAACAGATATGCATTGGACAAGGTTGCATTAAAAGTGAATTTTATGATCTTTGTTTTTCTCTTTATCTATTTAAATATAAACACTGGATAAAATTTAGTCATATGAATTTTGGAATCCGTGGCAACGCACTAGCACTTGGCTAATACTTCCAGCAATAGTAAGTTGACATAGTAAAATATTAAATTGAAATTAGCATGGTAAGTTACATTTTATTCCTTGTGTGTGTTTAACCCTTTTAAAATATCCATTGCTTTACTATATTATTGTGCTTGAATTTGATTATGAAAGTAGTTCTGAAATTGGATTAATTGAAAGTTTTGGTGGCTGTGTTTAAATTTCATGCTCCAGGTATTTTTAAAGGTTCGAAAAATAAAAAATGTTGCAGACTTGCAGTAATTTCCCCAATTGCAAGCATCTTGATTAATGTTGCCCAAAATTCAAATACAGCCCTTGGAAGTCAGATATGGAGCTTATGCTATGCATGATTGACTTTTCACTGGCATATATACTTATGATTAATCTCATTCATAAACTTTTTTTTATTCTATTTTCAGTAGCACAGCACTGTTTCTTATTTTGTATGTTTTTTTTCAGAGATTGAACGAGATAAATGCACAGTACCAGGAGAAACTATTGGCACTTCGAGCCCGCCAAGCAAACTATAGAGAAGAATTCCTACACAAGGAATCTTTGGCACGCCAGAAGCAATACCAGCAGGCTAGTGTGAACAGTTATACAAATAATGTCATGCCTGGGGAGCCGCATGGCTACCATTCAGCAGCAGCAGCAGCCACACCACCGCCTGCTGCTGCTGCTGCTGCCGCAGGTGCTTATGGAGATGCTCATAGGGGTTATGCTTCTGGCCAGTATGAATCCTTGGAGCAACCAGAGTACCAAGATTTTCGTGGTGCTGGCCGTGGTCGAGGTCATGGTTTTGAGCACCGAGGCGAATATCCTGGTGGTCGTGCTTATAATTCTGGTGGTCGGAGATTCTAGAGATGGCCTGGTCAAAAACAATCGATCGCTTTGGTCTAAACTCGCCTGATTTCAGGCCAGTCAGGCTGTCAGCTTGTTTTGGGGAATTTACTCCAAATTTTCTTGGTTGCAATCTTAGAACTCTAAACACCTGTAAAACATGCCGTGCAGATTCAATATCCTGACTTTCTAGCACCAGACGAGGTTTTTTTTCATTGATTAACTATCACTATCTAGTGCGCAACCCCTGTACTTATGATTTGCATCCTTGCAGAACTCCCCTTCTGATTTGCAATTTTGTAGAGAGAAGTGAATAATATATTGTCTGGCTTATGAGCTTATCAGCTATTCATTCATGTTGTACTACCAGTGAAACAACGAGAACATTACTTGCTAGTTATAGTTTTAAGGTGACAAAAACCAGAGCTGCTTCTAGCATCAAAGGCCGCCTGTACAGATATGTAATTTTTGATAGAAACTTTATATATGCAGCTTCCTTCCACCAGCAGAGTTTTTTTATATATAATTCCTCCAGCAGAGCTGGCGGTGACTGGCAAGGTTAACATGCACCGTCACTCTTGAGAACACACACAAGTGATCGTGCAGTTCGGGACGATAATTGTGTAGTTCGGGACGATAATTGTTCAGCGGAAGCTGTTCAGAATCTGTGCGGGATATTTATGTCATACTAGCACCTGAGAGCGCGAGACAAAACACTAATTTTCCGACCTGTTTTACAACGCCATTGTACCGCCGAGACATGCCAGCGGCAAGCAAGCAACAGCTAGCTGTACATGAAAGCAATGGCATATTTTTACACACACCTCGACAGATTTATCCCCCCTCCCTGAAGCGTTGTAAGAAGAGGGTGTTCCAGTTCCACCGAGCCGGTAGTGACATCTGACATGATACCTGTTGCCAGCAACCCTCTTACTTAGCTGCCTTCTTCGTCGTGCCCTTGACGTCTTGCAGCTGCTCCAACGCAGCCACAACCTGGTCCATGCTCGGCCTGCATCGTGCGTCCATCGACAGGCACTGCACGGCGAGCGCCGCCGTCTTCTGCGCCGCGGGAAACGAGTACTGAGAACCCAGCCGGGAGTCCAGGACATGGATGACCCTCCGCTTGTTGGTGATGTAAGGTCTCGCCCACTCCACCAGGTTGTGCTGCCCGGGCGGGCGGTTCTTGTCCAGAGCACGCTGCCCGGACAGCAACTCCAGAAGAACAACACCGTAGCTGTAGACATCGCTCTTCGCGGTCAAATGGCCTGCGCAGAAATGTGGGGTGAGTGGCACACGCATGTTGTTTGTCAGCCATATGCAATGCCGGCAGCTCGTTGTTGACTTCAACAATTTAGCATGTGCACAATTGCAGGTTAAAAAACAGGATGAGGCAAGTTGGTGATCAGAGCTTGTGTGTTGACTTGGGTGGAGGGAAGATGTAATTAACCACAATCCCTGATTTTGAGGTAGTTCATGCATGGTAGGATTGTACCAGCTGGAGCATCTAGTTGTCTTTTTCTGGGCCAAGCAAAAATGTGGCAAACATAAAACCGTTTCAGGTAACATAATGGTTTGTGCTGTTGTCTTCCCCTTTACAGGATGTCATACATCATCCACCACATTTTTTTAAAGTTTCTAAATCATGTGCATCACATGAATGGAATACCAACTATCAATGTAAAGGGGATTGTCCACTCCACAGACATGCTGTGCTTCTCGCCTAGCGAATCATTCTGCTAAAAAAATTATTTTATACACAGAACTGCTATAGAGAAATGTCTTCCTTTAAACAAACAGCACATCTAAGCATGATGAAGGACCAAACATATACAAGTGAATCTAACAGACATGGCATGCACGCCATGAAGTATCCTTGTCTTGCTATAGAAATTATTTTCCCTCAATGAAGAAATGTCTAGTTGCCCCACTGTTAGCAAGGTATTGCACCAACAGAATCTAAGAATATTTTTTACTTGTAACATGTGAGGAAAGTCACAATATTTATATTTTTCGAATGAAGAAAATGCTAAACAAGAATGGAGATTCATTTCCCAGCACAGTAAGTTAATGCCCTCTTTCATCCATGTCAGTAAGATGCACGAAAAGAACAGACAAATAATAGTTGGCTACTTGGCTGCTAAGGCATGTAAGTATTGTATACTACGTAACAAGAATTACCTGTTGCAAGATATTCAGGGGCTGCATATCCCTGTGTACCCATGACCCTAGTGGAGACATGACTTTTATCACCACTTGGACCATCTTTTGCCAAGCCAAAATCAGAGAGCTTTGCATTATATTCCTGTAGCGCAGTCCAAGGAGGACAAAAGAAAAATCGTTATATCAATATCTCATCTGACTTGAGCCTATCCTATACTGCTTAACTGATTTGCACGCGCACCGAATCGAGAAGAACATTGGAGGTCTTGAAATCACGGTAGATAACTTTAGCCTGATCGCTATGCAGGAAAGCGAGTCCTTTTGCAGCCTCAAGCGCAACCTTCAGCCGTAAATTCCATGGTAGAGGCTGGAAGTGTGAAGCCCCTGTTATATCATAGCAATGTCACACTCACACGTTCATTCCAACAGCAATAATGAAATAACATTCATGACCACGCAAAAGAGAGAATTGCGCAAGGAATTTCGAGCCGCTTACTCCTGAAAAGATGATGCTCCAAGCTGCCCTTTGGCATGAACTCGTACACGAGAAGCCGCTGTTCGTCCTCCAAGCAGTATCCAACCAGATTCACAAGATTAGGGTGGGATAGTTGCCCGAGGTAATTGACCTCAGCCTACAAGATGTTCACACGCAAACAAAATTGGAAGATGAAACCACATCAGTGTCTCACTAAACCGTCAGGTAAAACAGACACAGCAGAAGCTGCAAGATAACCAACCAGCCATTCCCTGTGCCCCTGGAAGCTGTCCAACTTGAGCTTCTTCACCGCCACCATCATCCCTGCACCCGGCTTGACGGGGGCAAGCGTGTGCTCGTCGATCCACCCCTTGAACACGGAGCCGAAGCCCCCCTCCCCTAGCAGGGTATCAGGCCTGAAGTTCCTCGTGGAGCTTTTCAGCTCGCTGAAGGTGAATTTGCGGAGGTTCGACGACTGCAGGATCTCCGTCTCGGTGCGAGGAGTCGGCGGCACCGACGACAAGGAGCAGGAGGTGTCCGTCGCATTCTTGCTGCTGTTCTTGGAGCCAGTCCCTGGATTGCAAGCATGGAGCTGTACCTACTTAGCAAAGAAACGGAGCCCTTTTCGCGGCAGTTGCTGCGGTATTGCTGCGCTTGACAACTGAAAGCTATAACTCTTTTGCTAACAAAATCCAACATTTTAGTAAAGAAAACCCGCTACAATTCCTGGAGCTTGCACTATATAAGCGCCTCAATTAAAAATCGAAAAACGCAAAATCAACACTGAAGAATCAGAACCAAAAACTCCTCAAGAACCAGAACAGCAGCAGGGAAGGGCGGTGCTGGCACCTGACGAGGCGGGAGCGCTGAAGGCAGGGTTGATCTCCGCGTTCCGCTGCACGCCGGCGCAGTTCCCCATCAGCCGGAGCGCGGCGACGCCAAGGCACCCGGGGCGCGCGGCGTTCTTGCTCTGCGCCGCCGGCTTCGGCTTCGGAGTCGCCTCGCGCTCTAGGAGGAAGCTCGTGAGGGCGAGGCGCTGTGTGTCCGCGGTGTCATTCTCTTCCTGCTCTGCTAGGTTGGAGGATCTATCATTGCTGCTGGCTGCTGGCTGCTGAGCGAGGGCGGTGGACTGGTGGGAGCAGCCGAGCAGGCAGGCGACAGGAGGGGGATCCGTGGGGTCAGCTCAGCTCAGCTCACCCCCTGCCAACCTCATTAATGACCAAAGGGCCCTTTCTTCGTTATCCCCGCTTCCCTCTACCCCGCGTACATGTGCTTCACCTGTTCTCTGTCTTCTTATCGCGGGTATTCCCATTTCCTGCCAAAAATAAAAAATGTGGACTAGAATTTCAATGGATGAGAAAAAAAAGAAGAAAAAAAAGCAGAAGGATATTTTGCAGCTCACTCGTAGAGGCACAACAAAAAGATGTTTTCCAGCATAGCGTGTTCAGCATTTCTGAGCTATACTCGTGCCGTACGTGCGTGTACGGTGTACCCGCGCTTGGACATGGGACACTGTACACCATTATCACCGAACGGTCCCTCATGGTCATGGAGTCATGGACGCTTCCCTCTCGCATACTCCCTCCGTATCAAAATGTTTGTCATTTTTGACTTTTGAACAAACGTTTGACCGTTCGTCTTATTCAAAAATTAGCACAAATATGTAAAAAAATAAGTCATACTTAAAATATATTTAGTGATAAAACAAGTCATAATAAAATGAATGATATTTACATATTTTTTTTTGAATAAGACGAATAGTCAAACGTTTATTTAAAAATTAAAAGTGACAAACATTTTGATACGGAGGGAGTATCATCCAGCGAGACGCAACCATCTGCCCAAACAAAAATAGTACTACGTTTCTCCGTGTGTGTGTGTCAGTGTGACAGCACGCAATATATATGGGACGTTGTCAGTGTGAAATAACGTCGGCCGGACGGTGGTCTGATGGGTGCACTTGCGTCGTCGTCGTCTTCGATCCCCAAAACTTCTTTCCCGCCATGGTGTACGTACGTACCCGACGACCTGTGCATGCATCTGCGCTATCCATTTCGACGCCTTTACTTTCTGGGCAAACTTGATCGATCTCGACTCTCGAGTCCTTTCATTTCAGTATAGTAGTACAGCACTCGTCGTCGACCGGCCACGTAAAAATAAAGAGGCACATGTGACCGTGCCCTCCTTTTCAGCGTTAAATACCGTTCCATATTACTGGAACATATTTTATTATTTTTATATAACATATATGTTATGATAATTTGTAACAATTTTTTATGGTTTTATTAGTCCTTTCAAATATGCTAAAACTATTTATTATTATTTTTAAAAAAATTTAGACATCTTTTCGAGAGCTCTCAAATTTGTTACAATAATACCTTAACGAAACGATACGCTGAAAAGAACAAGATATGTGAGAGTGGATCCGTGAAGCACGCTGCGGCGGATTGGCGCCTTGGCGGTGCAGTTTGATGGCAAAGCTAGAGCTTAGAGGAGTTGCTTGCGGTGCTATATATGTTGTATTGTTAATTTGTTATGTTAAACTAGCTTCAAATCTGCAAGGAAGAGAGTCGGTTGAGATCGTTTTTTAAAGAATAGAGGCAGGGAGGTCTGGAGGTGGTTGGGAGTTTGGCGTGGCGCGTCCCATTCCATGGCAATTGGTGTTCAATTTTACAAAAAAAAAAAGCTAAAATCTCTGTTTAACCGGTCAATGACCATTTGTGTTCAGTTTATGGGGCGAAAACCAAAGTTCAAATACAAAAAAATAATAATTAAATGCACAATAGCCAACTGCCAAACATACACACAACTAAACCCTTCAAACCCTCGCTACACGTGCACGTGCTTTAATAGTTTTAAGTCTGAAATTAAGTTTGTAGAGTACGACAATTGTGTTCGATTTGATCCAGAGTTGAGATCGAACCTAGGTGCACGTGCTCCTATGCACTACGGTTTAGAACACCAAGGGCTCCTTGGTTCACATCGATCCAACGGCTTCACGCTGGTGCAGGGTTGATGTGCACCACTAACATATTGAGGGTGTGTTTTATGGCACGAAAATTATCCAATATATAATTTATTTAAACCAACTTTAACTGCTTTAAGCAATGGTTTTAAAAATTGAAATTAAAGTAGACGATGATTTTTTAAATGTTTATCTAGTGACTTCGAGATTTTGAAGAAATGGCGTAAAGAAATAATCAAGTGATTTTAAAAGGTTGCGTAGAAAATGGCCCAATTTGCGGGCTATATATTACGGGGAAAGAAACGTGCCACATGTGCTACGTTTTTTATGTGTCGGCTGCTTGCTTCCAGGCCTACTGTTAGATCCCTGCATCCAGCTCATTGTGTCTTTAGATTCATTAGGTTGAAGACACCTTCGCCCGCCGTTGATCTGTCTTGTTAACTGTCAGTCTGTTACGCATCCGGTGGCCAGGGACAAAGAAAAAAAATTCTTTATCCACTACTGATGATAGTTTGATTTGGAAGTGGACCACAAATAGCAAGTATACCGTCCAAGCGGCATACCAAATACAATTCATTGGTGCTGTCAAAGACAAATTCTTCGACGCAATTTGGAAGGCCAAAGCTGAGTCTAGATGTAAATTCTTCTTATGTACTGCTGTTCAGGACATGATTTTAACAGCTGATCGTCTTCATGCTAGGGGATGGCCCAATTCGGTGATGTGTCCTTTGTGTGGTCAATAAGAGGAGATGGTCAGGCATCTCCTTGCCTATTGCCCTTTCACTAATTAAGCATATTTGGCACAAAATCTCTCAAGACTTGTCAGGCCTTAGATTGAGGACACCAAATACGTAACAAGGCTTTTGGGAGTGGTGGCTAGCAATGAGCTAGATCTACAGTTACTAGGTCGCAGCGAAAGGCAATTCGATGGAATTGCCACATATGTAGCTTGGAATGTGTGGAAAGAGCAGAACGCGAGGATCTTCAATCATGTCTACAATCCTGTGGAGCAGGTTTTGAACTCCATTAAGCAAGACATTGTTAACTGGATGCGGGCGTTCCATTCTGATGATCATGCCTTCTTCTCTGTCTCGCTTAGCCCAGTTTTTATCTGTTTGGAACTGAGCTCTGTTCTTTGTAGTTGCTTTAAGTTCTCTTTTTGGTTGTATTTATACTCTTCTTTCATACAACCACAGTACACCTACCTTCGGTTAAAAAAAAAAAATCGGAAACTCATTACGTGCAATCTAGCTCTTGACGCACATGCTTAATATTTCGGTGTTGCTTAAACCAGGCGATCGAGTCGCATTACTAGCCTTCATGGCATGCATGAGCCCGAAGGCGATGGCTGTGCCCAGTCGCTGGCTCCAATGCACTCCTTAATATTTTGTTTTCGTGAGTTTGTTATTTGCAACCAAGTTGCGGGTGCAATCAATATTGTACTCTAGATAAAGCATGCATGAAATTTTAGTCCCTATTCTTCTCGCATTATCGGACTTATTTTCATTTAAATTAAAAAATATTTATTTATTAATATTTTCTCCGTTTTGAAGGTTTGTCTAAAATATGACAGGGAAGAGCACGACGTGTAGGCTAGGACAGATCAGTGGTCGTTAGCATTGGCATTGGTAACAGCAGGACACTAAAGTGGATGTGAACGACTAGCTCAGGGATGTCATGTTTGTGCTGCTGGTAGTGTTGGATGCAGGTGATCGATAGTAGAGCAATGATATGCGTCACCAGTGAGAGGCGATGACTTGGCATGATGAGCTGGACTCGCGCTTTGAAAGATAAAGGCGACGCAAGGACGAATCATGTACGAAGCAGCACAAGTTGGCAAGGGCCAAGGGGGCGTGAGGGATATGATCAAAGATTGAGTAGAGATTCTCCTAAAAAAAAGGATGGAGTAGAGATGATAAAAGGTAGAGATGCTATGAACGAGACGACAAGAACAAATCTAGTTATGTGCGTGTGATCGAGACTTCATATGGTGCGGCTTGCAATGGTAGTGTTCGCGGGTGTAGAGCAGAGCTCATCAGATTTGTTGCAGCGAAGCCTAATTACGATTAATTCCATGACAACAATGATGGCAACTGCATGTAAGCAGGTGATTGTCTGTTAACAGGACAACGCTTGATCAATCATCCGAGAGGGCTGGTGGGGCTAGTTCGGGACCGGTGGTCGCACTTCCGTGTGGCGCCGGTGACATGTTCGGCTCTAGGGCAAGTTGCGGCATAGCTGCGTAGCATTGTGGTGTGTTTAGTGTTTTGCGTATTTTTAATTTTTTTCTATGTATAGGCACGCCCTGGTTGGCTGGTTTGCCGTTTGCAACGCAACGGCAACGGCAACTCGGCGAGGAAGAACGCATTCCATCGTCGCACGGCACGCGTGCTCGCAGCGTCGAATCAGACGTGGACGCGAACTTAAATGAGGGAGCGCGATGGGCTGACGAGCGCGCGGCGCGCCCACCAGGTGACCCAGCGTACGTACGCCCGCTCTTCTGGCTCTCCCCTGCGTGCGCGCGTCTCTGTCCCGGCCGGCCCGCCTCTCGGGCAAGCTAGGCAACCGCCCGCGGTCAAGATTGGCGCGTCGATTCCGCCATTGCTCTCAGGCGACAGCGAGGCCGCTGGGCGCTGGCCGCCACCCCCGCCGCGCGCCCGCACGCACCGGTTGATCGATTCTTCGGCTCGATCGGCTTCTGATCGATCTCTCGTGGCCGTTGTTTTCGGCGTCACGTTTATTGCTCAAGTCAGCTTCTCTCTCGTACTACGAGTGAATGGAGAGCGTGACGCCGAAACCATCTGAGATGTCGACGTGCGCGCGCCATGTAAACGCGCGCAAACGTGATGTATTTTGCACCTTTGGAGTGAGGTTCGGTGGATACTTTTTGCTGTCTCAAATTTCTACAGATATTTGCACCTGTTCATCTCGAGTCTTGGCATGGTTGTTTTTGACGTCCGTCCATGGAGCCCCCGAGGACGAGGGATAATAAAGGTTTCTCTGGCTACTTGTGAGTCATGATTCCATGTAATGAAAGCGTGACAGGTGGGCTACATTGACTCCGGCATCAATTTTTGAGGGCCAACGGCGACCGGTGATGCCAGCACTCTCGTGTGCACCAGACACGTTCTTTTCGGAAACGAAGTCGTCGATCCAGTGGCGGATCCAGGACAAAATTTATGCCTGGGCAATGCTAAAATTGTCTTTCATTTTCTATAGAATAATAATATTATAATTAAGATAAAATATATTAATTCCAAGCTAACAATTCATTGGAGGCAACGACTTTGTGCAAACGAAGTTATTCACATATAAACTAATATACAAAAGTTGAAAGCGGATGGAATTAAGTAATGACGTTGTGCAAACTATTAGTCGGACTTGTTTTCCTTTTCCCTAAGCAGCTTGCATCGGCTTTAAGAATGAAGAGAGAGCAAAAAAGCAGCAGTTAGTCAGGAGGGGAGAGAGATGGAACGGTGGCTAGCAAGCGGCAGCAATTAGCATGGACGCAAGCAGAAGCTGAAGGACTCGACGAGGCCGGTGCGGCGGTGACCAGAGCCGATCGACGGCTGCTACTCTAATGCTAATAACGCGGCAACGCCCCAATCGGATCAGCTGATGTGTCGTGTGTCTCTCGCCTACTTGGCTCTACGTCTCACACTCTCTCGCCTCCTCGGCTCCTCAATGTTAGATGTCCCAGGTTATGATAGCTGAGCCCTATACCCAAAGGGAGGTACAAGACTGTCCAAATCCAAGCCTGGGCCGCCGCCATGGCAGCCCAGGTGGTGGATCCGCCCCTGCGTCGATCATTGACTCTTGATGCTCTGCATAGCTCCTGTACGAGAAAAACTTAAACTGCACCTGAACAAATATATATATATATACTTGTTGAACTTCAATAACTTTTGAGAGAGGCTTGACAAGCCGGATCACTTCGTTAATTAGGTTTGTTTCCAAAGTTTTGAGAAGTTAGTTTGAGATTAAAAAAATCCCTAAAGTAAGCTAAAGACGTTTGATTTTTGAAATTGGCGTAAACAAATATATGGGCGTTTTTATTGCGGCCCTTGCTAATCTTGTCAATGAATGGCGGTCTGTCTGGTTTGAGTACTAAGCTTGTCAAATTTTACCAACTGTTTTTGCTACACTTTTCTAAGCATAGATTATAGAAATTATGGCCACACCCTAGCTAGTAAGACTAAGAAAATCTTGCCACATTTTTTAAAACCACTTACATATGGGTTCACTAGAAAAAAAGAAGAATCTTGTTGCAAATATGGCTAGGAATCAAACATGCATCTAACTAGATTAAACTTGCCTAACATAAGACGTGACAAATCTAACCGCAAACAAGACATGCCTAGCCTAGTGCGCCCTCGCTATTTGAATGTCATTTGGTCTGTGGCCTTCAATTGTCTAGCCAACGAAAAAAGTTGTCGTGCTGGTGAATTTACGCGATGAGCGATTGTTGGCCAATGACATAGATATAGCGCGCCTGCACGCCAAATCTCACCAACGTGCTGGCCTTACTGACCGATACCGTAACGACTCCCTTTGTTTATTTCAGTTATCTATTTCATATAGTGTTATACAAACACAAGTTTTATAATTCATGTAGAATCTTGACCAACCCATTGTTATAGTTTTTTTTTTTTTTTTGGTTTTGATATTTTTTGTTCTAATATTTTTTAACTTTTAAATTCACAACAATTTTTATGTTTTTTGAATTTACTTTTTTTATTTAACTATGGGAACAATTGACACATTTCATTGACAACAAACCAAGCATATTACCTATTTTATTAAAATTTGGCAACCTTCAATTAGTTTTAATCCAAACAACATAAAATTTATCAATGAATGATCATGCCTTTGGTTGGTTTTGACCATTCATTGGCAAGATTATTGAGAGCTATGAGCAAACATGCGCTTACCCAAACAACACATACTGGATTATAAGAAACGGAATAGATTACTACTCCTAAAAATGAAGTCGTATCGACCATTAGCCTTTTTTTGGTGCAGGCGTGCAGCTCTGGTTGCTAGATGATCGCAGGAAACTTTTGATCGGCATTTGAAACTGAAAGACACTGAGCCAAAAGAAAAGCAAAGAGAAAGCTGCTACTTGGCAGGAGCGGAAGTGCGGAGCCAAAGAAATGAAAAGCGAAGAGGAAGCTGCTTCTTGGAATCTTGGCAGGAGCGGAACCAACGAAATGCCCCCTTTAAATTTATCTGCAGTATCTAATTTCTGTAGAATCTATAGATTTCAATTTGATCAGACCCATCTATAGATTTCAATTTGATCAGACCCAGTTCCTACTCTTCCTTCCATTGTTCCATAGGATGCCAGCATGACCGGTGGAAAGAAAAAAAAAAGCGAGTATTTCAAACAAACAAAAATGTGCCAATTTGGGAAACAAAAACTACCACAGCCCATATAACGAAGCAACGGCCGACAGATGCACGGCCCAAACGTCCGACAAGAAAGAAAGGGCCAGCTGCTGGGCTGACAAGGGCCGAAGCACAGGCATTTCTGATTCTTGGCCCACTGATACTCGGGGTCAAGACGGGCCGGGTGGGAGGACTCGTCGGTTGCCGTGCTGCCGTCAACCGGTGGCGGTTGCCGGCACGTCTCCCGGGCTGGACGGACCGTAGCGCGTCATGGCCTCGTTTGACCTCGCGTCCTTCCAAACCAACGCTATCTCGCCCCTTCGATCATGACAAAACAAGGTAAACTTCGTCCGTCTCTTCGCTCATGCCGCCTCCATGCTGCGCGCACGGATGGCATGCCGCGAGCTTGCTTTCGGATCTTGCGTTGCCTCGTACTGTGTTTCTTCTGGTTTCGCCGAGAGCTCTTTCAGGTGTTCCTTCATGGACAAATATGCGAGGGCAGATCTAACTCATTTAGATAGCTTCCACACAAAGTACACTACTGTTGTAGTTATAGCACAAGACATCTGAGTCGTTAGAACCAGATGAATGAACGGTTAGTATGATATTTAATAACATTTTCTTAGCGAAACAAAAAGAAAGCTTTCGCTTTTCCATACGGAAATAGGAATGAGATGCCCTTTCCGTATACCACTTGTAATATTGTGTAGAGAATCTCATGGTATTTTTTGAAAGAGTAAATTACACCGTTAGTCCTCAAACTTGTTCTGCATGTGCACATAAATTCCTAAGTATTAAAACCGTTTATTTAGGTGTCTGAACTTGTGAAACCGTTGCACTTAGATTCAAAAGGTGGTTTTGCAAGGCGGTTTGGTGGCATGTACCACCATGTCACCTGCCATGTGGCCTTACACGGGCAATGTGCATAGCTTTTAAATTTTAAAATATGAATTTTGCGGGTTAAAAATTTTAAAATGAATTTTGGTGTTTATATATTTCAAGAAATGGTTTCCAGAATCTATGTTTTCTAAAAAACTTTTAAATAATTTTAAAATGTTAAATTTGATTTTTTTATTTTTTAAAAGTCTAGAAATCATTTCAAAAAAAATTGTTTTTTTCAAATTCCAAAATTCCTTTTCATCAAATTTTAGAATTTTGAAAATATTTTTTTGAAATTTAACATTATGAAATTCACATTTTTATTTAACATACAGAAATTCATTTTTAAAATTTAAAATTCTGAAATTCCACTTATATGGCCAATGCAAGGGCACGTGTGCATAATTGGGCCACATGGCAGGTGACGTGGTAATCCATGTCACCAAACCACCCACCAAAACCACCCTTCGAACCTAAGTGCAACGGTTTCGTAAGTTCAGATATCTAAATAAGCAGTTTTAATACTTTTAGATTTATATGCACATGCATGATAAGTTTGGGGACTAACGATGCAATTTACTCCTTTTGAAATTCACTTGATCAAAGATGGGGAAGAGGTGTCCATAGGCACAAATCAATTCAGTTATGCTTAAAATAGTAATGGCAATGAGCTAGCTGATTATTATCTTAAAAAAGTGGCAATTGCAATTTTTCGCGCCCACATGGTACTAGAGGTCTAGATGAATCAGGTTGGGTATCGCCTCAACCCGACCCGACCTGGCCTTCATTGGGTGCGCCAAAATCTTGCCCCCCATTGGACCCGACCCAATCTGACGAGTCCTTGGCTCACCTCGAAAACAAGAGGAAGATCTGAAGCAAACCGTGGGAAGCCACTGCGGAGGCGGAGAGGAAGAGGGTGGTTGACGCATTGTTTCCGTCGTCGTCATATCAGCCCATCGCTGCTGTCGCATAGGATGAGAAGAGGAAGAGAAGGCATCGTCGGCCACTACGTTCACCCGCCGCATTGAATCCATTGACGTCGTCGTCGCATTTGCTCGCCGTTGTCTCCGTGGCTCGTAGGGAACGAGGAGGATGAGCTAGAAGAAAGGCGGTGGGATCCTAGTAGTCGGCGCCGAGCCCATCGCTATCGTCGCTGTTGATTGGAGGAAGATGAGGCGCAGAGTGAGACTATGAGAGAGTGGGGAAGGTATATGACTGAGAGACTGTGAGAGAGGGGTGGCGGCAGGGACTGGGGAGTGAGACGTGGTCACGCGTAATCACTGGAGAGAGTTATGGTTGAGCTACAACCTTCGGTGAGGTAACCCTAGGATGATGATCTAACGGTTTAGGGGGGTTGGGGCGGGTCAGGTCAGGTTAAAGGTGCACTTGAATCTGATCCAATTACAACCGAGGGCCCGATCTGGTTTTGACCCGATTTCTAGGTCGGGTTTGAATATCTCTCTATGGGGTATAAATACAGAAAATTGGTCCTGATAGTCATGAGACTGATTGAATTCAAACGATTACAAAAATCACTTTTTTTTTGTCGTGGGCATCCGGCTGACTTTACACCTCGTTTAGAATACTTCGTGGACATAATCATTGCTCGTATTGCAATTAAAATATCACAATTTACCTCTTGATATATGAATTACATTGGCTTTCTTTGCTAAGAGGTAATTAAGAGTCTTACCTATTTAAAAGCATGTATCGATGATAATCGATGCACAATGAGCTTGCCATATACTCCCTCCGTCCAGAATTGATCATCATATAAGCAAAAAATGAAAATCCAGAATTGATAAGTGTATAAGCTGTGGGAGTAAATGTTCTGCATGTATGGACGCGCTCCAATCTCTCTTTTTTACTGCATCCACCAATCAAAGCAGACGAGTAAATGCTTTGCATGTTGATCAATTCGCATGCAGAGGGATTACTAGGGGAATTAATACGGAGAGTAAATGGAATATGGGGGAGTTAAGTGCTTCTTGGTCTTGGTGACAAGTGCTTAGATGATGATCAATTCTGGATGGAGGGAGTATGTTGTATATACCCCTCCATGGACTTGTACACGCGCCCTTCATTTTTAAAGCTTTTTGTCCCTCATCTTCGCACGATTCACATATGTCCTTGTTTTGTTTTTTTTCCTCTTCCCTCAGTTTTACTTGTCTCATGCATTGATCTCAAAGAGTATGCATTCCGCACCCTCAAAACAACCTTTGTGACGTACAAGTCCCTATATACCGTAGTTTCACCAATTCCTCGTCATAGTGAAGCGCGATTGAAATACTAGACTCCAAATGTAAAACTATTATATCAACAGTTTTACATTTATTTTACATGCAAAATTGTTAAAACTATGTTGGCATGCTTGATAAACACTAGGCAATGGACTATGGACACACGGCCGATACACCAAACCAAAATATATTATCTTTGCAATGACCATATATTTGTTATAGAAATAATCATCAATTATAGTAAAATATAACAAATGATGATATCCCAACTTGACTTGCGTATGTTGATAATTGAATTATAAACTCGGCAAAATATATAAAGTTGATTCTACCAGGGCTTGTTGAATCCCTCAACTATCAAAAAGTCTATTATGTATATCAAACTACAAAACCAATTATTTAATGTATTTATTTATTATTATTGGGTCATTTAGTGACCTCGATGATCTTGCGGTGTGGTATCTGATTTTGCCTATATTGCTTGCACACATCGCATAATTTAAAGATGCTTTCGTGCATAAAGATCACAATAATATGTTAATTGGTCTTTCATGTATGTGGCTCATTCATTTATCTCACCATGATCGACTATGTCACACGTGTATCATTGATTATGCCTATGTTTATTATAGAGTAAAATGCACCGGGGGTCCATTAACTTATAGCGTGGTGTCATTTAGGTCCATCAACTTTTAAACTGCAGTTTTGGGTCCATTAACTCTTTAAGTTGTTTACTGCAGGCCCGTACCTCTTCGTTTTGTGTTTAGATCCGACGTGGCATGGACACCGTGGCAGCCACTTAAAGAGTTAATGGACTTGCAGTAAACAACTTAAAGAGTTAATAGACCTGCAGTAAACAACTGGCTGCCACGTTGTCCATGTCACGTCGGATCTAAACACAAAATGAAGGGGTACGGGTCTGCAGTAAACAACTTAAAGAGTTAATGGACCCAAAACTGCAGTTTGGAAGTTGATGGACCTAAATAACACCACGCTACAAGTTAATGGACCTCTGGTGCATTTTACTCTTTATTATATGATAGATACGTGTTAGAAGTTAGTAATGATGTAACGACGTATATATCTAGTACTTCAAAGTGTCTGCGATATGATCGAGACTATCTTAATATGTGAACATATTAAATAAGAAAGCAAAAAAACATCCTTGTTGATTATGCCTAACTAAAACAGACAAACAAACAGCAACGTCAACACTCACCACAATTAATGAGTCTCGAAGAGATTACACATTGACACACAACATCTCATTGTAAAGTTGGACCGTAATTAGAAATAATACAATCATGTTCTTATACATATCACACATATGAGTTATGTATAGCATAATATAGGTACTGTAGTAGATTACTAATCCTACTAAAATAATTGAAATGAGTATTTCTTCTAAAAAAGGAATAGTTGTAATTTTCTTTAACTACAAAACATACATTAAAAACTAGTATTTAGCAATGCCACCAGTAAAATTAGAGTGAAACTGATAATCATTTGATTTATTGTGGGTGCCACAATTTGACGCTGTCGATGTCTGGAAATCGTGCTCCTGAAGAGCAGCGGGACCACGGACCGGCAGACGAATTTGTAGTTAGTGTGAGGCCCAACGACCACCCTTCTCAGCAGCTCGGGGCGGCGGCCAAGCCTACGGGGGCTAAGGCCGCGCTAACTTCCCAGACAAGGACCTGGTGCGACTTGATGATCCGGGTACAGATCCATCGTACAGTGGGAAGAAGAGAGAAAATGATACAAACCGTGAAGACACAAGTGGTTTACCCTGGTTCGAGCCCCCACTGCCGGGTAATAGCTCTACTCCAGTCTTGTTGATTATATGGTGGGAAAACAGTACAGAGGTGCCGAGACCGGGTTTAGAGGCACCGATCCCGAGCTTACAATGGTGATGACTAAACACTAAGGCTACTTGCTAAGGAAGCTTCGGATGGGGCGTTGTTAGGGCTTGGGTCAGATGGAATCGGATCCCCTCAAATATCCAGGAATCCTCCTTTTATAGGCGCGGCGGGTCGCCCGAAGCTGATGCGGCGGGCCCCACACCGGTCTTTGCTTTAACGGAGAGGCTCTTGTCTCGTTCTAGGGTCCTGTCGGGTCTCGAGTCTGCAGGGAGAAGCTAGTCAGGTTAGTACTTGGTGTGTGTTTGTCTCGAGGTGTCTATTCGGAGAGGAAACCTTCTTTAGGGAGAAAGCACTTTCCCTTTATCCCCTATATAGCCTTGACTGGACCGAGCCAGCCTCGCGCCATCCGTTGGGGGCGTCGCGTAGCGTAACAACCATCCGCTGCCTGCCAAAGAGGGCAAACGACAAGACGGGCTGCCCGCGTGCTCTTCCCCGGGCTGCGGGTTCCTAGGGAGACACAGTTCGTTCCGGTCAAGGCCGAAGAAAGTATGGTGGGACACGACGGTTGTCGTCACCTACCCACGGGTAGACGGATCACCCGAGGGACCTTCTCCCGGGCTAAGGATAGCCCGGGAGGCACATGGTGCCGCACAGCTTGACTTGGTCAAGCCCGGGACAGCCGCTGGCGGGTTAGGCGAGCTGTCTTTAGTACGGCCGGGAATGGCCTCTTGGATCCCCTGTTTGTGCGATGGGCCGGTACGGAATTGGCCCAAGGCCCGTCTCAGGATGAGCCGTTTACCAATCACCAACAGACGCCCTCATCCCATAAAAGTAAATCAGATGGTCGCTCTTATTGGAATTCCACATTGTTTATCTCTTAAGATATTATGTTAAAATTCCATCGTTCTAAAACCTAGACTGTCTAAATCTAGCGGTAATGCATCAGCAACGCCTTTTTCACAATGTTTTGTAGGTCTATTTTTAAAATTTTGAAGGTACATCTCAAAGCTCTAAGAAGACAAATTTATTGGACTAGCTCCAAGTCTTGATACCACCCTAAAAAGCTACCAAAGTTAAGAAGATAAGCAAAAAGGTAGATAAGTAAATAAGATGAGATGATATCTCATTTATTAGCTCGACAAAGTGATTAGATCAAAAAAGTTGCAATAGGATGAGTTCAGATACTTGAGTAACCGAGAGACCTAGATTACGATATGCTACAACAAGTCATTTCATTAACCTCGTCTACTAGACTGTGCCCAGTATTGTTTATGAAATACATATAGTAGCACATTAAGTTTAAATATGTGAGAATAAATCTGGAAAGTAGGATAGCATGGTGGCATACCTCTCATATATCGTCCACGTTGTCTCATACAGACAAGCATCATGACATGGTATTGCATCCACTATATTGCATCCTTGTTCGCAAAGCGTTGATCCTACATTTCGGTGCCTAGAAACTGATGCGTTGCCCGTCATCATATCTCCAAGATCTGAAACATATACATCTCAATAAATTTATATATACATTTTTAGAAAGTATTCAAATTGGTTGTTGTGTGCTCTGGGGTTAGTGTAAGTTGGAACCAATACTAGCTACTCCTTGCAGTTCCTAAAAACATGGTGTTCTGGACATTGACATGGTTTTCAAAATACACCTTTGACTACTAATTATTATTGCAATTTATTTATAGAATCTATTAAAAAATATAATATGATGGAAGTGCTTTTTAAAGATGTATGATTTTCATATACCCAATCCAAATAGTCCAAACTATTTTCGTAAACAAAGTTTTTAAAACTTCAATTTAGGACAAATCCAAAATGTCATGTTTTCCAATAGGAAGCATTGCTATCCATTTATTAACTATAACACCTTGGCCCAAACTTTGTTTAGAGCCATTCCACCTTAAGGACTGACCACACACAATCTAGCATCTCACTTTGGTTTTGGCCTTGCTCGTCTAAACGGGTTAACTCGGGATATTATGATTTGGTTTCCCTGTGTTATAAGCTAGTGGAACACGATGTCAACTAGCACTATGGTACTCTCTCAGTTCCAAATTGTAGTTCACTGTTGACTTTTGGATATTCTATTTGACCATTCGTCTTATTCAAAAAATATATGTAAATATTATTTATTTTGTTGTGATTCATTTTATCATTAAACATACTTTAAGCATGACTTATATTTTTACATGTTTGCACTAATTTTTTGAATAAGACGAATGGTAAAAAAAACATGTTCAAAAGTCAACAGTGAACTACAATTTGGAAGGGAGGGAATACTAAAGAGCATGTTGTTACAATCTCCCCCTTAATAGGTTGTCACCTTTAGCAGAGTGAAAGCACAGAAAACTCTACTCGATACACAAGCCATGACATATGTCACTATGGGCCACACACGTGCGCGGCCCATGCAGCATGATATCATTTGTAACACCGTGACCCAAAATTTGTTTAGAGCTAACCCAACTTAGGGGCTACTCCCCACACATATAGCATCTGAATTGGGATTCCGCTTTGCTTGCCCAAAAGACTTAACCTAGGATGCTATGATTTAATCTGTCGTGGGTTATAAGATAGTGAAACATGATGTCAACTGGCAATGTGCAACTAAAGAGCAGGGTGTTACAATCTCCCCCCTAATGGATTGTCGCCTTCAGCAACGTGAAAGCCTAAGAAACCTATTCAGTACTCAACTCATGACATATGACGTTGAGCCACACACATACGGTCCATGCAGCGAGGGTGATGCTTTGGTACCATTTGTAACATCCTGGTCCGAAATTCGCTTAGAGCCAACCCGCCTTAGTGGCTAGCCTCCACACATATAGCATCTCGCTTGGGTTTCGGCCTCGCTCACCCAAAATGGTTAACCAAAGATGGTATGATTTGGGTGCCGAGGGTTATGAGCTAGTGGAACATAATGTCAGCCAACAATATGGTGCTAAAGAGCGGGTGTCACCATGTCCTCCCTAATGGGCTGCCACCCTCAGTAGCATGAAAGCCTATGAAACTCCACGACCCGTGATGTATGCCGTTATGGGCCACATGCACATGTGGTCCATGCTGCAAGGGTGATTCTCTTATACCATTTGTAACACCCTGACAAAAAAAATTTTGCTTAGAGGCAACTCACCTTTGGGGCTGACCCACACACATAGCATCTCACTTTCACTCACCCAAAAGAGTTATTCCGGGATACTTTGAATTGGGCTGCTAGGGGTTATAAGCTAGTGGAACATGGTGTCAACTGGCAACCAAAAAGTGAGGTGTTACATTAATATTTTGTGTTTTTAGACAAATGTATTAAGTCTATGATAAGCATGCTTAGAAAGCACTAGGTGAAAAGTCACTCATAGGATAACACATTGCATCCTTTGTTCCTCCTACATGCATGTTTGTGATTTGGACGCCATGTATGTATATCGCACCCTTTGTTCCTGCAAGTTGAAATTATATTTTCGGTGCCTAGAAATGTATGCATTGTACGCTATCACATATCTAGAGATTAAATAAGGTTTTGAAATCGTTGTTCATGCTTTGTTGAGATGCCATAGATGTTTCATCATGGTATCTACAGTAGTATATCGATAATTGTTGTTGTTATTAGAACCCACATTATTGCCTTATGAAAATTTTCCCCTTAAGGTAACATGTCAAAGTTTCTTCGATAAAAGACCTTGTCTGTATGGATGTAAGGCCACAAATTTTTTTAGACAAATTAAATTGTCAAGACCCTAAACATCCTTTGTCAACGCTGAACAAATAAGTTTAAGCAATGATGCATGAAAGTACTACCTTTTCAGTGGTGACCATATATTTCCTCTAAACATTAACCATGAATAAAGTAAAACTAGTGTCGGATGACATCTCATTTATTAACTTAGGCCCTGTTTGTTTGAGCTGCAGCTTCTCTAAAAGCTGCTTCTGGGAAAAGTCATAAAAAACTAGCTTCTGAAAAAAGCTCAGATCACAGTACAAATTAGGCTTTTGGTGGCTTTTGGCTTCTTTGAAGGGGGTTTAGAGGGCCTTAGTATGATCGAATCTAGAAGGTTCGTTTAAGAATAGTTCGGAGGGTACAGATGAGTAAATATGTCTAGAAATGACACGATGCTTGTTGTCGTCATCACACACACACACACAATAAAAATATTTGGGACTCCATGGAGTCCGTGCTCTGTATCTAGTTTGGAAACAATTAATTGTGCATTTATTGTATTCACACCTTTGAATGGTAAATGACAATGTTGTTTTGCATGTATTTACTTTGTGTGCACAGATCTTGATAAAATCCAACGGCAACAAGGAATGGAGCACTGACTCCATGCAGTCATATTCCGTTTTCCTATATATATAAACATATATAATATAAGAAAATGCATTAGAACATCTCCAACAAGTCATCTATAATATTATAGCAGATATAAAGGGGCCGCTGGAGAAAAAATCTTTAAGAGCATTCCTAACATCCCCTCTATCCCACCCCCTAAAACACTATTTATACACATGTATGAATAGTGTTTTAGGGGGTGGGATAGGGAGCCTATTGGGGATGCTAAAAATGTAGTGTAAGGCTCTGTTTGTTTGAGATGCAGCTTCTCTAAGAGCTGCTTCTGGGAAAAGTCATTCAAAACTTGCTCATATCACCATACATTTTGGACTTTTGTGAGCTTTTTGCTTCTTCGATGGGGGTTTCAAAAGCTGTCTGTTTGTGTGAGCTTCTAGCTTTTAAGGCTATAAGCTGGCTAGAAGCTCAAACAAGCAGACCCTAAATTAGAAGGAATTTTGAAGGGATGAATAAAGAGGACGTCAATAGTATTTTGGAGGAAAGATACAGAGGGACAATTGGTGATGCTCTTAGCACATTAAGTTCAAATATTCCATTGTGTAGCTGTAGAGCAGAATGGCGTGGCTGGAGACCTCTCTTCTATCGCCCATGCTGCCTCGTACAAACAAGCATCATGACCTATTATCGCATCCACTATGACACAGCCTTGTTCGCGAGCGTTGAACCTATACGTCGGTGCGCAGGAACTAATGCGTGGTCCATCGCTATATCTTCAAGATATGGAAATATATGCTTCCCATTAAATTTAGATATATCTCCTCCAAAAATTTAATGTATTCGAATTGTCTCTTGTAAGCGTCGGACTCTATATAAACCATATATGGAACCATCTGAGTTCATCCCAGAGCCCTGACTAGATTGAGAGCCATAGCATCCCATAGTATGAGTTAGGAATCATTTGCTAGCAAAAATTTGCCCAAGCCTCACAGGCTATAGAGCTGATCGAGAGCCATAGACTCCCATGGTAGGAAGTAGGTACGATGGAAGCATTCCTAGGAAAGCCGTCCAGTGGTAAGATGTAGGGTACCCCAAGCAAAGAGAGACACCATTCACTCGAGGAGGGCCTACCCCTCGTTGCATCACTCAACTCCAACTATAGTCAACTCCCATAAACAAACCGCCCTCCTCCTACCCTCCCTTTCCCAAAAGGTCAACTCATCTATCCCCTCCATTGTTCCGCCGATCCCCAAAATCCCGAGCCCGAGAAAACAAAATGGGCAATGGCATCACCAAGAACCCATGCTTCTCCGGCGACCCGTACGCCGCCGCCGTCGCGTCCGACCCGCTCCCGGACGACAGCCACGGCCACTCCTTCACCTACGTGCCGTCGGCCGCCGCCGCCCTCGATCAGCCCGCGGCGGCCGTGGCGATGTCGTCGGAGCCGTCCTTCTTCTCCCTGTCCGGGGCCGCCATCAGCGCCAACGCCGCGACGTCCGCGTCCATGCCGTCCTTCCGCCTGATCAACGAGCTGACGTGGCCGCCGTCGTCCGCCTGCACCTTCGAGAGCTCGCGCTCCTTCGCCGCCGTGCCGCTCCAGGCGGCGCCGCCGCGGCTCTCCATGTCCGGCCCTCTCCTCTCCATCTCCGGCCGCTTCTCCGAGGCGTCCGGCACCACGTCGACCACCTCCGACCGGCTCTCTGACCGCCCCTTCATGTCCGGCCCGCTCGACCGCTCCCTCTCGTCGTCGTCCTCCGCCGCCGCGAGGCCCCAACCCAGCGTCTCCCAGCTCATCGCCCAGCGCCGCGCCCGCCGCCACAATGAGCGCTCGCTCCTCCGGCTCCTGGTCAGGGCCGCCTCCAGCATCCGGTTCTCCGGCCGCCGCCGGCCTAAGGGGCCCGCCGCGCCGGCAAGGGCGGAGTCCCTGAGCGACGGCGACTACCGCTCGCCGCCGAACGGCAATGTGCAGTGGGCTCAGGGGATGGCCGGCGAGGACCGGTTCCACGTGGCCGTCTCGGAGGAGCACGGCTGGGTGTTCGTCGGGATTTACGACGGTTTCAACGGGCCCGACGCCACCGACTACCTCTTCGCCAACCTCTACGTCGCCGTCCACCGCGAGCTCAAGGGCGTGCTCTGGGACGAGGACGACATCCAGGTCGGCGACGGCGAGCCGGCCAATGCCAACGGTGGCGAGCACCTCTGCCTCGCCGGCGCCGGCAGCGGCAGCCCAGAAGCCGGGCGCAAGGCGAAGAAGGGGCGGGTGGAGAAGTCGCCCGCGCCGCGCAATGGCGCGGCGGCGATGCACCGCGACGTGCTCAAGGCGCTGGCCCGTGCGCTGAGGAGGACGGAGGAGGCGTTCTTCGAGGCGGCGGAGCAGCGCGCGGCGGAAAGCCCGGAGCTCGGGCTGATGGGATCGTGCGTGCTGGTGATGCTGATGAAGGGCCCCGACGTGTACGTGATGAACGTCGGCGACAGCCGCGCCGTGCTGGCGCGGCGGCCGGAGCCCGACCTCAAGAACATCCTCGGCAAGGCCTCCCAGGACCTGCAGCAGTTCAAGGCCGAGATCATGCGCGAGCTCGAGGCGCACGACATGGACGGCCTCCAGAGCGTCCAGCTCACCCCGGAGCACAGCACCGCCGTCGAGGAGGTACCAAACACGATCTCCTCCTCTTCTTTACAAATTCCATTGACAGATAGACATGATAAGCTAGTGACCAACTCCATCACAATGAATTTTATAAAACTATGCTCCCATTAACATACATCCTTGAACATCATCGAATTGTAATTTGGATGGTGCAGGAGGTGAGGAGGATCAGGGCCCAGCATCTCAACGACCGCAACGCAATTGTTAACCGCAGGGTGAAGGGGAAGCTCAGCGTGACAAGAGCGTTTGGGGCTGGCTACTTGAAGCAGGTACGCACACCAATCAAACAGTGCCTCCTTTCCTGCTTCAGACTTCAGAGTGCATGTTCAAGCACATTGTGCGATTGCTGAATTTTCTTCTTCTTCTTTTTTTATCCCACGCGCCACATTGAACATGTGCAGCTAGCATGAGCATGCGGTTTGTCCATATTTTCGCTATTGGCCAATCACTCTGGCACTATATATAGGAATTCCCAGTCAATTTCAAATCATGCCCGATTAGTGACCGTCCAACAGTAGCTCTACAGCTGCTAAATGCTATGCTGGTTGACTCCCAAAACCTAAAAGCTCTGATCGCGACCTGCAAAATGCAAATCCATGCATCCTATCCTGCAATGTCGACATGATCCGCACTGGCAACAGAGCAGCTCAGCTGATCAGCTCGGCTTGCTGGTGCTGCCTGCTCTGCTCTTCTCATTCTGCATATGGCGATCCTGCATCTCTGACGATGGGTGTCCTGCTCCGGCAGCCGCAGTGGAACAGCAGGTTGCTGGAGGCCTTCAAGATCGACTACGTCGGCACGGAGCCGTACATCAGCTGCACGCCGTCGCTGTGCCACCACCGGATCGGCTCCAACGACAAGTTCCTGGTGCTGTCGTCGGACGGGCTCTACCAGTACTTCACCAACAAGGAGGTGGTAGACCAGGTGGAGAGGTTCACCGCCGCGCACCCCGACGGCGACCCCGCCCATTTCCTCGTCGACGAGCTCGTGCTCCGGGCCGCCAGGAAAGCCGGTATATACAATCTCTTCGCTGACAGTGCAATCGCCGCCATGTGATGTCTGCGCCGGTTTCTTGACAGTGGATGTTCTTGCAGGTATGGACTGCCGTGAGCTGCTCGAGATCCCGCGCGGCGACAGGAGGAACTACCACGACGACGTCTCCATCATCGTGATCTCCTTCGAGGGCAGGATCTGGAGGTCCTCCGTTTAGGCGCAACGTCAGAAGGTTCAGACGTTTCAGGGAGTTTCATAGCTGCAGGAAGAGATGGGCGTGGAAGGAAGCACTGGATGCTTTGTGGGAGCTGGTAGGGCATGGTTGGTTGACCGCAGAAAGGCGAGACGAACAGCACCCGCCATGAAGAACAACACCTTGTTCGATTCCCTTTTTTTTTCTTCCTTCCTTTTGAGAATCGTGTTCCTTTTCTTGGCCGAAGCTGTTGTGTATATGTGGTTCGGCAGGAGGAACGCCTCAGCTAGTAGCTAGGCTTATATGTTGTAATTAGGTTTTTGGCATGATGGCTATAGAAAAGAAAAAAAGGGGAAGGGGAAAAGCATAGGCTCAATTACAAAACAAGAACTGTTGCTCTGGCTCTCGCTCTCTGCTTGCATCAGTTGCATGTGTGAGACTAGCGTCGATGCATTCCGTTCGGTCACCTTTGACAACAACGCGTCGCTGAAATCAAATCGTTCGAACAGGCGATGGCACTAGGGTCAAATTCAGCTGATGACTTCGCCAGGACTCTTCTGCAACGCTTACCCTTTATCCAAGCAAAAGATATGGTTGACGACACAAGGTTCATGAAATGTTTTCTATTTGACAATTTTCATATAACAAAATGTCGGGGATAAAATTACTACCATCGCTACTACCACTTCCCGACGGCCAATCGAATAATTTATTAGGCCAAATTCCTGAAAGTTTATCGGCCCATATGCATCCCGCCGAACGAACTTTGGTGGCGCGCATGCATAACGGCCTAGAATCGTGTTCGAGTCCGTCTCGAGCAGGGAGTTCTGACGGCTACGTGAAGACCGGACGTTGGTTTCCGGATTGGAATAAAGTCGTGATCCCCAAGACTAGGAGTATGCCTTATCCGCCTCGGGATATATTTGGCATGTATCGAGTTCAATTCACGTGCTAAGTGGTCACCAAACCGATATTCCCTCGGTAGGTCGGTTTGCTCGCACTATATAAATAAGGCCCTACGGCGTGTGTAGGGATCGCATCGGACGTCTCATAGGCATCCGAGCACGAGGCCCTTGCATATTGCTTCTCAGACACCCATAATCTCGCCGAGACTTGTTCGCCTCGCCGAGCCACCTCTTGTATTCATCTCGATATATAAGAAAGGCCGGACGTAGGGCTATTATCTCTCCCGAGAGGCTGAACCGGATAAAACCCCATCTCTGTTCGTTCTTTGTTAAGTGGTTGTTCGGCGTGTCTCTTATCTCCTCCTTGAAGAACCTTGGTTGACTTGGGTCAATATCCCAACCGTCGACACAAAAAAAAATTAAAAAAATGCATATACATAGAGACATCTAAATCGTTCTTATTTGTCCCAACGGCAAGTGATGTCACCTCTCGTTTTATGGTGTAAGACGATAACGTATAAAAACACCAATAGATCAGTTTTTTACCTATTTACAACTACATGTACACTAGCGACCATTGGACCTGTACCAAGATTCATCATCATCTCTCACTCTTCCTCAAAACACATTTTTTTTTTGCCAAAAGATCCTCCAAAGTTAAAAAATCAATCCAATCTGCTTCCCCCCCCCCCCCCTTCCACTCAGGTTGGATCTAATCCTGCTTCCCTCAAGAGGCGAGATTGTCGACAGCCACCAGAGCCCCCCACCAGCAACCACTACCACCCTGCATGAGCCGTCGTGCACCCCGGGGTCCCGCGCTAAAGCTGAGTCATGAAACTCCACGTATGGGTCTGTTTTTTCGATGTCTCGAAGGTATGTCCTAAAACTTTTAAAAAGCAAGTAAAACGAGATGGATCCGGATCTCGAGTCTATCTCGAAAAGCTCTCAAAGTTCAGCCATTCAGCTGTTCAAATCAACTCAGATTTGAACGGTCGTTCAGCTGTTCAAATCAACTCAGAAGAACAGATCTTGGATGGCTTTTTTAAAAAAAAGAGTTTGAGGGAGAAATGGGAGTGGAGCATGAATCTTGACACGAATTGATGGTTATGGAAGACGAAACTGCATATATTTGTGGTTTTAAGTCCCGGAAACATGAAGGACGATTGCTGCTAAAGTTTATCAACCCAAACTGGCTTCAAAAACCGAGCTACGCTATTTTTTTTTTTACGGTTTTTCACTTAGCCACGATTAGCCAAGAAAGTTGTTTGATTAAAATTGAGTGGTTACTCAAGCATCGACAAATTCCCAGCTATATGCCTTGAAAAACGACAAGGATACGTCCATGGAGCTGTCGAGAGGGGAAGAAAATGGAATCTCCGCCGTTTGATTTTATTTGGCTTTAATTTGTCCGTGCCAAGTTGAGAAATTTGATATCTTTGGAAAGCGTCCGAGGACTCTCCGGAGCATAGTTTATGCCACGTTTGGGTAGGTCAACTCTCCCGTCCGTCCCAGAGTGCCCAGTTGAGAAACCTACCAGCGACGTTAATATCTAGCATTTCGCGCAAGTGGCGATAAAAAGTTCAGGAAAATGTGCGGCGGCTGCTGCATCGAGACATGACCGCTGTCTATGTGCATGTGCTGTGAATCCGATCGAACCGTATCGTTGCTCTTTTCAGCGTAAAGCGTGTGCACAACTGCACATTATCAGCGTTGCTGCCCGTGTAGGAGGGGGGGTTGCAGAATTGCTGAAAAACAAACTTCAAGAGCTTCTTAAAGACGATTTTCAAAGATGGTTCACTTGGTTCGATATGCTTTTAATAGTTTTGATAAGTTGTTTTGAGATTTTAAAGAGTTGAGTAAAAAATACTTCTCCCTATTTTAAATAGTAGTGGTTTATCTTTGAAATGCAAATTTTGTACCATTAATTACCAGTAAAATTTATTTATATAATCCACGAAATATGAATATGATATATATGGACATGATTTTCGAGATGAATGTATACATAGAGTTTTCATGTGTTTGATCAAATAGCTCAAAAGATTTTTGTGAATAAAGTTTTAAAACTATAACTTAGGATAAGTCTAAAACCGAGTGAATAGAAGTTTTGGTTTTTTAGAAACGTTCCAAGTAAATTGCTGATGAGCAATTTACAGCAAACCATGCAGTTTTTTAAGGCCATCTCCAATGCAGGTGCTTAGACAAGTGCTTAAAGAAAAAAGCAGGTTTTTTTGCCATGTAGGATAGAGAAGTTGCTTGCATGGGTGCTTAGAGCATCCCCATCACACCCCCCAAAATGGCCTCTATTTCAAAATTTTTCAAATGCATTAGGAGGGAATTTAGTCCATGTGAGTAGCAAACAGACCGTGTAGCGATTCTTTAAGAATGCAGAAAATTTGAAGGCCTCATTGGGATGCTCTTATAGAGGGGGTATGGATGCTTAATTAAGCACCATGCTGAGAGAGGTGTTTAGAGAGTACCTAAGCACCCATATAAGCTTCTATGCATTGAAAATAAGTTTTTCTACATAAAAGCTTAGTGACGTGGTAGCACCCTCTCTCTTTAAGCATCTGCTATAAGCGTTTTGCATTGAGGATGGCCTAACGGGAAATAAACTGTGCAGTTTTCAAAACGGGGAATTCGGGAGAACAGTCTCCATTCAAAAATAGCTAGATACAAAAAAAAGAAGAAAATCGATATACAAACAAAAGAATGAAATAGAAGTGTAATATTGAATTGCTGTTGAGTATTGAGTAAATTTTAATTTGTTTGGTATGAAGAATGCACTAGATTAGTACATCATCAACTACTCTAACATCTAATACAAAATAAGAAATAATGAAATTCCACCAAAATGCACATGATGAACCTGCTCCATCTAGGATCACGTTGACATCCCAGCATTATTCTATAATTAAATCATTAACCGTATCGAATAAAGCTGGTGTTCTTTTTGTTGGTAATACACTAATATTCGTTTCATTGTACCCAAGATTAATGCATGTAGACACCTTGGGATAAGGTAACCAAAAGAAAACAAGTTTAACCGGCGTAAATTCTACACATCATAGAGACATATATGTTGCCTTGTTATTTTGACCTGAAACCAACTGTATCAATATGTTTGGAGTGGCTGAGCTAAATAAATAAGCTGACGGAGTTAAAGTTAGTTATGTTTGAGACTGAAATAGACAAGCTGATTAAATGAATAAGGTTAAACCACTTTGAATATGTTGTACACCGTTATATAAAAGGTTATATGCCCTTCATAAAAGGACACAATCTTAGAGTTAAAAAAATGTCAAAAAAAAAATTAAGCGTTTCGAGAAGAACCATGAAAAGTCTTGCAAAAATAACATAAAGTGCGACGGATAAAGTTTGGCCTATATGGCCTATATAATAATGACAAAATTCTAACTGTAGCTTTTAGTTTTAATTTGAACTAAAAAGAACCCATCATAAGATTTTGGGTTCGTCTACAAGGAAGTTAAAGTAAGCCCAATATATTTATCAATTTAAGGATTCCGTTCAATTTTTCGGTGTTTTATATTTAATGTTGTATAGATGACGTGCTCTATTTTTCTTTTTAAAAAGCAATTGTTCGTTCACCAACAGTCTTGAAGTAAAGTTGAAAGTATATTTTATTCTTGTGTTATTAATACAGACTAGCGGATCTTTGTAAATCAATATATGAAACTAGTAGGCAGATTGTATCGCATCGCAGGCTCCAGCCTCCAAGAGAACAGCAAATGGCCATAGTCCGATGTAATTATATGTGTATAACAGGCCCACGGTTGAGCAACGGGGCAAGTGACAGGCCCAGGCAAAGTTTCTAAGCCTAGTTTACACGGTTACATCATACTATCGGACCTACTTTATTTTTTTAAGGAAGAAGTCCATTTTACCCCCTTGAACTATCGCACAAGTTCAGTTTTCCCCACTCAACTTCAAAACGAACAAAACACCCCTCAACTATCAAAACCGTACAAAATACCCCCACCCAAAACCATGGTGGTTTTGGATGACATGGCATCTAGTCATCATTTTTTTTTAGAAAATAAATTTTAAAAAAATCTAGAAAATTATAGGAAGCTCAAAAATATAATAAAAATATGCACAACAATAGAAAAAATACATAGAATCCAAATATGCAATAAAACTGTAAAGTTTATGTGCATACTTATTTGCAAAAATTATTATTTTTATATAAGGTGTTTTATTTATTAAAAAAGTATTCAAGAAAATTTTGTTTGTTCTCTATAAAAATGGTGAAAAATATTTTAGTTTTGAGAATGATGTAGAAATTAATAAAAACATAAAGATGCTATTTTGACTGTTGAATTTGATTTTTTAAAAAAATACAATTGAAAGGTCAAAATAAATTAGAATTAGAATTTGAAAATATAAATTGAAAGGCAAAGTTAGCATCCTCTATTTACATCGGTTTCTCTCATTTTTCCTACAAGCCAAATTAAGTTTTTTAAATACTTGATTTATTTATTCAATGAAATACATTATGTACTATTTTTACGTATAAATATATACATAGAAAAGTATTTTCAATGAATATTTGGATTCTACCTATTTTGTACTTTTGGTATTTTTATTTTATTTTTTGAGCTTCCTATGATTTTCTAGAAATTTTTGAATTTATTTTCTAGAAAAATGTTGATTAGATGTTATGTCATCCAAAACCACCATGGTTTTAAAGTAGGGGGTATTTTGTACCGTTTTGATAGTTGAGGGGGTGTTTTGCCTTGCTTTTGAAGTCGAGGGGAAACCGAACTTGTGCGATAGTTCAAGGGGGTAAAATGGACTTCTTTCTTTTTTTAAAGAAAAAGTCGGGCTGGTGGACTCACGTTTCGATTACGACGGGAGGCCTAGGCACGGCACGATAGGCTGCAAAACCGTGCCGGGCCGGCCCGAGGCACGATGGGCTAGATGGGCCGATATGGCCCATTTAACAAATGGCTAAGAAAATATCCTTAAAATAGGTAAAAATGAGGCCACCAGGCTTCTTGTTTCCACCTTTGATAACCAGTAGGACCCTTGTTCGTTTATGTATATTCCATAATAGTTTGCTATAATATACATAATATTAAATAAAAATAAAATAAATACTAATCGTGCCGTGCCCGTGCCGGTCCACGGGCCTAGCCTTCGGCCCAAGCACGCGGCCCGCCGATCGTCTTGCGTCTTACCGCACTATTTATATCGTCTCGCGTCAGCGTGCTTGGTAGGGCCAAATGTATGTGCCTCGTCTTGGCCATTTAGCCCGCCCGTTTGGCCATCTATATCCCAGAGAGAACGTTCATCTATGATCCCGTTTGGAAAAACTATTATTTTTGTCCTTCATCTACAACTCTCACTCGATTTTAGGAGTAAACTTCTGATGTTTGTTAAGGATACAAAAAGTTTTCTGTCAGTCTAAAATATTGGTAGACGCTATCAAACTCTTAAATACTAAAAACACCTACGTAGACTTTCATATTACGACCTATTTGATCGGGGAAGAGTCTCATACATAGATGTTGAAACACGACACCTGACGGCGTGTTCTCCGCTCAACCACTGCGGATCACACCCCTAGTCAGATTTCTACCTTGCTAGTCTATCGGCCGAGCTCAGTTCGATTTAAGCGTGGGACGCAACAAAGAGCAACACACGGGTTTACCTGAGTTCGGACCCCTCGCGTAATGAGTCCTACTCTGCGGGTCTTAGCTCTTTTACGGTTGTGGTTGTATGAGATGTGGTTACGAGATGTTTCGAACCCTCTCTCTCTCTCTCCGCCTTTTATACAAGCCTCGAAATGGCGAAGAGAGCCGTGGGTAGGCAATACAAGATTTTAGTACAAGATAATCGATAAGACATGAGGGACACGACAGAGAGACGAAAACGTCTTTATTCTTGCGCGCGGCGCCGCCCACGCTGCCTCGCAGTGGCTTCCGACCCGCAGAACGCCCAGCCGAGATCAAGCAAGGGGGCCAACTTGTTCTTCCGATGCGGGCGGCGAGCTTGATGATGGCAAACTCTCTCTGTCGGTCATTTCACGCGCCACGCGATGGCGGTGGTCGAGCCCGCAAAGGTCACTATGGCGGTAATCATCTCTTCATCTATCTATCTGCGCGTAATGTCGCATTGAATGCGCTCGTCCTTCGCAGCAGGGGAAGCCTTCGCCCGAAGACTCTTCCGAACGCCTCGCCACGCGGGCCCGCTTAGTAGTGGGAGGCCCTCGTCTTGCCGAGGGCTCGCCCACACGCCCGCCGACGTGTGGGGCCTCGCCCGATCTTCGAGGGGCTCGCCACGCGCTAGGCCGAGGCTCGCCACACGCCGGGCTCGTCGCCCGCCGACGTGTGGGGCCCTCGCCGTCTTCGAGGGGCTCGCCACGCGTTGGGCCGAGGGGCTCGCCCACACGCCGGGTCTGGTCGCCGCTCGACGTGTGGGGCCCGCCGACACGCCGAGGGGCTCGCCACACGCTGGGTCTAGTCGCCGCCGACGCGCGTGGGGCCCGCCGACACGCCGAGGGGCTCGCCCACACGCTGGGTCGGTCGCCGCCGACGCGTGGGGCCCTCGCCGCGCTTCGAGGGCTCGCCCACACGCCGGGTCTAGTCGCCCGCCGACGCGGGGCCCGCCGACACGCCGAGGGGCTCGCCACACGTTGAGGTCTGTCGCCCGCTTTGACGTCGGGGGCGTCGCCCGGCTACTGAGGGGCTCGCCACGCTGGGCTCGATCACCCGCCGACGTGGGGGGCTCGCTGACACGCCGAGGGGCTCGCCCACACGCTGGGTCTGTCGCCACCGACGTGTGGGGCCTCGCCTGGCGCCCAAGGGGCTTCGCCACGCCATTGGGCTCGATCGCTCACCGACGCGTGGGGCCCGACTGATCTTCTTAGGACTCTTCGTACCCCGGTATTTATTACACCGACAACACCATCATCTTTTCGACCCAAATTCACAATGCATAGTTGTATAAAGTGTCAAAAAGGATAATGAAGATAGTTTTCTCCTCAGCTTCTACCAAGATGCTAACATGGTGATAGGATGAATAGATGTTTTAAAAGCTCATAAGATCCAGTTGTCACATCGATCAACATCGAAGTGATAGGAAGTTATTTTTTTCAACCACACATGTTCAAACTTGTATAATCAAACACACTCGCCATTTGTCATTCTTTCTCTTGACAATTACTAGATTGGCTAGCCATTCTGAATTGTTGATTGTCAACGGTTGAGATATCGATCTCAAGTCAACTAAGGTTCTTAAGAAGGGGAGATAGAAGACACGCCGAACAGAACAAATATCAACCAGCGACGAACAGGGAGACAGGGGTTTTTATCCTGGTTCAGGCTTCTCAGGAGAGATAATAGCCCTACGTCCAGCCTTTCTTATATATCAAAGATGATTACAAGAGGAAGCTCGGCGAGATGGACAGGTCTCGGCGAGATTATAGGTGTACAGAAAGTAATATGCGAAGATGCGAAGTCTCTTGGCCGTCAAGTCGTGCTGGCTTGACGTAGATTGGATGCTCTCTACGCACCGTAGAGGCCTTGTTTATATAGTGTGGAGCAAACCGACCTACCGAGGGAATATCGGGCCGGGCTAACCACGAGATCGTAACGAACTCAACGTGCCAAATACATCCCGAGGTAGATAAGGTAAACTCCAAGTCTTGGGGATCACGACATCTGCTCCAATCCGAGAAACCACGTCCGGGTCTTCACGTAGCCGTGCAGAACTCTGTTCGAGTCGGACTCAAACACGAATCTTAGGCCATTACGCACCGTGCCAGCCAGGAAGCTATCCGGCAGGATGCACATGGGCCTGATAGAACCTTCTAGGGAGCTGGGCCCTAATAGGCTGTTCGAATGGGCCGTCAGGGAGTGGGCCATGGCAATGGGCCGTGATTTAATCTCCGACACTAGCCCCGAGACTCAAGTGGAAGGACTCACTAGAGCGGGTCTTCTCTTGAGACTTCAAGTCACGAAGAGGAAATATCGCCATTATTTAAGATGTACAACGAACAACCGAAAGGGTTATGTTTCTCCGAACAGACTTGTCCGGATCGAACAAACCCGATCAAGACCAACAACTCATTGCGTCGAACAGGAACAACATCTATCCGGCGAGCACTCGCACTCCTCGGTCGCATAATCGAAAAAAGTAGTCGTTGGCAGATCTCAACGGTAACTTTGTTGCGCAGTGAAAACAGACGACTGTTTTTACTTAGCCGTTACGGTAAAAAACTAGCCGTTTAGTGGCAAAAAACCATTGCAGAGCTGCTCGCTCGGTTTATAAAAGCACCCAAATCGCCCGCGGCTCGCCACTTCTGCTCTCGCGTCTTTTCTTCCCAAGCCCTAATTTCAACCGCGCTTAGCATCAAAGAGCCGAACTCCACCTCAATCTCTGCTTCGTCCCACTACGGGATCATGGCGGCCAAGTTCGCAGACACTAGCATGACCGAAGAGGACTTGAAGGTCTGGGAGGAGTAAGGCCACATCGACGCCGGCAGCTGGAGGCTGCCCGGTGAGGAGAAAACTCCGGAGCCGCTCGAGGACGAGTTCGTCAACTTCGAGCAGTTCGTACTGTTCGGGTTGAGGTCTCCCGAAAGCGACTTTGCGGAGGCCTTCTTCAACATCAGCGTGTTAGAGGTGACGACCCTCAATCCGAACTCCATCCTCCAGATGGCCGCCTTCGCACACCTGTGCGAGGGCTATCTGGGAATCGATCCGCCGGTGGGGCTGTTCCTTCACTACTACACAGTGACGAGGAGCAGCTCCGCCGCTTCGGCGCTTGGGTGTTACTACCTCAAGCTCCGGGCCACCGCTGACGACGCGCCGTACCCTCGTCCACCACTGCTCGACTCAATGGGCGCGTAGTGGATGAGGTGGTTCTACATCAAGCGGAGCGGCGACGGCAAGCTCGTCTTCACCGGAAAGGCGTCGGCGAAGGGAACGCCAATGCCTCGGCCGGAACTGTCCGACGAGGATTGGTACCTAACGAGGAAGATCGCCTCTCTCGTGGGCCTCGGGCTCACGGGCAGGGAGATCATCCGCGACTTCACAGTGAACAGGATCTGTCCGCTGCGGAAAAGACCATATCCCTTCTACAAGATAGAAGGGTGGGAAGACATCACCAGGGAGAGCACGGGTAAGTGCATTTAAGACTCAACCTTCATTTGATGATTTCATCCGAACAGGAACTAAAGACTTCTTCTGTTCGGGCAGTGCAACCGATCGAAGCATGGGTGACCGGACAGGTCGATGCCATGCTGAAAGCTGCTAGGAAGGACAGTGAGGTCACCGGCGAGGTGGCCTATACTTGTCCGCGCAACGTACTCGTCCGCACACCCGAGGTAAGCACTTACACCCTGTTCGATTTTGCAAGACTTGCACGATTTAAAGATGTTAACATTCGTTTCCCGAATGAACAGGAGACCCAGCTGATCCTCGGAGGGATCGTGGAGGAGCTCTCTGAAAGCAAGGGAGCGAGGAAGGGTAAGGCCAAAGTGGCCGAGAAGCCCAAGGTGGCCGCCGCGCCACGGCGGTCGCCAACCCTCAAAGAAGCCGCCCGCGGCGACGAAGCGCGAAAGGTGCCAAGCGAGCGCTGGTCGATCAAGCGGAAAAGACTAAGCCCTCCTCCTCATCGAGCAAAGCGACGAAGAGGTAAGGGTCATGACCCTTTGGCTTAAGCGCTATGCGCAAGCTCACCCGGGCCATATGGAACGGCTGCAATAGGTCGCCGAGCAGAGGAGGCTCAAAGAAGAAGTCGCGCGCAAGGAAAAACATATTGCGCTGCGCCAAAAGAGTGCTCAGCTCAGCAAGGAGCTGAGCTTGTCGCCGCAAGCTCCTGGAGGCCAGGGCGAAGAAGCCGAAGAGCCCCCGAGCAAGAAGCGCAAGCTCCACCGAGGAGCGAAGAAGAAGGTGACATTCCCTGTGGCAGGTACGTAGTAGCAAGGACGCTTCCTTTACATTGTACCAAACCACGCAAGAACTAACCCTTCTATTTTTCATCAGCTGCCAGGGAGGAGGTCGACGCGGACTACGTGTTCGCGGCGGTTGAGCGGTCCTTGCTGTCCGAGCACCTGCACGGTGCCTCGCGAGCAACGAGGCTGCTCGCCCTCAAAGACAAACTGGCGGTGTGGGCTTTGCTTCCATCCAGTTCCAGCGATCGAATCGACGCCTTGAAGGGCGCGATTGGCAGGCTGGAAGCCCAAGAAGCGGAGCACGGCACCACGAGGAGCGGAGCCAAGGTCTTGGCTCTGGCCGCCAGCATGGGACCGAAAGCAGCGGTCCGCCCCGACTTCGTCAGCAGGGGAGATCGTCCCTGTGGCGACGGCAACCTCCGGCGAGCAAAGAGAAATCCCTGTCACCGGGGAAGAAGAAGGAGATCGCGGTCAGGGTGCTCAAGTCACCCTGTCCGCAACCCCACCGGCGTCTCCAAATCGAGCGCCGGTCCCGCCAAGACAACGGCGTAAGAGTAAGAGGAAGGGCAGGAGCGTGAGGCGGCGCATTCGCTCGCCGCTTCGCCCCCCAAAGCGGTACGCCCGCTGGAAGGACGGCGACAGATCTCCGCGAGTGTCTCATCCCTAACAATGAGGCTTCGTGACCCACGGCCTAGAAGATCGCTTGCGCCAAGGCCTGGAGCGTCGGCTTGGAGAGGTAACTTTAAAACCTGAGCTTGTCTGTTCGAGCTACAGCAGCCCAAAGCATGACTAACTTGGCCTTCTCTCTTTCAGTTCATGAAGGGCACCCTGGAAAATCTCGTGGAAGGCATCACCTTCGAACGCAGCGCCCTTCTGGCGGCCTTCCAAGAGCAACTCCGTCGAGGGGAACGGCGGAGCCCATCAGACAACCAAAAGCCGCCGGTTTACCGGCGAAGGTGAAAAAGTCAAGGCCCAATCGACCAAGAGAGGCGAGTTTCCTCCAGCGCTCCGTGAGGAGGCCGAGGAGACGACGGGCCGCCGCAAAGCTAGCACCGCGAGAGGAGGGTCCAGAGCTGGAAGAGCAGCCAAGATCGCCGAAAGCAATGAGCTAGTCGAGCGAAGATCTCGACCGAGCAACAAGCACCAAGACCGACGAGGTCGAGGCTCTTCGTCTATAGCGGAGCAAAGCGAGCAGCAGCAAGCGAGGAAACTGAACGTCTCCGAGCTGAGGCCAGAGACGGGTTCCGGACCCAAGGAGAAGTCCTGCGCCTCAAGGAAGTGATCGAGGAGCTCAAAGAGCAACTCGCTTCTAAGTAGCAATAGGATTACTCCCAAAAGGGCCTTGTACCTGTAAATTTTGGTTATTGCAATAAAGCTTACCTTTTCCCTGCAAAAAAGAGCAGCAAAAAGATAAGAACGAACAGGAAACCAAGAGCAAGGCACAACAGCGCTAGAAAGTTTTAAGAAAACCGGTAGAACGCTTCGCCTAACTCCCAGCCCCCATTGTGCAGCTGCTCGAAAACCTGAGTTTGCGAACTCGAACAGGTGCACAAGAGAAAGAGCGACACCTTAGCCCCCGGTACGGACGATGCTCGAAAACCTGAGTTTGCGAATTCGAGAACGTGCGTAGAGAGAAAGAGCGACACCCGTATCCTGATCGACTCGTTCTAAGAACTGCTCGTTAACGTAAGTTAGGTGATTCCGAAGGTAACCGAACAAGGAAAGTGCATCTGCCGCGGAGGGCTTACGAGAGCAGGATTTGCCGAGTGGTTGTGCCGTGAGCGGTAAGTGCCTCTGCCGCGGAGGGCTTACGAGAGCAGACTTAGCCGCAAGGCTGGATGCCGTTTTACGCAACTCTGAGGTTAGGAACTTGTTGAAACGAGATACGGGCAGGGAAACCCTGAAAATCGCGGAGCCAGGAGTTCGCAAGACCAGGCAGCCATCAAGTGTTACCAGAGAGAAGACAGTCTAAGAAGACAAGAAGTGAAAAGGACCACAGGGGGCCGTGAAAATTCACTGTTTATTGGATTGAACTTTACATGGCAGCCCGAGAGACTTGGACGAACTAAGGCGCGAAATTTGACAAAAAGCACAAAGCTAAGCAAACAAAGGACCTACACAAAGAACTTACGAAGCTGGTCGATGTTCCAAGTCTTTGGTCGACTCTCTCCGCCCTCCAATGCCGTGCCAATGTTCCCGGACGAAAGCAAAGAGAAACGATCATGAATGGGCCCTCCCATCGAGGAGTTAACTTGTTGGCATTGGACAGGTTCTGGACACGGCGCAGAACGAGGTCGCCCGCCTTCAAAACCATTGGTCGAACGGATTTGGCAGCATACCGGCGAAGAGCTTGCTGGTAGCGCGCCATTCTGACTTGTGTCCGTTCGCGTGTGCCTTCGAGGATATCGAGGTCGAGTAAGTGCTCTTGCTCGTCGTCAACCAAGTTGACCGAGCTCGTGTGAGGCGAGCCGAGTACTACTTCGACGGGCAAGATGGCTTCTGCACCGTAGATCAATTGGAAAGAAGTTTCCCGGTTGCGGCGGCGTGGCAGCGAATCGCCCGAGGACGGAAGGAACTTCGTCGACCTGAGCTTTGTTGTGCTTTCGCGAGTGCCGCGAGCAATCGCCATTTGATACCCTCGACTATCTCGCTCATTAGCTCGCCGATCGCTTCCATTGCTCGTGGATGTGCCACAGAGGCGAACCAGACCTTGGTTCCCAGCTGTTCGCAGTATTCCTGGAATAGCTCGCTTCGGAACTGGGGACCGTTATCGGTGATCAGCTTATGGGGAATCCGGCGGCGTGATCACGTTGTTTTGAAAAGCGCATAGCCAATTTGGCGTGAAGAGAGACGAGCTCGCTTTGATCCACTTTGTAAAAGTATCAATGGCGACGAGCAAGTGTGTGTAGCCCTTATACCCCTTAGAAAACGGGCCGGGCAGATCCAGACCCCATGTAGAGAAAGGACACGATGGGGGGATCGTTTGGAGCTTTTGGACGGGCTTATGTGCCTTCCGGGTGTGAAATTGGCAAGTCTTGCACTTAGTCACAACGTCCCGGGCATCTTATAACGCGGTAGGCCAGTAGTAGCCCATGCGAAACGCTTTGCCGACCAAAGTTCGGAAGGAGGCGTGGTTGCCACAGGCACCCTCGTGTATGTCTCTAAGAAGGAACACACCTCCTGGCCGAGAGATGCACTTGGAGAGGACTCCACAAGACCTTGGCGGTAAGGATGCCGCCCACGAAGTTTGTATGGACTAGCACGCCTTATAAACCGAACGCTTCGGCTTGTCGTCGGGCAAGGTCCCATCCGCAAGGTAACGGACAAATGACGTTTTCGATCCATGGCACGCTCGATAACGGAGACAAGACCACTGCCTCGCTGCCTCGTCCAAGACGTGATAGAGAGCTTGTAAAGGTGCTCGACGAGCACCCTGCCGGAAGCGAGTTCGCGAGGATCCATACTTGGGCGGTTAGGTCGCCAAGAAGTTGTCCTTCCCGAGCACGAAGAGCACCTCAAAGAATCGAAAGTGCCGCTCCAACTTCCTCACTTCAACCAGGTATCGCGCCATTGAGTCATCGCAGCACTGACACTCCTTGTTTACCTGATTAATGACCAGCTGTGAATCTCCTTTCACAGTCAGCCGTTGGACGCCGAGCGACTTGCACGCTCTTAGTCCCGCGAGGAGGGCTCGTACTCATGGCGTTGTTAGTTGCCGCACAGTGTAGTTGGATAGAATACTGGAGCTGCTCTCCTTGAGGGGAGATGAGAACAAAACCAGCCCCTGAGTTTCCAGTACGCGAGCCATCAAAGAACATGGTCCAGGGGGGTTCGTCAGGTTGCTTGGGAGCTTCCTGGGATTTAGGCGGGCAAGTCCATTCACCGACAAAGTCAGCTAGGACCTGGGATTTAATAGCAGTTCGGACAGCAAACAGAATATCAAACTCTGCCAATTTTATTGCCCACTTAGCTATATGTCCGCCGGCTTCCTTGTTCCTTAGGATTTCTCCAAGAGGGAACTTGGTCGGGACCAGTATTTGGTGCACCTGGAAATAATGGCGAAGCTTCCTGGAGGACATGAGTAAGGCGTACAGCAGTTTCTGGACCTCAGGGTAACGCTCCTTTGATCCGTGAAGTATCTCGCTCACATAATAGATTGGTCGCTGGATGCCTTTCCTTTCCACCGTCAAGACCGCGCTCGCCGCTTGTGGCGTGCAGCCAAGATACAACAAAAGCTGTTCGCCATGTCGCCGGGTAGTCAAGACAGGTGGATTGGATAGGTATTGCTTAAGATCTTGAAAAGATAGATCAGCCTCCTCTGTCCACTCGAAGCCATTGTGCTTGCGCAGGGCCTTAAAGAAGGGCAGCCCGCGTTCGCCTTGACGGAAAATAAACCTGCTTAGAGCAGCCATCCGCCCAGTGAGGCTCTGAACTTCTTTGACGGTAGTCGGAGCCTGCATGTTTTCAATGGTCTTGATTTTTTCAGGGTTAGCAGAGATTCCTTACGAACCAATGACGTAACCGAGTAACATTCCAGATCGAACACCAAAGGTACACTTCTCTGGATTTAACTTTATTCGATGCCTGGTGAGATTACGAAAAGTCTCGGCCAGGTCTTTTACATGATCTGGAGCATACTTGCTCTTTACAACTATGTCGTCGACATAGACCTCCGAGTTCCTTCCGCTACTGCGGGAAAGTCTTCTCCATTAAACCGAACGCGACACCAAACATTGCAAACCGTAAGACATGGTTGTATAGCAGAAAGTGCCGAAGGGTGTGATGAAGGCAGTCTTCTATTCATCATCGGGGAGATGCTTATTTGGTGACAACCGGAATAAGCATCCAAAAAAGTCAAGAACTGGGCATCCGCAGTCACGTCGACCAGCTGGTCTATGCGAGGCAACGGAAAATTATCCTTAGGACAAACAACGTTCAAATCTGTGTGATCGACACACATCCTCCACTTGCCGTCTTTCTTCTTTACAATGACAGGGTTGACCAGCCACTCGGTGTGATCAACCTCACGGATGAAACCAGCAGCGAGCAGCTTGCCAAGCTGATCCTTGATGATCCCCTGCTTGAAATCTGAAAAGCGTCGAAACTTCTGGCGAACAGGCTTTTTGTCCGGCCGAACGGCTAGTTTGTGCTCGATAACCTCCCTTGGGACCCCGGGCATGTCAGACGGCTCCCAGACAAACACGTCTGCATTAGCTCGGAGGAAGGCAATGAGCTCGCTTTCCTATTTAGGGTCCAGATTGGCCCCCAAATGCACTGTCTTGGAAGAGTCATCAAGAGACAGTGGAACTTCCTTGGTCTCTCCCCCTGGCTGGACAGAAACCTTAGGGCGTGCAGACTTGGTCTGCAGAATTTCGGGACCGTGCGGTGGAAGCTGGTCGACTAGGGCAAGGGACTGCTCGTCGCAATCCAGAGCAGCTTTGTAGTTTCCCTTGATCGTGATCACACCGTTAGGACCCGGTATCTTCACGCAATGGTATGCATGGTGGGACACGGCCATGAACTTGCCAAAAGATGGCCGGCCCAAGATTGCGTTGTAAGTAGATGGGAAGTCAACCACGTCAAACGCGATCAACTCTGTCTGAAAGTTGCTCGGGCTACCGAAGGTAACAGGCAGAACAATCTGCCCCAACGGCTTGACAGCTTCTCCGGGAACAATGCCGTAGAAAGGCATCGCGACCTCTTTGAGCTTGGGCGAGGATCCGCATCTCATCAAGACTTTGGTGAAAGCAAGTCCAACAAGACTTCCGCCGTCGATCAAGACACGGCCAACTCTAGCGTTCTTGATGGTCGGGCGACCACGATGGGAGCCACCGAGGCTTGGTCATCGATGGGGCAATCCTCCTGAGAGAAGGAGATGGAAACCTCGGTCCACTTAATCGATTCGGCCGAGCCTTGCCCTTTCGATGTTGTGGACCTCCCGAGCGACTTCCTTGAGGTCGCAGGCAGTAGGATAAGCCGAGGAGCCGCCAAGATGACGGCGATATGGTTCACGGGCTCCTGATATTCGTCATCATCGTCACGGTCACCATCGTCGATTTGGCGCTTAGCCTTGCCGGCATCACCTTTTTCGGGCAGGGTGGGCATTGGGCCCTTGCCATTGTAGAAATCCTCGAACTTTGCGGCCCAGGTCCTACAATGACGCGTGTCATGCCCGTAGTTCTGGTGGAACTTGCAATATCGGTCACTGGGACCTTTCTTGCCTTGGTTGCCTCCCTTATAGTTATTATTGGGCTTTTTCTGCCCGTCTTTGGGAGGAGGTGTGCGATCTATACCGGCCACGGTGTTGTTCGCATCACCCTTCTTGTTGTTCTGGGATTTCTTGTCACCAGGATTGTTGTTGCTCTTCTTCTTCTCATCCACACCAGGCTGGGCGGACAACTCGCCCTTGTCAAACGCTTTCTTATACTGAAAGCGCTCTGCCGCATTGGCATAGCGATCAGCCGCCTTAAACAGGTCGTTGGCGGTACAGGTCTCATTGATCTCGAGATCCTGGGTGAGCCGCTCGTCGCGGACTCCGTTTTTTAAGGCGCGGACAACAGATTCGTCCGAGATGTTCGGGATCGTGTTGCGAATCTTGATGAAACGCTTCACGAAGTTGCGGAGGGTCTCCCCGTTAATCCGGATCATCTGGTGCAGATCATCCTCCTTGCCCAGACGCACGTAACAACTCTGGAAATTGGCGATCAGAGCGTCACAAAGTTGGTCCCACGAGCGGATGGAACCTTCCTACTGGTTGAACAGCCACGTCCGAGCAGCACCTTCAAGGACAGTCGGAAAGTAATTTGCTATGACTAGCTCGTCACCTCCGGCTGCCATGATGGCAGTGTCGTAGATGGAAAGGAACTCTTCTGGGTTTTGAGTCCCATTATATCTCTCCATGTGATCGGGCTTGAACTTGGAGGCCACGGACGACAAGGTCGGTCGAGAAAGCCTTACAGCCCAAGGCGTACGACCGACCATCTTCTCCCGCAGAACCTAGTCTCGAGAAGACGTTGGTCCTGTTGCGCGGAGGAACTCTAGTTGAACGGAAGGACTCTGTCTGGAGGAACTTCCTTCGTGATAATCCTCAGCGCTCCTTCCTCGTGGTCGCTACGATGTGCTCCTCACGAGGGGATCGTCCGCAATCATCGCGCGCACGCTTGCCCCTGAGGTCGCGATGACTACGGGGACTTGGCGAGCGACGACGACCACGGGTAGCTTGTTCGTGGACAGTGGTCCTTCGACGGTGACGAGGGTCACGCGATCGATCGGAGCGCTCACTGCCCGAATCCATCCGGACAGGCTAATCACGCTGCCCGGATGAAGTATTACCTTCACTTATGGACTTAAGGCCTTGACGCCGCTCAAGGTGAGAAACAGCGTCGCCCGCCTAGGCGGCGAGATTGTCTGGTTGGCGGATCGATCACCATCGCCAGGCTTGAAGCCGTTCAGCTCTGCTCGAGGTCTGGGATCCACGAGGCATCCGCGTCTTGCCCGACCGGTCCGGTTCTTGTGAGGATTCTTCCCGGACAAGCGAAGCTTTTGCCAAGGGATCTGGCGTAGGTACGCGAGGCGGGTCGCGTCGCTGACACTTGCGCTGATCAAGAATCTGCGCAAAGTTTGGTTGATAGATTCATCCAGACTGCGGCGAACAACATCTTGTTCGCGGGCAGCTTGTGCAGATCCATCTTGAAGCCGAGCAGAATTGATCCGCTCGATATCTTCGGCTGCCGCGACCCGTGCAGGATCCTTTGAGGTTTCTGCACAGGCCATGTTGATGCTGCGGTGACCGTGCGTAGGTGCGCTAGACGGTGTCATCACTGTGTCGCCACAGGAGGAATCGACCGACATGGCCTTGGAATCCGAAAGATCTAAGCCATCGTAGAGATCATCGGTTCCGTACTCATCGTCGATGACGGGAGCTTGATGCAAGACCATCTCTAGTTTATATCCAGATATTTCTGTCCCAGATACAAAGAGCGATCGAGATCGAACAGATCGATCCGATCTGACAGGGGATGAGACATCCTGTCCTTCTGAGTCGTAGTCCTCAGGAAGAGATCCCTGGTCGCTGACGGAGTTCGACATGCTTAATCTGCTAGGTCCCCACGGTCGGCACCAACTGTCGACGGTTGAGATATCTATCTCAAGTCAACTAAGGTTCTTAAGAAGGGGAGATAGAAGACACGCCGAACAGAACAAACAGCAACCAGCGACGAACAGGGAGACAGGGGTTTTTATCCTGGTTCAGGCTTCTCGGGAGAGATAATAGCCCTACGTCCAGCCTTTCTTATATATCAGAGATGATTACAAGAGGAAGCTCGGCGAGATGGACAGGTCTCGGCGAGATTATAGGTGTACAGAAAGTAATATGCAAAGATGCGAAGTCTCTTGGCCGTCAAGTCGTGCTGGCTTGACGTAGATTGGATGCCCTCTACGCACCGTAGAGGCCTTGTTTATATAGTGGGGAGCAAACCGACCTACCGAGGGAACATCGGACCGGGCTAACCACGAGATCGTAACGAACTCAACGTGCCAAATACATCCCAAGGTAGATAAGGTAAACTCCAAGTTTTGGGGATCACGACATCTGCTCCAATCCGGGAAACCACGTCCGGGTCTTCACGTAGCCGTGCAGAACTCTGTTCGAGTTGGACTCAAACACGAATCTTAGGCCATTACGCACCGTGCCAGCCAGGAAGCTGTCCGGCAGGATGCACATGGGCCTGATAGAACCTTCTAGGGAGCTGGGCCCTAATAGACTGTTCGAATGGACCGTCAGGGAGTGGGCCATGGCAAAGGGCCGTGATTTAATCCCCGACATTGATCTTATGGATAAAACCAACCTCGAGGAGATTATCCATCTCATCGCTGATATCCGCTTGTTTTTCTAGTGAGAAACATTAGTTTTGCTTTTTACTAGCTTTTTGGTCATGTTGCAAAGATGGCATATGCTATGTTACCTTCTTTGGAACTCTAGACATGTCAGACAGCTACCACACAAACACATCTGCATTTGTGTAGAGGAAGACAATTGTCTTTGTATTTGGCATCTAGAGATGTGCCTATTTCGATTTCCTTGCAAGCATCCCCAGGAAATAGGAAAATTTGCTAAAGCAAAGGTACAAGTTTCGATAGATCATAGATAGCCCTGACATACTCATCGTGAGATTTGAAAACAGTAGATACGAGTGTGGTGTAGTAAGATTTGACAATCCGGTGTACTCACTTCGTTCTTTTTTGGACGCTTTTAATTTTTTGACACACCTTTGACTCAATTCAAAATCTATTCGGTGACCAACAGAACAAAACACACCCAACTTACCCTCAAGTCAACACTCTAGCGGACCCAGTTCAATGGAGAACAAAACACCCACAATTCCACCAAACCCAGTCCAATGACCACTGACCACTGACCACCGGACCCAGTCCGATGGAGAAACAAAACGAAACACACTACAAACTACCCCAACCTACACGTCACCCAACCCAGTCCTATGTCCACAAAAACACAAGAAAGAAGGCAAAACCCTACACCGACTTACTCGATGAATCACATTCTTGCTCTAAACTATCCTACACCCCACCTAGAGATAAGAGGACTAGAGAAGAGACTTGGTGTGCAACATGAAAGCTTGACATACGGAGTACAAAATAGTTACCTACACTTGGACCTCTCTCAGAAATTACGACAAAAGGAAAAACAACCCTAAAGCTACTAAACAACCCTGCTCCACTCCGAAGTAACACCTTCACTTTTCAAAGTTTATCTTTGCTTGATGTTGCTATAATTACAAGGGTTCCAAAAATACCAAGAGCACTCTTGTGATATATTTCATTATATCATCAATATCAAAATCAAACTAATCTTAAAATTGAGGTTTTGAGATGCACTCACCATGTACCTAAACCAGTGATAGCTCCAATGAATACTAAAGTTTTGTGAAGTTTGATCGAATTATGGTTTTTATACTTATACAATTGTAAACTATATATATTATAAAACAATTGGCTTCTTAAAATTAAAACCATGTAACTGAGAGGGCTTTACCTTCTACCGGGGTTGTTTGGTTTCTACTATCTAACTTTACCACAAGTTGCCACAACTAAATGTTAGGTAGGTTTGACCATGGTAGGTAGTTGTTTGGTTCATAGCCACAAATATAGCAAGATTCCTCTTCCACTAAGCAAGCCCCACATGTCATTGGTTATAAAATGAGTAAATTACATGGGCGGTCACTAAACTATCACGTAGTTCTTATCCAGGTCCCTTATCTTTCAAATTGTAGTTTAGGGTCCCTAAACTATTAGAGTGGCCCAAATCCGGTCCACCGTTGCCACGACAAGGCACGGGAGCCGACGTGGCTGCTCCACCTCATGAATCTTGCCACTGTGGATAGTCCATGTGGCATTTTTATATTTTATATTTATTTTTGAGTAAACTATAAGGACGGTGTCTAAAACTATCATGCAGTTCTCATTCAGGTCCTCGATCTAGATGAGAACTGGATGAGATCGGGGAGCCTAAACTGTAATCCGAAAGATCGGATATGGCAAGATTCTCTTTTCTTGGTAAAGGCCTTGTTTGTTTTAGATTAATGTAGAGTTGCGTTTTACTGTAACAAATTTGTGACCCCCTCAAAATACGTCTTAACGAGTTCGAAAAATTATGAAAAAAATATTTTACAAACTTTAAAAAGTACTATTTAAAACCCCACAAGAATGACTACAAAACATTACATCATTTGACTTATACAAAAATAACAAATTTTTATTTAATTTAATTTAATTTAATTTAATCTAAAACAAACAAGACCAAAGTGTGGCGAACAAATTGATGAACTAAGCTTAGTTATACTTGGCAAGTTAGTTGTGCCAAAGCATGGCAACCTTTTTAGTCAAACCAAACAGGCCTGACGAGTTGGTCTGTCCATCCCACGTGCGTGTGCACACCAAACCTGCTGATCGGGTCGTAAAAAAGCGCTGCTAACTTGGGACAGCTCATGACGATGGACGGTACCTTCTCCACCTCAGCACAGTTAGCTCAAAACAGTTAGCTCAAAGAGTGTCCCAGCTCCCCAGCTACACCACACCACCACTCCGGGGATCCTAAGCACGGTCATCATCAGATAATCAGATCACAGCCGGAAGCCAAGAACTGGACAAACCCTAAAGACATCTCCTGAGCATTGCAGACCAATTATGTGAAGCGCTCACATGGATTTGTACTGGGTTCCAATCTCATTATCATATCGGGCCAGATCTCTGAATCAGACATGTACATACAACCTTTCATGAACTCCACTGGCTGGGTCTGGAGGCTACCAGCCAAGGACTGCTTATTTGGATCTAGCCCACAGCATGGCTCAAATCTACACAGATAAATTTTTTTGCCCATTTCGCAAAAAGAAAAAAATAATCTACAAAAATAGCAGCTCGCCCGTTGATCGCCCGGCAGTGGTGAAGACGATGACGGTAACCATGGTCACGAGTAGGATGAATCTTGAATGTGAATTTCGAGCATGATGATGACCGGTGCTATATTGCTATGGTTTGTCATCGACGTGCTCGCTGCTGTCGGCCTTCCGGCGGCCCATCTTGCCGATGGACGAGGCGATGCTGCCCATGAGGCCGCTGGTGCCGCCGCCGTCGCCGCTGAGGTTTGGGGACCGGGCACGAGACCTCCGGTGCGGCGGGGACTCCGGCCTGCCCCCCTCGATCTCGCCGGCCTCCTTCGCCTTCGCCGACGCCACCACCAGCCGGGAGATGCCGCCGCGGCAGAACGGGCACGTCGGCAGCGGCTGGCGCTGCGTGGCCGGGTTGGGCTTGGCGTGGCAGCACAGCGCCAGCGTGCACACCGCGCACATCTGGTGCCCGCACTCCCGCACCTCGATGGCGCACGCCCGCTCGAAGCAGATGCTGCACACCTCGGCGCCGCCACCGCCCTCCTGTACCACGCGCACGTACATACGGGGTCATCAATCTCAACAAGATCTCGTGGAGAAGATGGCGGATGCGATTGCACCGAGATAGATGATTATGCATGTGCAAAGTACATTGATTGGCTAGATCAGATGCGTTTGAATGATGCTCTCCATATGCGGCATATGGACTGGCGAATCAGTTTTGCGGCTATCGTGCGAGTAGGTGTGCGTGTACATGCCTGCCCGCAGTTTGACAAACATGTGACTCAACTTGTGATTACCGATAAGAACAATGTTATAACTCAGAGCAGTAACCGTACTGCTGATATGGGGTGGTTAAGCGCCATTTAGCCATTTTTAACAATTAACATTTATCAATGCATCGTTAGATTCTCGGATCAAGATAAGTGCTTATACTAGTACATTTTGGAGCATGTGACTCCGTTGAAACCAGAATGCACGCTAGCTAAAACCAATGCTATGACGAATTCTTGGAGAACGAGATGAGATGAGATCTTGACCAAGTGCAATAGTGCAGCACATTGATCAAGCTTTGTCAATTGAAACGGGTGTGGATCGGTACCACGGTACCGGCCAACTGCTACGGTGATAAATCGATAGATTCCCATGCTATTTAACAAAGCTATTAATGAGAACGGTTAAAAAGGAGTGAATTGCAAGATAGACTTGGGAGAAGGGGACATGTACCTCAGAGATGGTGGTGCCATGAGTGCCGTCCTCTGAACGTGACGGCGACGGCGAGGCGTTCTTGGTCCCGGTCCCTTTCAGAATCCGCTTCTCCCTCTCCCGGTTGGTCTCCATCAGAGCCGCCTCCAGGAGCGCCTTGGCGTCCGGTTCGAGCTCGCTGATGAACTTGAGAGGGGAAGGCCAGACTAGGGGCTCTGCTGACGACGGGTTCAGCAGCGCCGCGCACGCCGCGTGCCCTCGCTTCACTGCAACCTCGTATGGAATTCTCCTGCAGAAAAAAAAAAGCACTTCACATCAGTACCACATGAACACAATGGCCTCAGATTCGCTGAAGACAATGTGACGTTATCTTGGCAATTCGACGTCTTCTCAGAGATGCTCAGTTGTTGTTGCTCACTCACCCGACGGAGTCTCGCTGGAGGCGGTCGGCGCCCCAGGAGAGAAGCTGGCGGACGCAGTCGAGGCTGCCGCCGCGCGCGGCCAAGTGCAGTGGCGTGCTCCCGGGGAATCTGCAGGAGCAGCAACCCATGGCCGCGTCAATGTCGCAGGTTTTTTCACTAAAAAGGCGTGATTTTTTGCTGCCTGGTGTGCGAAATTTGACTTGAGAGGAGGGAGCTTCGTTTTTACCCAAAGGCGGCGCTGGAGGCGGACACGATGGCGCCGTTCTCGAGCAGGACGTGGACGCAGCGGCGCCAGCCCTGCCTCGCCGCGAGGTGCAGCGGCGTGGCGCCGGTGTCGTCCCTCACGTTGACGAAGCGCGCGAACCCCCTGCATCTCCACAGCTGAGAACCCATTAGCAAAGACCGGCGGCGGCGGCGGCGAGAACGCGTGGCTCCGGGAAGAAGGCCAACCAGGATTCCGACACCGGCGAGGACCGCGCCGCCGAGAGGATGGCCCGGAGGCTGTCGGAGTGGCCGTAATACGCCGCGTAGTGCAGGCACGTCCGCCCGTGCGACGAATCGAACATCACGATCTGCACGCCCCCCAAACGGAACCGCCATTTAGCCCAGTTACTTCCAACCCCCAATCACCAACATTGCGTTTGTAAAGACTCACATTGGCGCCGGCGTCAAGCAGCCGTCGCACGCAATCGGTCCTCCCGTGCATCGCCGCCAGCATCAGCGCCGTCTGTGGCAAAGGCCCAAGATGTGAGGAGAAGCTTCCCCGAGAAGAGAGGAGAAGAGAGGGGGCAAAGCGTGAAGCAACAGTGTTCAAACCTGCTTGTGGCGGTTAACGACGTCGGGGTGCACGCAAAGATCCAATGCCATGGAGACCACCTGCTCGAGCAAAAGAATTAGCACGCTGCGGCCAGACCGGGGCGGCGAGAGACTGGAAGGGGAGAAGCAGCCTCGAGGCTCGGCACTCGGCAAGTACCTGGAGGTGGCCGTGGGCGGCGGCGATGTGGAGCGCGGAGAGGCGGTCGAACAGCGTGGTGCGGCGGAGGAGGGAGGGACGGGAGCGGATGGCGGCGGCGAGGCGGGCGAGATCGCCGGACTGCGCCGCACCGAAGAAGTCCACCTCCTCGCTGGGGCGTCCGCAGCTGGCGCCGTGGCCCATCGCCGCCGCGCCTCTCGCCGGACGCCCGGCGAGCCGGCCGCGGTGACGAGCGGGGACGGGAGGGAGTGAGACTGCGGTACGGCCGTGCGGTGGGGCGGGTTGGCGAAGAGACTCGAGCTTAATAGTGCGACCGATTTCCTTCCTGCGGATAGCTCGTTCCCTCCTCACACCTGCAAGGGATATTTTCACGGGAAATCTTTACAAACACGACGTCACTGTTATTACTCCGGTGAATAATATCCAGAGAGGATGAGTCAGCTTTTTTATGTCCCTATCCTTATATACTCCGTATTTCGAAAAGAGGCAGGAACCTAATTCTAGTTGATTTTGTAGTTGGACAGGATTCCTCTGGCCGGAGACAAACCCTTTTAGCGTACGCATTAAATTCCTGAACGACGAGTTACGATAAGGATAAACCTGTTTTAACCGTCACCCTCACGGCCTCACCTAGGTAAAAACAGTCTTGCTGCTCCACATGGCATGGTGCATGAGAAATCCCTGTCCTTGCGGGAGCAGAGCGGAAAAAGGACACTTTACTTACTACTGTATTCATCGTCCCTTGGCACGAGACGTGTACAGTGCAGTGTCTATTTCGCTCTCGCTCCCTGCCCAGTGCATGTCCACCACATGCCCGGCGTCCATGTGCAAGCTGAGGCCGAGGCTGGAGCAGAGCCTCACCTCCTCGTGCACCGGCGGTCGGCCTGGTTCATCGGCTCATGCCAGTGTGCTGCTTCCAACTCCTCGTGTGCTGCACCACTGCGCGCGGGGCGCGGCCCAGATCACCCATCCAATCGATCGCGGAGCGGATCTCGCGCGCAGTCACGACGAGCTTGGGCGGGTGGCGCCCGTGAATGGCACATCTCAACCGCGCATCTCTGCCGGTTGCGTGGCCGCTTTCGGCGTAATCTTCGCGTTGCGGTTGCATGCAACGTTTTACCTGCGAGGCGAGAGTGAACCTTTACCACCCGCATGGCCGCATCCACCACATCCCTGTGAGGCTGTGACCCTGTCCCTGCGCAAGGCATGGGCTCCAGGATGCATGCCTTGCGCGACGATCAGGAGATCGAAGAGAGGGGCAGAATTCACGCGCGCATGGGGGGCCTCGTCTTTTTGCATTGTTTCCATAAACTTCATGCGCTCGACTTCGATGGATCCGACTGTATACATATGGTTTTTTCTCTAGAACGTGCATCCCATTTTGAAATTGGACAGCCAACCCAGATTCGCATGTTAATCGAAAAAAATATTACTATTATTTTTTTCATATCAAAATCATAGCGGATTAGTTTAGTCGAAAAATCAATATCAATTAAAACTTTTTTCTAAAAATTAGAAAAAATATTATAAATAAGATTCAATGCCAGATTAATGAAAAATAGCACATATTAGATAATAATCCATATTGATTATAATAAAAATAAATTTAAAATACAATAACAATCCAAGTTAGAGCATATCAAAAGGAGAAATCCTAAAATTGAATAGAAAGTAAATAATAGATACAACGTTAATACTATAGACTGATCATCCAATCAATTGAAAAAAAATCAGGCACACATCCTAGAAGATCTTATGTGATGGCCCCTGTGGGCGGACACTCTCTAGAGAAGTCTTTCTCATACATAGACCTTTCCACCATTGAACTAAAAGTATCGTCAAAGTCAATCTCTTGGTCGCTAGAAAAGCGCCATCACTGCGACTGCACCCATCTCTACCATGCCATAGTCGTTGACAGCGACTACATGGGACGCCTCCGCCCGGTGTGTGTTGTTGCTTCTTTTGCATCCATGTGTATCCGATTTTACTCCTCTCTCTATATATATACATGATCTTCTCCCTTCTCCTGATCCACCTCCTACCCGACAAGGTACGTTGCTAGATCCGATGAGCACTGCACGACGGGGGCTTGCCGGATTTAAGGAAGAATAAGGTGAAGAGGAGTTTGTTATAATTTTTGTCCTTTAGAACATCATACTTGTACATATGAAACATTCGAGTTTATTTGTCAAAACATCTCTTTTGTTTTCACCGTGCATCTAACTTTATACTAGGATGGATGATTCACTGTGGAATATGATATTTTCATCAATTTAACATGTTCAATTAATTTTAGTGGCATGTTCCAATGTTCTTTTTGGTGCGTTCCAACAATTCTTTTAGCATGTTTCAACACTAGTTGACTATCTTTCAACATGTCCCTTCAAGTCTTTAACCAAGTTTCATCTGTTTTTGACATGTTTCAATGGTAAGATTGGCATGTTCCGTTGTTTTGTTTTTTATGACTCTATGTTACATGTTCCATCAGTCAACCATCATGCTTCAATAGGCTCAACCAAATGTTCTAATGGCAAATTGTATATGTTCCAGCAACGCATGTATATGCTCATAGCAAATTGTCTAGTTTTGAAACAAGCATATTATTTTCAAAAAAGATCAAACGTTTGATCTGTAGTGGCTCCTTAAATATAAGAGCACATGTCTAACTAAAGATCGACACATATTTCTCTGATAGTCGTGGGATGTTAGATTAGAAAACAACGGACTTGATCATGTGTTTCAGCGCGTCGGTTTGTTGCACCGTCTATCTTGCATACTCATTTTTTACCAAACAGATAAGACTATAAAGGCATGCATCATGCATGTTGTTCTTCTTCTTAGGGGACACACATCCATCCATCTATATATAACCTATTCCACAAGGCATAGCAGGCCAGGAAGCTGAGATTGGCCACGTAATCCCGTAGTAAGGCCTTAAAGCTGAGCTTCCACGTCACCCTTCAAAATCTGGGCCATTTGTTGCAAATTCGCCGGTCCTAACCAAGCGGTGGATTCCTGTGGCCGTCGTTTGGCCACGTCGCCCCGTCCTCACCTTCTCATCCCCTACCCACATGGGGGCCCGGTCATTCCACCCCCATCGCCCGCTTCCCCACCTCCCTCTCGGCTGCTTCGCCTCCAGCCACCGCCGCTTCCACCTCCCTTATCCCCCTGCGGCACCTCCTCTCCCCAGCCACCGCTGGTGGCCTCACCGCCCCGGTACTCGGCGCGGCCGCCTCCTTCCTCCCCCTTCTGCCGCTACTCCCGGTGCTGCCTCCGGACTGGCCACCACAGCGTGGCGGCTCCAGGACCTGGGGAGGCCGTCTACGGAGACGGCGGCTTTGCGGAGGACGGGCCCAGCGATGGCGGCCCTGACCAGGCCCGGATCCTGCCACTTCCCGTCTAGCCGTCGTCGTCGCCGAGGTAACCATCGATTGCGTTCCCGTTGCCTCTGGTCCCCTCGACACGTCCACCCTTGACGGCCTCCTCCTCACACACCGAGGACCACGCGCCCCTACTCTTCTCAGCGATGGGGGCCTCTGAGGATGCAGAGACCACCTCCCTCAGCCCGAATTGCCACTGCTCATGTTCCTCCCCCTACCGCCTTCGCCGACGTTGGACTGTCGGTGGCCCTGCTCCTCTTGCCTCCGTCTCCGCCGCCGCTGTCGTCGTCTTACGCTGCCCTTTCCTGCAGCAGCGTCTCGCCTTGCCCCGATGTGCGCCAACGCTGTGCCGGCCCATCTCATTGTCGCTGGCTCTCATCCACCTGTTGTCACCTTTTCTCTTTCTCTGCTTCCTCCACATATCTGCTGGTGTACATGGAGGGAATACCATGCCTGCCAGGTGGTCCGTCAACAGAGCTGCATACCGTTGAGGCCATCTACATGCCGCGGCGTGCCTCCGTCCCTACGCTTCCTTTCTTCTTCTCCTTTGCGACACATTGAAATAGGAGACCCATATGAGGTCGATCTTGATCCCCACGTTGGGACAACATCGCTGCAGCGCTGACATGATGCTCTGAGTCTCACCTCCTTTCTCTGCTCCTCGTCTACTCCAATCCCTCCCTAATAATGAGTTTTGGTCATTTCTTCCTGCATATCTGGAGGTCTCCCCCCGTGCTCCCGTTTTGCTCTAGAGTTGGTCATCGCCTAGCTGTATCCGCTGGTGTATCTGCGTGGAGGATGTGGGCTTGGCAAGGTTCCTGCCTACATGTCGCCATCTGCGAGTCGCTTTTCTCTTACTAATATTTCGGTCACTGCCCCATACGTGCGGTTTATCTTTCTACCCCTCTTTCGTAGTTTGCCTTCTTCATGTTCATGCCATTTCATTATTTCGAGACATGTGTGGTTTTAGGATTAATCAATGCAAAACTGGTCCATGTTTTGTCGATCCCCAAGACCAAGCTACAAGAGTTTCTTCTTTCATGTGCGTAAGGTCTAATCGTTGTTGGATTTGTCATTATGGTAGGCTAATCGCCATTCTGCTTGCTATTGCTGCCTTGGTCTCCGCTATGGGATATTTCAACATGCAAGCCAGACAAGGGTACTGAACTACGTCCTACTTGATATGAAGCGGCACGACTTAGGTTCCAGGTATGGAGCATACCCCGGTACAATGAGTCAATTATGTTCAGCTAGAAACTGCAATAACTGATTGAAGGATCCTCATTTATATTCGTGTTATTGTTTTTTTTTTGTCATTATAATGAAATATATTTTTAGTTTTCTCAATTAGTAGAGCTTTCAGTTGTGTCAAAACCGAAGCTTGCATGGTAGAAATTGACACTACAATTTTTCTCGTTGATGTCATAGACCTATGAATATTTGAAATCTGAATTGCCACCGAATAAATTACCTATATTGCTTTTTTATTTCTTTAGAATGATGTTGAGTTTGTAGAAGTGTGCTAAAAAAAAAAACCTATTGTCTCACCAAATCTATTGATTTCTGGAGCCAAGATTTTATTATTCTAACCCACTGGTGTATTCGCGTGGAGGATGTGGGCTTGGTAAAATTCCTGCCTACATGTCGCCATCCGTGGGTAGCTCTTCTCCTACTAATATGTTGGCCACTGCCCCATACGAGCGGTTTATCTTTCTACCCATCTTTCGTAGTTTGCCTTCTTCATGTTCATGCAATTTCACTATTCCGAGACATGTGTGGATTTTAGGATTAATCACTATAAAATTGGTCAATGTTTTATCGATCCCCAAGACCAAGTTACGAGGGTTGCTTCTTTCATGTTCATCAGATCTAATCGTTGTTGGATTTGTCATTTCGGTAGGGTGATCGCCATGCTGCTTGCTATTGCTGCCTTGGCCTCCGCTATGGGATATTTCAATATGCAAGCAAGACAAGGACATTGAGCTACGTCCTACTTGATGTGAAGCAGCACAACTTAGGTTCCAGGTATGGAGCATACCCCGGTGTAATCAGTCAATTATGTTTAACTAGAAACTGCAATAACCGATTGAAGGATCCTCATTCATATTCGTATCATTGATTTGTTTTTGCCACTGTAATGAATTATATTTTTAGTCTTTTTAACCAGGAGAGTTTTCAGTTGTGTCAAAACCGAAGCATACAGGGTAGAATTGACACTGCAACTTTTCTCACTGATGTCATAGACCTGTCAATATTTGAGATCTGAATTTCCACCAAATAAATTGCCTATATTGCTTTTTATTTCTTTCAAGTGATGTTGAGTTTGTAGAAGTGTGCTAAAAATAACATATTGTCTCACCAAACCTATTGATTTTTTAAGCCAAGATTTTATTATTCTAGACTTACTTGGCTGCTGCGTTATGTCATGGATGTATATATGTATCTAAAAATCTTAACTGCCAACTGAATAAACTGTGTAAATTATTTTTTCCTACCGACTGATGTTAGTTTGTAGTACTGTGCTTAGAATAATTAATTCTCCCGACAAATTATTAAAGTTTTAAACCTAAATTTTGCCACTTCTATACTTTTTGTGCCGTTACGTGCGCAATGCAACGAGGGTATTCACTAATTTTGCACCAAGCCGTTGTTATGTGATGCTGGCAGAGGTTTAGCTCAAAAATCATCGCAACGAGTGGAGATTTTGTTGTGGCTTCGGTTTCACCAAAACGAGAGTAGATTTATTGTGTTGTGAAAACACGTGAGGATCTGTGATGAAGTTCTTTGCTCCATTAGTATTTTATTTCACTTATGCTGCCTCGAAGTGGCTTCATGATTATCATGATTAACGGAGTTGTCTCTTTTGTAGGAACCTGTATTGCTTTAGCTATCAATCTGATAAGCTAGAGCACCTAATGAAGGTTTGTATAAGATCTCAAACAGGACTCTTTGCCAGATTATGGTGCAAAATTGGAAAGCTTTACTGGTTGTGTCGCCTTCACACACTGCGCTTAGATTTTGCAGGTTCATGACAAGGATGTCATAGGGATTACACACCACCTCACGGTAACTTGATTGCCTTCTATGCTGAAGATTGTATGATTAAGATACAGAGGCCTTCATTCTATTTATTTATTTTCTAACTATGTATCTTTAGGAAACATATTTATGCAACCTAGTTTTAAGTGTTAATTAAGTAGGATGTATTTGATTTTGTAATCTAGAGACTGGGAGGCGATCAAGGCAATTCTCTTCTACTGTAGTGTGCATCATTCCAATAAGCAGAAAATCACCGGCGCCGCAGCACGCCCCATCAACGCGTTCAAGGCAAATAAATCAACCGTGCGCTACACCAGCCAAGCAAATATGCCGTCAACACACCGCAGTAAAAAACAGCCTTATAAGTCCTAGCGCGTGCAAGCGCACTCTCACCGCTTTTAGATACAAAGGGCTAACATGTTGTCTTGAGGTTGCGCCATGTGGCGCAGCCTGCGATAGCCATGTCACAACGTAGAAAAAAAAATCCAAAAAAAAAAATTTCTAAAATGCAAAAAAAAATCATGGTGTGGGTCCACAAATGAATTTAAGCATTAAAAATATTGATTTCAACAAAATAAATTAAGAAATAATAGAAATAAAAAACTTTAAAAAGTATAAAAAGCATGTAAAATCATAATTTCATGTAGATGTATATTAGACTTTTTAAAAAAGTTAGGATTCACGCATAGTTGAATTATTTCCTCTGGTTGCGCCATGTCGCGCAACCAGGTTGCGACACGTCACCCTAGGGGAAATCTAAAAAAATTTCTAAAATACACTTGTGCCTTACGAAACTAATGACAGACGTCATGGACGCGTAAACATTGTGGTATATATATTCTATGTTACAAAGGACTAGGGGATGTCTCCTGGTTGCTCCATGTGGCGCAATAAGGTTGTGCCACAACACCACAGGGAAAAAAATCCATTATTCAAAAAAAAACTTTAGAACACCAAAATGCAACAAAAAAAAAATATGATGAGGATGCACAAATGAATTTAATCATTAGAAATGCTAAATTCTACAAAATAAATTAAGAAATAATAGAAATAAAAAACTTTGAAAAATAACTATGGTTTAAAAGCATGTATAACCATAATTTCATTTACATGTCCATAAAAAATTATTCTTATTTTAAAATAACATTTAGAAATAGTTGAATTATTTCATCCGGCTGAACTACATCAACCATAGCGGAAAAATAATAATCTAAAAAAATCTACAATATATTTGTGTTTTATAAAACTAATGCCAACTCATCTGGCTCCCGTACGTATCGCCGATTTGCTGTAATGGAATTGGACAGCCGTCCCCGCTTCCCGCGATCGCTGCTCTCGCTCACTCTCTCGTCCAGTCTTTATTTTTTCACCGAATAATGCAGGCTCGATTGGCGTTTCGGTTGAGGAGCAGCAGCACGGGAAATTTTGGGGGTTGAAGGCGAAGAGATTTGGCGAATTATGACGTGTACGTGGGGTCTTGCAATTTGCAAAGAGATGGCAGGTAGTACGTAGTAGTTTGGTGGTAGCTGCTATACTTGCATGTTGAGACAAGCATCGTTCCTCCAGCCCAGTGCACGGCGGCGGTACCCTTTTTTTTAAAGAAAGGAACAAATTCATTCTTCTTTATATACTTTTTACATGAAGACCTCTATCCAATGATAAAATTTAAAAGACAATTTCTAAGGGCTCAACCGCAACAAAGCCGGCCGGCCAGCCCCGATGGAGTACGTGCACCACCGCACCTGCACGCGTCGTGGTCGTTGCCCCGTGCGCCAAGCAAAGCATCACGTCGCACGCTCCCCGCGCCGCATGCGCGTGCGACTCGCTCTCGGCGCCGGTTTGCCGAGGCCGAGCTGCCGCTTGCAGCATACGCACGCACGCTACGTACGAGACTCGCTCTCGGCGCGCGTAACAGTCGCAGGCGCGCTCATGCAATCGCCGACGCGCGCGCGCGCGCCGCACGATTACCATGCATTGCCCGGACCCGGCCGACGGCTAGCTGTACAAGGGAACTTGGGCGCTGCCCGGGCGGATCAAATCGCAGCTCTTCGATCGGCGTTAAGGTTGATCATTCACGGCTGCTGCTGAATCTATCGTACCGGTGGTGTTCTCTACATGGCATTCGGGAGCGGCTACGGTACGTCATACCGTACGTTCCAATCCAGGTGGTACAGCTAGCTCCGTGTGCCATTCTAGTGATTCACGTTGTCTACTTTGTTTCTTTGCAGGCGGGAGCCCCTGTTTCTCTTTCCTTATGTGTGGGAGCAAGCATGCCTTGTCTCCTAAGAAAATCACGCTCTCCCTCCTAGGTGGTAGTACCACCCTTCAGTGCAGTGGCGGACGCAGGATGAAAATTAAGGTGGGGGCAAGCCTAATCCCCAAATCCACATCCAAATTGAATCCTTCCTCCTTGTCAAGCACATTCGGCCTAAATCCTTGCATATCCACCAGCCGACAACCACTAAATCAAGTAGTCTAGAACAATTTAAGACGGATTAAGACGCGGGGTCAGTGGGGAGCGGACCTCGAATAGGCGGTGATGCTCCCCACCGAGTGGAGACGTGGAGCCAAGCCCGAGCCGTCTGCCATGGAGGCCGGAGGGGTAGCCACCGCGCTCGCTTGGATCCTGTCGGACACAGAGGTGGCGGCCTCGCCGCCGTCGGCCGCCGGGCGCCTCAGCCTTCGCCTTCTCCGTCGACCGCCCCAATCCCATGTTGCGTCTGCGTGCGCCCGTGCAAGGACGCCGACCCGGACGCCGCGAGGGAGAGATAAAGAGAGGGGAGAGAGCGATACAGAGAGGGCGGTGAGAGAGCGATACAGAGAACGACGCTGTGGCCTTTGGAGATGTGAGCCAAAGTCCAGCCATGGGCTGAATTGCTCCATTCGGTCCTACCTAGAGCGAAATTAACTGATAATCTAGTATAACTCCCCTATACTAGACCTAGGGTATAAGGGGGCCCAAAAAATCAAGCTCGGGCCGCGGCCCACCCTGTCCTAGTGGTGGGTCCGCCCCTGCTTCAGTGTCATCCAATATCATCAACTACCAAGTAGCATGAAGTATCATATATTATCAAATAACATGGATATATATAGTATCATCTATAAATGTACCTAGTCAATTATCATGAAGTATCATCAAGTTTCATCAAAGTATTAGCACAGTATCATCAAGTTTCATCGAAATATCAGAAAGGTGTCATCATGTTTCACTGAAGTATTAACATGCTATCATCAAGTTTTGTTAAAGTATCATATGAGTATTATCGGGATATCTAATCGAGGTATCGGGTTAAGTATCGCACAGGGGTGAGAGGTATCAAGGTACAAAGAAACTAACTTCTTCGTGAGAAGCTACGTAAGATTAAAATTTGAATAATCGAGAGCCCTTCAAAAGCGCTTTGAAAAAGTTAAAAACATATTAGCTATAGATTTGAGAGTTTTGAGAAGAACCATTAAAAGTCCTATAAAATAAATACAAAGTGCTACAATTAATGTATGGCTTGTAAAAAATGATAAATTTGTTAGACTGTAAATTTCAATCTAGTTTTAAGCAGTGTTCACCTAGTTGCTAGTCGCTAGTCAGTCGGTTACCTAGTGACTAGCGACTAGGTCGACTAGTCGGAGACTCCAATATGGTTAGTAAGAAATATTAATACAAATAAGCATAACATAAATACAGAAAATAATAACACAAGTCACGCACTGACACACATAAGACATCGCTGGAGGGTGGCGTCGTCGCTGGAGAGTGGAAGAGGGAGGCAGCGGTGCTTGAGGGAGACAGAGGGAGGCGTGGCGAGGGAGCACGGCCACCGGTTGCTGCCTAACCCTAGTTTGGTCTACAGTGTATAAGTGTATTAGACTATTAGTGTACTAGTAACTAGTGTGTGACTGTGTACCCACCTTTTCATTATCCTAGTCAGCCCGACTAAATGACTAGTCGCCGACTTGAACCGACCGACTAGTCTGATTTTGACCGACTTTGACCGACTAGACGGTATGACTGACTAATCCACTGACTAGGCCCTAATCAGTGCGGATTGCCACCGACTAGCGACTAGTCGCCGACTAGTCGTGCTAGTCGGTCGATTAGGCGAACACTGGTTTTAAGCTAAAAAAAGAGAGAGAGCCAAAGTCAAGAGTACGATAGTATTAAAGGTTTGAGAGTGGTGAAAAAAATAGAGAAGGATCATATGTGATATATCTAGTTTGTGTCATGTAGCGAGCTCATAGCACAGATGCATTGAAGAGCCACGTGGTTGCCCGACCTACATGCTTCCATGTGTGTGTTATGCATGCGTGTACAAATCATGAGTCACGACATGCCTAGGACAAGAGATGACAAGAGGAGAGATCCATGCGATCAAACAATGTTGGGTTAACCAGTTAGAAAGAAAGAAAACAATAGTGTTTTTAAACTTTTTTCTTATTGATTGTGGTATCATGTACTTACAAGGGCGGATCTACAGTACAAAGGCAAGTATCATGCGACACCAGTGCCTTTCGGACAATCCTTTATTGTCTATATATACCTTATTAGCATATATACCTATAAACCTATAGTTTGTAGCTAAACACTAGTGATTTAGAGTTAAAATGGCCCCGATGATCCCGGTGACTTGTTTTCTTGGATCCTCTCCTGTGTACATAGTGTTATTTACAGTGGATTTTTTTATGGAATCATAGTCGATGATACTTTTTTTTTTTAGCTCTTTTATAAATGCAAATGAAAAATGAAAAGCAAAGTCGGATAAAATACATCCCCATGCATATTGAAAAAAAAAACACCCGCAACCAGCATGTGAGATGCTGAATTGCTGATAACGTGTAAACGACATGGTGATGAACCGATTACATTCTTATCGATCAGCATCGTCTCTCACGCACATTTTATTGGACGGCATTTGCAAAAAAAAAAACAAAACAAAAACAAAAACAAAAAAAAATGTTGTGTTCCTTTAAAAGAAAAATCATTGCCTACATATCCGAGTAACAAAAATTTCTGCAGCAACAAAATATCAATTATGCAAAAGAGAGAGAGAGAGAAACTAGCAAGGCACCATTTTTAAATTTAAATTTAAATTTAAATTTATTTTTTCATACAGCGCCAGTTTGGAAAGCGCCGCCGATGCCTTTATGGCTTTATCGCCAAATCAGTATGGTTCGGCCTGCTACACGTTCGACGAAATGTCCCCGCGAGTCCTCCGCTAAGATTCGTTCGCATCTCCTTCGATTCCCCACTCAATCGAAGTCGCAGAATCCGGCAGGATCGAGACATAACGCGGAAATCCGGTGCTTGCGGTCCTCGTCCCGGGCTGGATCTTCGGTCTTGAGCCGACTTGATGGTTCTCGGGATCCTGAGGGCGAGGAGGAGGAGTTCGCGGTGATGAGCAGGCTGGCTTCGGGGCTCCACCGGCTGCGGAGGTCGCCATGTGTGGTGGTGTGGTCGGTGCTGGTCTCCTGCGGCCTGATGCTCTTCTCGCAGGTCGCCGTGGCCATGGTGCCCCACTTCTTCCCGTCGCTCTCCCTCATCGCCATGCTCCCCATCTCAGGTCAGTCGTTAGTCCAAGCTGCTGTTATCCGGCTTATTTAGAGCCAATTATGATATTCCTTTGGTTGCGTGTCGCGCAGGTTTGGTGTTTCTGGCATCTATTGCGGTGGGCAGGTTCTGGAAGAGGTTCATCGGGGTGGCGGCGTCGGCGCCGCTGTTCGTGCTGTTCAACATTCTCTTCTTGTGGGGTGTCCATGTATTTGTCATCAGGAGAGGTGAAATCTCGGTGCATTGCTCCTGTTGGACTTTGCAGAGTTTGCAAAGGCTGTCTTTCGTCAGACATTGTCATATTGAGTAATAAGCATTCGTTATATCTGGATGGTGTTCATTACTATAAAAATGCGTGCTATATTTGTTGTACTGCATTGATTTGGTCGAAGTGCGATCATGCACTCCATTCCAATACATATATGCATATAGGAGTATAACACTTGTGTAGATGAGGTGTGATAATGGATCTGGTAGCAGGCGTGTAGCTTGTACCCTTTAATCTTTTGATTTTGCATTATTTGGTACATTTACATTGCCATTTGGGAGCAGAATATAGACAAGATGAATGTACCTAGCTCCTTTATAGTTTTGTGATTAGTCTTATGTTTTGCAGGCGTTTCTTCTGTGCCAGACATGATATTTAATGCTGCGTGTGCACTACTCATATCGGGATTTTACAGGTTAACTCCTCTATTGGAAATAATTTTTCAGTGTACTTAGTTCAGGGTTCAGTAGTTTGCATTATTGAGGGCTTTCAGAATTAGTCAATCTAGATAATTGTTGTGCAATTCCCAAGGTTAAAAAATAATTCTTACTATACAACCACATCTGGGATGATGATTTTACTTTAAATTTATTATTGCAGGATTTTTTCTGGTGATCCTGGTGTTGTTGCATATGAATCTTCATTTTTAGAAGAAGCTGATTGCAAGGATTTCGTGGATGCTATATTCCTGAGTGAGGTGTTGAGGAAGTAGAGTTTTAAATGGAGCTGCTACATTAAGTAGCACCTGAAATATGGAGTTCTTGCATTAACATGTTGAAACCTTTGGCACTTTTGCTGCAGAAACTCCCATCGCTCTCAAGGATCAGGCATTGTAACTACTGCAAATCAAACGTTAGGGGTTATGACCACCATTGCCCTGCATTTGGTAACTGCATAGGTATTATATTCCATCTTTTTATATGTGTTAGTTTTGCTCTTGTTATTGCATAGGTGAACATTATAATTTGCCATACATGTTTTGCAGGGCAGAAAAATCATCGGCTGTTTATGGCCCTTTTGTTAGTATTTATTATTGCTGAATCAACATATACAATTGGCTCAACTGAATGTATGTGGTCGGTCTCCTTGCTTTCTGAAATGACTTTTTTGTTTTCTCATGAAACCAGGTTCACATGCTTTCACAACCGTGATGTTTTTTGTCCTCATAAAAGGCACTGACCAGTTATTTACTATGGCCTTGTTTGTTTCAGCTTAAATTAAAATAAATGAAAATTTGATATTTTTGTATAAGCCAAATGATGCAATATCTTGTAGTCATTTTCGTGGGGTTTTAAATAGTTCTTCTTAGAGTTCGTAAAATAAATTTTTCATAATTTTTTGAACTCTTTAAAACGTCTTTTGAGGGGTCACCATTTTTCTAAGGTAAAATTCAACTCAACTTTAAGCTGAAACAAACAAGGCCTATATGTAGGCTTTATTTTTTTTTTGGGTGGCCAGATTGTGTATCGGACCCATGGGTTACCCCACATTTATAATTTTGTTTACTATGTTTTTCAGATATTACTGGATGGATGAATTCAGGAACCATAAGATCTCAGGTATTTTTTCCATCATCTTCTTCATACCTAGCATGCTTGGCTTGCCAAGTTATCTCATAATTACATTAACAAATAATGAGACATGTTCTGTTTTCTCTTTTGCGGTAATGGTCTCAAACATTGTGCTGCCTGTGTTAACAAATATGCTCACTTTTATTAGGTATCATGGGTTCAACAACGCTCATTGATTTTCCATATGCTCAAACTGTTTTTTAAGAAGCGCTAAAACTATCACTAGGATGGTATTTAGGCACAATAGGCAAATCTATATGTTTTAAGGAACACTTCATGTCGTATTGTAGTGTCAGGGCATTCTTTCCCTAATCATATATTTGAATCAAGTTAAGATATAGTGGAAATCCATTAGGGATTTGATCTATGTGGCATGCCTGTGAGTTCAAGTAGTGGTTCTTGAATTTGTCCCGTATGCTACATAATCTTGCTCTTTGTTTGATTTATCCATCAAATAGCATCAATCTTTGTAATTATCTGTTAGCGACTGGATGATACTTACAGAAGGTACCTTTACAGAACCCTCTCTCTCTAAACGTGGTAATCAGCACAATGCTCTTCTCTATCCTCCAAGTTCTCTGGCAGGTTTGTTTTTAACCTTTCAGACATAACAAGTAACAGCAGTTTTTCTGTCAAACATTTACCTGTGCATATACATGAATTTAAGCTTTGTTTGGAGGAAAGATCATTACATTTGTCAAAAGTGTGGGACTCGCATTAATTTCTTTTGGGATAGATTTAGTAGCATATAATTAATTATTCATCTGACAACATATTCAGAAAATGATTGGATAGAGCTGAACTTATGATGATGATCCAACAAATCGTGCTTAATGAATTATGAGAATTGAGAAGAAATGGAGTACAAATACTGTACTGTAAAGTAATTTTGCACAATGCAGGATCACTGGATCACAACTATTTATACCCAATGTTGATAGCTTTTCATACAAACTGTACTGAAACTACCGAAAATTGTGAAGGTATACTCTGACATTGTAATCTTGCTAATAATTTGACCTATTTACTAGGATTGAACCATGTGTCATCTAAAAAATGTCAGCTGCCATATCTATTATATATTTGGTACAGTTGGAATTTGGTCTCTCCATTTTCTTGTGTAGTTGTGTCAGCAACAGTCAATTTTCCCGGGCATTTGAAGACAGCTTTCTTATATTAAGGCTGTGGCTACATTTTTATTGATGTGCCTATACCAAGCGTGCCAATTTAAATTGTTTTCCAACTATTTTGTTTCTCATATATCGTATGTATTTTTGCTGCTCCCTTGCCAGGTTCTGTTCTTGCTGTGGCACATATATTGCATCTGCTTTAACATCAAGACGGATGAATGGGTAATGTTAAATTTCCCATGCTTTGGACCCTTTCTTCATCAATTGCTGGTTGCCTTCTCGGTTGCTATTTCTTGTAGCTAAGAGGTGAGATTTTCCAGATAAACTGGAAGAGATACCCTGAATTTCAGATGAAGGGACAGCATCAATCAGGTGCTTTACCTATAAACCTATTATGACTAACACATAGCAAACCACTTGTATTTCTTGTTTAACATGGTATTTGGATGCCCATTTTCCCCTCAAATGTAGACGCTGATGTCAAGTTTGTGAATCCATATGATAAAGGGGTGCTTTGTAACATTAGAGAGTTTCTGAAGCCAAAATGATACAGAGCCAATCTTGAATATGAAGACCTGACCTGACAAGGAAGTCCAAACGTGGGAGATGACCTTGAAGACCTAACCTGGCAGGAAAGTTTATACGTCAGAAATGACCAAGACTGGCAAGCAACACCCAGGATTCTGGAAGATCGTTTTTCTTGTTTGTGCAACGCTGATTCAGATCGTTGTGAGCATTATATGAACTCTGGTGACTGTCTTAAATATGCTATTAGCATTCTTTGCAAGATCTCCCCTTGAGTGGGAACTGTCTGCAGAATGACTTTCGTGGCAAATGTGGCCTGGGCGTCCCGCCGAGTCCAAGTGCTTACATGATAAATCATGTATTCCTGCTTGCGGTTTACACGAACGCATTTCAATTTTTTGAATGCTATGCTGTGACCACTGACCAGTGACCAGGTCATTATGTTGTGTTGGAATTACACAAAGCTGGCCGAGTCTGCTAATCTGGATGGAGTTTTTAGCACGCCCAAGTTTCTTGCTGTCATCTTCTTTGCCCCCACTAGCAATAAGCATAAAGAAAAGGAGAGTACGGGTATTTGCCAACGACTGGGCACTCCCGGCGAGTAGTAGTAGTATATGGCTTCTCCATCCAAACAGTGACGCGCTGCTTATCTGGCACAGGCAGTCGGCGTCCAGGGAGAGGGACGTGCAGTGTGGTGCGTTGCCGAGGGCGGAAAGCACGTAGCGCACTTCAAGCTTCCAAGGCGAGCCAATAGTAGGGACCCATTTCAAATGCGCCATGTTCTGCTTTCCAAACGGAGTAGCCAAGAAGTTGCACTAAAGATGTCGAGGTGTATCTCCAAACCAACCATTCTGTCAACACAGGCAGTTGGGAGTTGGAAGAAGTCCCAGAAGAAAAATAAGAAGCCACAGGCAGATGAATGTGAGCAGCAGGATCATGAAAGGAAAACTACTGTGAGGAAACTTAAGTTTCCAGTTTTTTCTTCAAAAAATAAAACAAGGTCCCAAGTTTTTTACAAGGGAAACAGAAATCCAAATAAAAAAAGTCAACCACGCACGACGAATTTGATCCATTCGATTGGATAGTACTAGACTACTAGTCTATATTTGTCGCTTTCAGCAATTACCAACTGCGAGAACAAAAGGAGGTAGAGCTGTGACAATAGGTAGACAGAGCTGCAGAGTTTCAGCTTGCCAGCCATTATTGACCTGAAACCACTGCACCTTGGATCAAGGTTCCTCGGAAGAATCTGTAGTACTCACTGGTATCAACTTCACTTTTTCTAAAAAAGATTAAGTTCCATACTGTTGGAGTGATTGATAATCGTTGCGGTCTAATTGGTCTGAACAACAGATCCCATACCATGAGAGAGCAGCAAGGTAAGAATAATTCTGACACCGACCATAACTTGTCCCAAAGTCTATTTTCTTAAGGCAATCATGCCATAAAGCTACACTTGATCAAACCACCTACTATAACATAACATCCTTAATGCCAACAGCTAACAAACTTTTCCAACAAACAAAGCCGATCTAGATCTGGGAAATAGAACATTTTCCAGGACAGCAGGTGCAACATAGATGTAGCATGCAGTACCACTCTTGTCAGGTACTTGGGTCTATCAGCAACACCCCAATGTATCAAGTGCGAGATTGCATCAACATCATGAAAGAAAATAAAACATCGGCTGAGATTATATATATGTAATTAACTATAGCCACCTTCAGATGCCGCATTTGGTTCCAAACAAATAGAATTACATATAAGTGACCAAAAGGTTTGATCCAGAGACAGGGGAACACAACTGATGCTGGACAGAACCCCAAGGCTAGGAGTAAGATCACAATACAGAACAAAATTCACAGCAATTGTAAGGATGAACAAAGAATAGCTCAGTAAGTGGGGTAGTAATACCCAGTATTTGCAGTGTAAGCCATTGGCATGGGGTTTGCGTTGTATGCGACAGGCATCCCATACGGCATGGCTGGGTTCGGAGCAAAGCCATTGTTGTAGGCACGATCAAGCTTGGTTAGGCTAGATTGCCCCTGCATGCCGTCCCTCTGGTATTGCTGCCACATCATCTGCTCCTGTGTCAAAAACTGCTGCTTCTTCTCCATCTCAGCCATCTGCACATAGGACGGTGGTGCAAAGCTAAGGGATGCTGCAAATGGGTCACCACCAACATTCTGCATTGAGCCGTCTGGTGCCGGCAGAGCCAACATCTGTGTTTTCTGCCCAGGCGCAGGCAGGGCGACGCTGCTGGCGCTCCCGGTGGTCACCTGTGCATTGACATGCTGGCGCACAACACCCTGGTCATACATACCATTCAGTAGCAGTGGGTCCATACCACCTGTCATTTTGGCCTTCTGCTTCGACAAGTTGCTAGCTGTCTCCACAAGGGCAAGTTCCCAATCAGCCTTCCCAGGCTCAGCTGCAGGATTTTGCCATGCAGAAGTCATCTCATTGCCACCATTTGAAGGGAAGGCCTCCCACGACCCCTTGTTCCCACCAGCAGCAGGTGGCCCCTGGAAGAGAGCCAGTGCAAGCCGGTTACCTTGCTCATCTGCAGTCACGGTATCTTCTCTAAGATCCACTAGATCACCCTGGGGCTGCGGCGGGGGCTCTGGCTTCACCTCATCCTCTACCTTCTCAGGCACAGGCTCCTTATAATCTTCTGGTGCAGGAAGTGCCTTGATACTGTTCATATCTGGCTCAGGCTCTTCTTCCTTGACAGGCTCAGGCTCAGGCTCAGGCTCAGGCTCACGTGGTGGGCTCTTGGGCCGCTTTGCCCGGTCCCTCATAAATTCCTCCAACGTCTCCAGCAACTTATCAGTGACACGCTGCACCTCTGGGTACTCAGATGACCTTGCCACCCCAGTATCCTTACACCAAGCATAGAATGCACAAAGTTCATCAATCTGCTTTGCAGCACTGGCATATGCCTCAAAGGCCTTCACACATTCAGCATAATCCATGTCAAAGAACCTGTCCAGCAACACTGCGAGAACCTCACAAATATCAGCATAAAGCTGAAAGCTCTCCTTCACAATCTGATACAGTGCAACCAGCACCATCCGGCTGTGCTTCGCACCACCTGTCGGGCGACAAGCAAGGAACCTGTCAAGCAGCTGCTGCAGGTGGTGCATACGGGCAAGGACCCGTTCTGGCTTCATATCCCTCACAGGGGTAGGCGGTCTCTTGTCCTCAGGGTTGCCTCCGTTCCTCTCACGGTAATCATCGTAACTGCCGTAATTGTACCCATTTCCTGGGGGTGAAGAGTACGATGGTGATCGGCGGCCATACGGATCAGGCGAGCCCCAGCGGTCACGAGGAGATGGTCCATTGGCACTGGAGCTCGCGTTAGCATTGGAGCCCTGCTTGCGCTCGTGAAGGAAGAACTCAAGGCGCTGGTCAAGGTACAGCGCGTAAGTGCGGACAAAGGCGGAGTGATCCCAAGACCCGGAGTGGGCCTCATCACGGAAGTCGGAGAGGTTGAGCAGGCGTGTGCCACGGCGTGTTGCGTGGAGGAGCTCGCGGTGGAAGGAGGGGTCACCTTCTGCGAGGAGGCGATGCACGAGCATGAGCGACTTGAGCGCGACCACATAGTCGCGGGTGCGGGAGAGCCTGCGGGAGCACCCCGCCACAGCAGCCGCGACGTGGGCACGGGATCCGGAGGTGAGGTGGAGGATCTCCCGGATGTGGCGCTCCTCGGCCGGCTCGTCCTCGTGGCTGGTGGCCTTGACGATGAGCACGTCAAGCTCGGGTGCGATGTTGCTGGTGACCTTGGCGAGGCCGATGCTGGTCTGGTCCTTCACCGCCCCCAGCGCCTTCCGGATCGTGCTCGACGACATCTCGCCGCCTCCTCACACCACCAAACCGCAGCAGCAGCCGCTGCCTCTTGTTCGATTGACCTAGATCTGAATGAAACAAGCAAACACTGCATGAGTCTCACACGGTTTCCTCTCCCTGCTGGCTCTCAACAGCCGAGAAAATCAAGGCCACGCTCTACCAAAACCAAACGTCGGCCACGAAAAAACCGGCGAGCCTTATCACGAAACACGTAGACAGTTCGACACAATCCGCCGAGCTCGAGATCCGCGTAGCCGGGAAGCAAGATCCCACTCCCCGAATCTACCAAATCAGGGCAGAAATGGATAGAATGATTTGATACGAGACGCTGCTCATCATCATCTAGAGCAGCTAGCTCAACGAAGCTAAGCTTATCCAACACCAGCGGAAGCCCAAAGCAGCAGCCGCGGAGCTAGCATCCGAGCCGGACGCTCACGGCCACAGATCTAGCGAGCGAGGCGCTCGAGATTGAAGCAAGCGATTACCTCGGGCAGATCTGCGGCGTCGAGCGCGCCGCGCGAGGTCCGGGCGGGCGGCGGGGGCAGGAGCAGCAGCAGCTCAGATCCGGGAGCCTCTCCCACCCTCTCGCTCGCCGCTCGACTCGTCGATTTTGACCAGGCGCTGGAGCCTGGAGGCGGAGGCGGAGGCGGAGGCGAGAGGGGAAAGACGGCAAGGCTAGAAAAGAGAATTGCTGCAGTCCGTGGTGGTGGGGTGGTGGTGCATCTTTGCTCCGGGCCGGCGTTTGGTGCCTCGCTGTTTTCAGATTTTTATTTCCGGGGCACTGGGAGTGAAGGACGCAAGGCAAGCTTCGCGTGGGGTGCGGTCGGCTGAGCCGCTGAGGCTCGCACCGACGACGCCGACGCGAGCCGGGTCGGTTCGGCCGGCGCCAACCAACACCGTACGCGGCGCATTTTCTCCGGTTTTTCCTGTGTGTTTTGGCTCTCGAGTCCCGAGCGCCGTGAGCCCGTGACGCATGGGGGTCGCCGTGCCGTTGACACCGGCCTGCGGCTGCGGTGCGGTGCAGCCTGGTCAGCTGGTGCTGGTCCGTTTGCTGATGCGTCGCGGCGACGTTGCAAGCACCCCATGTCGCCCCCGGGATCGCACTCGCGGCGTGGCACAGTCGCTGTCGTTGGGTGACTCGGCACAGTTCGCATATGGACCGACCGTGGTTATTGCTCCATAGGGCGCGTCTATCTCTGGGCAGGGTTGACGCAGTGGCCGGTTTCAATTCACCTGGCTGCTAGAGTCTAGCCTTGAAGAAATGAGTGATTAGATAAGAGGATAAAGCCATGTTCAACGCAAGTAATTAAAGAGATTGTTTATGAGATTTTTTTTGGTCATGCAGAAGAGAAGATGTTTGGAGGCATGTAAAAAAAATCAATGCTTTAACTAAGCATGTAAGAGAGAAGCATGTACCATTTAGAAAAAAATGTCTACTTGATCCTAAACTTTGGGCATGAGCTAAATTTATGTGCGGAAGGGCAAGCAAGGAGAAATCACCAAGAGGAAAAGCATCTCTAGTCACCAAGCAAGATGTGCACACACCGGGTAAATGGTTGCTACTTTTCATCGAGAGCAGCACGTCTTGATCCATCTCCAAATCATAAGCCGATTAGATTGTCGATCCAAGACAATTATGTATCGCACTCCCTCCGATCATAAAGTTTTGAACCACTAATTACTCACACAATTTTACTTTAAAAAACATTAAAAAAATTAATATTACATCTAGGATTTTCTAGATGCCCCCCAATGATAGATTTTATGTGTCCCCTCTGGTAGATTCAATGTGTTGATAGCCTTCCTAGTTGTGTGGATTTAGGCCATTTTTTTAAATTATCTTATTTGATTTATTATCAACTTATCTAGCTTATTTTTTAAAATTTTGAGAGCTATTCAATGTTAATTATATTGGAATGAAGATTTTTCATAAAATGGTGCCTTTTATATGCACGTTTGTATATCGTCTGCTAACATATCTTATTTATTATGGATTTGGATGTAACGTGGGAATTCAAGTAGCTGAAAATTATGACGTCGAAAAAAATTTGACCCCTCGAGAGAGGCTTTAGAGAGTCTAAAATATTTTGACCCCTTGAGGGAGCCTTTAGAGAGTCTTTTTTTTTAAAAAAAAAACTATGAAAAAACACCTAAAACCCATAAAAATGACTGCACAACATCGTTTGGATTACACAAAAAAAATAAATTTTCATTGGTAACTTTAATTTTAATTAAGCTACAAAGAGCAAGGCCTTAGCGTCTTTTTTCTCGAAACATACAAAACTATAGTTTTATCAATTTTTAAATTTTTGAAGTCACCCATAAAGGACTATTAACTTTTTAAGATTATTCTACTATTATTTTCGACTGAAAAGAAGGAGACCTACGGCCCCTTTATTTTTGCTTCTGCTAGGTAAAAAAGAGAGCAAAGTAGCATGAAATGCCTTAACTTTTAAACTTGTTGCTTCTCAAAACCGCTTTACAAGCCACTTGAAAGATCAGCCGTCGGGCAAACTGCGATCGACTCAGCACAACCCTTTGTAAAAGAAGAGAGAGCATTGTGTCGTGGATTTTCTTTTGGCGCTAGAAGCACGACGGTCCGTGCGACACGTACGTAGAAGACGGAAACAACCTGACAAGAAAAGCAAATGGGCGAAATCTTTAAAGGAAAATAGGATATAAATATATGATCATCATGTTCGGACCGTACACTAGACTCCAATTATTTCTACTTTCAAGGCTCTGCTCGGGTGTTTCGGTATACTTTTGCACCTGTGGAAAAAAAACGTTGTAATTTTTGTAAACGAAAAATAGTCAGTTCAAAGTGGTTGAACTGAATGAATAAACTGATTGAACATAAATTAGTTATGTGTAGGGTTAAATGATAATCTAGCCGAATGAATAAGGTTAAACTACTTTGAACATATGTTATGCTATTTGGGAGAAGAAGAACATCATCATATAGGGTGTCTGCCACGCTCATGCTTCACCTTGGAGGCACATAATAAGAAATAGAAGAGTCAATTTATGAAGATGAAACAATAAATCGAGCAACACCACCAAAAAATCGAGGCGTAGGAAAAGCCGTGGAACCTCTGTCATTGTGTCATCAATGATGGTGAAGGGGGAGGACGTGAGTCAAGCAGCACTGGACTCAGGATCACATTGCTGCCAAGCTCACAATAGTTGGCTACCACGGCGCCCACCTAGAGCTTGTCGGTGTTGGCATGCCCCGCGCGCATCTGCAATCTTGGTTTGAATATGTGTGGCTTTGTCCACATCGCCACGACAACATTGCTATCTACACCGTCGAGAGTAGATGGGGGATGATGCAGAAGGTGGAGATATAGAATCCGGGCATGATGGTAAATTGAGGATATGTGACATGATGGTAAATTGAGGATATGTGACCGTGATGAGGTGGAGATGATGCCGACGAGGTGAGGTGCAGCTTGTTCCGATTTTTCGTTGGAAAAGAAAAGTCGCCTCCTCGGGCGATTTTTATTTCCCAAGTGTAATCGAAGAACACAGGTGTAAAATAAAGGGAGGCACTATTAGGCATGCGCCTGTAATTTCAGCATTTGTGCAATCACATGCCACGTACATGCATGCACATCTCGCGCAAAAAAATTCCACTCGCAAAACATTTTTTTCCAATAAACGGAAATGTGGAAAAACAGTAGAAATTTAGTGGAATTTTTTGCGCCTGCACGATTTCGCAAATTATACGAGCAAAAAAACTCTCGACGTGAAAAATAGAAAACAAAATAAAATTTATAATAAATAGAAAACAAAAGAAATCTATAATAAACAGAAAACAAAATAAATCTATAATAGATCAGTCCTCGCGAAAAAATTCCACTATCGCAAAACATTTTTTCCAGTAAGTGAAAATATGGAAAAACAGTAGAAATTTAGTGGAATTTTCACTAATTGAGTGCTAACTATTGGATTAATCCAGACGCACTCACGATCCAACGGCCGATAGCGCGCGCCCAAGATCCAACGGCTGATCGCGGCGCCTGCGCGTTTGGCCGGCGCGCAGACGCCTGCGAAATAGCAACGCCGAAAATAAATGGATTGCTGTTGGTGATTGATAAGTGGCCTACCCCGAGATGGACCTTGGGCCGAGTCCGTACCAGCCCACCGCACGTATAAAGAGTCCAAAAGACCGCCCGTGGCCATACTAAATGAAGCGTCTAGCCTGCCAGGGTCATCCCCGGACTTGACCAGGTCAAAACCACGCCCCCTGCGGCATCACGCACCTCCCGGGCTATCCTTAGCCCGGGAGAGGGTCCCGCGGGCGGTTCGCCTGTCCGTGGGCAGGTGGCGACAACTGTCATGTCCCACTATACTTTCTCCAATCTTGACCGGGAAGAACTACGTCTCCCCGCGTGTCCGCAGCCCGGGGAGAAGCACGCGGGCAGCCCGGTTTGTCGTTTGCCACCTTTGGCAGGCCGCGACGGTTGTTACGCTATGCGACGCCCCCAACGGGCGGCGCGAGGCTGGCTCGGTCCAGTCAATGCTATATTGGGAATAAAGGGAAAGTCTTTTCTCCCTAAAGCACACCTTTCCCCTATATAGGTGTTCCCAGACAAACACATGTCCAGTACTAACCTAACCAGCTTCTCCCTGCAGGCTCAGAACCATACAGAGCCTCGGAACAAGACAAGAACACCGTCACTAAAGTAGAGATAGGCGCGGGGCCCGCCGTATCAGTTCCGGGCGACCCGCCGCACCTATAAAAGGGAAGGCCCTAGATCCGTTCGGGCTAGGTGATTGAAGCAGTCTCAAGCCACCCAAGCAACACACGCATCCGAAGCTTCCTTAGCAGTAGCGGTAATCCTTAGCCACCAGAGTGTCCGAAACTCCACTGTAAGCTCGGGATCGGCGCCTTCAAGCCCGGTCTCGGCACCTCTTGTACTGTTTTCCACCATATAGTCAACAAGGCTGGAGTAGAACTATTACCCGGCAGTAGGGGCTCGAACCAGGGTAAATCGTTTGTGTCTTCACGGTTTGTATTGCTTCTCCTTTCTTTCCCCCTCTTTCTTCTTCACCGTACAAAGGGTCTATACCCGGATCGCCAAATCGCACCAGCCTCTGTCTCGAAGATCGTGGCATGAGCCCTCAGAGGTTTCTACCGCCATTTCTTGAGAAGGGTGGTCGTTGGGCCTTACACCAACTACAAATTCGTCTGCCGGTCCGTGGACCCGCTGCCATTCAGGGGCGCGTTTCCCAGACACCGACAATTACCGATTCATCCAAGTAGACATTCCAGTGTGGCCTAAAAATATTACGTGCCCTCATTTTTACATCAGTTTTGGACTAAAATTCATCATCCAAGCAGGCCCTATGTGGTTCCAAAGACTAGACCTGATTTACTTCTGACTCATCACACTAGACTAGTGGACTTTGATGACTCTAAGGTTCTCTTCTTTTGAGCTGATCTGAACGGCTGAAACAACTAAATTTTGAGATCTTCTCGAGATAGTCTCGAGATTCGAATTCATTTCGTTTGACTTGCTTTTTAAATCGTTAGTATCCATCTTCAAAACACGAAAAAAAACTCAAAACATTTGTATTTTCAAAACGTAGATAAATCGTTAAGCTGTTAAGCTGAAAAGAACAAGGTCTACGTCACCACCAATAAAAAATAATCTTCCTCACCGGATGGATAGTGGAAACACTTTTGCACGCTGTCGGGAAAGCGATTAGCAATTGGACGGAGTAACCAATTAGCCAAATTGGACAATAACTGAATCATCAGCAAAAATATTTTAGGCTAAAATGCCGTGTCTGCATTCCTTAATCTGTTCCGGCGGGGCGAAGTCCTTGGGATTGTATATAGCGTGCATGATTGGCTGTGTATAGAAGTTTATAGGCTGTTTGGTTGGCTGCATCCCTGGAGTTTTGCATCTGCAGATGCAAAAAAAAGTTTGTTTGGTTGCCTAATCTCGTTTCTGGGCCGGGTTTTAAGGATGCAACCGACCCCTTCTGGCCTGGCTCCGCGGATACGACCAAATCGGCCGTTTCTGGAGAGCCAGGCTCCGGAGATGCATCGAGGACGTCCGCGGGAGCTCCCTGCTTCGCCTCGTCTGCTCCGCAACTTCCGCTGGCGAGCTCGCATCCTTCCCGCGAACGGCCATGTTGCCTCCTTCCCGCGTGAGTCCGCCTCCCTCCCCTCCCGCTCGTTCTCGTCGCTTCTTTCCCGCGCGCGGCCGCCTCCTCCCCGCGCTCCTGCTATTTCCCGCGCGCCCGCCTTCGATTCGGCCGATTCCCCTGCGCCATCTTCCCCTATTTTAGGTCGCAAGCCGCCATTTGCTCTGCTGCAGTCGCCCCCTTCCTGCTTGGCTCCTAGGGTCCTCCGCCATCCTCGAACCACTGCTCCCCGAACCGGCGAACCCTCCCGGTGTCCACTGCCTAGCCCGGACTCCGCCGCCGTCGGCTGGTCCGCAGCCGTCGCTGACGCCTCCTACTGCCTGCCACCGCTGGTAAGGTAAGATTTAGCACCTTGTACTGCTACGGGTATGCTGTTGTGTGTGTGCTGTTCTTGTGTTTGTATGGAGCCCGTCAGATCAGACATACACACGATCTGGTAGTGACAAAACAAATCTGAACCAAATTTTCTTTTATAGCTCGGTGTGTGATGTATACTTGAGATGTTAGTATTTTCTTATGGCACTGGATTGACGAAACCAAATTTTCCTTTGATGTTCATGTAAAACAGCAATCTGCTTCTTTTTGCTTAAAACAAATGTAGTTGCATGGACTGTTATTTGTCTGTCCTGAACGAGCAGTGAATATGCTAAAATACAAATCTGAATGGACTGTTATTTGTTTGTCCTGAACGAGCAGTGAATATGCTAAAATACAAATCTCTCTCTGTTTCTTTACTATGTTTAAATTTAGGCATGTTAGTTATTTGTCTGTCTCTGTTATGGTTTGAATTTTTAGCCAATGGGACTATTGTTAGAAGCAATGACATTCTATCTAGGAGGCAAGCAACAATTATATTTGGTTGGTTGGCTGTGTCTTTGATAATATTTGATAATTGTTGCACGTGGTTATTGTTAGAAGCAAGGACTTTGTGTTATCGATTTTTGCATCAATTGAGATAACCGCGCCTAGGATGGTATTGAATATCGATTTTTGAATAATTTACAGCAAGCAACTTGGCAGCAGTTTTTTGTGCCATACACCTATAGTTTAAAAAAATTATATGGTCTACTCGCAGCCGACGCAAAATATTAGACAAGACAACCAAACATCATCTCTCTTGATCTTGGAGATCACATGCACTTTAATTCAGTCAACCAAACATCTTCTCCTCTCAGCTTGTCTCAACTTGTGCAAACAACCAAACACCATCTCCTGCATCTACACAGCCTGTATCCCGCCAGCCTGGCTGAGCTGATACGGGCCAGACTCACCTGAGAAGGCAACCAAACAGCCTTAATGGCTGTGTGATGTGTGTATCCGAGGCTCCGAGCGCTACGCCGGTAAAGAAGGCATGCCGCATCAAGTCGGTCTAATGGTCTATAGCCATCGAGCCCATCACCAAAGTTGAAGACGGGAGGAAAAAACAAGTTCAATGGCTGGATGGAGTGGTTGACGCCTTGACGGTGACGCAGGGCAGCGGCGACCAACGGCGGCGAGATGTGCAGATGTGCTGCCCTGTGCAAGACTGGCAGGAGCAGGAGCATGAGCATGAGCACGTCGGAGTAAAGCGAGTCTTTGTAGCCAGTGACAGACAGGTGTGCCATGTGATGTTGCGTACGTGGGCTTCTTCTAGGCTAACCACTTTCCTTCGTTGGGGTTTTCACGTTTGGATAAACTATAATCGCCTCCTTTTATTACGAAATGAGTGCCTCCATTACCAATCAGGGCCTCCTGTAAATGAAGCATCGGGACTGTGGCTGCAATTAGCTAGTAATTACGCTCCATAAACCTTGATGCTACTACTAGTATATAAGCAATTAATAAAAGTACCCTTTTCACAGGATATGCCAAAGGAAAATCCCTCTTGAGTCGTAAACTTTTTCGCACTGAGACGGTCCAAGATAAAGCCCACTCCCTGGACGAGGTCTCGGCGTCTCGCCTCACGTTCACGGGCCGGACCGTCCATGGGACTGCCAGGTTTTTGTGCGCAGCTCGTGAGCCCCGGCGTTAAATGCAGAGCGTCTCCACCATACGGAACTCACTCCCGCTGGAAAAGTGGGCCTCACTGACTCGCCATTAGTTTGCCCTGAATCTTTACGAATTTTTAATTTTTTATATTTAATTTTATTCGTTTATGCAAAATTATGTGTCGGATTGAAATTTAGACACAAATAGACGCTAGTCGCACTTTCAATTAACGACAGGATGGCTATCGTGCGTTGAATTAACGATAGCTTGGTGAGAACAGTTGCAGGAGAGAGGCAGCCGATGGTGCGTTGAATTAACGACAGCCCCTCTCGTGTAGTAACATGCACTTGTCGGTGCAATAAATACCGGGGTATGAAGAGTTCTAAGGAAGGGCAAGAGTGCATGAGGCGGGCCCCACGCGTCAAAGTGACGACCGAGCCTCGGCGCTGGCGAGCCCCTCAGAGGGTCGGGCGAGGCCCCACACGTCGAAGTGACGACTGACCCCAACGTGGGACGAGCCCCTACAGTGTCCGGCGGGCCCCACGGGTTAAGCGGCGACCAGTGCCCTAGCGCGGCGAAGCCCTCAGAGCGCCGAGCGAGGCCCCACACGTCGGTGGCGACCGAGCCCCAACAGGCGGCGAAGCCTCTCAGCGTGCCGGCGGCCCCACGCGTCAAGCGGCGACTAGGCCCCAAATAGCGAAGCGAAACCCTCAGAGCGCCGGGCGAGGCCCCACACGTCGGCGGGCGACTGAGTTCCAAGCGTGTGGGCGAGCCCCTGCGTGTCCGGCGGCCCCACGCGTCGGCGAGCGATCAGCCCCTGCCGCGGGCGAAACCCTCTAAGGCCCCCATCGCAGCGAGGGCCCATATGGCGGGAGCGTCCGAAGGAATCTTCGGCGAAGGCTCCTCGCCGCTGGGCGACAAGCGCATTCAATGCGACATTACGCTACGGATAGACGGATGAAGAGATGATTACCGCCACAGCCAGCTCTGCAAGTCGATCAATCATCACCGTGGGCGCAGCCGGAATTGACCGCGAGAGAGAGTTTACCATCTTCAAGCCGGCCGCCTGCGGAAGAAGGCGAGCCGGCCCCGCCTGAGCCTCACCGCTGTTCTGCGGGTCGGTTACTTGCGGGCGCGTGGGCTGGGCCAGCCGTCTGGCGCGTAATAGCAAGACGTTGCCTCTCTCGTCTCCCGTCCCCACACGCCTTATCGATGTACTAAGCGATCAGACGCTTACCCCCTGCCTCTCCGCCAGCTCAAGGCTTGTATAAGAGGGAGGAGAGAGGAGGAGAGGGGTTGGAAAAACATTCTCAGAACCACATTTCATACAACCACAACACGAAAAGAGTTAAGACTCGGCAGAGTAGACTATTACCCGTGAGGGTCGAACTCAGGTAAACCACATGTGTTGCTCCTGTCGCGTTCACGCCAAATCGAATCGAGCTCGACCGACGGCTAGCGGGATAGAAATCTGATAGGGGTGTGATCCGCAGTGGTTGAGCGGAGAGCATGCCGTCAGCACTGTTCATTCAACTTCTTATATCTATTAACCTTTCATACCATATTCAACTTACACGAAACAAATTTTTAAATTCATGTAAAATCCTAAATAACCCATTTTTCAAACTTTTAATTTTTTTAAATTTTTTGAATTTTGAATTTTTGAATTTTGAATTTTAAAAATTCAAAGTTTGAAAAATAGGTTCTTTAGGATTTTACATGAATTTTAAAATTTGTTTCGTGTAAATTAGATATGGTATAAAATATTAGACATATAATTTTCGTGTAAATTCAAAATTAAAAATTCAAAAATGGAATTGTCGGGGATAAAATCACGGCCCATTGCTATGGCCCACTCTCTGACGGCTCAATCGAACAGCCTACTAGAGCCTAGCTCCTAGAAGGTTCTATCAGGTCCATGTGCATCCTGCCGAACAGTTTACTGGCTGGCACGGTGCGTAATGGCCTATGATTCGTGTTTGAGTCCGACTCGAACAAGAGTTCTGTACGGCTACGTGAAGACCCGGACGTTGGTTTCTCGGATTGGAGCAGACGTCGTGATCCCCAAGAATTGGAGTATATCTTATCTACCTCGGGATGTATTTGGCATGCATACGAGTTCGTTACGATCTCGTGGTCAGCCCGGCCCGATTATCTCTCGGTAGGTTGGTTGCTCCACACTATATAAACAAGGCCCCTACGGCGTGTAGAGGGGCCAAGAGACTTCATATTATCGCATATTACTTCCTATACACCCATAATCTCGCCGAGACCTATTCGTCTCGTCGAGTTTCCACCTTTTAAATCCTCTTTGATATAAAGAAAGGCTGGACATAGGGCTATTATCTCCCTTGAGAGACCCGAACCAGGATAAAAACCATGTGTCTCCCTATTGCTCGTTGATCGTTGTTTGCCTTACTCGGCAGGTCTTCTATCTCCCTTTCTCAAAAACCTTAGTTGACTTGGGTCCGATATCCCAACCGTCGACAGAAAGTTTAATATTTCATACCATATCCAATTTACACGAAACAAATTTTAAAATTTATGTAAAATCCTAAAGAACCCATTTTTCAAATTTTGAATTTTCAAAATTCAAAATTTCAAATACAAATTCAAACGTAAATTCAAATTCAAAATTCAAAATTCAAAATTCAAAAAAGTTGTTTGAAAAATTGAAATTTTGAAAAATAGGTTCTTTAAGATTTTACATGAATTTTAAATTTTGTTTCGTGTAAGTTGGATATGGTATGAAATGTTAATTGATATAAAAAGTTCAAACTCTCTAGAATTTACTGTAGCACGAGAGCCTGTCGTGCATTCAGTCCACGATCGCCCCAGCATTCTCCGCGACGGTATTCTTCAGCAACCTGTCGTGCACTCAAAGTGCGACAGGTACCCTGTCGTTTTTTGAAAGTGCGACCGGCGTCTATTTGTGTCTAAATTTCAATCCGACACATAATTTTGCATAAATGAACAAAATAAATATAAAAAAAATAAAAATTCAATCTTTACACTACTACGCGGTCTTATTTACTAGGCTACATGTGTACGGGCCAGCAACTTGGATAAGCCCGTACTTTGCGCCTTGCGCGAGTGATGGGCCAGTCTGAGAATGCTACGCTCGGAGGGCCCAGAGAATTAGAGAAATCGGCTTAGAGTGCACAGGCCCAATAGGTTCTCCAAGAAGGGGCGCGGCGCAGTTCTGGGCCTGTGCACTCTGGGCTTAGAGAATTAGAGAAATCCGAGGCTTTAAATATTTAATTTTTTAAATAAATAAGTAAATAAAATTATTTTATTAAAATTAAATAAATAGACATTTTCGTCGTTCCATCGGTTGGGATATAAATCGTCAGGCGGGATGGGCATCGAAACAGCGGAGATGTTTTTTTAACGTTTTGAATCGATGATTCATTGTGTTTGCATGTTTTTTGCAATTTTTTTGAAACATTTCTTGGCTTCATATGGACACTTCGTTTGATTGGACAAATCCCTCCATTTGGTTTGGTGGGATTTTGGAGGGATTTAAATCATTCCATTTGGTTTGGCAGGATTTATCTCTGTATATCCCTATCTGTCTTGATGCCTATTTAGTCTAACCGTTTGGCGAAAAATGTAAATTTAGCCAGTTGAATTGATAGGAGGCGATAGGCCGTAGACGTCCATTTTTTTAATTTTCATAAAAGAATATTATTTATTTATTTTTTTAAAAAATAAATGTTAAATGTTAAAAAAAACCTCGGATGGCTCCTCAGGATGGACAGCGGGACGAGGCTTGGTTAGGCCCAGGCCCAGCTAGCCCAAGCAAAGCGCCGCTAGCGATTGGCGGCACTCGCGGCGGAGCTCGGGGACACCCGGGGGATACGGCCATGGCAGATTGGCAGTAGGGGGAGGTGGACGAGACGACGCAGATTCGCCAGCGGCGGAGGCGGAGGCGAGCGAGGCTACGCCTACGAACGGCGGCGGGCCCACGAGCGCCGCCTCCTCCCGTACGCATGCGCATGCGACGACGAGACGACTCGCTCGCTTCTTCCTCCCTGCGGTCTTCTGCTTCCCGAGATCACATGCGCCCGCTCCGACGTGGGGCCCCTCGGGCGCCGGCTGGTCCCGCGCGCCGGCGCTTCCTCAGCAGCACAGGCGTCGCGCGTCTGGAAGCTCCCCGACCGCTGTTTCCTATGCCGCGCCGCGCGTCCCATCCCGCGGAGGCGTCCTGGTTCTCCTCCCCGCCGTCGGATCTCCGCGGGGCGGCGGGGATCGGCCCGGGCGAGGGCCGCGGTGGTTGGTCGGTGGGCCAGGGGCGCCCTCGGGAAACACGTCAGCCCATGTGCCGGCTAGGGGCCCGCCCAGCCATAGCCCACCGCCCACCACGGCCCGGAGGAAAGCCGGAGCCGAGACGGCGAGCCGATGCGACCAGCTTGTGCTGCGAGTCGGCTACAGCTACGCGACAGGGGGATGCACCTACTTGCAAGGAAGAAGCATATCTCGGCAAATTCCGGGGGGCACCGGCAAAAGGTTTTGCATGATTGCTGCTACCAGATAATTTCATTGATAAATCTTGGGTGCGCGGTGCGCCGGCAAGATACCAAATACTAGGAAAATGCCAAAGCAATCACCTTTTACATTGAAAAGTACGTCTAAGAAACAAACGTATGTAAACAGAAATATTGGCATAGGGGTGCAGGGTTGTTTTGTTGGTGCGATCAAATTTTAATTTTGATGACCCGGTCCATTGTAGATCCACCGCCTTGTTTTAACTTCTACCATTGAAAAATCATTATATTACCGAACCTCCCAACCCGCACTAAAAAAAAATGGTACTAGCGACTCTAAAATAATTTTGGTGAGATAGGTCCTCTTTGGTTCACGGATCTAGTACTTTTCTACTTTGGTTTATAAAATTTGTCATTTTTATATAGACTATTCAGTATAACATTTTGTAATAATTTTTCGAGGCTTTGTATGTTTTTCTCAAAGATTTTAAAAATATCTTTAAATGGATTCTAAAAGCTCAACTTTTTCACAACAACTAAAATCAAATCACAATCACAAAACAAAGAGAGCTATGATGGTTGGTTGCAGGCACTTGCTGCATACCTGCACACACGTGGACCAAGACAACCGATATGCACTACCTAAATCGCCGGGCCCACAGCGGGGTTCAGCCGCTCCTGATTAGAAAGTGCTTAAAGCCACAAATTCCAGTCTTGTCTTAGCTAAGCAGCCAGGTCATGACGCGGCTGCTTTGCTTTTAAAGTCCATACCCATCCAAATTTTATAAAAAGGACATATTAATGGGTCACTTAACCAAAAGCGATCGAAATCCAAAAAACGGTCCGGCCCAGAAGGCACGCCGCACGCCCTCCAGACTCCAGTCGCAATTCGCAAGCATCTCTGGACCCACCCTATGCACCGGATACATCTCCCCGCTCCATTCTCCTCGGGATTCTCACCCAACGGTGCCCATCTCCGGTTCAGGAGCCACCGAGCCAGGAGTGGAGGCTGTGGAGCCGAGCCGGCGCCGTGGGCGGCGGCGGCGGCTCGGGTTGCGCCTACATCAGTGAGATCACACTGAGCAGTGGGACCAATGGCCCCGCATGGCAGAGCGAAGCTGTACTAGGCGAGGCTGCCGCAGAGGGCACGGTCACCAACCCAGCCTCCCTCGCCCACTCCAAATCCTCCTCTGCGCAGTTGCACATCGCCACCACCCCGAGGCTCCGGCCGCCGTAGCACGCCCGGGCCCGTGCCTGAGCACAAGCACTGCCGGCTCCATGGACGAGGAAGCGAAGCCCAACCCTAGCGAAGACGCAAACACCAACACCAACGCCGCTGTTGCCGAGGTGGCAGCCTCTCCGACGCTGCCCGAGGGATCGGAGCTGGTGGTGGGGGAGGAAGCGGAGGGGGATTTGGTGGAGCAGCTGGCCGAGCTGGTGGACGAGATCGCGGCGATCTCGGACTTCAGGAATGCGTACCGGAGGCAGTTCTGCAACCTGTCGCGGCGGATCCGGCTGCTCGCGCCCATGCTGGAGGAGGCCAAGGAGGGGCCGCGGCCGCTGTCGGGGGCGTTGGAGGCCGCGCTCCGGCAGCTCAGGGAGGCGCTCTCCGGCGCCAGGGAGCTGCTCCGGCTAGGTAGCAACGGCAGCAAGATCTTCCTGGTGGGATTTCTCGCTTAAAGTGTTTTTTTAGTCTTGTTTTACGCGGTGCATCTTGAAATTCTACTTTTCCTAAGAGCCTTTTGTGTTAGGCAAGGACTTAGCTGCCGAGTTCAGAGATATGTGTCGGATGATATTTTGGTGGGCTATTGTGCACAATTAGCAGTTTAGCACTTCCTGAGTTACTGTTGCTCACTTCTTTGTAACTTGTTGCCTTTTTTCTCAATCACCAATCTTTGGAGTGCCAAATCATCAATTATTCCTTTCCTTTTTAGAGAAAGGGAGGGATGGGAAGAACAAGAGATTTTCCCCCCCTTTTTTTTTTCTTTTTGTTGATGTTAACGAAGCCTAACATTAAGAATTAGCTCAGGTTGGACTAGGTTTTGGAATATATGGGTGTCAAATGAATGCCAGGCTAGAGCAGTTGACATTGTTTAGTGGTGTTGAACAAGTCTGTCCAATAATTTAGCTTAATTACCATTTTTGTTTACGTAGATGGGTGAGACTAGGACAAACCAACTGATAGTAATTGCATTGTACACCTTCTATTATTGTTTTAACTGATACTGATGTAGTTCCAAAGATGGCTAGTTTGTGATCTGTTTGACTCTTATGTAGTAAGCTTGGTAACTGCAAGTTTCTGTGTAATGTGGAGTAAATTTTCACTTAAATTTGCTTGGTAACTGCAAGTTTCTGTGTAATGTGGAGTAAATTCTCACTTAAATTTACTCGATATTAACCAACTATTGAATCCCTGTTGCTATTAAGTACATTGTGTAATTTCCATACCTGGAGTCATGCTAGCCTCGTTCACCTATTGTCCCTTGCAGCTGAAAAAGCCAATAGCTCTTGTCCAGTCCTGTGTGTTTTTTGGATGCAGGTGAATCGGTGAAAACAGTGGTTATCAATGCTAGTAGTGGGCACACATTGTGAAGATGCACACAACATGATGCAGTTTTGTGGTTCTGTAGCAACAGGCCCTACACAAGAATAGCTTTTACATAATCATTTTTTTTAGTTTAGTTACAGTTATGGAGTGGCATAAGTAAACACAGAACATACTGCTAGTTCTTATGTGAGTGCAAAACTCCTTCATTACAAATGTAAGCTACAATCTTTGGATGTGTCATTGCAAGCTATGATGCACCAATACGGATATGTTGACTCGGTGAGGGGATTCACCATTTTTTTTAAAAAAAACCCGATGGATATATATAATTTACACATTATTTTCCATTATGTATATTATTTTGTATACAACGAACTCAGATCCATCAAACAACTCAGATAAGAAAGGGAAAGCTAACAACAAAGCTAATCAGTATAACATAGCAAGTAGCCAAGCTGTTGGATTAAGATCCAACTGTTCTCATGCACACCTCACTTCACAGTTGACCTCCTCAACCCTAAGCCTATCTAAAACGCTCCCTCCCAGCCACTGCCACCTCCTAAGTCACTACTGCCGCTTCCTGCCTGCCTCCTAGCATCGCTACTACTTCCCAACATTGCCGCCTCCGCCTCCTTGGCCTTCCTCTCTCACCTCCTAGAGCTGTCGCCTCTCTGCGCCTACACCTCCTTAGCCACCGCCTCCCAACGTTGTCATCTCAGCTTCCTAGTTGTGCAGTATCTGACGGATTCGATGGAGGCAGCCCCGGGGGCGCCCTTGAACCAGGTGATGGCAGTGACTACAGCAATGGCTCTCCCTCTTCCTTCCCTTTCTTTCGGTAAGGTGGGTACTTGTGGCAAGCTGCTCCCAGAATCCTGATTCCCTGTGGAAATGGGCTAGGCCGTGTCAGGCGGTAATGAATTGGGACGTATTCTTGACATATCGGGTAGTAAATTGTTTATTTTTTTCTCCAATTACCCTACACTTCTCCGATACGTATCGGCAATGTATTAGAGGCCTATCCATGTCCGAGGCAGTATCCAACATGGCGACACGGATAGGCTGGTTGGTAGACGCATCGGTGCATCAGAGCTTGCAAGTACATAAGCTAGGTAAGTGGTGGATAGTGTACAATATGGTTGGAATGCTCTAAAAAATTGGTAAATGGTAAAAGAGTTATCACTCCCATCACCCAAAACTTGCACAACAAGCAGCTTCTTATGCAGTATTTTGAGAGGAATGCATATTTGGAAATAATGTCTGTGATGTGATATGCACAAAGTGTTACTACTTTCCTTGAAAATCAAGAAGAAAACAGGCCTGTAAGCAGTGAATACTGATAGATACTGTTGCAATGTTCTAAAAGGTAGTAAACACTTAATGGTAAGTGAGTCATCCTCCCCATCGCTTAAAGGTTACACAGTAAGCGAACACATATGTGACCTTGTGAGAGGATTGCATATTTAGAAACAACAACAATGATATATGATATAGTGATATGCACATATCACTATGTTTGAATAAACTAACTGCATAAGTTTTTCCTATACTTTTTCTTTGAACTAGGGTATCCGTCACTCCTGCGTGGCCAGGGATTGAACCAAGGACCTCACATTTCGAATTGAGCATTTGGACTTTTACGTATACGTATTTATAAAAAAAATGGCGACTAGAGGTGTTTGATCGACTAGGTTTTTTATATATTTTTTGAACTGTCAATGTCAACGCATTTCAATTGTTGAATAGGTTATGTTCTGTTCACTTCTTAAAATGCACAACTCTGCCGCACTTAAAACATTCTGTTTCTTTGCACCCAAATGCTGGATGGATATCCAAGCACTGTAGCTGCTTATTTTGAGGATCCAGGGATCCGGTGATTTGGTCCCACAACTATGAACCACACCCCTGATTGACCTGGATTTTCATTGCCGCCATGGGGACTCGAACCCGAGAGTTGGGCTTCACAACCAAAGCATTCCAGCACCAAGCTACCGGCCTGTTTTCGTAGCAGCCATTGTTAGCAAGCAATTATAGTGGGCATAAAAGAAGTATGAAAAGTGATGTCTTAGAAAGGAGAGAGTAATTAAAGACCTTGATGGGAGAACAGCCAGAGGACTAAGGATCAGTGCTTGCGGTTCCAACTATCACTGGCAACTGATGTCATAAGGATTGGGCTTTGCTACAGAAAGACGATAACCGTGAAGGGATCAAAGCAGTTTGTCACCCATTAGAAATGGTGGAGCTATCGTTCGTCGCGAATAAAGGATGGGGGAACAATTTCAGGCTTTGTGCTGGTTGAATCTTCAGTTGTCGATCACCTTTTTTTTTTTTTTTGAAGACTTACTGTGAACACTTTATTTGTTTGGGCCATATACATCTCCAATGTAGAGGCAGTAATTTTTCCATTATTTAAAAAAGTGACCATTGCTGCCCATTTGAGTACAAGGAACAGGCTTGGCACGTGGACATCTGGCGTCCTTTAATATTCATGCCTTTGCTTCAGTCAGAGTGGTGTAATGTGCGATGGGCCCACAATTCCCCGCTCAAAGAAGGAAACCTCCAGTAGGGATTGGGTTTTGTCCAAAACGCAGTCATGATAGTTATGTTGTAAACTAGGGTATTCCTTTTGCTGCCACTGGTCACTTGGGTCACTTGGACGTGGTTCTGTCCCTGATCTAGTCTTCTCTTTTATATGATAATAAAAATTTTTGGAGCAATGGAGGGCTGAGATATTTACAAACTTTAATCAATACATGGCTTTAGAAACCCTTTTCCCTAGCATCCTTCCTTTTCGATTGTGTTGCACGTGCGTTTAGAAGCAAGATAATCCTATTAGTTTGGTGAAGTGGTGTCCTAATCTTTTGGGGGCCAACATATATTCTGAGTGGAATATAAAAATCTAACTTTTCAGATAAAATTAAAATATTTACGCTGCTATGACTTCATGTGTGACAAAGATAGAGCGTGTATTGTTGGTTGAGTTTGTCATCAATAGTCACTGAGGCTTGCAATATTCTTGCATTTTTCCCATCAGCTTCAGTTCAAATGTATTGATTTTGAGATGCGTGAATCAAGTGCTAGGAAAACTATGTTCTGTTTGAGTGGCATGACGTAGGATAACTTCTAAACATTTTCTAGCTAGTTGTACTCTGCTACTGCTGCTTTTAAGATACAAATAGCACGATGTTAATTTGTTCCGATGAGGGCATGATGTTTATGATGGTAATCAAACACTGCTACATGCTTGCACCGATTTATTCAAGAAAAATTAGATGCATGTGTAGCTGAATCGGGCTTAATGTCTCTTCACACTTGTCTTACTGAGCATTAAATATTGCCTTCAGTATCATTTTCAAAGCAGACCACTTCTGTGGTTAATTTTATTTTATGTCTTTTCAACTAGCTTTGCACTCAGTACAACTTTAAACAATATAGAGGCAATCATGAACATTTTTCGTAAATAAATGGTACCCTCTGTTTCAGGTTCTTGAGAGTGAGAAAATAATCCAAACTTTCGAGGATATTACAGCAAGGCTTGAGCAAGCCTTAGCTGGTATCTCATTTGATGAGCTTGACATATCAGATGAAGTAAGAGAACAGGTAGACCAACATATTCTCGCCTCTCGAGTGCTCTTTCTAATAGACAATAATAACCATTCATGCCCCGCCTGCTTTTTTTTTTTTGTTTTACAATTGGAGCTAAAATGTGTACGATGTTGTGCAGGTTGAACTGGTGCATGCTCAGTTCAAAAGAGCAAAAGAGCGATCAGATATATCTGATGATGATCTCTTTAATGATCTGATGTTTGTCTATAGTTCAAGCACCAATGCTAGTGTTGACCCGGATATTCTTCGAAGGTTATCTGAGAAGTTGCAGCTTGTCACCATCTCTGACCTCAATCAAGAATCATTGACCTTGCATGAGATGGCTATTGGTGGGGATCCTGGTGCGGTTGTTGAGAAGATATCAATGTTGCTTAAAAAGATAAAGGATTTTGTGCAATCTCAAGACCCTGTAATGGGCACCCCAGCAAGTACAACGGACCTTTCCTCAGAAGACGATTTGGTATCACCTGTTGTCCCGGATGATTTTCGTTGCCCAATATCACTGGATTTAATGAAAGACCCAGTTATTGTGGCCACTGGGCAGGTCTCTCCTCTACTTATTTGTTTCCAATAAATCTGCAAAACTTCCATTTGTATTTCTACTCACATTAATTCCTTGAAAATGCATGTGCAGACTTATGAGCGAGGTTGCATAGAAAGATGGTTGGAAGCTGGGCATGACACCTGTCCGAAGACACAGCAGAAGCTTCCCAATAAATCTTTGACTCCAAATTATGTCCTTCGCAGCCTCATAGCTCAATGGTGTGAAGCAAATGGTATGGAGCCACCAAAACGCTGTGCTCAACTTAGTAATGCACCAGCATCATGTACTGCTTCTGAGCATAGTAAAGTTATTGAGCTTCTTCAGAAATTATCATCCCAGAATCTTGTAGATCAACGTGGAGCTGCAGGTATGCTTCGTCAGCTTGCCAAGCGTAGTGCTGAAAATCGTGCTTGTATAGGAGATGCCGGTGCTATTCCTATTCTTGTCAGCCTGCTATCGACAACTGATGTTAGCACCCAGGAACATGTGGTCACTGCTCTCCTGAATCTTTCTATCTATGAAGAGAACAAGGCAAGGATAATTAGCTCTGGAGCTATTCCTGGAATTGTACATGTGCTAAAGAGAGGCAGCATGGAGGCTCGGGAGAATTCAGCTGCTACTCTGTTCAGCCTATCAATTGTTGATGAGAACAAAGTGACAATTGGGGCTTCTGGCGCAATTCCAGCTCTTGTGCTGCTATTGAGTAATGGAAGTCAACGTGGTAAAAAGGATGCGGCAACTGCACTATTTAACCTCTGTATCTATCAGGGCAACAAGGGCAAAGCTGTCAGAGCTGGATTAGTCCCTATATTACTAGAACTTCTATCCGAGACTGAAAGTGGAATGGTGGATGAGGCCCTTGCTATATTGGCAATTCTCTCAAGCCATCCTGAAGGCAAAGCAGCAATCAGTGATGCAGCTGCTATGCCAATTCTGGTTGGAGTTATCAGAAACGGATCCTCAAGAAACAAGGAAAATGCAGCTGCTGTTCTAGTGCATCTGTGTAATAGTGAACAGCAGCAACAGCATCTTGCTGAAGCACAGGAGCAGGGTATTGTGTCCTTGCTGGAGGAGCTAGCAGAAAGTGGCACAGACAGGGGAAAGAGGAAAGCGGTCCAGCTGCTCGGACGGATGAGTAGGTTCCTAAAGCAGCAGAGTCAAGCCCAAGCCCAAGCAGAGGCGATGGCACAGGCTCAAACCCAGGCCTCAAGTCCGGTTCAAGCTGAAGCAGAGATGCATGTAGAGCAAAAACTGCTTCCTACTTCCTCACATGTTCCTGATAGATGAGCTGATCAGGTGATTGACCGTCAGCATCTTTTCTCCAGATAGTTGTTTGTTTTTGGGAGAGGCTGGCAGGTGGAAGATCGCCTGCAATTCCTAGTGTGGGGGTGTGTAGTTTCTGTTGTACAATTCGAATCAGGAAGCCCTGTCAGCGCGACTTAGGGCCATGAGCGTGTTGACAAGTGAGTTTTGAGACCATGTACTGGTAACCTCTCTGTGTGCGTGGTTCGTACAATGTGTCCATGATTGATTGTAGGATCCTCGAGTTTTAGGGAGGTCTTGTTGTTGTTGTACCCGGTGCGTGCCTAGTACAGAACTAATCTGTGGCTTCCTTGGTTGATAATTTTACATGCCTGACAAAGAGAGTTGCAGTAAAGCATCAGTTGAGGACTTTGTTCAGCTCAATTTCTGTTCATAACGGTGTCCTAGAGAAAGTCTGGAAAAGCTGTGCCCTGTTTCCTCCGTAGCTGTGTTGTGGTGTTGTGTAGCCCTAGCTTGAAGAAATCATTCATGTGAAAGAGATCTTGAACCATTCTGTCGGCATGCTGTTGTAATGACCGATCCCGGGAATACTGAAGAATCTACCTGGATATCAATCAACTCGGAGCTTCCCTGTCAGAGGAAAGTTGTCCGTTTCTTCAGGTTGTGTTTCCTGCCGAATCTCTTTGGGCTCCCCATGTTTCCTGTGTACGTCGTCGTTGCGATATTCTTTTCTTTTCCATATATAACCTGAATAAACTGTACTTATACAAAATAGACGCCAGGATTTGGTGACGTAGGATACTTATGCCGCAACAAGGACTGCATCAGGGGGATTTGAAAACTCGTATGTAGCCTGGTGCTAGTTGCAAAAGGAGAAATAATGGTTTTGATCAAATGGATTCGACTGACGGAGAGGTGAACACATGTGATTTCCTCAGGGGCAAAAAGTCTCTTTTTGTCATGGCTATGGATGTTGGTACGTTTTGAGCCCTAAACTTTAATGACGGGTAAGAGTAATATCTCAAATCAAATTGATCAGCAATAGTTCTTTGATCGGGTCGAGTCGATAATTGTTTTGACCGGTTAAATATTTAACCATAATGTTACATATATTTTTATATAAAAATATTGTATGAGATCCAAATCAAATCATATATTTGAGTTGTTTTGATTACCTAATCTCATAGTTTTTTTCGTAATTTTCTAACATTTACACAGGTCGTTTACCATGTTCACCTATTTTCTTGAAATGCTAGAATTTATTTTAAAAATGCAATACTATAAAATGAAGGAAATTCTGCCATGAGCTCGCATAATTTTAGGAATTGTAATGTGCGAGTTTTGTGATTTTGTTTTTTGTAAAATAACTAACACATCGGCCAAATTAACCGCCTTTGCCTATGTCAAAATTGTCATTGAGCCGACTAAAAGGATCATTGTTAAATGGTTTTGACGGTTGAGGGGGCACTCTTTATTGTAGTTTATGGGCCAAAATGTGTCAACACCCAGTTCCAAAAAAAAAAAAAGAGATGTTCGCCTTTACTCAATAAAGAGAAGAAATGATATTAGGAGGTGGTAGGAGGAGCTAGGGAGGAGGTATAGGCCACCGAAGAGGAAAAAGAAAAGTGGACTTTGGAAGTTGGTGGAGGCTCGTGAACTAGTGCATGGTGATGGCATTGGATAGCACATGGAAGGGGTTGGGAGCTAGGATTTTTGATTGATTGGCATGAGAGTCTTATATATTAAATAGGAGGGATGAGATCTTGCTTGCTGGATGAAAATCTGGCCGTAGTGCCCCTGATTAATCTTTCCTTGCTTTTTTCACACTAGTTCATCTCCTCTTGTTTTTCCACTGGTAAAATTTGACATACCTCATTGGTAAAATTGCACACAGCTTCAATGGGCCTCATCATGCAAGGTTAAAATTGCACTGAGTCCACCGAGCCACTTTATCTTATAAAAGAGAAACAATCAATATATAAAAGGGCGTCCACACCAAACCAAACAATTACTGAACTGTTAAGAGCAATAGAGATTAAATCTCACCAAAATAAACTGAGTATACATCTCATAATTACATGACATATATGTCGAATTTTACCGATGAGACCCATCATAATTTATTGATAGAAAAAAAAGGAGAAATATGAACCAGTGTGAAAAAAATAGGGACAGATTAATCAGCGGCACAATAGTCATTTCCATACCTTGGAAGGCAATTTTGGTGAAAAAAATGGACATGTAGTGAATTAGCACATCAACTTCAGTGCATATAATACATGACCATGTAATGAATGACATTTTGTACATTGTGGTTCAACTTTGGCAAAATTGATTATTTGCCCCAAAGTTGAGCAGCCCTTGATTATTTGTCCAAAGTTGAGCTGTTCTTGATTATTTGTCCCACTTACACCTAGCTGCGAGTGTCTAGTTTCCAGGAGGTTATTTGCAAAATAACCAAACCTCTCCATCTCTAATCTCTCTCTCTCCCCTGCACGTTCTCTCTCTCTCTAATTTCTATCTCTCCTGCACGTTCTGTCTCCCGTGCGTTCTCTCACTCTCCTGCATGTCCTCTCTCTCCCGTGCATTCTCTCACTCACGAAGAGCTCTCTCTGGCCATGCACGCACGTAACGGAAGGTGGAAAATACTTTACTAAAAAATACTTTACCTTTTCATAACAATTTATCCATGGAAAATACTTTACCAAAAAAGAAAAGGCTATGCATTAAAAAATAATATCACTCCTGTATACAACCCAGTCACAAAAAAATGCATATGAGATCACAAATTCTGGTCACAACCATAAAAGAAAGTATACTAAGCCTAAGCCATCATCTAAAATAATTGTCTTTTCTTCTTCGGAGTAATCTTTTTGGCATGCGTTGTCTTTGCTTTCGGAGTACATGTCTTGGATCCACCTTGCCCTCCACCATCTTCCATGAACATTGCATTTTGGCTTTTCTCAAAAAAATTACAATTTCATTAACCGCATGAACTAAACTTAAATTTTTTTTGTACATGTGAGATAATTACCTCCTTGTCATAGCCCCAGGACTTGTAGTGTTCCGTGCATGCATTGCACTTTGGCTAAAAGATCACAATTTCATTAACTGCACACAATAATTAAAAAGAAAGTTACCATGTAAAATATTCACCTTCGTGTGACAGGTCCAGGACTTGTAGTGTGTTCCATAGAAATGCTTGATCCTTCCCATGCACTGTATTTCTTTTACTCCTACTTTTTCTGTAATAAGAAACATAAATATTTGTACAACAAAATTTAACCAAAATCTACATAAGGATGAAAATAAGAAGTTCACCTTTTTTTTACACCGTTTTTAGGACATCCCGCTTCCCTATGGCCTAGCTCTCCGCATCTTTTGCATTTGTTCAAGCCTCCCACATTAACTTTCTTTCCCCGGTATCCTTTTTTCCGTGCAAGATAAAATTCTCAACTTTCTCTGTCTTCCTACACTTCTGTTGGTTATTGGTGCATGCAAGACAAAACCAATGTCAACTTTAGGCCATTGAGATCTTTTAGTTAGTGGCTCTATTTCACCATGATATGCTGCCCTGAATCTCTCAACAGAGAAATAGTCATGCACAAAATCCTCCATATTGATATTTCGCATTGCCGTCAAGACAACCAAAGCATGTGCACATGGTTTGCCTGTGTGTTGCCACTGAAGACATGTGCACTCATGTCTATGTGCTTTCACTATATGTCTAACATCATTCTTGGTAGTATCTATAACTTCGACACTCCAATCACTAGTTGTCTCTGGCTTAAGATGGCGTAAACCTCTAGATTGCACATTCAGTTGTTGGATGATAGCTGGAAGAATTTTACCTTCTAACCTTGCTCCAATAGCTCTCCGTTTCCTAAAGAGCCGCATGACCATCACTCTCAGCTTGTCAACCAGTGTAACAATAGGCAAATCCTTTATTTCCCTTATCCAACTATTGAAGCATTCAGCAAGGTTGTTATTTATGTAGTCACACTTTATATCTGGATTGAAATAACTCCTGAAAAAAGTAGAAAATGATAATAAGCATTTGTTGATTCATTTAAGTTAATAACATATGACAATATTAAAATAGTCACCTCATCCATAGCAAACTGTGGTGGTCCTTAAGATACTTGGTTACTGCAGGATTAGCAGCAAGTACCTTACTAAGGTGGCTGACATACACCTCTTTGCAATATGCTCTAGCAGCTGGCCACATGTTCCTTTTTATGTCACCATGAAACTTCTTGACAAAATTAGCCATGAGATGCTTGAAACACTCTCTTTGCTCGGCCTGGGGAAACACATGCTTCACTGCATTCTCCAACCCCTTGCATGCATCTGTGCACACGGCTAATACAGGAGGATTGCCTATTGCATTCTTAATTTGATCCATAAACCAAGTCCAATTATCAGTAGTTTCAACATCAAAAAAACCAAATGCTACCGGGAACATCCAATTGTGTCCATCGATATGCGTAATGAAGAAGAAGTCAAGCAGCCCATTTGCCATTTAAAGCGGTTGAATCTATGCTTATGTATGGTCTACAACCATTCGTAAAGCCCTCTATGCATGGCCTAAATGCAACAAATAGTCTGTTGAAGTAGATTTTACCTTCAACATTTTTTGTATCAATTTCAACGATGCTTCCCGGTGACCTCAACTCAACCTCTGCCTTGTAGTTGTAGAGCATTTGAAAACTGTCAGCCCAACTCCCATATAGCTGATTCATTGCTCTCTCTCTCGGCCCTTCCATACAGCGTCATAATCAAGTTTAAGGCTGTCCTCAGTCATGGGATCATTGAAATCGTCTATATTTTCCTCATCTGAGTCTTGCACAATTTTCAAATTTGACCAATCAATTGGACTTGAAAAACCCTAAAATAAGATGCCAAAAGAACATATATATGAGCATATGAAATCTTGTATAATATATATAAATATGAACATATATATGCACCTGTGCATGGAGCTGGGAGGGCACGGGGGCCGACTGGGATGGCTCGGCATCCATCGGGGTGGCCTCGGTCGTCGGCGGGGAGGGCGGCGGAAGCCATGGCGTTCCCGGTGGGGTGGGCGGCGCAGGCCGGCCGGCCATGGCGTTCCCAAGGGGGAGGACTCGGCGACGGAGGGAGGACTCAGCGGCATCGTGGAGGACTAGGCGGCCGTCGGTGGCATCGGGAGGACTCGGCGGCCGTCAGGCAGCGGGGACTAGGGCGCCGGTGAGGAGCGGGCGCCATGGAGGAGGAAGGGCGCCAGGCGGGGGGAGCAATGGGCCATGACGGAGGCGAAGGCAACAAAGATCATGGAGGCGAGACGGAGAGGTTTGATTATTTTGCAAATAACCCCCTGGAAACTAGACACTCACAGCTAGGTGTAAGTGGGGCAAATAATCAAGGGCAGCTCAACTTTGGGCAAATAATCAAGGGCTGCTCAACTTTGGGGCAAATAATCAATTTTGCCTTCAACTTTGGGGCATACTATGAAATCTCCTCCAAATACAATTGTTAAAAAACTTTTTATGTTACTGAATTGCATTTTGTGAGTTTGTCACCTATATTTTCATTTTGTGCATTGCATTGCATATTGTGCATTGTGCCCCAACCTATATTTTCATTCTGGGTTCGTCACTGCATGTAATGAAGGGCATTCTATGCATTGCACCTCATCTTCACATGCATATAGTGAAATCTTCCCCAGGCACAATTGTTCAAACTAAACCTTTTATGTTACACAAAAGAAATGCAACGTGAAATAGATAGCAAACGATATAAAAAGAATTGCATGAAAGGAACGAAAGCGTATGCATGTGATTGTGCGAGTGACCCCTGCTTGCAGCACATCGCAGGAATCAGGAGCCCGATGCGTGGCGTACGCAGCGGCAGCTGTTCCAGGGACAAGACTTTGTCTGCGCATGATTGGCGCCATCGGGCCAGCGCCCACAGCACCACCGGCCGGAGCATGCAGAGAAGCAGCAGCAGCAGCAGCCATCCGGCCCAGTCCAGCGCCTAGGTGTGGCTTGGCTTGTGGGCAAGGGAATCGACGCGTCGACGAGACGACGATCCCCATTGGCCATGGGCGGGTCGCGTGACTCGCGTCGTCACGCTTGGTGAGGCCACAGCCATGCACACTACCTTGTGTCTCAAGACACCTAACTCAGCTGTCATGCATGGCGGTGGCCGAAGGCCGGCACGCCGATGGTTCGGGCCACATGCGCGTGCCTGCGTGCCTCTCGCCTTTCGCTTCGTCAACGTTGGGAGAGAGAGTGTGTACATGTGCGCCTGTGTGTGGGAGGGAGGGGAGGGATTACCTGCCTATCGTCGTAATTCCTGCGATGCGCACGATTAAACGACTAGCCCCTTCGTCGTGAAATTGAAGCGAGCGAGGTTGCTGCCTATAGTGCTAGCTGAGTACTCCCTCCGTTATGAAATATTAGTTGTTTTAGACATTGACACGGTCTACAAAATAAAACTTTGACCATGCAAAACTATAAAAAAATTTATTTATAATGCATTAAAAATTATAATTTTTTGAAAGTTATTTTTAAGATGAATATATCTGTATGATTTTTATGTTCTCAATCTAAATAGTCTAAAAGTTCTCTATGGATAAAGTTTTAAAACTATAACTTATGACAAGTCTGAAACGATCGAATACTATTTCATAATGGAGTGAGTATTAATTATGCGCCAGAGCCTAATGTACCGGATGAGAATTTCAAAGTAGTGACCAACGTCGATGTCAATCGATGGGTCATTAGTCATTTTCGGGCTTCACTGTATCTCCTGTGGTTGTTTTAAGCGGGGTGATAGATCTATTGCAGTAGCAGTGAAATTTAAAGCATACTACTGAAAAGACAAATAATGACATGTAAAATAGTAAATATGGGACAAAGGTCAATAGAGATGGAGTAATGTACTCGGACACCTGCATGGGCACTAGACGGGTGGTTTCACTGGTTGTGGATATGTATATCGATGGAGATGACGGGGGTGGTGGAGACATACAACACTCTATCAAAAGGAGGAATGGAAAGGAGAAGAGGCTAGAGAGGAGGAGACCTTCCTAAAATATCATTTTACATACCAAACAACAAATGAGGTCGGTGCATGTCATATAACTGTTGGATTCTAGACTAAAAAGATTATAAAAAGCTAAAAATTAAATACTTGGGTGCCCGTATCACTTTATGCATGTTATGAGCTAGCTGCCTTTCCAACTTGAACCCACAAGCATATGTCGTGAGCAGATGAATTATTTAGGGTAAGGCTCCGATCTGCATGAAGCCCTAGCTGCAAACATTGATCTGCAGGGCCAATAGAAGTGTGGCTCAGACCAGTATAATTATTAGTTCGTGGTTCAAACCGTTAGTGATTTATCTCGTTACTATTGGTTTGCAGATAACCGATAGAGATGTATCAGTTGTAAAGCTCGTTTTTCTAGTAGTGTCCGCTCAATTTTGGATTTCGACAATTGACAAAACCCATGTCATCTTCCTCAGATCCGGTACGCTTCTTGCGGGCGTTGCGCTAGCCAGAGGGATTATTTGCCTGCGACAGGTCATGGCAGACGACCTCATCTCCCATGGTCAGACAGGGAGCTTGATGTCTCTGGCCATCAAATTCGTCATCCCGATATCATATCTGCAACGGTAGATCGATGGAAAGGAAACTACAGCTTACTCCAACCATGGCAGCTACTTAATTTTCTACGCAATGTTTAAGGACATATACCATAGTGCAAAAGGCTATTGCCTACATATACCACAAACCATGTTATTATCTATACACAGCGATAAACAGTAATCCATACAATGAGCTGTCCATTTATATATCTCTATATAGACAACTCTTTTGAACACATTTAATCCAGGTAGCAGGCGAGACACTAAATATATATGCACAACTCTTTGTTGAACGAAATATATATGCACAACTCTATATTGCAGTCGAGTAGTTGACGCGCATAGTCATCACTACAGGAACCAGGGTCAGTGTGGTCGGCAAAAGCCGACCACATAGCCCATAATGCCGCCCACATAGCTCTATGTCGGCCTGCGCCGCCGAGACCCTGTTGACGACATAGCCCACTTCTGTCGTCGGGTCCGCCGACAAAGCAGCATCCAGCGCAAGCCGCCCCAGTGGCCACCTATGTCCGCGGCATTTCCGGCCATCGACATTGCTGAGCCCATGACGGCCCGCGCCGTTTAACGCAACCTGACAGGTGGGCTCCACCGGGCCACGAAAGGACGACGCGTGGCACGTCCTATGTCGGCGGCTTATGCAATGCCGTCGACATAGACCTGGGCCAGGAAACGATAATGCCGACGACTAGGTGTGAACAATGGCGGCGGCTTATACCTGTGCCGCCGACGTAGATCTAGGCCATTGTCGGCGGTCTTTGCATATGCCGCCGAGAATGGTGGTGCTTCGCCGATCACCTGGAGGAGTCCTATGTCGGCGGCTCATATAAGGCCGCCGACATAGGTATTGCAGAACAATTAATATTGCTGCTGATTTTTGATAAAAAAAAAACTTCAATTTTAACCTGCAAAAATATACAATTCCCAGCAGAAATAGCCCTCCCCAATTTGTCCATACATCATCCACATATTTAGGTGCTCGAATCCACATCTTTTCGAGCACTCCGCAATCACATCGATGCAAAACACAAATTCAACGACAAATATAAACCAAATGGCACATAGCCCTCCCAAACATAACCAATTGACACATAGCCTCCACATATATACATAGCCAAATGACAGCACATATATAAGGTCATAACAATGTCATATAAGCAAGTTTTATATCCTAGACATCAACAAGTGCGTATAATAAACCTAATGGTTCTGCGAACTGCCGTAGAGGCTGGGATCCTACGCAAAGAAGCCCTCCACGAACTGCTGGGCCTCGGAGGCTGTGGCACTGTCGTCGCCTCCCTGCTGCACATTCTGTGCATGCGCAGGCGTAGCTGAGCCGGACACCTGCAAGATCGAAGAAAATCATGTATCTGACTAACTTTGTGCATTTATGTACTCTTATGAAAATGTTACGGCAAAAATACATACCCCTGGAGAAGGCATTGTCACGGGCGGAAACCGGAGCATCGTGGTGGCGACGAACGCTGAAAAGCGCCGGGCTGCGTCGGTGGTGGCCCCTGCGACGGCGTGAAGGCGAACTGTGATGCAGGAGGCGCTGCGGCTTGGCTGGAGGACCCCGCCCCTGGGAATGCTGCGAATGTATACATATATGATATGTTAGCGTCAAAACAATGAAAGGACAAAAACAGATGTAACTGCGGATAGGACATGATTTTTAATTACCTTTTGCAAAAACTGCATCAGGTAGAGGTTCTGATTCTAGAGCATATCCATCCTCCTCTCGTTCGCCGCATCCTTTTCCGCTTGTGCTTGCGCTTGCTGCTGTTGCCGCTGCTCGTCCATCTCCCTTTTTTGTAGCAACTCCTCGATATGCTTGGCCTGGGCTTCTAGCTGGGCAGAGGTGGCAGCTGAGGCCTGCTGTCGACGTGCCCTGACCTCAGGACGGTACGCGGTGGGATCGACGACGGAGTCCATCATGCCATACTTGCCGTGAGCCCTCCCACCAAACTCGTCGTAGAGAACCACAGGGTCGGCTGACATATTGGCGAGGTCACAATCCTCACCGTGCTTCGCCCGCATGGCCGCAGTATATGCATCCTGCGAACAAATAAGATGATGCGGAATAGTTAGAAACTGTCGAGTAGGTGTAAATAAGCGAAAAGAGTTGGTTACTTACATCCTTCTCCTGTGCAGCTAGCGGCATCGGTGGTTGTCTTCCGTTTGGGAGCACACGTGGCGTGTGTGCAGCCCTCCACACGGCGAATCCTGAGGGCTCAACCCCGGATGCAGACTCCTGTGTGAAATCAAATAGTGGCATATTAGAGTTTGTCAAGTCTAGTAAATTATAGGTATAAAAGATGAATGTGCTCACCAAGTCTGGTGCCACGTGACCCATGCCGAGGCCGCCCATGTAGGTGGTGCACATTTCAGCCCCGACTTCCCTGTTTTCCCTGTTCCTCTTGGACATGGCGATCCACTCAGGCGTCTCCCTGGTTCCTCGTGATCCTCGTGCCCTCCGATCGGTAGTGCTTGATCACTGCATCCAAGCGAGCAAGCCTGAGAGAGTCTCTAACCTTTTTGGATGCCATCTTGTCGATCACATTGAAAAGCCTCGTAATGCTCGTGCGGAGTCGTCGAGGGTTCAACCGTAGCGCCTTTGCGCATGACGAAAAGAAATAAATGGTTAAAGTAATAACTTCGTCAATTGTATAAAAAGACACAAATGATTAAAGTAGTGAACATGTTACCCAGAACTCGTCGACGACAGCATCGGCGACTGTTCCTCCCTCCTCATACCCCACGAGGTGTTAATCGCTCCAAGTCATCACCGGGCGCCTATCCCTGGCAGTGCCCACAGTCCCGGGGTATTAGTGTCTGCAGAGCACCCCTATCTGCTTTCCCGGCTCCGTCCCCGCCCCCTTGTTGACGCAAACCAACGTACTGCATGTACAATTCAGGACAAGTGTTTAATTAGCTATATTGTGTTGATGCCTAAAAAACATCGGAAATGAAATGTTGAAGTGATTAGTACGCATGCCTCTTCCCAGCGGAAACCCGTACCCGTATCCTCTCATTTGGAGTTTCGGCTGTTTTTATGAGTTTGTTCCGCCCCCGGTGTCTCTTGGAGCTCGAACCCTCGCCAGTCTCGAAGGGCACGTAGTCCTCGTCCTCGTCCTCATCGTCATCCTCCATCTCCCCCAACCAAGCCTGAGCGTCTGCCTCATCCTCCACCTCATCCTTATCCTCATCATTACTCTCATCATCATCCTCCCCTGTACTTTCCTCGCCACTCCCGTCTAGCACCCACTTCTCCTTATAACCCTGTTGCACACCCCCTGTCGGGTCCGCCGCCTCCCAATCCCTCTCATCCTCCCCGCTCTCATCCTCCTCCCCGCTCCCTTCTCCCCCTCCCGCTCCCTCTCCTGACACGACCTGCAAGGCCGGTTGCTGCTCCTCAGCCGTCTCCCCCTCTTGCCCACTCCCGCTCCCTTCTCCCGCTCCCTCCTCTGCCATGTGTTGCCCTCTCTTCTCATACTTAATCCCAAAGAGCTTTCCCGTCGCTCCAGCTAACCTGCGCCGAAACCCAGACATCCTGCAAAAAAGAAAGTAAATGATACAATTATATCGATATGAGATAAATGAAAATAAAAATAAATAAAGCAATTCTACCTAGCTAGTCATAAGTAAATATGAATGCGTTAAAAATCTTCTGCTTCTGCTTCCTCTTCCTCCTCCTGTTCCTCTTCTTCATCTTCCCCTTCTTCGCTTTCTCCCACTTCATCTTCGACTTCGTCTTCCTCTTTCTCTTCCACTTCGTCTTCCTCTTCCCCTTCCTCCTTCGGCTGCTGTTGCATATCACTAATATCGACGTGCAGCTGTCCTGACAAGTCGTGTTCTTGGAATGGCTCTGCATATGGCTCTTCAGGAGGCTCGTAGTCTTCTTCCGTGATGTTGGACAATCCACCAACGGGATGACTTTTATGGACAATCCACCATTTTTTGTAATTCGGGTGGGCGTATGGTAGATAGAACACTAGCTCGACTTGTTTGGGAAGAATAAACACGTCGGGCCTTTGATATAGCTTCGTTTCATTAATTTCAACTAGACCCAACTCGGGAGTACGCCGCACCCCAGTCTCAATATCGAACCATCTACACCAAACAAGATTAGCGAGAGATCGTTGTTGCCTTCGTAGCATATTTC